>OY998241.1:52917969-53551617 GCA_963922005.1 Cornus suecica | reverse complement strand
CGTATGTAGCTATTTGCGGTACGACCTGATTCACAATTATGGATCGCCCTCGTACAATTGATATAGTGAGGAACTGTATTATGTGGTTAGTGGTGGAGTGATGAAAACCCTAGTTTTTTCTCTCATCTGAATCACAACCAATTTAATTTGCTTTCTAGATAATTTTAGTTAAAATAGATAATTTGGTCTTTGACCACCCAAAATAAACAATTTTCAGAAATATAATTCAATGTTCTTAAATTATTAAAGTGAACAATCACAGTCTCTGTGGGATCGATATCCCTTACTCAAGCCATTTGCTATTCTACAATTGATACGTGCGCTTGCGTAGGATAAAACCTAGAGTCATTAATGTGTTGTTTTTAACCACATATTTTTATACACCTGACGTCCCATCAAGTTTTTGGCACCGTTGCCGGGGACTGAGCATTGTTCAATAGCTTTAGTAGTTTATTTGCATTACGTTATTGTAGCTGTAGCTAAAGTTAAATTTTTGTGTGATTGACAGGTACTTTGAAGAGCATAAAAGGGAAAAGCGGAGCTTCTAAAGTTGCGTCTGGAACTTTTATGAGTTTTAGTTACCTAGATTTTCGCATATTAATTCTTTCTTTATGTTTTGTAATTTAGAAGTAGTTAATTTAGTTAATTTTTATTTCACAAAAAAAAAATTGAAAAAAAATATAGTTGTTTGAGTAACGTATGACCGATAGACCAACCCATTCTAATTTAAGCACTGCGTTAGTCAAGTACGATCCTGAGATCGAAAAGACTTTCTGTCATTTACGTCGATCTATTGAAGAACGTCATCGTCAGCAAGAAGAGCAATGGCTGACCAAATAGCATACCAACAAAGGGCACCAGAGACATCACTGAAAGGATATTATGCACCCGATGCGTATGACTCCTATGCTGATTTTCCGGAGGAAGATGGAATGAAGCACTTCGAGATTAAGACAAACATGATTAATATGCTTCCAAAATTTTCAGGCCTTAGGATAGAGGACCCATACCAGCACATCAATGATTTCCTAGAGGTAGCCTTTACTGTTAAGTTTGACAATTTGCCCAAAAATGACTTGTAAGTGAGATTATTCCCTTGGTCATTGAAAGAGAGAGCTAAAAGATGGTATATCAAATTAGCAAAAGAAATTAAAATTGATTGGGAAGCCCTTAAGAGAGAATTCATAGAAAAACATTATCTCATATGAAAGACCTCAGAAGCATAAGATACAATCAAAAGCTTTAGGCAGTTACCTGGTGAGCATTTTCATGATACATGGGAAATGTATAATGAAATTCTGTATAAATGTCCCCACCATAGGTTTTCTGAACAAGATATTGCTAAAAATTTCTACATGGGACTTGGAGAGGCACATAAGACTTTGATAGATGCGGCCACACAATGTTAGTTTATCTTGAAGCCAGCTAAAGAACTTTTGGAGATATTTGATAATATCAATGAAAACACAATTCAATATCAATCTGAGTTGAAGTCTAGAGGTGGACAACAAGATAGGAGATCTGAGAAATCTTATGTTGTAGAGAATGATGATATGAGAGATACCATGGCATTGTTTAGAGAAAAATTAGAAAGATTTGAAAAATTTATATAGCGAAGTCATTTCCCTCCTAGAGAGACGTTTGAAGTCGAAGCTGAGTATTCCTAACATGAGTGTCAGGAGATAATGGTCGTTGATACCAATGCATCGTGCAACTATTCCAATAATGGTCATTTCACTAATTCATACACCTCCAATACCAGAAATCACCCATTCATGTCTTACAAATCTACCAATGTAGAGAATCCACCACCAAAATTCCTACAAAGGCAATCATCCAATCAACAACCAAGATTCACAGAAAGACAACAGTCATATAACCCACAACCAAGGTTCACTGAGAGACAACAGTCATATAAGCCACAACCAATGTTTACTGAGAGACAACAATCATATAACCAACAACCAAGGTTCCAACAGAGTCAACAATCATTCGATTCACAACCAACAATCATGGCTAGAAATTCTCAGTCTAACTACCAAACTAGAATATCCAATAATTCTCAAGCTCTTCAGCCATTCAATAATTCCCAAGATCTTCATCCATTCAATAACAATCAAGTTGTGCAACCATATAATTACCAGACACAGCCTCCAAGAAGCCAAACTCCTCTACCCGATTTCCAGACTAATAGGTTAGAACAAGTTATACTCGATATTCATAACAAACTAGGTCTTCATACCCAATCATTAGCACAACTACATATGTAGATGAGCCAAATGGATAATGAGAGAAATGTGAGAGAGCTAGGGAGATTACCTAGTCAGCCGATTGCTAACCCAAGGCCATAACAAACATTGGAGCTCGGGTCATTTGTCAATGAACCTAATGAAATGGTACAAGCAATCATGGCTCTGATAAGTGGAAGAGAAGTGGAGATTTCAGTTGAGGCGGAACACGAAGAGAGGTTGCAAAGAATAAAATAGGCAGAACAAGAACATAGAAGGGAAGATAAAGAAGAGCAGAAGAAAGAAACTGCAAGGAAATAGGCTGAAAGAGTGCAAAAAGACCAACCATTAGTAAAAGACAATGTCGATCAGACATTATATGAAGAACCAGACAGGGCAAGTTACGAAGAGGCAACACCATTTCCTCAACGTCTTAGAGAGCCGGCAAAGTACGGAAAGTTGAAAGAATCTGATATGTTGGAAACATTCCAACAAATCAAGATCAATTTACCTCTCTTAGATGTAATAGCCCAAATACCACCTTACGCTAAGTTTTTCAAGGATCATTGCACCTAGAAGCGAAAGAGCATAGTGAAGAATCCAATAAAAATACTCTTGACTGAGCAAGTGAGTTCATTATTTTTAAGCGATACTCCACCTAAGAGGAAGGATCCCAATGCTCCAACTATTCCATGTGTCATCGCTGACCAGGAAATTGGTAGAGCTCTTCTTGATCTAGGTGCGAGTATTAACTTGCTTCCTTATTCAGTCTACCAATAGTTAGGGTTAGGTGAGCTCAACCCCACTGAGGTCGTACTTCAATTTGCTAATCGATCAATCAAACAGACAAGATGAGTGCTTGAAGATGTCATTGTTTAAGTGGGCAAGTTTTTTTTCCGGTTGATTTTGAAGTCCTGGATACAGAACCTGTCCCTGACTTGAAGAAGCACATTCCAGTAATACTGGGAAGACCATTCTTAGCTATGGGAAATGTATGCATCAATTGTAGACCGAAGCCATGGATCTAACCTTTGGAAATATGAAGGTCAGGATGAATGTGTTCGAAGGAAGCCATCAATTGCTTAAATTTGGGGAATGTTTTCAGATTAATGAGTGCGATGAACTGGATGATATCATAGCAGATTTTTCAACTTAAATCCTGGAGAAGGATGAGCTAGAGTCATTTATGAGTAGAGAATGGCCAAATGAGGAAGTTGCTGATTGGGAGACATACTAAAGGCTGCAAAATGAAGAGCTGGATGCGATGGAGACTGCTTTATATACTCAACCATGGCGGGAGCCGGTTGAACTGCTCCCAATAGTTTCAAATATTCCACCAATTCCCTCCTTAACTACTCCTCCTACCTTGGAACTCAAGGAATTGCCTAAAAAATTGAAATATGTTTTCTTAGGACCCGGTGAGACTCTTCCTGTGATTATATCTTCAAAATTGATAGAAAAATAGGAATCGAGTCTAGTCGCGGTTCTGAGTGAGAACAAAGAGGCAATAGGATGAAGCGTTATTGATTTGAAAGGCATAGACCCCCTCGATTTGCATGCATCGCATACATCTTGAGGAGGATGCAAAGCCATCAAGGGAAATGCAATGAAGGCTAAATCCAAATATGAAAGAGGTGGTGACGAAAGAAGTAGTGAAATTGCTGGATGCGGGTATCATTTACCCCATTTCTAATAGCACATGGGTAAGTCCAACTCAGGTGGTACCGAAGAAGTCGGCTATCACAGTGGTGCCAAACTCAAAAGGTGAGCTAATTCTACAACGTATGACCACAGGGTGGCGTGTGTGTATTGATTACAGAAAGCTCAACCTGAACACCAGCAAAGATCATTTTCCGTTACCATTTATTGATCAAATCATGGAGAGGTTAGCCGGGCAGAGCTATTACTGCTTTCTGGATGGATATTCCAGCTACAATTAGGTGGCGATTGATCCTGTTGATCAGGATAAAACCACATTTACTTGTCCGTATGACACGTTTGCTTATAGACGGATGTCGTTTGTTTTGTGTGATGCGCTAGCAACATTCTAACGGTGTATGATGTCTATCTTCTTTGATATGGTAGAGAAATTTCTTGAAGTATTCATAGATGATTTCTCAATTTTTGGGGAAACCTTTGAAGACTGTTTAAAACATCTAGAACTGGTACTTAAGAGATGTAATGAGACGAATCTGATCCTAAGTTGGGAAAAGAGTCATTTTATGGTTCAAGAGGGGTAGTACTGGACCATATTGTATCTAAGCGAGGGATAGAGGTAGATAAAGCAAAAGTTGAATTAATTTCAAAACTACCTCCTCCCACATTTGTTAAGTAGATACGCTCTTTTCTGGGATACACCGAGTTTTACCTAAGGTTTATTAAAGATTTTAGCAAAATTGCCCAGCCGTTATGCAGCTTATTGGCTAAGGACGCTACTTTTATCTTTGACGAAGAGTGTCTTCATGCTTTTGAGGAATTGCGTACTCAACTTTCATCAGCCCCGATTATCCGTCTACCAGATTGGTCTCTACCATTTGAGCTCATGTGTGATGCTTCTGACTATGCCATTAGAGCAGTGTTGGGTCAAAGAAAAGATAAGTTGTCGTATGCTATTTATTATGCCAGTGGGACTCAGAATGAAGCTCAGATGAACTACACAACTACTGAGAAAGAGTTGTTGGCTGTTGTCTTCGCCTTGGATAAATTCCGATCATATCTATTGGGCACCAAGGTTGTTGTTTACTCAGATCATGCCATTTTGAGGCATTTGCTGACGAATAAAGACTCTAAACCCCGACTGATTTTGTGGATTCTGTTGCTACAAGAATTAGACTTGGAAATCAAAGATAAAAAGGGTTCAGAGAATATTATTGCAAATCATTTGTCAAGGATTATTGTCGAATCCACAAAGGAAATTACTTCTTTTAAGGATTCTTTCCCGGATGAACATCTGTTCAATGTAGCTGTGATGAAACAAATATCGTGGTATGATGACATTGTTAATTATAAAGCCATTGGTCGAATCCCAAAAGGATGGTCTAAGAATGAGAAAGATCGATTATTCATCCAAGTCAAATTTTATATCTGGGATAATCCGCGTTTGTACAAGTATTGCTCTGATTAGATTATTAGAAAATGCGTCCCTGAGAGTGAGGTGCAAAACATACTGACATTTTATCACACGTTGAAGTGTGGAAGGCATTTCGGAGCTCAAAAGACAACCCATAAGGTGTTGTAGAGTGGATTTTACTGGCCTTCCATATTCAAACAGGCTTTCGAGTTTTGCAAGGCATGTCTGCGATGTCAAAAGATTGGATCCATATCTCGACGAGACAGATGCCTTTAACCCCGATTCTGATTGTAGAATTATTTGATGTGTGGGGTATTGATTTTATAGGACCATTTTTGAAAGCAGATAAGAAGAAGTATATACTTGTGGGGGTTGATTATGTTTTGAAATAGTTAGAAGCAAAATCCACAAAGCGTGCTGACCATGACGTGGTGGAATAATTTGTAAAGTAAAACATTTTCTCACGATTTGGTATGCGAAGAGTTTTTATCAGTGATGGTGGAAGCCATTTTGACAACCAGTTTCTTCTTGTTTTGTGTAAGAAGTACGGTGTCACTCATAGAATTGGTACACCATATCACTCCCAATCACAAGGACAAGTGGAGGTTTCTAATAGGGAGATTAAAAATATTTTGGAAAAGACCGTGCGTCCGAATTTGAAGGATTGGTCTCGAAGGCTAAATGATGCACTTTGGGCGTACAAAACCGCGTTTAAAACACCAATTGGTATGTCGCCATATTATCTTGTGTATTGTAAATCGTGTCATCTCCTTGCAGAGTTGGAACACCAAGAATATTAGGCTATTCGAAGATTGAATTTTGATATAAAGAAAGTCGGTGCACAGCGAAAACTCCAACTTCAAGAGCTTGAGGAGTTGAGAAATAATGCGTATGAAAACTCTTGGATTTACAAAGCCCGAACAAAAGCGTTTCATGATAAACATAGTAGAAATAAAGTTTTTGAGCTTGGCCAAAAAGTTTAGCTGTTTAATTCAAGACTCAAGCTATTTCCTAGCAAGCTCCAATCGAGATGGGATGGGCCATACAAGATTACGAAGGTTTTCCCCCATGGAGTAATGGAGCTCGATGATCCTAACATTGGAAAGAAGTTTGTCATGAATGGACAAAGATTGAAGCATTATATAGAGGTGCAACCAGCTGAGTGTGTGGTAGAAACGATCGCTCTAACTGAACCACCACCCGAACTGGATAAGCTTGGTTCACGAGTATTGAGAAGCAGCAATGTCGTACCAACGATGTTAAATATTGGTACTAGTTTGTACTTGTAGATGGTAATTTAGTTATTTCAGTATTTAAGATCGAGTCTGTAAAAACGAGTCGTGAGGCCATCATCATTTGAGTAGGGAGTGTAAATTAAGCCTAGGAAGCATTGAGAATGCATGGAGTTGAAGACGGTATTTGAAGATGAAAGAAAAACATTTGGGTCATAGGGACCTACACTGAAGCGTAGGTCCAACTACGCTTGAAGCGTAGTTGCGGTCCTATTATAAATAAGACCCGTCGTCAGTTTTCCACCCCATTCCATTCAAACTCTTCTTTCTCTCTCAATTCTCCACCAATATTTATGAGGTTTGATTCTACCATTTATTCATTCGATTCCTCATCATTCTTTTCCAGCGGATCGTCAGATTAGTTGGTGATTTGTCCGGATTCATGTGAAGAACTCAAAAAGTCTCTGAAACTCAATTTTTGGAAAATCATCATTTATTTCTATTATGTGAGTTTTGATCCATTATTTTGATTTCATATGACTTATTTTACTATTATAAACTAGTATTGACGAACGAGTCCGATCAAAATTATGTTTTGATCCGTTTTCTAAAAGTTGAGTTTTTCAATTTCGCAAGCGGATTAAATATCGAATTTTTTTTGGGACGACGGCTTGTTTAATAATCATATTGGATATATTTAGATATATTTTGAGTTTGATTCGGTGTTCGGTTCATTATCACTTACTTTTCAAAAATTCCCAATTGTAGGCATGGCACGGACCAAGTTGTCAGTGAGACGAGTGGCTCAGGCTGTAGTTGCGGCTGATCCACCAGTGCAACAAAGGTCGAGATCGTCATCTCCTACACCATCCCCGATTCGCCGTCGGAGTACATGCGCCAAGAGACCATAATATGTCGACTTGACATCCTCGTCTGTTGAGGCAGAGGTGCCAGAGAGTTCCACACAGGGATACGACATCCTATTACCACATGGTTGCCTAGTAGTTGAGCCAGTTGCTCCACGGGCGCCATCACCACCACCTATATTGGAGCAGCAGGTTGAGGAGATAGAGTAGGATATAGAGGGTGATGACACTGAGCAGGAGGAGAACGCCGCTCAGGGTAATGATCGAGCAGATGAGAGGGTACCGGAGCCACCTGTGGAGGGTGACCCCGGAGTTTTGACTACATTTTTACATGTGCCCTGGACAACATCGGTAGAGGATTTACTAGACCGGGCGATTCGGAAGGGTTATCAGCAGAAATGGATATACCTGATGAGGATATTCGAGGATTTACATCCAATACTTGCCAAGACTATAGGCTGATTGAGGGCCCAACGATTATTACCTATTCTTGCCCTGGCTACTCCGTACATTTACGAGGATATGATACAGGAGTTCTGGCTACATATACACCATTTCAGCAGGGGCTGCGACTATGGACAGTGGTCTAAGGTACTGAGATTCAGATTACTCCCCAGACTATTGCTGAGGCGTGGGGTATTCCAGATGAGTATCCACCCGAGCTAGCTGTTGTGGTCCCACCTATGTCCGAGATACTCCCATATATTTCTGATATTGTTATACTACAAACTGCGGGGCAGTAGGCTGATAACATCGGAACTGCACGAAGAAGGCAAACTATCATCCTATGCTATGGTTCTGGGATGTGATAGTCCGATCTCAGATTCTTCCGCACAGCCATGTGACTATGTGCTATGCGTCATTTCCGGCCCTCCACTATGCTTTCGAGTTCGGGCGATGGATTTTTATCCCATGAATTTTATGGGAGGGCCTATATACACATTATATTCATCTGCGCAAGGAGACCAAGGTTAGTCAGTGTCTGTTTCTCATACGATTCCCATGCTTGGTGATGAAGATTATGCTGGATGCCGGGATTGAGATGGATGCGGGTGAGCGCAATAGATTTCGAGAGGGTACTCCGTATACCAGAGGGATGTCGACTGGTGTCTAGACTGGTTGCACACAAATGGTATTATGCGATGCGGACCAGTGTTCGGTGTATTACCAGCACCAGATGCATAGGCCCAGGAGCAGGTTGATGATGCTGGTCAAGCTGATGCAGGTATAGGTCAGGAGGCTGAGGCTGAGGTTGCTGATGATGCTAAGATGCCACAGATGTCGGCTGCTGAAGAGGAGGTTGTGTTACCAGAGGCACCTGTGGGTGATACAGTTACTCTATCCCGGGCATAGTTTTATGCTCTTATAGCACGGATGCAGTGATAAGTTCACAAAATCACTATTTTAAATGTCAAAAATAAATCTTTAATTCACCATTTTATTGCATAAATGTTCTTATATATATATATATTTTATTTCTTATAGGTTTGAATTGGAAAAGATGAAGAAAATATATTAAAGTGAAGAAAGGAATGCACATGGATGGAAGAAAAAATATAATGCACATGGATGGAAGATGAAGAATATAATGCACATGAAGAAAGAAAAAAATGACTTGGAAAACATCAATATTCAAAGAAAAATAAAAGAAAAGTAGATCTAACTTCATATTCCAATTTTCTCTATAAATAGGAGAGTAATTGGAAATTGTATGGAGTTAGATGGTAGAGAGTGAGAAATTTTAGAGAGAATTTAGTCTTGTATCAAGTTTTTATTTTGTTGTAATCTTTTTCTCAGTTAATGAAAATTTCTTCTATCATCATGTTTTATTTCTATATCATTATGCTAGCTTAAACATCTTCTCAAGGGAGTGATGAAGCCAACTTGGGTAAGATATACATAATTTTATTTTATTTCTTATTGTTTAATTCTCTTCCCGAATTAATTTTTTCAAGTGACAAAACCTACAATAGAGGTTGAAAATAGAGGAAGGATTCTCCATGATTACCAATCAATGGAAATACGGGGAATACCTACCACTATTTATATTTATTTATTTTTAAACCAAAACATTAGAGGGAAGATTTTCCGTGATTACCAATTAATGGAAATACGGGGAATGCCTGCCAATATCTATGTTTATGTTTAATAGGTTGGAGGAGAATTTTGCAATAGAAATATATAATATTATTTATATAAATCCGGGTGGTGGATTCTCTTCCCTTGAGATTTCTTCCACCATTTGATAATTATCTAGTTATTTTGATTTACTATTCAAAAATTCAAGAATTATTTTTAACTAATTTATTTTTATTCTCGAAAATTAAAGTTTTGGATCCGAGTCTCAAACCGAGTTCTAAGTTGAGAGTGGTTCGACCCTACTTATTGCTATACTATTTTTAAGTAAAGTATTTATAGGTATTATAAATTTTGTTGACCGGAGTTTGGTGAAACAACGACAAATATTATCAAATCATCAACCGTCATGCAGAGGATAGAGTAGACTTTGGCAAAGGAGAGACATGCCCGATGGAGGGATCAAAGACGGTTATTTTATTAGTTTGACTATATGAGTTAGCATTTGGGTGTGTAGATTCCACCTACACCACCAACCTCTGATGATGAGACTTATTTTAGTTTTAGGTAGGTTTTTGTTTTATTTTATTTATTACATTAAAGATAAATTATCGAGTGGATAGTTTCGTATAGGGCTTGATGTGATCGCTTGAACGATTATCTTCTAATTTTTTTTTTATTTTCATAATTTATAAAATTGCAGTTTTGATGATTCAATCAAATTGTTTGATATATCCCCGGATTTTTACACTCATTTTACATTTGTGGATAGTTTGAATTCTTTCAAATTTTTATATTGCACTATGTGGACATTTATACGTTTAAGTTTGGGGGTGTATCGGTTGTTGATTAATCGGGAGACTGTTCTTTGAAAACAAAAATAATAATAAATAAATTTTTATCTGGGCCAAGCCTACGCTTGAAGCGTAGGGTACAACAAGGGAGTTTTTGAAAAAATACAAATTTGATCCGTTTGTGGGGTGTTTTGGCCTAGTTTTTATCTATACTTGTATTATGATTTGTTTAAGTTATTTTTAGTATCTTTTGTAGAATTTTTGTAGACTTTTTAGAGTAATCTTAATATGACAAGGAAAATGAATGCAAATACAAGTTGGAGTTGGATTAGTCATTGCTTCCACTTTCCTAGTCAGCTTAGGATTTTAAATCATTTTTCTTTTCTAATTCTACTACATCCATCTTTATATACATCGATAGAGTAGACACAATTCACAATTCTCAAGAGTTGATCATCAAAATTCGTTATTCTTCTTCTATTCTTCTTTTATTCTTTTTATCTCGAGAGGGTTAGTATGGATAATGCTAATGAAGATTATTCTAACCCGTAGGAATTCATAGAAGGTACATAACCATATGTGGACATGAAGAGCTCGAATGAAGGAGCTACGAGTCAGAATGGAAGCCGAACCACACCGAAATCGTTTATGCAGTGCAGATTGCAATTTTAAGAGATATTTTGTCCGGAGAGGATGAACCAAGTATTAATTGCACCCAGAAGGAAAATCCTTAAGGAACGAGGATTGAGAAGTTTAGAAAAACCGGTGGGTGAAAAGGTGTATCTGGGTTTGGTCTTAAAATTCTATGAAAATATGACAATTTCGGGATCGCCAGGATTTGAGGTTATGAAGGCTAAAGTGACTCACTGGATTGCTTTTATTATGATTGGAAGAAGAAGTATTACCGATGCGTGGAATATACCAATCGGTACTCCGACAAACTTACAAAGAATATTGAAGGAAAATCCTCAAGTATCGCCACATACGGATGAGGAGATGGTTTGGGAATTGTGTGCAGTATCAAATCCAGGAGATAGGATGTGTGATAATTGGTGGTTGAAGTCGGATCCGCTTTATTTGAATTGTGTCATTTCGGCTCAACTTCGGTCCAATAATCGGACTAGTGCAAGGGATCACACTATGCTTAGAATTTTGTATGCCCTAACTCATGGGTATGAAATGTGTGTTCCAACATTGATTATGACTAAGATGTCGATTGTCCGAGCAATTGTGAGTAGAGAATGGGCCGGTGCCAATAAATTTGAACATTATCTTCCGTACTCATTTTTGTTATCGAAGATAATTGCAGAGCAATTGGGTGATAGGATGAAGGAGATGGATGAGATGTGATGGACGATTCTGAAGATATATCCGGAGGAAGATTAGGAAAAGTTGAAAGAGACTGTAGACTGTCGGATATGGTTGAAAAGCGTTGTGTCAAGTGATGAAGAAGAGGAGGAAGATTATGGTTTAGATTTAGGCTTATAATTTTTGTTTATGTTTTATTTTGTTTTTAGGGACGGTAGACCCTTAAGGCCACGTCTTTGATTATTTTACTTTATTTTAGGATTGTAGGCCCTTAAGGCAAAATTATTTATTATTATTATTATTATTATTATTTTTGTTCTGAAAAAAAGAGAATCTTTGATTCCTTGAAAACATATGTTGATTTCTGGATATTTATGATGGAATATTTTTTCCCTTGCTATGATTGGGTATTTGTGCTTCGTTGATGCTATCTACAGGTGATTCAAATCAAATTTAGGGGAGGGGATTTGTGCTTTACTTTGGAATCCAGAATTAAGCTTCAAGGGTAATTGTATTTGTTCTCCTATATTATTTTGTTACCATGATAACATGGTCTAATTTAAGTTTGAGGGTAAGGGTATAGTATTACAAGGAATGAAAATTTCCAAAAAAGTTTGAAATTTTGAAATTTTGGGAGCAATTATTTGTTTTCATGCATGAATGTTTTGCATTAAAATTCGATTGAGTTTTTATATATGATGCATGAGTAGTATGTAATGTGATATTCCCATTCATGAGAGTAATAATTAGATCGAGGTAGTGAAGTGATGTGATTTTACATAGGTGAGTGAATGAGTGAAATTGAAATCAAGAAGGACGACTTTGACCTATAAGCACAAACACATATTTACTATTAGAAATATGTTGATTTTTGACTATGTAGTTGAAAAATAATTTTGCCACAATAAAAGGGGAGATGGGGAGTTGTTTTGGTTGAAATGGAAAAAATTGAAAAAAATATATTCATTAAGCAGTTCTTTAATCTAAGTAACCGGGCCTTGGTATCACCAATATCACTGTTAGTGTTTAAAGGGGAGAAGACTGATGAGCATAAATTTCATGGAAGAAGCTCGGGCCTAGTTGGTCGGGACTAAAAATCTCCGCTGGAAGGTCTGGAGACTTAGAAAGACAAAAAGTGATGAAAAGTAGAAAGATGGAAATATATGTTTTTATTAAAAATGGAAAAGTTTCATTAATGAAGTAGGAGAAGAGAAACTGAAATATCATACTCGAGTGTTCACAAAATCATGGAAGGTTGTCTGGATTTAGAGTAGAAAGTAGCAAAATCATTCACTATTAGCGGGAACCATTCATGACACGAAACTTGATATAATTGTTGTTTGATAGTGAGTGGGAGTATTTGCATCTATGCTGTCTTTTGTATTATATTATGATTTAATTGAATTTGTGTGTGAACTCATGACTGCGTGATTAATAGAGAACTGAGATGTTTATAGGTACTATCACTGAAAACCTTCACGAGACTTTACTCGTCCACTAGAGGTAACCTAGGAGTTTAAAAGGCTTGTTAAACGTGCTAAGTGTAATCGTTGACCCTCACGAAAGTAAGGGATTAAGTTAGATTAGTTAGAATAATTATATTAAAAAGATCATCACAAGAAAATTTTCTTGAGTTTATTGCTAAGAGACTAGCAATATGTAAGTTTGGGGGTGTGATAGGTGTCAAATATTAGACATTTTGACCCCTTAACTCACTATTGATACTTTCTTTCATTCCTTGATTTGGTATTTTTATTTCATTTGCGTGTTAAGGCATGTTTCAGAAGCTTAATGAATAAATGGAGCTAACTTCGGTGAATTAACTGAAGAGTATGTTCTTTTTATCCAAGAGGAGAGTCAAAGAGGCAGTCTAAGACAAAAATGGCTCCCGGAGGGCAAAAAGGGCATTTCCAGAAGCCGTCATATTTAGCAAAAAGTATTGTGGGTTCAAGACAATTATTTTGGTGCATTCACGAAGAAAAGGAATTTTCTACAAAATACCTACGCTTTTGCCTATGCTTTCAGTTTCAAAAAGTGGCTGGAAATCACATTTCTACGCTTGGACCTACGCTTGGAGTTACGCTTGGGACCTACGCTTGAAGCATAGGCTTGCTACGCTTGAAGCGTAGGATATCTACGCTTGAAGCGTAAATGCGACAACTTTTGGTGGTTTTTCGTGGATTTTTCTTATTTCACTCCCGGCTTAATTGGAAGACATGCCTGTGACTCCAGACCTCTATATACATGTGTATAAAATTATATATATAAGAAGTTAGGGTTTCCATGAGTTTTTACAATGAAAAGACTGAAAAGGGCTTCTCTATACCATTGCCTATATATACATGATCATATATTGGAGTTCTGAGTTCTGATTTTGAGATTCATAAGGTTGGTTTTGGTGAGACATTTATTCAAGGAGATTCATTCATTTAGACTTGCTGCTATTGAAAGCCATATTCAAACCTAGAGATCCGGAGAAGAATACTATGGAGAGCATTTCTACATCAACGATGCCGTCACAATCTTCCATGGCTAACTAACTCGGTATCTAGGGTTTTCTAGCAAAACCCTAGCCAAGTAATGTAGTTCTTTCATTGTTTTCAATTGTAAAGAGGGGAAACTGTTGACCATACTGTGATGATTGTAGTAGTTAAGAGACCGTACTGATTTGCAATATAAAATTCTATGTTTGTTCTAAATTCTTGTCATAGATGGAATGAATATATTATTTTGCACAAGTATGATTATTCAATATGAGCAAGAACTCGGATGCTTAATTATGGTTTTCTACACAATGGTGGTAATGAAACTTGAAACCTTAGGTTGACACAGGCTGTGCCTTGACAATTTAATATAGACATGCTTTAGTTTATTTTCATGCATTAGGAGTAGATTAACGTAACATAATTGGAATGTACTAGTTAGGTCAGTCATGAGACGGGTTGTTGCAATCCGATTCATGGTCCTCCTTTTTGGGGTTGTATTTAGCAATTTGCGGTACGACCTAATTCACAGATATGGATCGCCCTCCTACAATTGATATGTGGAGAACTGTAATACCCCGTATTTAATGGATATTTATTTCCTTAATTATTTTGGATGGCATAATGGGTGTTTAAATTATTGAATGAGGCTATCTTAGTCTTTTTAAGTCTAGTAGGTTATAATGAAATTTTGTGATCTGAAGGGGGGCAAGGTTGTCATTAGTGTTTGGGCAGTTTGGTGATTTATGCATAATACAAGGATAGTTTGGACATTTCCCTAACCCTAACATCTTCTATATAAGCATCCTTAACTTCAGATCTAGCCCCCATCTCATTTCTTCTACTACTTCTTCTTCTTCATCAATTATACCCGAAATTGTGAGGGTTGAGAGGTTGAGAGCTTAGAATTGGTTTGGATCTGTACTTGTGGTGGATTCAGCTCTACATTACAGGCAAGACATATGTTCTACTCTTCCTCTTTGTACTAAAATTTCGTAGCCTTTACTTTATGCATCTATAATCTGCTAGATAGTATTTTTCATATATGTATATGTATGTGTAAATCATGTTCATATATGACTTTTATATATTCTGTTTATACATATATGTATAGATCCGTAGGTATATATATAGATCTTGTATATAGGCATATATGTATAGATCTGTTAGAGTATATTCATATTCATGTTTATTTATGTGACTTATATATTCTATTTATACATATATGTATAGATCCGTAAGTATATATATAGATCTTGTATACATGTAGAGATTCGTGGATCTATATAGGCATATATGTATAGATCTGTTAGAGTATGTTCATATTCATGTTTATTTATGTGATGATATATATTCTGTTTATATGTATATGTATAGATCCATGATCATATGTACAGATCTTGTATATAGGTAGAGATTAGTAGTCTTATATAGACATATATGTACAAATTTGTTAGAGTATATTTATATTCATATATATATATGATGATTTATATTCTGGTTATACATATATGTACAGATCTATGATTATATGTATAGATCTTGTATATATATAGAGATTTGTGGTGATATATTGATATATGCATGAGACTATGTTTATATCTAGCTATACGTACAAATCTGTTTTTACCATGTGTAGCTATACATGTATGGATTCGTGGTTATGTGTCTTGTTGGTATGATTCTGATGATGTGTATATGGTTGGAACTTAGTATAAATATCTGAGTACATAAATATTTTAGGTTTCAATGTTGACAAAGATTTCAAAACTGTTATTAGAAAAATATTGCATATTTATGTAATTGTTTTTCTCTATTTTCTTTATTATCAGACTCTGGACATTGATTTATATTGTTATTATGTGTATCACGAATTATACTGGATTACGTATTTTCGACCGTATAAAATACCGTATACCTTGGCGCTGGGGCGCTGCCCCAGACCCCGCCAGGGGGGCGCTCAGGTAATGGTCGCGCCGCCCCCCTGGACCCCCAGGCTCGACCTTATAAATTGTTATACGTTCCCGAATAAATATTACAAGCGAATTATTAAATTCGTAAAATCCTAAGATTTAAATTAAATGACTATGTTTTGGAAATTTATAAGAAACCACAAGGAGGCTGACTATTACTGCAGTCTAACTAGTACCACGGGACATGGGTGAGTTGTCACGGCATGGGTGAGTTGTCGGGTACGTGGTTATGGTACGGCATGGATTGGATGTTGTATGGAAAAATCATATTAATGTAAGAAATTTATAAACATAATTATATTAAATGGTGGTATATTAGTGACTATAGTTATAGTTAAATATATTATTTTTTTTAATATAATTTTGGGATTAGGTGTCACTAGGAAAGGGGATGGATTTTGGTACTCTGTTTGGGATCATGTAGAGTTGTTCTTGCTCGTGGGTTTAACCCACATTTTTGTTGTTTCAGGTCCTCGGCAGTTTCACCAGCAAGGTTGAGGATTTCATATCTATCTGTCCGGTTCTATCATAGTTTCCTTCCACTCCAGGGTAGGATCCGATAAATGTCATATGTTGTATTTCTTATAAGTGTGTTTCTAGGGGTCCATGTTTATGGGATTTCCAAATTGTACTGTGTGGGACTCATTTTATTTAAGGATGTATTTTGAGTGGTCTTCTTCATGTATAAGTTGTATCCTTACTTTGTTATTGTTGTTATTATTATATTTCTATTTTATGTCTTCTCTTCTGTGCTTATGTTATCAATTACTAACGTTCCTAGTTTTCTATGTATGGGCCTGGCCAACCTATGCATGAAAATTTGGGGGTGTCACAGTTGGTATCAGAGCACTCCAGGTTCAAGTGTCCTAGGGATGTATAGTTAGTCTTCCGCGTTGCGTATTTTGATATTTAAAGCCTAAATTTAGGACTCGTACTCTTGTAAGATCTTAGTGGGGGTATTGACGGGTCGTGTTTATTGTTATTTCAGTATGCCACCACGTAGAAGGAGAAATGTGAATCAAATTCCGGACCCTATTCCGGAGGGGAATGCTCCAGTTCCTCCAAACCTTGCTGATATTATTGCCCAGGCTGTTGCTGCAGGAGTGGCGACTGCTCTTCAGCATCAACAACTTCATCCACAGCCTCCCTTGCAGGCACCTGCACCAGTTCCTGTGATGATAGATAATGGATGGGACAGGATGCGTATTTCATTCATGAGAGGCAATCCACCAGAGTTTTCTGGATCGACAGAGGTCACCGCAGCTCACCAGTGGAAGAAGGACATTGAGCGCCATTTACGCATGGTTCAGTGTACTGAGGTTCAAAAGCAAATATTGGCTACATGCAAGCTGGTTGGTGATGCTTTACAATGGTGGGAGTCGGTTACTACTCTAGAGGAGAGGGCCACATTAACTTATAATCAATTCCGAGATCGCTTTGATGATAAATATTTCCCTTTCGCTGTGAGAGCAGCAAAGAAAAGAGAATTTCTCAACTTACAGCAGGGAGATAGGATTGTTGCAAAGTATGAGCAGGAGTTCACTAGCCTATCATTGTTTGCACCTGAGGAAGTGAACACAGAGGAGAAAAGGAAGAATTGCTTTGTGCATGGTTTGGCATGGCCCATTCAGCAAGTGATAGTGGGTAATCCAGCTTACGCCACTTATGCTCAGGTGGTGGATGCAGCGTTACAACATTGTCAGATCAGGAGGGATTACAAGAATTCTATGGGGGATAAACGCAAGGACAATGACTCCACTAGCTAGACAGTGGAGAAAGGAAATGGTCAGAGTGGCAGGCACAGTGATAAAGGCAGGTTCCAGGGGCATCAACCTTGGAAGAAACAGAGGGGTACTACTGATAGCAACAAAGAAGGGCCTCCTCATCAGGGACAGCATAATGGAGCTCCTAAGATTTCACAGGGGCAACAACAGGGTCAGAGGAAACCTACGGGTCCTTTCAAGGGCCATTGCTATGGGTGTGGGGAGTATGGGCACTCTACCAAAAGGTGTCCCAAGGCTACTCCAGGACAGCAGGGCCAACAAGGATATACAAGTTATCAGGGACAGAGGCAGCCACCACCATTACCAGCACCACAAGTTCCTCGTCTACAGGGCTCGACTTATCCTGCTTTACCAGCACCCTTGCCACCATAGGGTCAGACACAACAACAACTTCATTATGGCAGGGTCTATAACGTAATGCCACCAGACGTTCAGGCACCTCGTGCTATTGAGGGTATGTTTCCTATTTATGGTAGACTTGGTTGAGTGCTTTTTGATACTGGTGCATCACATTCTTTTATATCGCGCTCTTTTGTTGCTTTATCTGGGCTACCAACTCAGCCTAGTAGTCAACCTCTCAGAGTTTCAACGCCATTAGGTGCCGATGCGGTTTTACGGGATAGTTGTGTATATGTACCTATTGAGATTGGCAGGCTTCAATTTTCTGCCGATTTATTAGTTCTTGACATGAATGCTTATGACGTGATACTTGGGATGGATTGGTTATCTCACTACCATGCACAGCTGGACTGTCGTGGTAAGACGATAGTCTTTGCGATACCAGGACATGAGATGTATTTGATTGCGACACCTCGATCTCATGGAGGGTCTAGTACACATTTGTTTTATATGGATGCAGAGACTCAGGAGTAGACTACTACATCCATGGATAGTATTCCTGTAGTACGTGATTTTCAAGACGTGTTTCAGGAGATTCCAGGGTTACCTCCGAGTCGTGAGATCGATTTTGTTATCGACTTAGCTCCAGGCACCAGGCCTATTGCTAAGGCACCGTACAGGATGGCACCAGTGGAGATGCGGGAACTGAAGGATCAGATTCAACAACTTTTTAGCCAGGGTTTTATTCGCAGGAGCACTTCACCCTGGGGAGCACCTGTGTTGTTTGTGAAGAAAAAGGACGGTTCCCTTCGTCTTTGTATCGATTACAGGGAGCTGAATAAAGTCACAATTCGCAACAAGTATCCACTGCCTAGGATTGATGATTTGTTTGATCAGTTGAAATGAGCCACCTACTTCTCCAAGATAGACTTGAAGTCAGGGTATCATCAGCTTCGTGTCAGGGAGCAGGATGTTCCCAAGACAGCATTCCTCACTCGGTATGGGTCGTATGAGTTTCGGGTAATGCCTTTTGGGTTGACCAATGCTCCAGCTGTCTTCATGGATTTGATGAATAGGGTATTCCGATTTTTTTTAGACCAGTTTGTCATTGTGTTCATTGATGACATCTTGGTTTATTCTAGGTCAGAGGAGGATCATGCCAGGCATTTACAGATCGTGTTGCAAACACTTAGAGATCACCAGCTTTATGCAAAATTTGAAAAATGTGCTTTCTGGTAGAAGGAAGTAAAATTTTTGGGACATGTAGTGTCAGAGAAAGGTTTATCGGTGGATCCAACAAAAGTCTCAGCGGTTTTGGAGTGGGGGCAACCTACCTCGCCTACAGAGATTCGCAGCTTCCTGGGCTTGGCTGGATATTATCGCAGGTTCATTCAGGGCTTTTCAAAGATCACCGGTCCACTTACCCACTTGACTAAGAAGGGAGTGCCCTTTGTTTGGGATGACCACTGTCAGGCAGCTTTTGATGAACTGAAGACAAAATTGACATCTGCACCTGTTCTAGCTACCCCACAGAGTGGAATTGAGTATCTTGTCTTTACAGATGCCTCTTTGCTGGGTTTGGGATGTGTATTGATGCAGGAGGAGAGACCTGTATCTTATGCTTCCCGTAAGCTCAAACCGCATGAGCTTAACTACCCAACACATGACTTGGAATTAGCAGCAGTCGTTTTTGCACTGAGGATTTGGAGGCACTATCTCTTAGGCGAGAGTTTCACATTATTCAGTGATCACAAAAGTCTACAGTATCTATTCACTCAGAGGGAACTGAATATGAGGCAACGCCGATGGCTGGAATTTGTGAAGGACTATCATTTCACTATTCAGTATCACCCAGGGAAGGCTAATGTAGTGGCAGATGCTCTTAGTCGTCGACCCTATGCTAGTCTTTCAGCCTTGTTCGAGACTGAGTGGAATGCACTGAGGATAGATGATGAGTTAGTTGATGCTTTTGCGGCATGTGTGGTGGTGACGCCTGCTATTATTCGTAGGGTAGTCAAGGCCCAACAGGTAGATCAACAGTGCATGGCTAAAGTTATGGAGTTGGCATCTGAGGAGATTCCTTTTTACTTAGTCGACTCAGATGGAGGTCTGAGGTACAAGGGACGATTGGTCGTTCCTTCTACTGAGGACTTGAGGAGAGATGTGATGAGAGAGGCTCATAACTCTCCTTTTGCAGTGCATCCTGGAGGGGATAAGATGTACCAAGATATGAAGCGCCAATTTTGGTGGGCTGGTATGAAGAGGGATGTTGCAATTTTTGTCTCCAAGTGCAGTACTTGCCAGATGGTGAAGATCGATCATCAGAAACCGCCGGGATCATCACAACCACTTCTAGTGCCTGAGTGGAAATGGGGGAGCATTTCCATGGATTTCATTGAGGGACTACCTACTTCTCCTCAAAACCATAATTCTATTTGGGTGATTGTTGATAGACTTACCAAGTCTGCCCATTTCCTACCGGTACGTTCAGACTATACATCAAAACAGTTGGCGAAGCTTTACATCGCTGAGATAGTGAAGCTTCATGGGATTCCTTTGTCTATTGTATCGGATAGAGATCCAAAATTTGTATCGGGGTTCTGGGCAAGTTTTCAGCAGGCTTTAGGTACAAAGTTGCATTTGAGTACAGCTTACCACCCGCAGACCGATGGTCAAACTGAGAGAGTTAATCAGATTTTGGAGGATATGCTTCGAGCTTGTGTCCTGGATTTCAAGGGCAACTGGGAGTTCTACTTGCCACTGTCAGAGTTTGCTTACAACAATAGTTACCAGAAGACTATTGGTATGGCACCATTTGAGGCCTTGTATGGTCGACCGTGCAGATCTCCCGTATGTTGGATGGGAGTTGGAGAAAGCAAACTCCTGGGTAAATTCTTGGGTCCTGAGTTCATCAAGGATACATCAGAGAATATTGCCCTTATTCGAGATCGTATGAAGACTGCTCAGAGTAGACAGAAGAGTTACGCTGATCGTCGAACCCGAGCTTTAGAGTTCAGAGTGGGAGATCAGGTTCTTTTGAAGGTGTCTCCCATGAAGGGAGTGATGCGATTTGGGAAGAAAGGAAAACTATCACCTCGTTTTGTGGGCCCTTACATGATTACTGACAGGATTGGACCCGTGGCGTATCGTTTGGCTTTACCTGATCATATGCACAGGGTGCATAACGTATTTCATGTTTCTATGTTGCGGCGATTTCTCCGAGATGGGGATGTCTATCAGTATATAGATGTGGGAGAAATTGAGTTGCAGCCGGATGCGACATATGTGGAGCAGCCTTATTGTATTATGGATCGCATAGATCAGGTACTCCGCACGAAAGTCATTCCCCTTGTACGTGTTCAGTGGAATCATCACAACGAGGCGGAGTCCACCTGGGAAAGGGAAGATGAGGTTCGTGCAAAGTATCCAGAGTTATTTATTTCAGGTATGTGCTGAATTCCGGGGACGGAATTCCATTATTAGGGGGGAAGAATATAATACCCCGTATTTAATGGATATTTATTTCCTTAATTATTTTGGATGGCATAATGGGTGTTTAAATTATTGAATGAGGCTATCTTAGTCTTTTTAAGTCTAGTAGGTTATAATGAAATTTTGTGATCTGAAGGGGGGCAAGGTTGTCATTAGTGTTTGGGCAGTTTGGTGATTTATGCATAATACAAGGATAGTTTGGACATTTCCCTAACCCTAACATCTTCTATATAAGCATCCTTAACTTCAGATCTAGCCCCCATCTCATTTCTTCTACTACTTCTTCTTCTTCATCAATTATACCCGAAATTGTGAGGGTTGAGAGGTTGAGAGCTTAGAATTGGTTTGGATCTGTACTTGTGGTGGATTCAGCTCTACATTACAGGCAAGACATATGTTCTACTCTTCCTCTTTGTACTAAAATTTCGTAGCCTTTACTTTATGCATCTATAATCTGCTAGATAGTATTTTTCATATATGTATATGTATGTGTAAATCATGTTCATATATGACTTTTATATATTCTGTTTATACATATATGTATAGATCCGTAGGTATATATATAGATCTTGTATATAGGCATATATGTATAGATCTGTTAGAGTATATTCATATTCATGTTTATTTATGTGACTTATATATTCTATTTATACATATATGTATAGATCCGTAAGTATATATATAGATCTTGTATACATGTAGAGATTCGTGGATCTATATAGGCATATATGTATAGATCTGTTAGAGTATGTTCATATTCATGTTTATTTATGTGATGATATATATTCTGTTTATATGTATATGTATAGATCCATGATCATATGTACAGATCTTGTATATAGGTAGAGATTAGTAGTCTTATATAGACATATATGTACAAATTTGTTAGAGTATATTTATATTCATATATATATATGATGATTTATATTCTGGTTATACATATATGTACAGATCTATGATTATATGTATAGATCTTGTATATATATAGAGATTTGTGGTGATATATTGATATATGCATGAGACTATGTTTATATCTAGCTATACGTACAAATCTGTTTTTACCATGTGTAGCTATACATGTATGGATTCGTGGTTATGTGTCTTGTTGGTATGATTCTGATGATGTGTATATGGTTGGAACTTAGTATAAATATCTGAGTACATAAATATTTTAGGTTTCAATGTTGACAAAGATTTCAAAACTGTTATTAGAAAAATATTGCATATTTATGTAATTGTTTTTCTCTATTTTCTTTATTATCAGACTCTGGACATTGATTTATATTGTTATTATGTGTATCACGAATTATACTGGATTACGTATTTTCGACCGTATAAAATACCGTATACCTTGGCGCTGGGGCGCTGCCCCAGACCCCGCCAGGGGGGCGCTCAGGTAATGGTCGCGCCGCCCCCCTGGACCCCCAGGCTCGACCTTATAAATTGTTATACGTTCCCGAATAAATATTACAAGCGAATTATTAAATTCGTAAAATCCTAAGATTTAAATTAAATGACTATGTTTTGGAAATTTATAAGAAACCACAAGGAGGCTGACTATTACTGCAGTCTAACTAGTACCACGGGACATGGGTGAGTTGTCACGGCATGGGTGAGTTGTCGGGTACGTGGTTATGGTACGGCATGGATTGGATGTTGTATGGAAAAATCATATTAATGTAAGAAATTTATAAACATAATTATATTAAATGGTGGTATATTAGTGACTATAGTTATAGTTAAATATATTATTTTTTTTAATATAATTTTGGGATTAGGTGTCACTAGGAAAGGGGATGGATTTTGGTACTCTGTTTGGGATCATGTAGAGTTGTTCTTGCTCGTGGGTTTAACCCACATTTTTGTTGTTTCAGGTCCTCGGCAGTTTCACCAGCAAGGTTGAGGATTTCATATCTATCTGTCCGGTTCTATCATAGTTTCCTTCCACTCCAGGGTAGGATCCGATAAATGTCATATGTTGTATTTCTTATAAGTGTGTTTCTAGGGGTCCATGTTTATGGGATTTCCAAATTGTACTGTGTGGGACTCATTTTATTTAAGGATGTATTTTGAGTGGTCTTCTTCATGTATAAGTTGTATCCTTACTTTGTTATTGTTGTTATTATTATATTTCTATTTTATGTCTTCTCTTCTGTGCTTATGTTATCAATTACTAACGCTCCTAGTTTTCTATGTATGGGCCTGGCCAACCTATGCATGAAAATTTGGGGCTATCACAAGAACTATATTATGTGGTTAGTGGTGGAGTGATGAAAACCCTAGTTTTCTCTCTCATCTGAATCACAACCAATTTAATTTGTTTTATAGATAATTTTAGTTAAAATAGATAATTTGGTCTTTGACCACCCAAAACAAACAATTTTCAAAAATATAATTTAGTGTTCTTAAATTATTAAAGTGAACAATCACAATCTCTATGGGATCAATATCCCTTACTCTAGCCATTTGCTATTCTACAATTGATATGTGCGCTTGCATAGGGTAAAACCTAGAGTCGTTAAGGTATTGTTTTTAAACACATATTTTTATACACCTGACGTCCCATCATTATAGAGCCATAAGTCGACCTAAATAGTCGTGTCAGTCGACTGACAAGACCTCATCAGTCGGCTGATGAAGGGATATTATTGGAACATTCCTTGAATCAGTCGACTGAAAAAGGGTTGTCAGTTGGCTGAAATTCGAATTTCAGTCGGATTATGGATCATAGTCAAATTTCAGTCGACTTGCCGAAACACTTTCGGTCGGTTGAACCAGATAGGGGAAAATGTTGAAAAAAATAGGCATTTGTCAGTCGACTGAAATGTGAATGTCAGTCACCTGAGACACAAAAAAAATTGAAAATAAATATGATGAGAAAACAAATAGGATAAAATAAATGAAATGAAAAAAATAAAATTATATTTATAATTAAAACATGCTTGAAGAAAGAATGTTTTTTTAAAATACTCAACAAGAAATATGCATAAACAACATATATAACAACAACAAGAAAAATCATTTTACAACTTCATTTTCCATTGCCATACCAATTTCTCTACGGATTTTTGAGAAACTATCTTCTTGATGAGGTTTTGTAAAAATATCCGCCAATTGCTCATATGTATTAAAAAACACCAACTCAACATCGCCTTTTGAAACATGATCACGTATGAAGTGATGTCTAATTTCTATATGCTCAGTGCGAGAGTGTTGAATATAATTTTTTGAAATACAAATAGCACCAGTGTTATCACATCTAATAGACACATGATTGAAGGATAGACCGTAATCAAGGAATTGTTGCTTAATATAAAGCGTTTGAGACCAACTACTACCGGCTGCAACATATTTGGCTTCGGCAGTAGATAATGCAAATGAATTTTGCTTCTTACTAGACCAAAATGCTAGTGAGTGTCCTAGAAAGTGACATGTGTCACTTGTGCTCTTTCGATCCACTTTGCATCCGGCATAGTTGACATCTGAATAACTAATAAGATCAAGTAATGTGTCATGTGGATACCAAAGTCCTAAGTGAAGTGTGCCACAAAGATAATGGAAAATACGTTTAACGACACATAGATGAGATTCCTTAGGAAAAGATTGAAACCGAATACACAAACACACACTAAACATAATATCCGGTCTACTTGCGGTAAGATAAAGCAAAGTACCAATTATACCTCTATATTTGGTGATATCAACACATTTACAATTTTCATTTTTGTCTAGCTTGGTAGTGGTACTCATAAGAGTTTTGGCATGTTTGACATCCTCCATACCAAATCGCTTTAGCAAATCTTCAGTGTACTTAGATTGACAAACAAAAATACCATCCAAGCTTTGCTTGATTTGCAATCCTAAGAAGAAGTTCAACTCACCCATCATGCTTATTTCAAATTATTTTTGCATGTTATTTGCAAAATTATTACAAAGTGATTCGTTGGTTGATCCAAATATGATGTCATCAACATATATTTGAGCAAGCAACAAATTACTTTCAATGATTTTAGTAAAATGTGATTATCAACTTTTTCCCTTGAAAAACCATTTTGAAGCAAAAAACCGCTAAGCCTTGCATACCAAGCCCTGGGAATTTGCTTTAATCCATATATGGCCTTAGTTAATTTGAAAACATGATTAGGAAATTGTCCATTTTCAAAATTGGGTAGCTGTTTGACATAAACTTCTTCCTCTATGACATAGTTTAGAAAAACACTTTTGACATCCATTTGATAAAGTGTGAAGTTTCTAGATGATGCAAATGCAAGAAGCATTCTAATTGCTTCTAATCTAGCTACGGGTGCAGAAGTTTCCTCATTGTCAATGCCTTCCTCTTGATTATATCCTTAGGCAACAAATCTTTCTTTATTTCGAATAATCACTCAATTTTCATCCTTTTGTTTCAAAAAACCCATTTGGTACCTATTATGGTTTGATCCTTGGGTTTAGGAACTAAATACCAAACTCAATTGAGTTTGAATTGATTTAGTTCCTCTTGCACGACGACTATCCATGAGTCATCGCATTGAGCTTCAAGAATATCCTTGGGCTCAATTTGAGACACAAATGCCATGAAATTACACAAGTCTCTAAGTTGAGAACGAGTGTGAATCCCTTTAGATGGATCACCTATGACTTCGTCAATTGGATGATTGTTTACAATTCTGCATGATTTTGGAAAATAATTAGTCAAATCATCATTGGATTGATCCTTGACATTCGTCTTTTCCAGGGGCTCATTTGAATGGCTGGAGATATTGAGATCATTTAGCTCGTTCTCAATCCCTACAACCTCATTATCATCTAAGTTAATTCTAGGAGTTAATGGTGGTGGTGACTCATAAAAAACAATGTGAATTGACTCGACCATAGTCAAAGTCTTCTTATTATAGACTTTAAATGATTTAATTCTAGATGAATAACCTAAGAAAATTCCTTCATCCGATTTGGAATCAAATTTTTCTAAGTTATCTTTGTCATTAAACACAAAGCATTTCCACCCAAACACTTTGAAATACCCAATGTTGGGTTTTCTTTCATTCCATAATTCATAGGGTGTCTTGTCTAATTTGTATGATGACCCTATTAATGACATGGCAAGCGGTATTGACTGTGTTGGCCCTAAGGATTTGAGGAAGATTGTGTTCATTTAGCATTGTCCTAGCCATTTCTTGAAGTGATCTATTCTTCCTCTCAACAATTCCATTTTGTTGAGGAGTTCTAGGTGCCGAGAGATCATGAGATAAACCAAGTTCATCATATAATTTCTCTAAGTCTTGGTTATCAAATTCTCTACCCCTATCACTTCTAATTTTCTTGATAGTCAAATCCTTTTCATTTTGCACTTTTCTATAAAATTTATCAAGAATGGAGTGAGTTTCATTTTTATGAGTAAGAAAATGAACCCAAGTAAGTCATGAGAAGTCATCAATTAAGACAAGAACATAAAGCTTTCCCCCAATACTAGCAATCCTTTCAGGACCAAAAAGGTCTATATGGAGAAGTTCTAAGGGTCTAGTAATGGTGATATCTTTCTTTCTTTTGAAGGAAGATTTGATTTGCTTTCCCGCTTGACAAGCACTACAAAGTTTATCCTTAGAATACTTAGTCTTTGGGAGGCCTTTGACTAAGTCATTTCTAGACAAGCAGTAAAGGAGGTCCATACTAGCATATCCTAAACGTCTATGCCATAACTAACTACTTTCGCTAGACGTGACAAAATATTTAACATCTTGTTCATGAAATTCACATAGCAACATAGTATAAAAATTTCCATTTCGTTTTGTATTGAATAATTACGTTCCATCCTTCTCAACTATGCATGCATTTGACCGAAAAATAACGTCATAGTTTTTATCACATAATTGACTAAAGCTAAAAATATTATGCTTCAACCCACCAACAAGAAGAACATTGTCAATAGAGATAGAAGGAGTTATACCAATAGCACCGATTTCAACAATCTTGCCTTTTGAATTGTCTCAAAAAGTGTTGTTTCCCCCTTCATACCTTCATAAGCTTGGAGAGAGGAAAACTTTGATTTGTCCCCTGTCATATGCCTTGAGAAACCGCTATCAAGGAACCATTTATCCTTGGTGGTTGACTTCAAACATACCTACAAAGAAAGGTTTAAGTGCCAACTTTTGGTACCCAAATTATTTTGGGTCCACTAAGGTTAGTGAGGCATGCAATGGTTTTTTTTTGAACCCAAATCATTTTAGTTACAACCTTTTTGTTTCTAAGATTGCATACATTAGCCTTATGTCCTTTTTGCTTGCAAAAATAACACATGACATGCTTATGAATGTTCGAAGAAGGTGGACTAGATCACTTAGTGAAAGTGTGTCTTAATGACTTTCTATTTTTCAAGATGAGAGCATCTTTGTCAAAAGTGTCATATCCTAAGCCACTTTTGTCGAAGCCTCTTCTTTGCCTTCGCTTTCCTAGAATAATACTTAGGTTTTCTTTACTTGTTGTGAACTTAGCTAGAACATTTATTTGATCATCTACGGTTATTCTTAAAAGTTCATTTTCTTTTTCTAACTTTTCATTAGTATCATCATGCCATCTAGGTGAGGTGGATGTGGAACAAGATGAATTACATGAAAATTTTGTTTTCTTGAGAGATACATGCTTAATAGCTAATTTTTTTAAACTCGTCATGAAAATCCTTAAAATCTTCTTGCAATTCATTATAAGTTGCTAGCAATTCACTATATGACAATTTAGAACTATCTATGGGACAAGAATTTGTTTGTACCTCATCATCTTTTTCCATGAGACAAAGGTTAACCATTTTTTCGGATTCCTCATCCTCATTCGAGGCGCTTGAGTCATAGTCATCCTATGTGGCATTCATTGCCACCTTATTTTGATTCTTTTCATTATCCTTGTTTAAATTAAAGCAATCCAAATTATAATGCCCGACTTACCACAATTGAAGCATGTTGGAGGTTCTTTCTTGCTTGAATCACCCCTTGGTTTATTTCTCTTTATGAACCTTCCGCCATTCACTTTCTTCCGTTGAAGAAATCTCTTGAACTTTTGAGTTATCAATGCAATGTCCTCATCTTACTCCTCATCCTTTGGCTCAATGATGACATCTTTGATCGATGCTTGCAAGGCCAATCCCTTCTTTAGTTTTTATTCCTCCTCTCGGGACTTTAAGGTAATTTCCCATATGATAAGGGATTCAAAAATCTCATCAAGGTCCATGGTGTTGAGATCGTGAGCCTCCTTTATTGCCGTGACCTTAGCATCCCACTTAGCCGGAAGACTTCCAAGGAATATTCGAGACACATCGGACTTTGAGATATCCCTACCAAGGTGATTAAGCTCATTTAAGATATTAGTGAAGCGAAACATCATATAATTGATATTTTCATCATTCTTCATTGCAAACAATTCATATTCATGCATAAGGATATCAATTTTAGATTCACGTACTTGAGAAGTACCTTCATAGGTAACTTCTAACTTATCCCACATCTCTTTAGCCGTTGAGTATGTGGACACACGATTCAATTCATTTGGGCTTAAGGCACAATTCATGTTGACCTTTGCCTTGGCATTCAAGGAGATGAGTTTCCTATCCTCATTGTCCCATTCGCTAGTTAATTTAACAATACGTTATCCATCCACAACTTTGAAGGGGACGAACGGGCTATCAATGATAACTTGCCAAATTTGGTAATCAATGGCTTGGAGATAATCTATCATTCTAGTTTTCCAATAGTTATAGTTTGATCCGTCAAACCAAGGGGGTTTATTGTTCAATTGACCCTCGACATGAGTGACTACATTAGATGTCATGATCATTTTCTAAGACATTTTTTGGAATAAATTTGATCCACTCTATTTAATTTAACAATGAGCATGCACTAAACACTTAAATGGTTGAATAATGAAAGATGTCTTAACAATGCAATACATAAGCAAGTAATAATATAATCAACAAAATAAGTAGAGCATGTACAATATCAAATGAAAGAGAGAGAGAGAGAGAGAGATGACACCGTAATTTTTATGAGGTTCTGTAACTCTTACTCCTCGACTCAAGAATCCCTTTCTTGAGACTTTCCCAATCCTCGCACTATGGCTTTCCTTGCAGGTGGAATAACAAATCTTTACACACGAGCTAACGAGCCCGTCACACAAACAAGATGACAAACCTCTCTTGAGAATCAATGAGCTTCACTCACTCAAAGATCACAATCCTTTTATATAGAAATGAATCACTCAAAAACCCTTAGGGTTTATGAAAGATACACAAAGTATAAGCTCAAGTATTTAAAGTGATGTGTTTGGTTCTATTAAGATCTTAGAATCTCTTTGACAATAAATGAGAGTTGTATTCAAGAGAATGATAAAATGATATTTTCTATATAACTTTTCACAATGATTAGAATTGAATGAGAGGGGGCTAGCTTTCAATACTCAAGATGTTTTTCACACAAGATGATGGATGACTGAGAGTTAAGAGCTTTCAATGCAAGAATAATAGAAGTTGTTATCTTCTCAAAAGCTATACCATCATATATATACTTAGGTCAAAAGCTAAGAGAGTGAAACCCACTTCAAGAGAGTGAGATGAGAGTGGTGGTAACTGGGTGGTATTTGAAACCATTAAATACTCTGAACTAGCCATTTTTGGCTCCGTCAGTCAACTAAAATGTTCCCGTCAGTCGGCTGAAAGCCTACCATCAGTCGACTAAAATTGCCTCATCAGTCAGCTGACAAATAACTTGATATGGATTTCAAAATCCTCTGACCATTTAAGTCGGCTGAAACTAATTTTTCAGAGGTTGACCACCTTATCAGTCGACTGATGGGTAAGTTTCAATCGGCTGACAAATAGGTGCAAAAACCCTCTGGTTGGTTCGGTCAGCTGACGGTCAAGTTTCAGTCGGCTGACTAACATATCAGTTGGCTGATGAATGACTTTTGGTGGAATGAAAACTTCAATTACAACACTCTGGTCACTTCGGTCAGCTGATGCTTTAATTTCAGTCAACTGAACAAGTAGACAGTCGATTGATTCAGAAAATTAGTCAACTGATAGTTCATTTTTAAGTTTTTATTTCCGTTTTCAATTTTAACTCTTGAGCTTATATAATGTGAAAACTTAGCATAAACCCTTTGATACAAGTTACTCACCATCCTATCTATCTCAAGTCCTGGTTCTTCAATATTTGAAGCACTTTATTTATGAAATGACCTTTTTGTCCTTCCTTTAAGCTTTTCGCTTTAAATGATGACTTTGTGTCCTGTAGCTCTGAAGTACTAAACTAAATAACATCATTAGGAAAAAACACGTGCTAACATTTTGTTATAATCAAAATGGATAATTGTTCTTTGATTGACCCTTAGGCCAACAATAGGGTTTTCGAATCCATGGGACTAAGTTGTATTCTAAAGTCTTGCAAAATAATACTCTTGAATTGCTAAAATAGTTTTGATTTGGGTTTTGATTATAAAGTAATAAACAACTAAATTAAATAAAGAAAATAAAGATAGATTTGAGATAGAAATAATAGAGTTAAATTCGAGGATATTTCTAACGTCACCACTAGCTGCATAATATAGACTTGTATTCATTCAATTGTAAAAGGCGGTCCATCATATGTGAATCTGATAAAGGGTTTCAATATTAGGAAACCCTAATCCTAAAAAAGGAACAATTCATTCGACTCGGCTACAACCCATCTTCGGAAGAGCGTGACTTGTGCATGCTACCTATATTACTCAAAACTACTCCTATAGTGCAATAAAATAAACTAAAGTATGTCAATATCACCTCCCCTTAGCATGGCCTGTCCAAACCTAGATTTCATGTTAATGACCACCATTGTGTAGAAAATCATGAATTAAACATTCGAGTTCTTGCCGATATTGGATAATCATGATTGAGTAAGATTAATTATTCATTCAAGCTAAGACAATACATAGAATAAATAAAGAATATCATATTGAATTAACGTATTCACTCATCTACACAATCATCACATATGTGTCCTTCAGTTTCCCTATTTACAATTGAAATAAATAAAGGTCTACATTACTTAAGATTACTACCGGTTTAGCCACTTATGGTAGGAAAAGACCGATTCGTTGATGTAGAAATCGCCTCCATAGTCGTCTTCTCCGTTATTTTATTCTCCTCCTCCTTAGTCTTATAATTCTCTCTGAATAATGTTCTCTTGAGAGCTTCTAAGACTCCCAAAAGGAAGACTCCTTGGTCCAAGACCAATGGTGGAAGACCCCCTCTTTATGGAGAGACCCCTCTCTTTTATAGAAGAATAGGCGTCTTTGTTTGGTATGTTGATTTCTTCACCATCAAGTAAGGGATTTTCTTGTGTGTTTTGATCATAAAGGAAGTGAAATCTGACTAATTATAGTCTAAAATATGTCCCAAAATAGCCTGGAGTGCAAAACAAGTCAAACGGGCCCGAAACGGTGTCCACCCATGAAGTTAAAGTCGGCCAATCTCGAGTACTCGAGAATATAAAATCTCGAGTAGTTGAAGTTGAATTTCAGCTTCATCCCAACTGAACTATTTTGATAATATCTTGAGCTATGGGAGGAGTTTTTGCATGATTTAAATTTAAGCTTTTGAATCACTCGATTTAAAGTTGTTTTCATCAGATTATGGTGGTTTGAATATGATCAACTCTTTAAGTGTTCGAGAACTTGGTAGTAATCTCGAGTTCTTGAAGTTTAAATCTTGAGTACTCGGTGATTGTCTGATGGTGCACCATGGCGCGACAGTGGCATGAAAGGTTTATGTTTCTACGCTATCATTGGCACTAAGACACGGATTTACCGAGTACTCGGTAGTTCTTCATGCATATTTTTCTATCTTGACTTCATTGTCTCGTTTCTTCGTTTGGCTTCATTCCACTTCACATGTATTATACCTTTAACTTGATTTAGGTTTATTATGGGTCATTTATCCTCGGTTTCAGCTCTCGAACGATCTTGAATCATTATTTCAGTTATTTCACTGAAATTAACTCCTTTTATATAAAATAAACCTGAAACATCTTAAAACACGCAAACCAGATAAAAATACCAGGATAATGATATATGTAGACTTAGCAATGCATAATTAAGGGCCTAGAATGTACGACATTCGGTTCCTATCATTCAGTACGACCAAATTTCAGTCTACAATGTTCTAAGAATGGTACCGAATCTCGTAGACCTACCAACTTAGACCTTTCGTAAATATCTAGAACATTATAGCAGATTCACTCGATGTTTGCGGAATTTTTACGTATTGTTGGCCTTAAGGTTTTTAATCTAAGGGCAATTCCATAATTTTGTTGATAACAAATCATTAATGATGTATTTGCACTAATGGTTACAATGAGTATTTGTCCAAAGCTTGTAAAAACAGGAAAATCATATATGGATCATACGGACAAAAAGATCATGGCATTGTCAAGTAATGAGGATGAACAAAAGATCAAATGCAAAGAGATTGAAGTTCAAAGAGGATCAAGTGCAAAGTTGTTGAAGCTTAAAGTTAATCATCTCAAAGAGGATCAACCACTTCTTGAAGATTGTGGTAGATAGGTTGGTGAGTACTTAAGATTCAATTGTCAAAGTAATTATTTGAATTATCTTTGAATCTCTAAAAAATTGATTTAAACATGCATCACCTCACAAAACTACTTTTAAAGCTAAATTAAAATGTTTTTGAATAGTAGGGTAACCTGACTCTATAAGTCAGATAGCCTAAGTTTTACAGAGGCTTAAAATCCTTTATTCAGGAAAGTAAGGTAGCCTAATTTAATTAGTCAGGTGGCATGACTTAATTAGTCAGGTGGGCTAACTCTCAAAGTTAGATAACTTAACTTGCCTAAAAACAACACAAAATGATCTTTCAGCGGCTCTTGACTTTTGTGCTTCTTTTCTAACGTCTTTGTCTCCTCTCAAATGGCTATATTGGACCCATATGATTTTAAGAGTTAGAGAATCAACTTAGCTTGGCTATAAAAAGGCTTGAACTCTAAATTTCAAGATAACCTCTTGCAATCTCAAAAATACACTTTCATATACATTTTTGTATCATCATTCACATATTAAAAGTTTAGAACTTCCATCTTGATTCAAATTTTTACTCTAGTCTTGTGAGCAAGAGAGCTATAATTGTACAAATGAATCTTTGAGAGATATTTTTATTGTACAAGATCATTGTAATCAAAGGGTTGGTGTGACACAAGTTAAGGCTAAGAGATGGTGTTTTCTTAGCAAGGAGAAGTGGTGTGCTTCTTGTAAAGGTTTGCTCTTCACCCGTAAGGAGGAGTGGTAGGAGAAGTGGTGTGCTTGTTGTGAAGGTTTGTTCTCCACCCGTAAGGAGAAGTCATAGTGAATTTGGGAAGTCTCAAGAGAACCTTGAGCCGAGGACGTAGGAATCAAGAGAATTCCGAACTTCGCTAAAATTGTGTGTCCAAGTATTTATATTTCTCTCCCTACTCTTATTTGATTTATATTGCTTTATGATTTTATATTATATCATCTAACATTGCAATTATATTTATCAAATAAAAAATCCAATTAAATTCTATTGTTTAAGCCAAGACTCTATTCATCCCCCTTTAAAGTCATTTGTTGGGCAACACGTATATTTTAAATAATATTCGAGGTGACTATAAAACATAATCATGTTACACGTGTACGTTGAGCATACATGAAACGAAATCCAATCATATAATTCTTAAATTACAAGATAAGTTGTTCTTAAAAAATATTTACCGAACTTTTCATTTATAGTGGACCAATGTTAGTATTTTTTTTACATATTCTTTTTGCATCGATCACAATTTTACCAATTGTTGAGTTTCAAATGTTGTCCATTTTAGGCACCTAACTCACTATTGTTACGTCTTATCATTTCATGATTTGGTATTTTTATGCGGTTTGTGTGTTAAAGCGTGTTTCAAGAGTTTAACGAAGAAATGAGCAAACTTTGGTGAATTAACCAAAGACATGCTTGTATCTATCCACAAAGAGAGCAAAAGAGGAGTTTTCAAGCAAGAAGTGTCTCCCGAAGGGCAAAAATGATATTTTTTGGAGCCGTAACTTCGGGAAACATACCAAAGGAGTCGAGGGGGTTCTAACGAAGCAATAATTAAAAAAGTGGTTTCCAAGGATTTTGCTACGTTTGAGCTACGCTTACAGTAGCTAAAAGTGGCTAGAAAGTGCTAAAATTACGTTTGACATTTTTGGCCCAAAGCAGGCTACGCTTAAACATAGCAGGGACCTACGCTCAAGCATAACAAGCGTAGTAAGCTGCGTGGTTTTACAGCCCTGATCTGATTCAACTTCCTTTGACTTGATTTCGATTCCAACACCTCTAAGCACGTGTATATGACATATTATACATCAGATTGAAGGGTTTGACTCAAATTCGAGGAGAAACACATCAAAGAGGAATCCTACTTAAGTGGGACAAGTTGAATATAAATAGAACTCTGATGAACCTCTTCTATAAATACCAAGGTCTGCTACAGATCTTAGGAGTGCTTCAAATTTACATAATTTTCAGAGCATTTTCTCTAGAGATTTACATCTTTCAAAGAAGGGAGCCATTCAAGACCTAGAGATCCGGAGAGGAAGATCATGGAGGCCGTTTCTACATCAACGATGCAGTCTCCTTCCACCATGAGCAACTAAAACGGTGTAAGAACACTTTATGTATTATTTATTTATGGCATGTTCTAGACAATAACTATGTTGAGTGTTAGATAGGTTGATTTGGTTTCAATGACATCGATAAGCTTCATCAAAGGCAGAATCAAGCATTGAAGTAATGAAGAATACAAGTGAAGCACGAAAGTGAGCATATTGAGGAAAAATTTCTTTTGTAGGGCAAAAACGATATTTTCTGAAACCGTCACTTCAAGCAAAAAGTATCGTGGGTTCAAGAGGGTCAATTTGGCGCAGTTACGGAGAAAAGTGGTTTTAATAAAAATGCCTAAACTTTCAGTTTCAAAACATGGCTGGAAAACACATTTTTACGCTTGGAGGTACGCATGGACCTACGCTTGAAGCGTAGCTGCGGCAAAATTTTGGGTAAATTTTGTTACGATATCTGATTTGTCCATGGGATGGTTTTATGATTTGTCCATGACTTATATACATCAAAGTGCGTGCTATATACATTATATTCACCAGAATATAGGGTTTGGATGTGAAATTACAAGAAATGGCAAACTTAGGGTTTGAATCATCATTTTCTATAAATACCCAAGTCTGTAATAAGAGGATGCACGTCTTTAAGAATTCTCTGTAAGTTTTCTACACATATGGTGAGAGAATATTATTGAGTGATTATAGATACACAAGTTCTCTCTTGTTATTGGACATCTTCAATTGTGCTTCTACATCAACGATTTCTCTGCACGATTGAATGGTTTAGTTGCTGAAAAATTCACACACTGTTTATAGCAACGTGGTTGCGTTGATCTATTGAAAAACGGAGACGTCTGTGTGTAGAGATTGAAGCAGGAGGCTTCGTGGTGATTTTGATATGTTGAGAAGTAGAGTCATCAGAGTACGAAGATCGAAGCAAGAGCTTCGTGGAGCGTGAGTGAATCTAGACTTTCAGACGTCGAGTGAAGAACTACAAATTACAGCGGTTGTAAGTTTTGTTTTCATAGAGTCTATACAAATTCTTTGATTCATAGTGCATCGATACCTGAGCGTATCCGTGGTTTTTACTTAGAGTCTTTCCAAGGTTTTCCACCTAGAAAATCTCTGTACTTTCTAATGATTTAAATTTCTGCACTTATATTCATATTTGATTGATTGATCTATTTTTGAGAATTGAATTGAGAATTAGGGTTTGTGACTAATTAAAATTGAATTTCCACTAAATAATTTTAATTGATCATAAAATCGATAAAAAGCCTATTCACCCCCCCCCCTCTAGACAGTTTTCACTATCGTATAGGTAATTTCAACCGATATATAGGGTTTTGCTAGAAAACCCTAGCTAAGTAATGTAGTTTATTTTTTGTTTCAATTGTAACGAGGGGAAACTGTAACCACACTATAATGATTGTGTAGATCTGTGATCGTACTTATTCTTGACACGAGATCTTATATTTATTCTAATTCTTATCTTAGATTAAATTAATATATTATTTCACCAATCATGTTATATTAAACATAGCGTGATTTTCTACACAACGGTGCTTAAAACACTTGAAACCTTAGGTTTACACAGGTCATGCCTCAACGATGTAATATAGATATGCTTTAGTTTAATTTTATGTTGTAAGAGTAGATTAAAGTAAAGTTGATGTCATGTACTAATTTCACTTTGTCAGGAGATAGGTTGTAGCGAATCCGATGGATAATATCATTTTTGGGACGTATTCGACTATTTGCGGTACGATCTGATTCATGGTGATGGATCACCCTTTTGCAATTGAGCAAATAGATAAACTATATTATGCGGTTAGTGGTGGAGCATGAAAACCCTAGTTTTTCTCTACCTTGATCACAATCACAATTTAAATTATGTTTTTAGTTAATTTAGTTATAGATCTCAAACAAAACAATTCAAACATTTTTCAAGCATAATTCAATATTTTTAAATTGCTAGAGTGAATAATCCAAGTCTCTGTGGGATCGATATTCCATTTCTTAAACCGATTTGTACTATAATACGATTGGTGCACTTGCAATAGGTAAAGCCTTGTCGTCATAAGGGTCCGTTCTTAACCATTATTTTTATCACCCCTAGACGCACATCAAGTTTTTGGCGTCGTTGCCGTGGACTTGGCATTATTCTTAGCTTTAGTAGTATTTGAGTTATTGTATTGTACTTAAAGTTAGAATTTTTGTGTGATTGAGAGGTACATTGAAAAGGATAAAGGGAATTAGTGGAACATTGAAGATTGTGTTATTGGACCTCTTGTGAGTTTTAGTTTAGTTTGATTTCACGCATAATTTTAGCTTTATTTTCTGTTAATAATTAGAATAGTTTAGAAGTAGCTAGTTTTATTTTCATAAAAATTTGGATTATGAAGATTTGGCAAATCATAAGGTAGCAGCGCGACGAGCCCCAGCTACATCCTTGAAGGGGTATTATGCACCTACAACTCATGAATCATATGCTGAATTTCCAGATGATGAAGGGGTCAAGCACTATAAGATCAAATCTAGTGTTATCAACATGTTGCCCAAATTTTATGGACTCAGAAATGAAGACCCATATCAACATGTTGATGATTTCATAGAGATGGCTTCAACTGTGAAAATTTAAAATCTAGGTACTCATGTGTTGCGTGCGCGATTATTTCCCTTTTCCTTAAAAGAAAAAGCTAAAAGATAGTATATCAATTTGGATAGGGATACAAAAATCAATTGGGAAAACCTAAAAGTTGAATTTTTAGAAAAATAATTTTCGATAGGTAGAACCCATAAGGCGCAACACGCAATTACTTACTTTAGAGAGTTGCCCGGTGAGCAATTCCATGATGCAATGGATAGATTTAATGAGATTTTGTGAAAGTGCCCCCATCATAAATTTTTTAATCAAGATATTGTGCGTAACTTCTATCATGGACTAGGTGAGACTCACAAAATTTTGATAGATGCAGCAGTGAGAGGTCAGTTTACACTGAATCCAGTAGATAATGTCTTGGAGCTGTTTGATAATGTGAGCAATAACTCGATCCAACATGAGTCCGAAGCGTGAGCTAGAGAAGGAGTCTGTAGGAAATCTAAAGGTCTTTTCGAAGTGGAAAGAGGTGATGATGTGAGGTCACAAGTAACCGCATTAGGATAAAAGCTCGATAAATTCATTAATCTGAGTCAATCAGCCCCTAGAGAAGTCTTAGCAATAGGACCTGACCCTTCCTAATATGGATATCAGGGCAATATGATAGTTGTCACTTATGCAAATGTAGCTTGGACCGACCCAAATAATAATCTTTTTTCCAATTCATACAATTCAGGTTGGCATAATCACCCACATATGTCCCATCAGTATCAGAACACTAAAAATCATCAATCAAGTTTCAATAGAAACCAATTACCATTATTCAATACTCAAAATTTTCAGTTCAATAATACCCAATCAATCCGACCCTTCAACCAAAATCAACCCCAATTTCAAAATCAAAATCCACCATCTAGACCACCTGGTTTTGAAGATGAGATAATGAGCATTTTGAGGGAGTTAAAAAATCAATCTAATCATTTTTAGGCAGTCATCCAATTGATAAACTCTCATTCCCAATCCATTGCTAAGGTAGAAATCCAAATAAGACAACTAGCTAATGCGGTGAATAGGCTTGAAGAGGGAATATTACCTAGTCAACTGGTGGCTAATTCAAAGAGTAAACAAATATTGGAGCGTGGTTCATTTCTAGAACATAATTATGAGACAGTCCAAGCCATTACGACTTTAAGAAGTATAAAAGAGGTGGAAAATAAGGTTGAGCAGCAGTTTGAGGAGAGGGCGAACAAACGAAAGGCGACTGAAGAGGTTTAAAGAGATTGACTCCATGAGGAGGAAGAACAGGATGAAACATTACTAGAAGAGCCGGATAGGGCAAGCTATGAGGAGGTAGCACATTACCCTTAACGTCTTCGAGAGTCGACTTTTATGGGAAGCATAAGGAGAAGGACATGCTGGAAACATTCCGAGAAGTCAAGATCAATATACCTTTCTTAGATATTATCGCCCAGATTCCACCTTATACTAAATATTTAAAGGATCTCTGTACACAGAAAATGAAAAGTAGAACTAAGGTCTCGAAAATGATTTTGTTAACTGAACAAGTGAGCTCACTATTACTAAGTGATACTCTGCCTAAGAGGAAAGATCCAGGTACTCCCATTATTTCTTGTGGCATTGGTGACCAAAACATTGGTAGAGTTTTTCTTGACCTCGGTGTGAGTGTTAATTTGTTACCTTACTCAGTTTATCAACTGCTAGGGTTGGGAGAGCTCAATCCTACCTCATTGGTGCTTCAATTGGCAGATAGATCAACTAAACAACCGAGAGGAACTATGGAGGATGTCATTGTTTAGGTGGAAAAATTATGTTATCCCGTAGACTTTGTGGTACTAGACATGGAACCTGACCATAGATCAAGGAGACATATCCCTGTTTTCTTAGGAAAATCATTTTTGGCTACGACAAATGCATGCATTAACTGCAGAACAGGGGCTATAGATCTATCTTTTGGGAACCTAAAGATGATGATGAATATTTTTGATATCAACCATCAACTACCTAAACCAGCTGAGTGTTTTAACGTAGAAAATATTGATGAGATGGTTGAAGAAGTTGTACCTCAGAGTAGTGTAAGAGATAATTTGGAGGTTGTGATGAAAAAATTAGAGGCAAAGTTTGAAAACTGGGAGGACCAACAATGATCTAATTTGGAAGTTATCGCTGCATTAGAAGCTGCTTTGTACTCGCAGTTAGAGAGAGCATCAAGAGAGTCGTCTGGACCTCCAATTATTTCTCCACAGGAATTGGTGCTTGAAGATGCGCTTCCTGAGTTTCTGTTGTATGGTTTAATTGAGGATCAGGAAGAAAATGTATTGAAAGAGAAAAAGGGTGTGAAGACAATGAAAGCTAACCATTTACCACAAACTTTTATAGAACCTACCAAAGATGACACCTCTCTTAAGAATCCCTTTCCAGATGAGCGAGTGTTGAGTATAAACATGTTAGATAAGTTGTATACCTGGGAAGATCTGCGATCAAGAACTAAGTGTGAGGGGATACAAAATTGTGCATATAAGGATGTTCGAATTTACACAGCTCAGACAAAAGTGCATCATGCTAAGCATGTTTGACTTAAGTTCTTTGAGCTTGGCCGGAAAGGGCGGCGGTGTAATTCGAGACTGAAATATTTCCAGGTAAAATCTGATTAAGATAGGACGGACCATTTAGAGTTAAATTAGTTTACCCCCATGGAGCGATAGGTTTCGAAAATGAGAGGTTAAAGAGGCATGGTCAACGAATTAAGATTTATGAGGAGAATGATCCGGGACTAAAATTTATGATATCTATTAGTTTGGTGGATCAAGTGTATGATACGGGGTAGGAGCAAGTGGTCACGTTGTGCCAACAATGTTAAACATTGGTCATAAGCTGTGAAAGTTAGTTTCTAGTCTCGGTTTGTAAAATATTATGTCATTTAATATCTACAATTTTAATTCATAAGATTGTAGGCCCTTAAGGCCAAATCAAAATTCTTTCATAAAAACAAAATAATTCTTAGTGTTATATTAAGTAATAATTTCCGAAAAGTGATGACTGTATTACTTTTTCCATTCCTATGATGTTGGGTATGTGTTCTTTGTTGAATATCTCTACAGGTGGCTCAATTCAAGTTTAGGGGGAAATAAGCATAAACAGAGGAAATTCCGAAACTGCGCTTCAAAGGTAACTATATTCTTTCTCATGAGTATGATTGTGAACCATGCGGATATGGTTTAATTTAAGTTTAGGGAGAAGGTATAGTTGGTTGGTTATAAGGAATGATTGAAAAAATATTTTTGAAAACAATTGAAGTTTTTTGAAAATTTCTTTGTTTTTATGCATCAGTGTTTTGCATTACAAGTTGATTGAGTTTGTGTTTATGATGTATGAGTAGTATGTGATGCGATATTCCCATTCATGAGAGTAATGATTAGATTGAGTTAGTGAAGTGATGTGATTTTACATGGGTGAATGAATTAGTGAAATTGAAACTGAGAAGGACGGTCTTGATCTATAAGCACATGCACATATTCACTATGGGACAATTAATTGATGTTTGACTATATAATTAAAAAATTAGCTTTGCCATTATAAAAGGGGAGTAGTATAGAGGAAATCAGAATTTTTTTGAAAATATAAAAATAAAATGCAAAAATTAGTTCTTCTATCTGAGTAACCAAGCCTCATACTACAAAGTAGTAGAGTGTTCGTGTAAAAATGGGAGAAAACTAATGAGCATAAATCCCAAAGAAGAAGCTCGGGCCCAATTGATTGAGACTAAAAATCCTCGCTGAAAAGTTCGGATCTTAGAAAGATAAAAAAGGATAAAGTGGAAAAGATGGAAAGAATGAGTGTTACATATAAAAAGGCAAAGTTTGATTAATGGAGTATAAGAATAAATATTGATCTACCATAGTAGAATGTTCACAAAAATACGGAAGGTTGTCCGGATTGGGAGTAGAGAATAACGAAGTTATTTATTTTTGTGGAGGCCATTCTCAACATTAGTTCGAGATAGTTATTATTTGGTAGTGAGTGAGAATGTTTGTATCCGTATTATCTTATACATTGTAACATGACTTGGTTAATGAGTGTGTGAATGTATCAATATGTGAGAATGAATAATGGAGAAGTTGTTGGTAGTATAACTTACCCTCACGAGATTTAACTCATCCACCCAGCGTTGCCGAGAGGTTTAAAAGGTTTATTACACGTGCTAAGTGTAATCTTCGACCCTCACGAAAGTAAGGGATTAATGTAGTGTAGTTAGGATAGATAAATCATCATGAGGTGTTTTTAAAGTTCTTTTGTGTTCATTGCTAAAAGACTAGCAATATGTAAGTTTGGGGGGGGGGGGGGGGGGGGAGTGATGAGTGTCAAATGTTGTCTATTTTAGGCACCTAACTCACTATTGTTACGTCTTACCAATTCATTATTTGGTATATTTATGCGGTTTGTGTGTTAAAGCGTGTTTCAGGAGCTTAACGAAGAAATGAGCTAACTTTGGTGAATTAACCAATGACATGTTTATATCTATCCACAAAGATAGCAAAAGAGGAGTTTTCAAGCAAAAAGTGTCTCTCGGAGAACGAAAATGACATTTTTTGGGACCGTAACGTCTGGAAACGTACCAAAGGAGTTGAGGGGGTTCTAGTGGAACAATAATAAAAAAAAGTGGTTTCTAAGGATTTTGATACGCTTGAGCTACATGTACAGTAGTTAAAAGTGGCTAGAAAATGTTAAAACTACGCTTGATATTTTTGGCCTAAAGCAAGCCACGCTTAAGTGTAGCTGGGACCTACGCTTAAGCGTAGTAACCTGCGTGATTTTACAATCCTAATCCGATTCAACTTCCTTTGACTTGATTTCAACTCCAACACCTCTTAGCACGTGTATATGACATTATATATCAGATTGAAGGATTTGACTCATATTTGAGAAGAAACACATCAAATAGGAATCCTACTCAAGTGGGACAAGTTGAATATAAACAAAACTCTTATCAACCGCTTCTATAAATACCAAGGTCTGCTATAGATCTTATGAGCTTCAAATTTACATAATTTTCAGAGCACTTTCTCTAGAGATTTACATCTTTCAAAGAAGGGAGTCATTCAAGACCTAGAGATCCGGAAAGGAAGATCATTGAGGGCATTTCAACTTCAACGATGCAGTCTCTTTCCACCATGACCAACAAAACCGGTATCTAGGATTTTCTAGCAAAACCCTAGAGAAGTAATGTAGTTTATTTATTTGTTTCAATTGTAACGAGGGGAAACTGTGAACACACTGTGATAATTGTATAGATTTGTGATCGTACTTATTCTTGACACAAGATCTTATATTTATTTTAATTCTTGTCTTAAATTGAATGACGAATATATTATTTCAATCAATCATGTTATATTAAACATAACGTGATTTTCTACACAATGGTGCTTAAAACCTTAGGTTTAGACAGGCCATGCCTCGACGATATAATATATACATGTTTTAGTTTAATTTTATGCTGCAAGAGTATATTAGAGTAAAGTAGATGACATGTACTAATTACACTCTGTCCGGAGATGGGTTGTAGCAAATTTGGTGGACAATATCCTTTTTGGGACGTATTCGACTATTTGTGGTACGATTTGATTCATGGTGATGGATCGCCCTCTTGTAATTGAGCAAGTAGATAAACTATATTACGCGGTTAGTGGTGAAGTATGAAAACTCTAATTTTTCTCTACCTTGATCACAATCACAATTTAAATTATGTTTTTAGTTAATTTAGTTATAGATCTCAAACAAAACAATTCAAACATTTTTCAAACATAATTCAATACTTTTAAATTGCTAGAGTGAATAATCCAAGTCTCTATGAGATCGATATTCCCTTTCTCAAGCCGATTTGTACTACAATACGATTCGTGCACTTGCGATAGGTAAAACCTTGTTGTTATAAGGAGTCATTCTTAACCATTATTTTTATCACCCCTAGACGCACATCACCAATCACATATCTTTTTTCTAGTAATAATAAAATAATGTACACATCTCCTTTTCAAGTGTCCTAAAAATTTATTTCTTTAGATTCTTATATAGTATTTTATTTATTGGGATAATTATACAAATCTCTCCTGAACTATGGTATAATTGTTAGAGGTTCCCCTAATATTTTAATAATACCACAAACCTCTCTTAATTTTAATTCTGGTGTCTCATTTACCGCAATTCGTTCAAAGTCAATGCCGAGAAGTTTCTTTATTGGTGAAAAAAATGATTTCTTTGACCAAATTTCTTGCTTTACCCTTACTATCCATTCAATTACATTATTACCCTTACATTTGCTTTGAATACCTTAAATTTTATTGACCATTTTGCCCTGATTGCAATTCTATATAAACTCACTTGAGAAGCTTGTGAATACCTACTTTCTCTCTCTCTAAAAAAAAAATCATTCTCTCTTTATTATCCGTGGAAGCATTATTTGGTGATTCAAGGTAAAAAGCTTCAATTTGTGGACAAGGTAGTAAAGTCATCATCCTCTAGAAGTTAATCTAAATATCTTATATTATAAGAGGGTATATACGTCATTTCACTACTATTTCTTGCCGGATCAATATCACGATGATACTAAAGGGGTTTATGATATTATTGAAATATTAAGGTAGTCGCTTGCAATTATGCCATAGTTTAGAGGAGGTTTGTGTAATTATCACTTATTTATTTAGTAATCAATTATGGATTTGCTTTACTTTATGTAATGAAAGTTGTAGACCATACTAATTTCATGTACATTGAATACTGTCCAAACTAGCAAATGTTAGGTCTCGTTTGGAAACCTTATTTTTGTTTTTGTTTTTATTTTTTGATATTTTTCAGGATAACATAACATGTTTGGCAATCCTTTTTATTGTTTGTTCTGTTCTCAATTTGAAAAGTGTTTTCGTGAATAGTAGAAAAAATAAAGGAACAATAAAAACCTGTTTTTTTGTTCTTTTTGGGATTTTTCAAAAATAAAAAATAAAGAAATTGTGAAAATATGCACGACTCCTTCACCTCCACCCTCCACCCTCAACCATCACCAACGCCACCACTGCCACCCTTCACCACCCTCAACAACAACCTTCGACCACCATCAAACCCCCAAATTGAACACCCCCCGCCCCACACATACATATATATATATATACACACATAGAACCCTAGCCGCCACTACCAATCGGTATCACCCCACCACCCGCCGCCACCACAACAACCACAACCACCACCACCTCCGATCGACCCTTAGAAACCCACTTCCGAAACCCATACACACACAATTGCGAACAACTCTGCAACTTTTCTCCGGAGGATTCAATTCGCAATCAACGTCAATTAAACCTAATTGCGAAGACGAAAAAATAAAATTCAAAAAGAATCTGAGAAATAGGGATAAAATGGGTAGAGAATGGGCGGCGAAGTAAATGTAGAGAACTTTCTCTCTCTAGAAAACAATAGGTTTCTCTCTCTAGAAGTCTTTTGGCCCCAAACTGAACCAATATATTTTTGGCCCCAAATATATTTTTTGTTCTAGTTCTTTTGGGTGAGAAAATAAAAAAAAGAATAAGAATTATTCTTGTTTTTTGATTCCCAAAACAAAAAAAAAACAAGGGTTCCCAAACGGGCCCTTACTTTCCCAAGGTTTTTTAGAAACACTTACATGCTAACTAAAGATGTGCCAAAATTTAATTTTTAAAATTTTTCAATCTTTTACTTTACGATTTTTCACTTTCAGTTATAAGTTATCGTACATGTAACCAAAAAGACCTTACATATGAGAACAAAACTCATGTCCAAATCAAGAGAAATTATTTGATCGACTTATTCTAACACATCAACTTATATAGTGGACTAAACCAATTATTTACTATGTTTAATCTTCTGCCCCTAACCACCGCCGCTCCACCGAGACCATCTTCCCACACCACCACCACCGCCAGCCCCCAAAACTCACCCTCATCCACCATAAGGCGGCTTCGATCTGCGAATTAATTCACCTTCCATTGGAAGTTTTGACTGAAGTTTTTAAAATTTAAAATTTCCTGCTATTAAATTTGTGAATTTTATCATATAGTGTACAAGTACTCCACAAATCTTGAAGAAGTATAGTCCAATTGTTTGGATTGTGCTACGTGAGTCATATTATCTCTTAATCAACTATATTTTTCTTCACTTTCTGAACTATATTAGTTTTGAAACTCCCTTTCTACAAGCTATCCCTTGTTGTGGACTGTCAGTTTTTCTTGTTGGGGCAATTTGATCACATGACAAAGGGATGATTTATTAAAAATACACACGCTCACACATTTATGCAGTGGATCTAGGAAATCATATGAGTGTGGGTATAAATATTTTTTTGGGTTATCTTCATTTTACACTTCCTAAAATTTATTTTAACTTTAATCACACCCCGTCAGGTTTAAATATCTTCAATTATATCTCTTTAGGTTTGAAATTCTCATAATTTACACCCATGATCACTTTTAGGACTAAAATACCTTTACCCAAACACCCACTATCCATATTCCTAAAAATATACATATAAATTCAAAAATAATATATAAAATTCAAAAATATTTATATAAAATTCGAAAATAATATACTACCTCTGTCCGGAAATGCTTGTCCAAATTGGACTTGTCAAAGTTTTATTAGATTTTTTTTGTTTCCATTTCTACCCTTAAGATAAGGACAAGTTATCCAAGTGTTGTTTTTTTAGTGGGACCCATTACCTTTGAAATTAGGGGGTAATTTGGGAAAGTATAATTATATTGTGTTGGAATTCGAAACTGGACAACTAATTTGGGACGGATAAAGTTGTGAAACTGGACAATTAATATGGGACGGAGGGAGTATAAAATTTGAAATATATATATAAAATTCGAAAAAAATATATAAAATTCAAAATGGGTGAAAGGCACAAAACCCTCCTACACTATCAGGAATGTGCAAATAACCCCCTTATAGGTTTTAAAACACCCCCATACTTTATAAAACGTGCACTTTAACCCCTCTAAGCCATTTTCCGGTGACGGACTTGTGCTTTTACTATTATACCCTTATTAATTTATTTTTAAATTAAATATAATGAATGGGGTAAATATGAAATGACGAAAAATGCCATATATACAAAACGGTACCGTTTTGTAACTCTCTTCTCTCTCTACCTTTCTCTTCATGTAGCTCAGTTCTCTGTAATGATATGTGTAATGAAAGCTTCTACTGGGGTTTCTGAATCAGGGACAAAATTTAACACTACCATCAACAATAATTTAAAAACCTGGGTCATGAACTTTTAAGTTGGGGTTTTTGAATCAGGGACAAAATTTGTGAAGCAATTTCTCAACAGAGAGCGAATTGATTAAACTCAAATGGTCCTAATTGCCAAATTGATATTTTTACTTCACTATTTGCATAACAACCATATCTGTGAAGAAAAATCATGGTATTTTTTTTTTCATTTACAGAATAAAAAACTACCATGATTCCTCTCCTCCGGTGCCGCCTCCGCCGCTGCGTCACTGTCGGTTTCGTCCTCCACCGTGGCCACAGTCGATCTCGTGCCAGGATGATTTCGGAAGGATTGGATGTTATATATATAGGGATGATTTCGTGGTGTTGTATATATATATATATATATGTAATATGTATGCATTTTCTTTGTATATATATATATATGTGTAATATGTGTGTGTATTTCAGGAAGGGGATGAAGAAGAAGAAGGTTAGGTTATGTTAGGTTAGGTTAGGTTAGGTTATTTTAATTTAGGTTAATTTCACAAAACCTCCCTAATTTAAATGAAAGGCATTTTGGTAACAATACAAGGGTATTTATAAAATTAAACAACATGTGAAACGCACATGCCTTTTTTTTGCCGGAAAAGTTCCCTGAATAGTGTTGCAGGGGGTCTTTCTGCACAATTTTGCTATACTATATGGACTTAATTGCCCAAATTGAACTATAAGGGGGTTATTTGCATATTCCTGATAGTGTAAGGGGGTTTTATACCTTTCACCCAATTCAAAATATATATATAATTCAAAAATAATATATAAAATTCAAAAATAATATATAAAATTCAAAAAATATATATAAAATTCTAATATATACATATAATTTTATTTTTTCGTAAACAATTTTATATATATTTTATTTTTCCAAGCCATCATGGGGATCATGGGGAAGCACATGATGGTGCCACTTGAGAAGTTCAATTTTGACCACTTAGATTGTCAATATACCTTATGTGTTTGCTTGGTGTTGTACTGAAATAAAGGTAGTTGAGGGACAACTGCATCATTTGTCTTCAAAGAATCAAAGCCTCCATGATTTATATGTGCACGTGACATCATTGGTTGGAACTTAAGTGTTGTAGCATCACACTTCTTTTCTCTATTGCGTCTTGTATACCCTCACCATTTATTTTTTCGAAAACAATTATATATATATTTTTTGAATTTTATATATTGTTTTCGAATTTTATTTATTATATTTGAATTTAATACATATTTTTTGAATTTTATATATATTTTTCAAATTATATATATATTTTAAATTTTATATATATTTTTCAAATTTTTTATATATTATTTTCGAATTATATATATATTTGATTTATATATATATATTTCGAATTTTATATATATATTTTGAATATTATATATATTTCGAATTTTATATATTATTTTCGAATTTTATATATTTTTCGAATTTTATATATATTTTTGAATTATATACATGTTTTTTGAATTTTATATATTATTTTTGAATTATATATATATATTTCAAAAAAATTATATTTTTAGGAATATGGATTGTGGGTGTTTGGGAATAGGGATAATGGGTGTTTGGATAAGGGCATTTTAGTCCCAAAAGTAGTCAGGGGTGTAAATGATAAAAAATCTCAAACCTTTGGGGATGTAATTGAAGATTTTCAAACATGAGGGGGTGTGATTGAAGTTAAAGCAAATCTTAGGGGTGTAAATAAAATTAACCCATATTTTTTTTATAATTTTCAGTGGGGGCATTATGTAATTTTAGTGGGCATTCTATGTAATTTATGAAATTTATAGGTATATATCATAAAGGGAAAAAATATTTCAGTGCCCCCACTTATCTCAATGTGCATCCGTCCCTGCATATATGTGTGTATAAATATCAGGGATCAATAGTGGTGGAATTCTAGCCTCCAAGTTAACAAAATTGACTGTCAATTTGATGTATTTTTCCAATTTTTTATGGGTCTCAATGTCTGTTAGAGATGAGACAAGACACAATGAACAAGGGATTTTTTTTTTTTTTTTTTTTTTGTGGCACCATGCTAGTATAGTCTGAAAGGGATACACAGTAAAAGACTGTATTTTGGTGCTCAAAACTAGACCTGTAAACGGGGTCGGATTCGGATAGGATTTGTCCTGATCTGATCCGAATCCGATTAACATATATCCGATCCGATCTGACCCGATAACCCGATGGATTTTCACTTAATTGATCCAAATCCGAATTTGTTTATTTTCGGATATCCGATCCGATTAGGTAAAAAAAAATTACAAAAAAATATTATTATTTTTTTATTTTTATATTATTTTTTAAGAATATTAAACACTAAATTATATATTTTACAATCAATACTTATAATACATGACTATAAAAACATAAAAAATGAATTTTTTTTTTGAAACATAATTTAGTATACTATTTAATATTTACATATCAATAACATAATATATATATATATGTGTATATATAAAATTAATCGGATCGGGTTATTATCGGATCGGTTTAGGCGAATCCAAATCCAATTTGTTAAGGAATCGGATTATCGGATTCGGATCGTATTCAGATTATCGGATTTTTTTTCTAATCCAAATCCGGCTAATTGGATCGGATTCGGGTCAAAATCCAATCCATTGACAGATCTACTCAAAACCCTTTCTTTTAATTCGTAACTTGGTGAAAATAAGAATAAGATCAACACGAAAAAACCAACTAACCATGAGACAGTAGCAGTAATCATGACGCAAATTGCGGAACCGGTTTACGATTCTACCTAATTATAATTATTAATAAATAATTATGTTTAAGTTCTTAAATAATGATATATTTATAATACAACAAAAATATACTCAAAGTATAAAACATGAACAAAAATAATAAAATTTTGGGCCTTTAATTATTTTCTCATAAATTTGTGCCATATATTGAAATATTGAACTAAATCATTAAAATTTTGAGCTTTAATAGAGGGACCTAACCCTCAAACCATCATTTCAGCCCATGAAATCCTAAAATACATGTGAGTAGAATTGTACTAAATTCGTACAAAATCATATAGAATGATGGTAGAATCGTAAAATTGGAAGATTGCGATTTTCACAACAATGAAATTAAGCTTCGGGCATGATACCTGTAAAGTACAATATGCAACCATGCATAGAGATTTGTATCTTTCCAGCAAAGCAATCAGAGAACTTTGAAGACTACTGCAATGTAGATTCCACACTGCAATTCGGATTTAGAAATTTCATCATTTTGCTTTGCTTGTAGAAGGGTACTCCATGACGCCACGAGAAAAAGAATAAAAGCATTTTGATTTTTCTAAAACTTCAAGACTTGCAAACAATACAGGAATTTACCCAACCAGGACTCCAATACTGGAGTAAGACTTGGGTGTGCCCGGTGGACCGGCTATACGTGTTGTGTATATATGTATATGTATATATATATATATATATGGGTGAATGACGGAAAAATTGTTATCTAGTTCATTTTGTGCGGATAAATCCCATTATTATGCCAAAATGTGCACATTGACCCCCTATAACACTGTTCCGTTAACTTTTTTTGACCAGAATTCAGTCAAATGACTGGCACAAAACACCCCTATGGTTTCAAAACTGTGCAGAAAACCCCTCTCTTAGTCACCGAAAAAGGGCTTGGAGTAGACTATTTGCACTTTTGGTAAGGTGTAGGGGTGTTTAAAAATCAATAAAGGAGTTTTCAGCACATTTTTGAAATAATATGGATGTTTTGCGCCATTCACCCATATATGCGCACATAGCAAAAATCTCTCTGAAAAATTTAAGGGAGGCAAACTCGAACTCCGTTTGGCAACAAAGATAAGAACAAAGAAGTTTGGTTTAATGTACAATTTGTGAATGTATGTGCCAAAGAAAATGTTAATTTACCTTATCTCATGATTCCTTGCAACTGAACTAAAAGAAGCAAGGGCCTATCGGGTGCTCCACATCTTGCTAGACAAATCATGGAATATCGCAATAACAACTTATAATACATATATACACCAAAGGGAAACCTGGTTCGTGATCAATTAGTATATATTCAAATAAGAGATCTCGGCGAGTTTTGCACATGTCCATTTCGAGCATATGCGAGACGTAATTGGATGTCCTTTTCCAAGATTTCATTGCTCTTGATGTTGACTCACTTGAGACAAAGATATGATGAACAACGCAAAAATTATTTCTTCAGCACCATGCTCATATAATCTGAAATGAGTGTGCAGTAACAGAAAGTATTTTGGTGCTGAAAATAATTTATTTTCTCTCTCAACTTAGTGAAGACGAGTAAGATCTGCACCCGTAATTTGAATCATATAGGAGGCATGGTTTGCCGTATCGTTCGAGACGTTACGTATCGCTCGATTTGTAATGCTTTTGAAAAATGTTATGCCCAAACCAATTCGAAACATAAACACACATAATATAGATATCAAAATTTATAGTGATTCGGTCCAATTGGTACCTACGTCCACTTTGAGAAAGTTTTCACTCTCTTTCGGTTGAAGAAAACCGATGATGGGGAGAAGGATACAATATCACTCAACTCTACCTCACACACTCTCACTCACACAGAACACCTTTGTGTTTCTTGTGTACTATTTTCTTACACTTGTGTACAGATTACAACCCATACAATGCCCTGTTATAAAAAATAGCGTACTGTTTATATATATATATATAAATCGTACAGGCATAAACTGTATATATATATATATATATATATATATATATATATAAATTACAATTATATAAAAAAGGAAACTGACCCGAATATGAGAATGCAAGAAGAGAAATAAAATCCGAACCCTGTGTGATACCACAGTTTCCTTAAGACAGATTTGCTCCCTCTCCGGTGCTCAAGGTTGATGAGCAACTGTCTCCCAAGATAGAACGGATTTCGCCTCTGGAGAAGTAACACTCCAATCTCCAGAAGCCAGCGAACTCAATTAATCTGTGTCTTGCACTCGAACCACACTATTCTAAAATATGTATATGTATGCAGGAAGAGAGAGAGGAAGAAGAAGAAGATAATATCCTCTGAAGCATCTTGAAAATGAAGTGTGCAGTCCTATATTTATAGACTACCAAGGATTGTGAATTAACAGTCACACCCTTTAATTAAAGGTATTCTAACCGTCATATAGTCACACCCCTTAGTAATTAAGAGAACTAATTTCTCATTCACAATTTTTCCAACAATCCCCCACATGAATGGAAATTAACATTTCAAAATGCAGATGAATATGCAGACACTAGTTCGAGTACAATGAAAGGTTACTGTATCAGGATAAGTAGCCTTAGAGCCTTGAACTTTCCCTTGTGAAAGACTATCGGATTTACTGGCTAATCAGTGGACGTGATGCCTTGAACTGTCAGCTGTTTGTGTAAACCAAGACAATAGACTTCACACAGTTCCCCTTTGAACACAGTTGGTTCTCACGTTTGTGTCCATTTTGGCCTTGGACACCACTTGGTTTCATGAGTATTCGTCAGAGAATTCTGCCTTCAAAAAATTCTCCTAGAAGCGGCCCCTTCTACTCACATAGGTGATTCTATTAGGAGTTCTTCCTCACTTGGATTTGTCCAAGTCATAGACATCATTAAAAGCATAACTTATCCTAAAATATGCACTGTCTCATCATAGGAATGGGAAGGAGTTTTGTTTTAATCTCCACAGTGCTTTTAACTAAGTCACGCACAATTCGGTTGTCCCTTTGAACCTAGATCTTGGGATCTCCAGTCAACTAGGTTGGGTTGCCATTATGGTGTCTTTTAACCTAGAGGCTTCAAGCCCATTCCCCTCGATGATCTTTCCACTTGCTCTCTTGTCAAACCTTTAGTTAACGGATCAATGGATATTATACCATTTGAGAGCAATTGTTTCATGGTATTATGTCTACGACGGATATGTCTAGACTTATCATTATACATGTGATTTTGAGCCCTACCAATTGTAGATTGACTGTCACAATGTATACAAATAGCTGACATTAGTTTCTGCCAGTTTGGAATGTCCTCTAAAAAGTTACGAAACCATTCTGCTTCTTCTCCAGCTTTGTTCAATGCAATAAATTCAGATTCCATTGTGGACCGAGCAATACATGTTTGCTTTGAGGACTTCCAAGATACAACTGCACTTCCAAGAACAAGAACATATCACATATGACTTCTCTTGACATAAACACATTTCTCACATTCATTTATTTTGTACCCATTTGACTTCATTGTCAAAATTTTCATCACTTATTATTTGACATTTTCCTTTGTCAAACCAACTTACATTGAAATGTCTTTTATACATTACTGTATAATATTACCAGCACAATGCAAAGAATGAGATGGCTCTAGTTGTGGCCACAACTTTATATTTCCTCATAATTTCAGCCAATCAATTTCTTTGCCAACTTTGTTAGTATTACCAACTCAATGAATTATTGATGTAATATTTACATCATCTTATAATATCTCAAACGTTCGCAATTTATAGCATAAATATTATGCTAATTTTGCACCAACATTCATAAGTTGTGCAATCCTTATGCCAATGCTCAATATCAACTTTTCAGTTACCAATCACTTAGGCCGTTTGCTTATAATTTGATTGTGAATTATATTGGTAACTATAATTGTAAATAAGAAGTTACACATTACCCCCACACAAACAACGTATTCTTAAATTTATAGGAGGTAATCATAAAAGTCTGTTACCAATACATGCATGGTACAATTAGACCTGTAAACGGGTCGGATTCGGATCGGATCTGTCCTGATCCGATCCGAACCCGATAATCCGATGGATTTTTACTTTATTGATCCAAATCCGAAATTGTTAATTTTCGGATATCCGATCCGATTAAGTAAAAAAAAAATACAAACAATTATTATTATTTTTTTATTTTTATGTTATTTTTTAAGAATATTAAACACTAAATTATATATTTTACAATCAATGCTTATAATACATGACTATAAAAACATAAAAATGAAAAAGTGAAAAAAAAATTGAAATATAATTAAGTATATTATTTAATATTTACATATTAATAACATAATATATATGTGTATATATAAAATTAATCGGATCGGGTTATTATCGGATCAGATTAGGCAAATCCAAATCCAATTTGTTAAGGAATCGGATTATCGGATTCGGATCGTATTCGGGTTATTGGATTTTTTTTCCAATCCAAATCCGGCTAATCGGATCGGATTCAGATCAAATTCGGGTCAAAATCCAATCCATTGACAGGTCTAGGTACAATAATGTTGCTATCAAAGACTCGGACTGATAATCAGTTCATAATATATATAAACCAAATCCAAACATGAAATAATCACGAGTACATTCATTAGGACAATCACACCGTTATCCCAATACCAACAATAATAATCAAAATCTATAGTAAGTTTTGAAGACTTATCATTTTGTCATTACTCATAGGGCACATGCATACTCATATATAAATTTCCATATATCATATTCATGCAGTTTAATTTAGATCTAAACCAGGATCACTCACTGTGATATCTGTCTAGCATTAAGACAACAAAATGCTATACAACATTTACTCATATGCAACAACCGTAGCATACATCAACATTCCAAAAGACATACAATATGCCTTTTATCTAATTCCTGCTCTAGGAAATTTCTTTTAAATTATTTCTCAAATTTACAGTGGAGTACAATTCATGCCATTTAGTGTTAATGTGTCATATACTTTCAGAACTCTATCTAAGTAGGTTCTTTATGACAATCAAATTATTTCACGAGATTTATTAAGATGAAATTTAATGCCAAATAATTGACTTCACCAAACTTTTATCTCAAATATTTGAGACATTAATAATTTAATCTCATTGACAATAAAATCACCATTGTCACCCACATTTAACGCTAATATTGAATTTACTCCCACTGAATTTGAGAATAATTTAGGTCACACACAGTTTAATTGATAGGGAAGTCAATTAAACTTTCCAGAGTCAATTTAGCAATGCCTCCAAATATAATTAACTCTGAATATGATCAACATCACATATAATACTCTTTCTTTTGGGCCAAAATTATTATATGCTAGTCTCCCACCACTGAAAAAAATTTCACCCTTGAGGCTAACTAATCATAGAAAATACAATGACAACTAGTATTTCTTTGGAAATAATCATTATCAATTATATTTACTATATTAATTACCTCAATCCGCTTAGTTGGACAAACTCAATGACTCACCTTTGGGCTTGATCATTGATCATCTCTACTAAATGCCAATACAATCCTTTAACCTTTAGCAAAATAATAATTTTGCCACTAACTACAAATATCATTAAAATTTTCACGAGTGTGTCACTTTGGTGACTAAACGCTCAATCAAAATATTAATGTATTTATACTTAGGGTCGATAAATAAATTCAATTCCCAAAATGAATCAAATTGACATATACATAATATGCAATAATTTATAACATGAGGCACATAAATAATTATGTATATAATTTTAACATGTATACTTTCAAATAAGCACACTGTGAGATATTACTAACACTTAATCATGCCTTCAATATTCTCAAACACTATATATGTAATCATAATATAACCATATAAAATTGGCATGCAATTAAAGCATAAAACATATCTCAATTATACACGTCATATATAGATAAAATATCAAATGAAGACATATGAAATAATTTCAAGAATTATTAGCAGAGACTTTAAGTGGATTTCCATATTCGCTATTTATAAGAGTTAGCCAGTACTCTTTATAAAATCTCATCCATCATCACCAAATTAACATTATTACCACACAAAATTATATTCGGTCAATGGTTGGTTCCAATGATGTTTAAAACAATTAACAGTAACATTGTCCCATATATATAATATCATAGGTCAGGAAATATTATGCGACCGATTCACCCATAATATTGGAATAGTGTCTATTCATGCATCCGTGTAATTAAAATCATATGGTTAAATAGTGTATAGGTTGCAGTATTTTATATAGATGCACCTATTGAATCAATGTTATTATAACGTAAAAATAGATAGACACACCTCTTCAATCTTGACAGTAATTACAGTCATAGAAAAACACACCTATTCAATCTTAATTGTAAATACAGTTCGATATTAATTGCAGTTACAGTGATACAATTCAGGTAGTAACATACAGGAATGTAACAATACTAACACAAAGAAACTGTCACCAATTCGTATCAATCAAGTTGTTTATATGTGTGTATATTAATATATATATATAATTAATGGTTAATTATCCAATCTTCCCCGTCTATATATATGCAAATATATATATATATTTGGTAATATGTTACATATATATATATCAACGCATACAACACATATATGACAGTAATTAGACGGTGTGACATCGTTTCATTATCACATTTTAATTACGTCACTTTATGTTTCATAATCACAACCAACCAAATATCTGAATCAGTGGTTGGATGGAATCTCTGCGATATATGGTTGAAACATCCATCTATCCTATACAATCGTGTTTATTTATGCAACAACAGAAGTGTTTCAAATAAACAGGGAATCTAATTTATTTATATACAGATTTCTATTACTTTTTCAAACATCAAGCAATATCATAATAATATGGACTTATAGACATTCAATACAAATAATGAATTTAAAGAAACAAGACTTCGAAATTTCATATTTGTTACCGACCGTAAACGGTAATAATGAGACTCGTTTCTATTCTGTTTATAACTTAAACAATCACTTTGAATGTCTAGTGTAATCATGTATTGATTACATCATATTTATATACATATATATATATTTATGCATATTCATATAACTCAACAATATATATATATCATACTCCGTATTTCATAATGGATAGAATTTCACTACATGCATATTTGTATATGGACAAGTATGATGAATTGAGGACGTTAGAATTAACAGACAAGACACGCATTCTATCATGATTTTCAATCATCTCATTCTACTCAATCCAGTTTCAGTTTCAAATGGAACAATATAAAATATATACGCACATAATCATATTTAATAGTTGTATATATATTCGTTCACAACAAGGAACTCTGTCATATTATATTCATTCTATTTTTTCTTGCAGAGAAAGTTCATAATATTTAAAATATGTCTATGCATTAGAGTCCATGTAGGCTCTGACACCACATGTAAATAGTTTAAAACCAAATAGGTTTCTCATGGCTCTTAATGCAAAACCAACAATCTGTCTTAAGATTGTTATAAAAAATAGCGTACTGTTTATATATATATATATAAATCGTACATGCATAAACTGTATATATATATATATATAAATTACAATTATATAAAAAAGGAAACTGACTCGAATATGAGAATGCAAGAAGAGAAATAAAATCCGAACCCTGTGTGATACCACAGTTTCCTTAAGACAGATTTTCTCCCTCTCCGGTGCTCAAGGTTGATGAGCAACTGTCTCCCAAGATAGAACGGATTTCGCCTCTGGAGAAGTAACACTCCAATCTCCAGAAGCCAGCGAACTCAATTAATCTGTGTCTTGCACTCGAACCACACTATTCTAAAATATGTATATGTATGCAGGAAGAGAGAGAGGAAGAAGAAGAGGATAATATCCTCTGAAGCATCTTGAAAATGAAGTGTGCAGTCCTATATTTATAGACTACCAAGGATTGTGAATTAACAGTCACACCCTTTAATTAAAGGTATTCTAACCGTCATATAGTCACACCCCTTAGTAATTAAGATAACTAATTTCTCATTCACAATTTTTCCAACATGCCCATATATATAGGCGAATGAGATCGAACACAAACAAAAAAACCACTTGCACAAGCGTGGGTTTGATATCTGCATGTGGGTAGCCTGAAGTCTCCACGCGTGATTGTATGCAGCCATTCTTGACTTGATGGTAGCATGTGTGAGCTGTAGTCTTGTCTCATATGGTAGCATGTTGTGTTGATGGTGGTGGGTTGCATGCGTATGGAACTTACAATTCTTCCCCTTCCATACCAATCTGAGGAGAACGTCTTCAGCTGCACTTCAGTTGATGTTCATCATGGCTATGTCTCTGCATAGCTCTAGCTTATCTCGAGTAACCACTTTTGTCAACATGTCTGCCGGGTTCTTGTCAGTGTGGATCTTCACAATCTTTAATAATTGTTGTTCCATTACTTCGCGTATCCAGTGATAACGAATATCAATATGCTTTGTGCGGGAATGGTACATTGAATTCTTGCTCAAGTTCAGAGCCCTCTTACTGTCACAATTCACTTTGTATTCTTTCTGATTAACACCTAGTTCTTGGAGAAACCGCTTTACCCACAACATTTCCTTTCCAGCTTCCGCTGCAGCAATGTATTTTACTTCAGTTGTAGATAAAGCGACACACTTCTACAATTTGGACTGCCAAGATACAGCCCCCCCGGTAAAAGTAAATAGAAATCCTGATGTAGATTTCCTACTATCAATGTCACCGGCTATATATGAATCTGTATAGCCTTCCAAGACTGGTTCTGCTCCCCCATAGCACAAGCATAGTTTCGCTGTACTCTTCAGGTACCTAAGAATCCACTTGACTGCTTCCCAATGGTCTTTGCATGGATTTGAAAGAAATCTACTGACAACGCCTACAGCGTGAGTCATATCCGGTTTAGTGAAAACCATTGCATACATCAAGCTACCAACGACTGAAGAATAAGGGATTGTTTCCATCTCTTCTTTTTTTTTCGTCGAAGAGGGACACGATCGCTTGCTTAGATTGAAGTGATTAGCCAGCGGAGTATTGACTGGCTTAGCATTTCCCATGTTGAACTTTGCAATCACCCGTTCAACGTACTTCTCTTGTGACAACCATAATTTATTGGCTTTCCTGTCACGAACAATCTTCATGCCCAATATCTGTTGAGCTGGGCCTAGGTCCTTCATGTCAAAGGACTTGGACAGTTCTTGCTTCAGTTTGCTGATCATACTAGCATCATGTCCAACTATCAACATGTCGTCAACATACAATAATAGAATAACAAAGTTACCATGTGGGAATTTCTGAATGTAGACGCATTGATCTGCAGCAATTCTCTTGTAACCATGACCCACCATGAATGAGTCGAACTTTATGTACCATTGCCTCGGTGCTTGCTTGAGGTCGTAGAGACTCTTCTTCAGTTTGCAGACCATATGCTTTTTCCCTGTAACTTTAAAACCTTTTGGTTGGTCCATGTAAATTTCCTCCTGTAGATCTCCATAGAGGAATGTTGTCTTGACGTCCATCTGTTCAAGCTCTAGGTTCAGACGAGTTGTCAACCCGAGTATCACTCGAATTGAGGTCATTTCACGACTGGTGAGAATATCTCGTCAAAGTCGATGTCTTTCTTCTGTTGGAATCCTTTGACAACCAATCGGGCTTTGTGCGTTATCGGCTTTCCGTTGGCATCTTTCTTCAGCTTGAACACCCATTTTTTTCAATGCTTTCTTGCCTTTGGGAAGTCTCACCAAATCATAAGTCTGGTTCTTCTACAAGGAACTCATCTCTTATTGCATAGCTTGCACCCATTTAAATTTGTCTGTATGGGTCTTTACTTCCTGAAAGCATTATGGCTCCCCTTCATCAGTAAGCAGAATATAGTCTAACTCTGGATATCTCTTTGACAGAATCAAAGGTTGGCCTATTTCAGATCTTCTTGGCTGAGGCTCTTCAACTGAAGGAGCTACTTCTAGTTCTGTAGCTTCTAGTGGAGGGGTTTGTGGCTCCCTCTGCTCAACACCCTCAGGTTCTTCTTCCTCCTTTGCTTCTGAAATTTCATCATCTGGGATCAACTGTACTTGTGCAGGATCTGGGATGATGTCTGTAACACTGGGACTAGAGTCACTGGGCTCTATGATTTTTTCAGTGTCTTTGTATGTCTGGCTCTCTTGGAACACAACATCCCTATTTCTGATAACCTTCTTCGATTCTGGATCCCATAGTCTCTATCTGAATTCTTCGTCTCCATAGCCGATGAAGATGCATGGAGTTGATTTCAGATCAAGCTTCTGTCTTTGCTCCTTGGATACGTGTGCAAATGCCTTGCACCCAAATACTCTCAGGTGAGAATAGAAGGGATCTCTTCCAGTCCATACCTTTTCCGGTACTTCGAACTGCAACAACTCTGATGGTGATATGTTGATCAGGTATACGGCGACTCTAACTGCTTGACCCCAGAATGGCTTTGACAACTTAGCCATACTGATTATACTTCTGACTCTGTCCATAATGGTCCAGTTCATTCTCTCGGCTACACTATTATGCTGTGGGGTACGTGGGATCGTCTTCTCATATCGGATACCGCGTTCAAAGCAGTATGCTCGGAACTCATTGGAAGTGTACTCGCCTCCATTGTCTGATCGGAGGCACTTTAGCTTCTTTCCGGTTTCCCGCTCTACCATGGCGTGGAATGCCTTGAAGTAATCGAGTACTTGGCCCTTTGTTTTCAAAAAATATACCCACACCTTTCGTGAAGCATCATCAATGAATGTGAGAAAATATTTGTTACCGCCTAAAGATTCCACTTCTAAGGGACCATAAACATCAGTATCTATTAAACTCAACAACTCTGATCTTCTTCTGGTAGTTGAGTTGAAAGAGACTCCATGTTGTTTTTCAAATAAACAGTGATCACAAGGGTTTAATGGAATACCTTTTGATACTGCGATTAGTTTCTTCCTTGCTAGTGTAAGCAACCCTTTCTCCCCCATATGTCCAAGTCTTTTGTGCCATAAATTTGGTGAAGTCTCATCTTCAACTGCATTGAGACTGTCAGAAATTAGATTCACATGGGTTGTGTATAATGTGCCGTGTACCTGTCCTCGGGCGACAACCATGGCTCATTTTATCTGCTTCCAAATGCCATTGCTGAAGTGGTTTTCGTAGCCTTCTCGGTCTAAGGTTGTCCCGGAAATGAGGTTGAGACGAAGGTCGGGCATATGTCTGACATCTTTTAACACCATACTGCAACCAATACTGGTCCTGATCTAGACATCGCCGATTCCCATGATCTTTGAGAAACTTGTATTTCCCATTCTCATTGTACCAAAGTCTCCAGCTTTGTACGAGGTGAAGAAATCACTTTGGGGAGTGGCGTGATAAGATGTTGTTGTGTCAATCACCCACTCGGCTTCATTGCTTCCTACGTGAAGGCATACCTCTTCATCGACTGAGCATATAGTGATATCTCTTGTAATAGTGACCATGGAGTCGCCATCTTCCTTCTATGGCTGGTGGCTGCTTTGACCTTGCTCCCTTTGTAGTTTGCGGAAATTCTTCTTTAAATGTCCTGCGATGCCACAATGATAACAAACATATTTACCCTTTTGTGGATTTTTGTCATTGTTGGATCTGCCACGGGTTTGAGACATTCCTCTGCTTCTGCCTCGACTTCTGCCTCTACCAGTTCCATAAGATTTTCATTGACCTTCTGTGACAAAGGCATGTGATTGGTTCATGCCGGTCTCCTTCCTTCGGGCTTCCTCGCTAAATATGGCATCCTTTATTGTCGCCATAGTGAGTTTGCGATTCGGTGTTGAGTTACCGAGGGAAACCACCAATGTCTCCCAATTTGGAGGTAAGGAGCTGAGTAGAAGTAGGGCCTGAGTTTCATCGCCAAGATTTAACTTTATAGCTGCAAACTAGTTCACCAGATTCTGAAACTCACTGGTGTGCTCGGCTAAAGAGGTTCCGCTCTTCAGCTTCAAATTGATCAGTCGCATCATTAGAAGCGTTTTGTTTCGAGCAGTCTTGGCCTGGTACATATCCTCGAGCTTCTTCCAGAGATCCTAGGCGTTGGTCTCTTGCGCAACATGGTGGAATACACTATGGTCTATCCACTGTCTGATTTGGCCAATAGTCTTTCTGTGCATCTTGGTCCAATCTTTCTCCGTGATTAACATGGGTTTTGCGCCTTCATTTTCCAATGGGTCCGCCAAGTCCTTGCAATTAAGGAGATCCTTCATCCTGGGTTTCCATATGGTATAATTTGATGCCGACAATTTAATCATGGCTCCGGATCCTGAATCTTCCATCGAATCGAATCAACTTTAAGCTCTCCCTGGCTTGTTTGATATGTTCGGAGTGGAATCATGCAAAACGGAGTGTACTGTTGCGTCTGGAACGGTCGAAAACCTTAAGATCGTCTTTGACTGAGTTTAAATCCGATTTAGGATGAGTCCGGAATAGTCAAAATAACGGCGAGGGGCAAAATTATAATTTCAGCAAAGTATTGATGACATGGCAGCAACAGGGTGTGACACGTGGCAAGGTGACGTGGCCAAATGGTGATGTGACACGTGGCACAATATGGAGATGACACGTGGCAGGTGCTGACGTCAGTAATGACGTGGCATATAAGATGACGTCATCAGTGACGTGGAACGCATGTGGCGCGTGGAGGCGCGTGGTCTCACGCGCGCTGGAGGTTGAAGGTGCGTGAGGCGCGTGGTGCACGTGGGCCTCACGCGCGCTGGAGGTAAACGACGCGTGGGGCGTGTGATGCCAAGGACTCTGACGCGCCGAGCGTTGGGCGGCTCGTGCGGCGGCGGTTGCGGCTGTTTTCGATGGTAAAAGCTTCCTGTTGAGATGGGTCGTCCGAAAATATGAGTGGTGTGGTGTTTTATGAAGTAGGTTGGTTCAAAATAGGATTGGAAAAACGACTCTATTTTTCGACTCTAAACTTTGATACCACTTTGCTATGCCCAAACCAATTCGAAACATATACACACACACAATATAGACATCAAGATTTATAGTGGTTCGGTCCAATTGGTACCTACGTCCACTTTGAGAGAGTTTTCACTATCTTTCGGTTGAAGAAAACCGATGATAGGGAGGATGATACAATATCACTCGACTCTACCTCACACACTCTCACTCACACAGAACACCTCTGTGTTTCTTGTGTATTCTTTTCTTACACTTGTGTACATATTACAACCCATACAATGCCCATATCTATAGGCGAATGAGATCGAACACAAACAAAACAACCACTTGCACAAGCGTGGGTTTGATATCTGCATGTGGGTTGTAGTCTTGTTTGTGTTCGTATGCAGCCATTCTTGACTTGATGGTTGCATGCGTGAGCTGTAGTCTTGTCTCATATGGTAGCATGTTGTGTTGATGATGGTGGGTTGCATGCGTATGGAACTTACAAAAAATGCTCATACTTTTATTTAGGACCGATACTCCTTTTTAGGGCCGATATTGTCCGAGTCCGTTATACCGATACCGCGACCGTTACTGAAACCGATACCGATGGTTTAGGAGGACATAAATCCTAATTAACAACAAAATCATAGTCAACCTGACAAAAAGAGAAACAAAAAAACAGTTTGGACCAGTATTTTATGCAGCAAATTAGTATCTCATGTATCAGGAAATAGGGAATATTCGAATGCACCAGCGCAACAAATGACATGGCGAACATTGCTACACACACATATATATATATATATATATATATATATATATATATATATTTAGAAGTACCCGGCTGAGCAGTGAAATTTAATTTGATGCTAGATGTTTAAAACATGGTTTGGATTTTTGATGCACCATATCGAGAACTATCTCGTGCAATCCAGAGGGAGCTATGAAATAAGCATCTAGAAAGGGACTTCAAACCTATTGAATATAATATGCAACAGTCCTTAATTATAAAGTTTCATATAGCAAAGCAATCAGAGAACTTTGAAGGATACTGCAATCCAGATTCCACATTCAAATTCAGATCAATAAATTTCATCATTTCGCTTTGCTTCTTGCAAGTACTCCATAAAATAATAAAAAAAAAATTACTATCAAATTTAAAAATACATGAAATTTCTAGACTTACAAACACTTTTAAGCAAGGAATTAAGGAATTAAGTGATGCTGATACAACTCTAACTGGTTTCTAATACAGAGTTAAAAAAGAGAGTCTAACCAATCAATATCAACATGTCTAGACCCACACTAATTAAATTATCCCATGAAATACAATTAATTAACAGCAGCCTTGACCTTTTTATTTTCATACCATCACAACCACAATGGCCATCTGCTGCTCCACATTTTGTTATAACGATAATGTATGAATATATATATATATATATATAAGCCTACGTCACAAGCCAATAGAGGATTTCCCATCCAACACAAGCACTCTGTCCTTCCCTTTATATATCCAGTTTTATTAAACACCTCCAATGAATCAATAGAGGATTTCCCACTCCCTATTTGTTTTCCCTCTACATATATATATATATATATATATATATATATATATATATATTTATATAGCTATCCCCTATCAGGCAAATTAAGCAGCAAACATTATTAAGCTCGTACGTATATGAATAAATCCCAGAATTCCCCAAATAAAAACTAAATGCCCAGAAATAGATCAACAGTATGAATTTTAATATATAAGCCAGCCTACCCAACAAGCCATTGATTGCCAAAATAATATACCATTCCAAACAAGTTTGGATGGAAACGAACAAAATGAGTGCAAATAGTCCTAGCACAAGTCTAAATAACAAGTACCAACTAATATAACTATAGCTTGGCACTCTTGTCAAGATTAGTACATTGTAGTAGTACAGATGCATCAGCATCTAATATAACTAGGGTTCCAGCAACTCAAAAAGCTTCGACTCCGAGCACATGAAACTAAGCCACTTCCCATGGGGCGGAAGTTAGTCCATCGAAATCAAGCTTCACGCTCTTAATGTCTTCACCTATGTCTTTCAGCTTTGATTGCGAGGAAGCAAGCTCGGAAGCCTTGCTCTGCTTCATTGACACAAGCGACACACGTCTTTCTTGCAACTCCCTAATCGCCCTATCCATTTCATCTAAATCTTCATTGATTTTGCCAACCTCCACGATCCGAGCTTTGAGTTCCGCTGTCTGTTCTTGAAGTTGCTCGTGCTTATCTTTCAACAATAACAAGCCATTTAAACGATCTCTTACCAGCTTCACATCAAATCCATGACTTTCCAAGTTAGCAAGACTTTCCAGATTGTTCTCGAAGAGGCTTCTAGGATCATCAAAATGCAAATTGAAGGTCTTCTCTACCACACTGGAAAATATTACCATACAACCTATAGCTAATCCTTCACGAGCATTCTCTTTACAACCATTCAAAGGACGGAAATGTGGCTTTTGCGGCATCACCTGAAACACTTCCATAGTTTCAATGATTTCCCAAAGCGGAGAGGTCCTCAGAAAAGGCCAGCTCCGACTCCCAGTGTCACCATCAGTATCAACTGCAGGAGGCTGGATTGTGTTATTTGCCTCGGTATTCTGGACAGTCCCAGCAGTACTGAAAACTCCTGCATAGAAAACAAATGTGTTATCACAGAAGTTGCACAATAAGGATCGCAATAAAAACAGACCAGCTTACTTGAACCATCAACTGTTGGAGAGTGCCATTTTATAGGTTGATCCTCAAGGCTGCTGGGTGATTTATCCATGGTCGTTTCAACTCCGGCTACGTACTTCTGTTCCGAAATCTTCAGCTGCTTTTTCCCCTCCGAAATCTTCTCGAGGATCTGAAACAAAGAATAAAGTAAGGGGTCATCAGTTATACATACAACCTATAAATTGGGGGAAATGCCCTCCTTTGTCTACTACTCATAATAGATGGGGACTTCTCACCTCGCCCACCTGACTCTTTCACTTGATAGCTAATCTTTCTTCTTCTTTTCATTCTACTGTCTTTTTGCTTCATGGGACCATCTCGAAGCTTCTTATCATCCCCAACAAGCTTAAGATATTCATTACCACGAAGTGAGCCCTTTATCCTAGCAGACCGCACCACTGTGATTGCAGCCAATTCGACTTCACTCGTTATACAATCTTTCCCAACTATCTCGTCTATAGCAACCACATCTCTGTTGTCCTCCTTACCTACAACCATGGCACATTTTTGCCACTCAATTTTCTTATAATGGTGTGGGTGTGGACAAAGTCTCAACATCAATTCATAACTCCAGTGTGCAGGCACGGACCCATTAGGGGCCCAGTGGGGGCCAGTGGCCCGATTCAATTTTTTCCTTTTAATATTTATGCTTAAATTTGTTAAGATTTACCCAAAACTCCCCACTAAAATTATCAAATACCCCCACTAAAATTACAAAAAAATACCCTTATGCCCGTCTCCACATAAAAAATACCTTTATGCCCCCACTCACTTAGATTTCTAGGTTCGTCAGTGTGGTAAATGACTGAATTTTATGAGGAAGATTACAAGGAAAACATTGATAATGAACTCAAAATGGATATTTTCATGGAAGGTCGAATTAGCTATATATGCAGCTATGCCCCATTGCCCCTATATATGCAGCTATGCCCCATTGCCCCCTGCCCTTTAATCTATCTCGGGTTATATGTTAAAAATAGTAACTTCCTGATTTCATTAGATTCTTTTGGTAGATTTATAGCACAATAACAAGGAACTTCATCATTCCTTTTTCCAAATAATACTTTTTCTTTTCCAAAGAAGTATTATTGTCCAATTCACCAAACTTTTGTTGTTTATTCTGCTGCATAGGTCTAAAACAACACAACCAATCATAAAAAATGGGTGTCTAAGCAAACAAAAATGAAAGGGGATGAGTTAGATTTGAGCATTCATTCAATTCCAAAACTGCATGCTCCACTAATATAGATGTTGTGTGTGTATAATTCCAATTTCTTCCATTTGAATTATCCGGAGGATGCCTTGTATATATATATATATATATATGCATGTATAAAAAGATGGACAATCAAATCTATTTCTCAATTCAATAAAAGCCCAAAAACATAAATAGAGTCTCGTTGGGTCCCAAATAATGAGAGATATGTAAAAAGCAAGTACAATTACTACGTCTATTCCTAATCCTATGGGGAATGAAACGACACAGAGATCCATATGGTATCTATTTCTTCGAAGTCAAAAAAAAAATCTTGAAAGTTTGTTCCTGGTCACTGTAACAAAAGGTACATGGTTCAATTTAAACTTATTTACTGAAAAAAGAAATAGAAAAACAAAAATTGTTTCACTTGGCGAAAATATCCACCTCAACTTTCAGTTTCCAACTCATACTTATACACATGTAAAGTCTGACGTCCTCTGTTCCTTCATCCTTCAATACACGGATGAATTGATTATTCTTTACCCAAATATATATATATATATATAAATAAAAATAAGAAATACACATGCACACAACATTTAACATGGTCTATTACAAATTAAGGAACAAACACGGCAACAACTCGAAATCGACGACAAAAAAGGTTCGATTGCAATTAACATCTACAATCCCAATCAATTTCACTAGACTAAAACCCTAGTTAGAGGGGTTTTAAGATAACTCTAATACAGCTATATATCTACATGTACACACCCGTCAAACATTACACATGCATATATCTATCTATATATATATAGAGAGAGAGAGAGCCCGTTAAAAGAGTTACCTCAAACGACAAACTTAAACAGGAAACAGAGGGCAACCAGCGACGCACCAAAGTTTATGAAATGTACAAGTTGAGAGGGTTTTAGAGAGAGAAGAAGAGGGTGTCACAGAGAAAATGAATGGTTTCAGAGGTTTTAGAGAGAGAGAGACAGGGAAAGAGTACGTGAGTGAACAAAATATATGGCTTCAACGAGGGCGGAGCAAGTAAGAAGCTAGGGGGCCCATGGACCCTCCCAAATATTTTCGAAATTTTGTTTAGTACCCCACAAAAATAGTTTAGTTATAGATTAGCCCACAATAAATTCTAGGGATATCTGCGAAAAAAGCCCTCTAGTTTGTTATTTTGTGCGATAAGCCATTCAAAGTTTAATTTTGTCTATATAAATCCACGAGTTTTTAAAAATGGTACACTTTGCCCCTTTACTGGTCACCGGTCGGCTATCTTTGGCCTTAAAAATGTGAAATTCTTATATTACCCTTTGCACATGGCATTTATAAAAATGAAATTCCTATATTACCCTTTGTTGAGTCTCGAGCGATTAACCCCCTATAGTATCGATATAGTGTGTATAACGTCCAGTAATTTTACGTCTAAATTAAAACTTTTATTTTTTTATTAAGTGCTTATGTGATTACGTGTTTAATGTGCTTAACATACTTTACGTGTTTTATTTGTTAATTAGATTCGTGAGTTGTATGTTGTATTTTCATTTAGTGAATAATGAAAAATGTTGAAAATGATTTCGGAAAAATTAATGACTTAGGGGCATTATAGTATTTTCACTAAGTGTTGAGATAGTGGAGGATGCTAGAAATTTGACTAAGTGTTGGGAAGACACTTGAGTGACATTGAGGTAAATAAGGTAGATGACTTTGGTTAATTGGTAAAATTACATCATGATGACACACTTGTAATTAGTGGTAAATGGGGTAGAAATCCTTGACTTTTGTAACCATCTTTTATGTTGTCATCTCTTAAGCGCATGGATCAAATCCATTTTCTCCCATCTTCAATTTCAACCATTGGATGTTAAGGCCTTGTTTGACTTGTATTGAGTTGGTGTGTTGGTCTTGGTCTTCCATTAGCAAGACTAAATTGTAACCCTTAGATTGTTCTTCCACTTTTCTAACCTCAATCTCAACCCTTGGATTATGGAAGGATGTGAGTGAAGAATCTCTATAATTTTGGTCTTCCTTTGCAAGACCGTTTTGTGGCCCTTGGATCAAACTCCTTCTCTTGCTAGCTTTACTCACCACCATTGGATTACAGAATATCTAATGGGTCTCACATATGTATACACCTATGTAGATATTAAGTCTTCATTTGCAAGACCCATTTATGACCCTTGGATCTCTTTCCTCACTTTGTCTTGCTTAACCACAACCCTTGGATGAAGTTGATGAGTGAGTGGAGAATCACTACACACTTTTAGCCTTTCATTTGCAAGACTTCATCCATCTATCTCAAACCCTATATGATGTATAACATATATTATGATTATACGTGGTTCAATTGAGGCCATTTTTCATATTGAGTACACCTTGTTATGTTATGTACATTGGTATCAGTTTATGTCAATCATATAACCATGTGTGAGTAGACTTGTGTTGAATTATCGTAACAACTAACCAGGAGGTGTTTCCATAACCTACGAAACTACTAAGTCTGAGAACTGTGCTATAGGGATGGGTTGTCCCACCCTCAAGTCGCGGATCGTCTCGTGCATTCGATCTTCCTTGTTGAGAGTATGCATCCTCTTTAAGTGAATGATTTAGGCGACACTTATATCCATGACCCTAGTGGATAGTGTGTGTACTATGGGTGGTGTTGAGTTATATTGCATTTAATTTGCTATATATGTGATTGAGATATTTATGTTGGAGCATGTTATATCGTTGTATGAAATTGATATGAGCATGTTGGGTTCGATGGGGTCCTGGATTGGTGTGAGAGTCATGTGAGACAAAAGACTGACATATGATTAGTAGCATGTACCTTGGGTACCACTCGGACTACCGAGATTGAGGCGATGAAGCTTCCTCTATTGGGCTAGAGAGCTCACCTCGAGACTTTAAACATTTTTCAAGTGATGGTCCAGCTACCGGAGGCCCGTAGTCTCTTGGCAGATTTACAGTGTTGTTCCGTCATTTTTGCACTTGTAGAGGCGAACTACGTTAATTTGTAGAGCATAGATGATATATATATATATATATATATATATATACATACATACATATGTTTTCTCTTTTTTGAACTTGTACTCAAATGGTTAAACTCTATTTTTTTGTCGGATAACATGTTAGCCGAGTAGTTTATATTTGATGTATTTTCCCCCGGAGCGCTATCACGGGGACCTATTCTTTTGGTACACTTCGGTGCCGGAAATGTAAAAGTACTTCATTTTGTAAAAACTATGACATGTATTGCCTTAGGGCGTCCTAAATGTTGAAATCTAAGAGCTTCTTCATTTTTGGTATTTATAGAATTGATTTGTAATTGTTGTCGTTAGTTGGTGATCTCTGGAAAATGGCATTTTTCTCAATTTATAAAGCCGGTGGTATTATAAAACGAAGATCGGGGGTGATAGGTGCCGAATATTGTGCGTTCTAGGACCTTAACTCACTATTGTTACGTCTTATCATTTCATTATTTGGTATTTTTATGCGGTTTGCATGTTTAAGCGTTCAGGAATTTAATGAAGAAAACGAGCTAACTTTGATGAATTAACCAAGGATGTGCTTATGTCTATCCAGGAAGAGAGCAAAAGAGGAGTTTTCAAGCAAAATATTTCTCCCGAAGGGCAAAAACAACATTTTTCAGAGCTGAAACTTTGGAAAAAATACCAACGAAGTCGAGGGGGTTCTAACGGAGCAATAATTAGAAAAAAATGGTTTCCATGAATTTTCAACAAAAAATTCAATTTTACTATTTTTTTTCAATCATTCTTTATAACCAACTAACTATACCTTCTCCCCAAACTTAAATTAAACCTTGTCCTCATGGTTCCCCATCATACTCACAAGAAATAATATAGTTACCCTTAAAGCGTAATTTCGGAATTTCTCTTTATGCTCGTTCTCCCCCCCAAACTTGAATCGAGCTACTTGTAGAAATATTCAACAAAGCACAAATACCCAATATCATAGCAAGGGAAGAAGAAATACAATCATCGCTTTCCGAAAATCATTACTCAGTATAACACAATGAATGATTTTTATTTATTTTTATTTTTTTAAATATAAACAATGATTTGGCCTTAAGGGCGTACAATCCTACGAATTGAAAATTTGTAAACTACTCTACGAAATTGAAACACTATCCTATTATACAAACCGAGGTTAGAAACTAACTTTCACAGCCTAGGACCAATGTTTAACGTCGTTGGCGTGACGTGACCACTTGCTCCTAACCCGTATCATACTCCTGATCCGCCAAACTGACAGATGCCATAAATCCCGGTCCCTAATCAATCTCCTCATAAATCTTCAGTCACTGACCACACATCTTGAACTTATCATTTACAAAACCTACCTCTCTGTGGGAGTAAACTGATTTAACTCTAAGGTGTTGTTTGACACATGGTTTTAGTGCCAAATTTATGGTTTTGGTGTGGAAAGTTTAGCCCAACCCTTGTTTGGTGGCTTGGTTTTTGAGCCAAAATGTGAAACCATATTGTACCAAATGGTTGATTTTCCACACCATCTCTTGACATGGTTTGCATGGTTTGGAGCCAAAATGTTAAACCATGGTATGTGTGAGTGTGTTGTGTTATATATATATATATATATACACACACACACATAACCATATTACATACATATTTATTTAATTAAAAATATCATTTAATTAAATTAAATAACTAAATAAAAGTTACCAAACGATAAAAATTAATTATTAATTAATAATAAATAAATATATATTGAGTAATAAATATTTAAAATTCATAAATAAAGTAAAACCAAATAAATAACAAACAAAAATATTATAATTATTAATTAATAATAAATAAATAAATATTGAGTAATAAATATTTAAAAATAATAAATAAAGTAAAACTAAATAAATAATAAACAAAAATATTATAATAGATAATTAATATAAATATAATAAATATTTAAAAATAATAAATTAATTAAAATCAAATAAATAATAAACAAAAATATTACAAAAAATATTTAAAAATAATAAATAAAGTAAAACCAAATAAATAATAAACAAAAATATAATAATTAATTAATAATAAATTAATAAATATTTAAAAATAATAAATAAATTAATACCAAATAAATAATAAACAAAAATATTATAATTAATTAATAAAAATATTTAAAAATAATAAATAAAATAAAATAAAGTAAATAATAAACAAAAATATTATAAATAAATAATTAATAAAAATAATACTAACTCTATAAAATTTCATTCCATATCAATTCTACCAAACCTAGTTTGGTTTTTCAGCTTTATTTTTTGGGTTATTCCCACCGACACCCCCTCAAAGAGACCATAATCCCACACGGACCCCCTCGATATTGAGTATTCCCACACGGACCCCCTCTGACAGACGGCCGTTAATTTTATTGACGTTTTATTGCAAAATTACTAATTTTCCCTTTGATATATATTTAAAAAAGGGTAAATTGCAGTAGCACCCCCTAAGGTTTCACTTATTACATTAGGATAATATATAAAGTATGAAATTACCCATATGCCCAAAATATATATATATACTACAAAAATATATATATATATATATATATTTTACGAAAATATATATATATATTAGAAAATATATATATAAAATTTGAAAAAATATATAAATTATAAAATTCAAAAATAATATATAAAATTTGAAAGAAATATTTAAAATTCAAAAAAATTATATAAAATCTGAAAATACAAAAAAAATATAAAATTCAAAAAAAATATAAAATTTTGAAAAATTATATTAAAATCTGAAAATATATAAAAATTTAGAAAAATATATAGATTCAAAAAAATATTTAAATTTCAATAAACATACCTAAATTATAAAGTTCAAAAATAATATATAAAATTTGAAAGAAATATTTAAAATTCAAAAAAAATTGTATTAAATTTTCAAAATGTATATAAAATTCGAAAAACTATATTTTAAAATTTGAAAAATATTATAAATTCGAAAATAAATATAATAGTAAAAATATATATAAATTTCGAAATTATTTGTTTTTCAAAAAAACATATTAAATTTCGAAAATAAATATAAAAATCGCAAAAAACATAAAAATTTAAAAATATATATTAAATTTCAAAAATAATTATAAAATTAAAAAAAACATAAAAAATTATAAAATTTGAAAATAAATATAAATTTCAAAATATATATATATTAAATTTCAAAAACAAATACTAAATTCAAAAATAAATATAAAATTATAAAAACATTTAAAAAAAATTTCATTTATTCTCTCTCTCTCTCTCTCTCTCTCTCTCACACACACACACACACACACACACACGCACACACCTCTGCGCACACTGCCGCACACACACATATATATATAGATCTATACATATATATATACACACACACACATATATATAGATCTATACATATATATAGCAAGATCTATATATATATATATACGGTTATATAGTATATATATATACGGGTATATGGATATATATATACGGGTATATGGGTATATATAACAACATAGATATATATATATGTATATATGGGTATGCAATATATACAATCCCCATCTTCAATCTCTCTCCCAATTTCTCACTTCCAATCTCTCTCTATATATAAATTACGGTTAGGGTTTTAGGATGCCCAAATTAAAGAAGAAGAAGGATATGCAGGTCATTTTATATCATTTTGAGGGAAAAATAGACAATTCACAGGGTGGTTAACGGCACAATTTAACGGCGTAGAGACGGAGGGGGTCTTTGTGGGACAAAATTCAATTTTGAGGGGGTCTGGGTGGGAATAGTGAATATCGAGGGGGTCTATGTGGGATTAGGGTATTTTTGAGGGGGTGTCAGTGGTATTTACCCTTATTTTTTTTGACACCAAAACCATCTGAACGAAACATGATTTTAGTTCAAAATAAAATCACACCAAACTCAACTCAACCCAATCCAAACCAAAACCAAAAATCAACATCGTACCGCACCGGTTGTCAAACAGGCACTAAATGGTCTGTCCCATCTTAGTCGAATTTTACCTATAAACAATTTCAGTTTCGAATAACACCGTCGTCCTTTCCGGCCGAGCTCAAAGAACTTAAGTCGAACATGCTTAGCATGTTGCACTTTTGTCCGAGCTATATAAATCCGAACATCCCTATACGCACAATCTCGTATCCCCTCACACTCAGTTCTTAATCACGGATTTTCCCAGGTATACGACTTATCTACCGTGTTTATACTCGTTTATACTCAACACTCGTTCACCTGGAAAGGGATTCTTAAGAGGGTTGTTATCTTTGGTAGGATCTATGACATATCATTATAAATGATCAACTCTAGCCAACTTCACACTCTTTTCATCTTTTAATACGCTATCCTCTTGATCCTCAATTAAACCATACAACACAATCTTCGGAAGTGTATTTTCAAGCACCAATTTATGTGGAGGAATAAGTGGAGGTCCAAACGACTCTCTTGATGCTCTCTCTAGAGGCAAGTACAAATCCGCTTCTAATGCAACGATAACTTCCAAATTAGATCCATGTTGATCCTCCTAATTTTCAAATTTTGCCTCCAACCTTTTCATCACAACCTACAAATTATCTCTCGCACTACTCTGAGGTACAACTTCTTCAACCATCTCATCAATATTATTTATGTTAAAACGCTCAGCTGGTTCAGGTAGTTGAGGGTTGATATCAAATATATTCATCCTTATCTTTAGGTTCCCAAAAGATAGATCCATTTTTCATCTTGAGTAGGATTCCTCTTTGATGTGTTTATCCTCAAATCTGAGTCAAACCCTTCAATCTGATGTATAATATGTCATATACATGTTCTTAGAGGTGTTGGACTTGAATACAAAATCATCTGGGTCAAAATGGATCAATTCGGGTCAAACTAGGATTTCTAGCCAAATATGAAATTTTTAGCTTTTTCTGCAAACACGTCTCACTCTTTTGATCATAACTGGAGCTACACAACTTGGATTGAGGTTTACTTATTTTTTGTTGGAAAGCTGACTTCAAACTCTTGAGTTTAGGCTCAAGAATCACTTGTTTTGACCACGTTTGGCCCCTACGCTTAAGCGTAGGACATAAGCGCATGCCAATTTCCATAAGGGTAGTTTAAGCGTAGTTTTAGGTGTTTCTAACCACTTTTAGCTATTGTAAGTGTAGCTCAAGCGTAGCAAAATACTTGGAAACCACTTTTCTTGATTATTGCTCCATTAGAACCTCTTCGACTCCTTTGGTATGTTTTCCGAAGTTACGATCCCGAAAAATATCATTTTTACCCCCCGTGAGACACTTTTTGCTTGAAAACTCCTCTTTTGCTCTCTTCGTGGATAGATACAAGCATGTCTTTAATTAATTCACCAAAGTTAGCTCGTTTCTTCGTTAAGCTCCTGAAACATACTTTAACATAAAAACCACATAAAAATACCAAATAATTAAATGATAACACGTAACAATAGTGAGTTGGGGGTCTAAAATGGATAACATTTGGCACCTATCACACGCCAGCCAACAAAGCACGTACTAATCCAATTACAAGGGGAAGCAAAATGTCGTATTCCTAAGACACTAAATGCCGTAACCAAAATAACTGATTCGGAACCTTAAACGTCGGACATACAAAGCGTGTCACTGGCAGTCAAAACACCAAATGCCAAACGTCAAAACAAAATCACATAATCGGCACAAGAACTTACATAAACATCTCACCAAGTCCGAAACACTAAACGTCACTATCAAGTCACATAATCGCCAAATAACCTCCACAAAGTCATCAACGAGAAATTGTAAAGTCGTCCAGACGAATCCAAATGTAAGCGCAAAAAATTTACACGTGAAACACCTAGAATAATCACGTCGTCCTGATCAAGTGACATCACAACCGAAAATATATCGAAAAAAGGAAAAAATAACGCGGGGTGTTACAACAGGGATCATTTATTCTTCAATTTTAGTTTTTCTAATAAGATTTGGCAAGCTTTAAAGGTGAAGGGAAGGAGGAACTAATCTATGGGATCTTGGGATAATTTGTTTTTGTGGACTTGTAATAGCTTGAAGGACAAGTCTCTATTTACTCTCCTTAATAAGCTCATGTTTTCTGCTACTATTTATGCCATTTGGATGGAGAGGAATAGAAGGTTGTTCATGAAGGAGCTTGCTTTAGTTGAGGAGATTTAGAGATGGATTGAGATAAGTGTGAAATGCTCTTTGTTTCCATTGACAAGGTTTGCAGCTTCTACTCAGAACCAGGAGCTTGTGGCTTAGTGACGTCTTCCATCTTCCATTCTAGTTTAATGAGGGCTATGTTGTTAGGGTTTTTTGAGTTTTCTATTTGGTTAGCTAGTCTAGCTGAGAGTTATAGTAGGGGTGGTATGTCTCCTCTGTGCTATACCTTTTTGCTTGTTTTGTGGCATACGGTGTTGTGTAGGAGTTTGGTGATGGTCTTTTTATGGTGGTTGTTTGGATTTCACATTGGAATGAGTTACCTAGGGGATGCCCTAGAGTATTTGTAAGGCTGTTTTAATCCTAATTTCTATATTTATAAAATCAACTAATCTTTTAAAAAAAAATTATATTATATATGTTAATTTTTGTAATTCTAAATGAAAAATTTATAACTATACATGGCATAAATTAATAAAATACTTCTATATTTTGATTATAAAAATTATGTTAAATAATATTTTATTTTATATATATTTTTGTATAATTTTGTTTTTTAAAGTTTTATCAAGTAACGGTGATATATTTTTGTCAAAATTGAATCAAGTTATTGAAGAAAATATATAAAAATATAATGCAATTACTAAAGAAATTTTTGTAATAGTCAAATTTTGTGGCCCATCTTTATTGGGTCATAGGCAAGGACTGATGGGCCTAACTCATAGAAGTCTCAAGAAAATGAGTGATTCATAAGAGATTTGTCCCGAATATGAAAGATAGAGCCCAAGAAATAAATGAGTTTATCAAATCCCATGATTTAAGGGATTGATAAACTTTGGTAAATAGGCCTGACCCATCTACCGAATTATGTATAAATACATGGCCAAATGGTGAATAAAGGGATTCAATTTTAACCTAATTCTTTGTGTATTTTCTGCTTCTACACAATTGGCGCCATCTGTGGGAAGTAGTCCTTGAAATTTTTTCAACAACTTCCCACTCTCTACTAGGAGCTTGGATTAACATCATCCATGGCGGTTATCACCCGGTCGCAACAATCTGAATCACCTCTGAACGGAGGTCAACCTTTTTAAACCGAAGATCCGATCAAGAGGGCCTTGGAGGATAAGACCGCTGAGTTGGAGAGGCAGAATGCCGAGTTGGTGGCAAAACTGGCCCTACTGTAAAATCTTCAAGAAGCCCAGAATGGCAAACAATCCAACCAGCAGGAACGATCTGTGGGCTACTGCTATAGGTGCTCGGGATACACAATCCGGAGGAAACTCTGACCATAAAAACATTGGAGGAAATTATGATCAGATTCCAAAGGGAGGTGCTTAAGGATCTGAAGATTCAAACCCCCAATGATCTGGCCTCTGAGGCATCCATTGACGCCGTGCAAACGCCATTCACACTAGCGATCACCACCGTGCCCTACCCGAAGAGGTTCAGGCTACCAAAGTTTACCCTATTTGACAACACAAAAGATTCGACGGAACACATCTACCATGTTCATACAAAGATGAATGTCTATAATGAAAATGAAGTCTTACTCTGCAAAGTCTTTCCCACCAGCCTGACCGAAGCAGCCCTACTATGGTTAAGGAAACAACCACCCCGATCCATTGGAAGCTGGCTCAAACTCTGTGAGTTGTTCATTACCCAGTACTTCGGTAATAAAAGACATAAAAAGACCATCTCCAGTCTATTTACCATGATCCAAGAAAAAGGTGAATCCCTGAAAATCTTTATCTCGTGATTCAATATCGAGATGTCCTCGATTGATAATTGTGATCAACACTCAGTCGTCGAGGCCTTCAGGATGGCCTTGATTCCTGGAACCAAGTTCCACTAGTCTTTAGTCAAGAGGCCACTAGCAAACATCGGTGAACTCAACTCCAAGGCACAAGGGCATGTCCGGATGGAAGAAGAACTGGCCATACGCCAAAGAAGGGAAACCTTTGCAAGCGTAGAGGTAAGAGCATCCGAACCTAAATTTAAAGATCGGGCACCAGATCAGAAGCGGCCAGGCGCTCCTGCTGCACCCTCCCCAGCCTAGAGAAACACTAGAGGTTCGAAGACAAGATCACTCCATTGAAGGTTAGCCTGACCAAACTGTATCAGGAGACTAAGGGTAAAGGGATCTTCCGATCACCACCACCTATAAGACAACCAATGGAAGAGAGGGACATGTCAAGGCATTGTGCCTTCCATGGCGGGTATGGACACCACTCCAAGGAATGCAGAAGCCTCAGGTGGCAAGTAGAAGCCATGATAGCAAAAGGAGAATTGACCGAGTACGTTGCTAAGGAGGGCACCCGATCAGATCAAACCATACATACGTTCGTTAAAGGGACAACGAGTTAGCCCGTAAAAGTCATTCATATGGTTCATGGAGGGCCAAGCCAATCAGAAGTGGAGGAAGCCCATAGATCCCAAATGCGTCAAGCCAAGAGACTGCGAAGGGTTAGGGAAATCAACAAGTTTCGAAGCCCGAAAGAGGATGTACGGATAACTTTCTCTTCTGCAGATATGCTAAACATTTAATCACCACATGACAATCTGACGCCGAACAGAATAGAGATTATTCTGCAGGCTAGTGCAATAGGTAATTTGTAAGGAAAAACGGGAAAATTCGACCCAAAATTCAGAGAACACTCTGGAATTCAATAAAATTCTTTATATTCGGGAATGACAAAAACAACCCACAAGCCGGGTTTAAATAGCTGAAAATCGACCCTTAATAGGAATTTTACCAAAAATAGCAAAACCCTAAAAGTCTTACCAAAACTAAATACGGAAAGAAATCAAAAGATTGCCAAAAATCTGGCCCAAATCGGGTTCAGAATCATTTCCTAATCGACAAATAAAAGATTACCATAAATAGCAAAAATTAACTAAAAATAAAGATTTGAAAAGGAAAACAGCGAATTTAGGGCTCGAAACGAGGTGCACCCAGCGTAGCTTGGTGGCCATGACGTGTGCGCCGAAATTAGCTTTCCGAATTGGGGTCACGGGCGCGAATCGGACACTTGTAGCTACAGTTATGGCCAAAAAAATCGACACGTGCACGGAAACTGCCCCAATTAGGCTAGATCACGATTTCTTGCCATCCTTGCACTGATCCTCCCGCTCTAGGTAATCCAGCGCCATCAATGAGCAATCTGACAGCTCGACATCGTCTGACTCGGATCCCCCTGCATCACAATCCTTTGGTGATCTCCCTCATGGTCTCAAAATTCTTGATCAAGAGAGTAATGATTGACCCAGGAAGCAGCGCCAACATAATCACTAAGTGGGCTTTTGAGAAGCTAGAGATTAACCTCCAGGAGATAGTCCCTTCCAGAAGACCGATAACCAGTTTCGATGGCAGAAGAGTGGAACTAGTTGGAAAGATCCATCTGCTAGTAACGGCATCAAGGCGCACACTCAGAGAAACTTTTGTGGTGGTAGATGTCAAACCCTCATATAATCTCGTCATGGGCAGTGGTTGGATCCATCGGATGCACGAAGTTCCTTCCACCCTGCATCAAGTCATGCGATGCGTCGATCCAAATGGAATTGATGTGATTGACATCAGGGGAGATCAGGTGGCAGGAAAAGAATGTTACGTCGTCACCCTGAAAGGTCTGGGGAAAATAACAGAACCAGAACGAGATTTACGGTCCAAGGCAGTACCCGAGGATCAATAAAAATTATAGGACGAGGGTACGGGGTAATCTATAGCAGCTGAACCTTTGCTAGAAGTTCATATTTTCCCGGACCACGCTGAAAGGACGACTTACATTGGTTCTGGCCTCAGTATACAAGAAAATGAATATTTGGAGGCCCTTCTACGCTCCAATGCTGACGTATTCGCTTGGGGCCACATGGATATCCCCGACATCGATTTTTCAGTGGCCCAACATTCCCTCAATGTGGACCTCGGCGCGAGACCCATTAGACGGAAACAAAGACGCATAAGGGCCCACCGAAACCAGATTATAGCTGAAGAGGTTGATTGACTTCTCCAAGCCAGATTCATTAAAGAGGTGCAATACCCTTCCTTGTTGGAAAACGTGGTTGTAGATCAGAAGAAGAACTGGAAATGGAGGGTGTGCATGGACTTCACTGACCTGAACAGAGCATGCCCGAAGGATTATTTCCTCTTACCAAAGATCGATCAAATGGTAGATACCACCGCAGGATTCGAGCGTTTGAGTTTCCTTGACGCGTACTCTGGGTATAACCAGATACGAATAAACCCAGATGATGACGAAAAGACCACATTTATCACTGAATTAAGTACATATTATTATACAATTATGTCTTTCGAACTAAAAAATGCAGGTGCAACCTTCAGAGGTTGGTTAGCAAAGTTTTCCAGGGCATGATGGGATCGACCATAGAACCCTATATCGATGACACAATGGTCAAAAACAAGGCCAAAAGTGACCACCTGACTAATCTACAGCAGGTGTTTGACACCCTTAAAAAGTATAAGATGAAGCTCAACCCAACATTCGGAGTATCCTCGGGCCAGTTCTTGGGACACATAGTTGATCGAACTAGAATACAGGCGAGTCCAGCACAAGTCAGAGCTTTCATGGAATTAGGAGAGCCAAAGTCCCGGAAGGAGATCCAAGAACTAACCGAGAGATTAGCAACCCTCAGTCGTTTAATTTCTCATTTAACTGATTGGTGCAGGCCATTTTTTCATTCTATAAAGGCAGTAAAAGGAAAGGTCTGGGGGCCAGAGCAATCAGAAGCTCTGAAAAAGCTGAAGAGCTACATGACAAAGCCTCCCACACTAGCAACTTCGGAAGCAGACGAGCCATTACACTTATATCTAGCCATATCTGCAGCATCTACCAGCACCGCTTTGGTCAAGGAGGGCAAGGGGTACCAGATACCGGTCTTCTATACTAGCAAAGCCTTTGCTGATGCAGAAACCCGTTATTCCAAACATGAAATACTGGTTCTATCACTGATCAATGCAAAATGACGTCTTTTGCATTACTTTAAAGCACATCCGATCGTGGTACCAACTGCAACCCTAATTAGATACATAATGGAAAAGCCTAAATTGTCAGGGAGAGTATCCAAATGGGCAATAGAACTAGGAATCTATGACATAACCTATGTCCCCCGAACTGCCATCAAAGGACAAGCGGTAGCTGATTTTCTATTAGAAACATAAATTACAGACTCTCCAGAAGAAAATGAACCAGGCTTATGGGTAGTATTCGTGGACGGATCTTCAAATATCAACGGAGCAGGGATCGGTGTAGAGCTAGTAACACCTGATATAACTAAAATTCAGCAGTTCGTTTGATTGGAGTTTCCAGCCTCCAACAACGAAGCCGAGTATGAGGCCCTTCTAGCAGGAATTCGGTTGGCCCGAAGCCTGCAAGTATAGAAAGCAGAGATACGGAGTGATTCCCAGTTGGTCGCACGATAGTTAAATGGGGAGTATGAAACCCGAGAGCCTAAAATGGAAGCATACAAGGATTTAGTATTGAAAGTGGTTGAGGAATTCTAGCAGTTTACATTTGAACAGATCCCGGAGGGGACAATGTCATGGCAGATCATTTGGCTAATTAGGCCTCCGCAGCAGGGGAAAGTATGACTTGAACAACACTAGTGAACTTCATCATCCGATCAAGCTTGGAGTCCTCCAAGGACGTGATGATCATTTTATGGGAGCCAAGCTGGATGGACCCTATAGTATACTATTTGAGGATGGGTGCATTACCTGAGTCAAAACCAGAGGCCCGGAACATAAGAATGAAAGTCGTAAGATACGCTCTATACAACGACCAACTTTACCGCAAGTCATTCTCCGGGCCATACTTGAGATGTCTCATACCCTCCAAAGCTTTTGCGGTCATAGAAGAGATACATGCTGGATCATGTGGCAATCATTCCGGTGGAAGGTCTTTAGCCCACAAAGTCCTCACCTAAGGGTACTTCTGGCCTTATCTGTCAAGAGACGCTGAGGTATACACCCGATGCTGTAAAAAATGCCAATTTCATGGTGATGCCATTCATCAACCTTCTGAACTATTGAATCCAACAATTATCCTTCGCCCCTTTACCCGGTGAGGAATGGATATTGTGGATCCTCTCCCGCAAGCTATACAAACTACTACACATGTCCTTTTGGCTACAGATTACTTTACCAAATGGGTGGAAGCCGATGCATACTTAACTATTAAAAGCAACCACGTTATCAAGTTTATCTGGAGTCACATCATTTGTAGATTCGGTCTACCCTAAACTATAATGGTGGATAATGGCACCAACCTAGATAACAGGAAAGTTCAAGCGTTCCTGGCAAAGCATGGGATCAATCAGAACACTTCTTCCGTTGGTTACCCATAGGAAAATGGACAGGCCGAAAGAACAAACAGAATAATTTTCGATACACTTAGAAAAAAGCTCGAAGCAGCAAAAGGAGCTTGGTTGGAAAAATTACCCGACGTCTTATGGTCCTATTGGACCACTTCAAGGCAACCAACGGGAGATACCTCATTTTCCATGGCCTACGGAGCTGAAGCCGTTATCTCGACCGAATCGAAGGTCTTTAGGCTAAGAAGTTAGGCCTGGGAAGATGGTCCAAACAATCAGCACCTGGGCCATGATTTGACCTACTAGAAGAAATAAGGGAAGTCACGGGGATAAGGCTGGCTGCTTACCAGCAACAAGTCAGGGCCCGATTTAATCATAATGTCAAAAGAAGAGAGTTCCAGGTAGGCGATATGGTGCTTTGAAGAAAAATTGGGATTATTGGCAAGTCACAAGAGACATGGGAAGGACCTTATACAATAATTGAGGTCATCGGTCGTGGTGCTTATCGGGTACGGAATAACGAGACAGGCCGCATCGAGCCTAAGTCTCAGAACACTTACCGTCTAAAAAGGTATTATCCTTAGGTAGTTTTTTCTTAAATAGTAAAATAACACTGTGTCTTGCACATGACACTTCTGCTGATTATAATAAAGCATCTGTGCCCAATGTTCGACACCTCTGCTACATGTTTCTCAAGTTTTTGAATAAAATATCACATTCTATATGAGTGATCATACTTTATGAAAATGCCATATTGATATAAAAAAATTTCCTAAGTGTTGAGTTCAAACCTGATTTTAACTAACCAGATGACATAAACAAGTCTCAGGGGCTAGATGCCCGAAGACTCCATATTAATAAAAAAAATTCCTAAGTGTTGAGTTCAAACCTGATTTGAACTAACTAGTGGACATAAATAAGTCTCAGGGGCAAGACGCTCGAAGACTCCATATTTATAGAAAATTTTCCTAAGTGTTGAGTTCAAACCTGATTTGAACTAACCAGAGGACATAAACAAGTCTCATGGGCCAGATGCCCGAAGACTCCATATTAATAGAAAATTTTCCTAAGTGTTAAGTTCAAACCTGATTTGAACTAACCAGAGGACATAAACAAGTCTCAGGAGCCAAACGCCCGAAAATAAAAAATTTCCTAAGTGTTAAGTTCAAAAATGTTTATCTCGGGCTAGTTAATAGCTAACCAAAGTAACAAGAACAAAATTCCATAAGAAATTGGGAAAATTCTTTCATTAATATAAATAGAAAATACAAAAATAACTCTTCTAAAGGGTAATACATAATGAAGTACAGAAAACCTAAGTCCTATTTCAACTTAGGGGTATAATTAGTTTTCTCCCTTCAGAAGGGCAACAAACCGCTTCTCATTCTCAGAGGCCGATGGGTCTTGATAAGGAAGAGGCACCCCCATGAAAGCATCAAACTCCTCAGCAGTCTTAAACTCCCGATCAACCAGGGGAATGTGTTCCATCTCATGCCTATCCCACCATGCCCTGATCGATCGAATGTCACAGATAGTGACGTATCGTCTGTGCATGTCTAGACCACCCAAACGACACATCTCTACCTTAGATCACTCAAAAGCCAGAAGATTATCCGACTCCGCCTTTTCGGCAGCTATCTTTTGGTAGGCTACCTTTGCCTCTGCTAATTCAGTAGCTAAGGCCCTCTTCTCAGCCTCTCCACTTTCCAGAAGGCTTTTGTACTCAGATACATTCTAACAAAGACCATCCGCCTCCTTGGCCAGAGTGATACGATGCTCATTATTCTGCTGTAGTTGAGCCTGCATCTTGGCCATTTCCTAGACATCAGACTCCAAGGCATGATTATAGGCCTGGATCCCATAAAGAAGCTACATAGATAGGGAAAATGGTGCATAACGAAGTAAAAGAATAAACTAAGGTACGAAAGAAAAATCGAAGCACCAACCTCTATGGCCATCGAGGAGCCTTTCTGAAAAGGCTCAGTCCTGTAAATCTTCAATTGAGCAGCCCTGTCAGCAGAAGTCCAGACTCCTTTTGCCATAGCCCGAAGAACATCTGGTTAACAGATAGTAAGATGGTCAGCACAGATAGGAGAGCCATCCTGAAGGAGAAACTTTGGCTCCCAGGGAATTGTGGTGTGGGGAGTGTCCTGAGCCTGAGAAGTATCGCTCGTTGAGGCATCAGTAGTCTGGGTCCTGGGTCTTTTATTGGCCGTTCCACCACCCATACCAGATCGAGACCTGGTGGTTGCAGCATTTGCAGGAGGAGGCTGGGGTGGATCTGAAGGACTTTGTGCAGGCGGAGGTACTGGAGGTGTCGGGGCTGCTGTCAAGAGTGGTATGGCATCAACCAGATTAAATCATTCAGGAACCTAAGTACGTCTGGCAGAAAGGGGCCTGAGGGGCAAATCCATCATATCAACAGCAATGCCCAAATTAGAAATCGTCTCCAGATTGGCCTTAGTCAGAAGAGTAGTGGCAGATCGGACGTTGCTCCAGATCTTGGCCTTCAGAAGTGCAAAACATTCTTTTATAAGGGATAAGGGTATTTCTCTATCCTCATAGCCGAGAAATCTATACGCATACTCTCCCCGATATAAGTCACAAAACTCATAAAAACACGTAGCTTTATGGAGGGGATGATAGAGAGGCAATCGAATAGGGCCAAAGGTTCTAGGGATCGGGAATGTCATAGAGAATGGGTAAAACTAGTTGCCACTAACAATTACCATTCTCTCCTTCCATCCTTTATCAGATTTTTTCGTATCGAAGCATATGCCCCGGCCTTGGAGGGAAAAAAGGTTGTACCTACCCTTGTTTTCTCTGACATTTTGTAAGAAATAACAGAGAAGCAGGTCGGCTAAACCTAGATTAAGGTCCATATCCCTATTGTATAGAAAAAGCATGGCCAAAATCCTGAAGTTGTTCGGGTTAAGCTAGAGAGGGTGTAACCCTAGCATAAAAAAGATATAATGAAAAAAGGGTGAATAAGGAATTTTAATACTTTGAGATGAACCGCCGATAACAGAATACTACATGGTTGAAGTCCCTCACTCTTAGAGAATTCTAAATAGCCTGGGTAAGGGGCGAGATGAACATCACCGGGTACATTAGTTTCAGCCCGAAGGTGTTTTACATCTACCTCAAGCCTTGTTTTCTTAAAAGGAGCAATCGAGAAAGGTTCAAGAGGGTTGGGGTTTACAGGCTCATCATTATTATGAGAACCCCGTTCGGCGGGTGTTTTTGGATTTGCTGATGAACCCGGAAGGTCAGTATTCAGGGGAACTATTTTGGGAACATGGGCCTCTTGACGGACAGTGGAAGGACTATTGCTACTGGTTGAATCAGGGTCGGTTCCAGAGGACAGAACGACCTCCTCTATTAATCTAGTATCATCACTATCAAACATGGTTTCAGAAAGGTAGAAGAGACAGATGGGGGTAGAGATGAAAATTGAAAAGAAGAAAGCACTATCCGACTTACATAGTTTAGAGAATAGAGGCAGGAAGAACTTCAGAAAGGGTTAAGAGACTGCTCCGGTGGAGGTTCCTAGAAAATGTCGGCTGAGAGATTGCAAGAGTCAAAGAGGAAAGAGCTCCAAGGAAGATAATTGAAAGGTAGAGGCTTGGATAGTGATCTATTAAGAATGAGGAAATCAAATAATTTGAGTGTGGTTTTATAGTGAGATAGGGGCAAGCCAATAGTCCGCACGAAGCCCGAATGTCACATGTTACACGATAAGTCGACATGGTGCGAAGATTAAGGCAGTTGTGACCTCACGTTTTGAAATTCTAATAAATGACAATGAAAGACTTGCCACATCACCACCATCATTTCCCATGAATATATTAAATGTATATGTGTATATATAATTCGGTCATGGGCTATGAATTGGCCCATGAGCCCATGACCTCATGGGCATGTGTAATAGTCAAGTTTTGTGGCCCATCTTTATTGGGTCATAGACAATGACTGATGGGCATGACCCATAGAAGTCTCTAAAAAATGAGTGATCCATAAGTTAGAGATTTGTCCCAAATATGGAAGATAGAGTTCAAGAAAGAAATGAGTTTATCAAATCCCATGATTTAAGGGACCCATCTACTGAATTATGTATAAATACATGACCAAAGGATGAATAAAGGGATTCGATTTTAATATAATTCGTTGTGTATTTTTCTGCATCTACAATTTTGATTTATTTTTTTATATTAATTTTTCATCTATATGTAGGTTGTCCTTTTTCATTTTTAGATTCTATTTTTCCTTTGTAAAATTATTATATCACCAATATATATTTCAAAAATTTTAGTTGCATTATAGTAATTTGCCCCCTATAAATTCCTATCTCCGCCCTGAATTGATACAAATATGGATACACAAACTCTCCATTCTTCGAGAATCCCAAAACTGAACCTTCAAATTTGTTGAAAATATATTTTGATTTCGAAATTGGAGAAGGCCTTGTTTTGATTTTATTGGAAAGAACACCTTGTTTTGATTTTGACATTGGAGGAGAAGACCCCTAGCTGGGTACCTTTTCTAAGGGCATTTTGGGTAATATAGTATATAGCATGTGGGGCACATGCTCAAAAACTAATGAAAGTAAGAGGGTTTATTTGATAAAAAATAATAGTATGAGGGTGGTTTTGTGAAAATTGCCTTAGATATATTGCATGAAACCTTATGTTTTAAATTCAACCCTGATTTTTTCAAAAGAGCGCTAACAAATACCATTTCTAAGATATTCAATATCAGAATTGTAAATAAACAAAATTGCCTCTAATTTTATTTATAGAAAAGAATACAAAATTTTATAACTGTAAAATTGAAAAAAAACAATAATTTGCACTAACACTCCTAAGATTTAGGTCAGTCCTACATAATGATCGATTAATGTGCGTTTTGTTGCGATGCCCCCCTCAGGCTTGAAAAACATGGTACTCACTAGATCAACCGGAAATCTTCAGTGCCAACTCAAGATAACCATACAAAATCTGATATGTATATATATATATATCGTTCCTCTAATTAACTCTTCTCAGAGTATGTGTGCATATCCACCAATGCACTAAGCATTTTTCTACAAATTGCAAACAAGACATGAAAGCAGCGTATATAGAAAATTTTAAATTTTCGAACCAATACATATCAATATTTTTAACACCATTCATAAATTCAATAGGTTTTGCATCAAGAACAATGACCACAACCATTCAAATTTAAAACTAAATTGAAGAGGCTATGACAAAAATATTAGGAGAACTAATTAACCCTAATAAAGTACGATCACGGTAAAAAATCAAATCATCACTCATCAACTATATGAAACTTTTCAAAAAATTAAATCATCACTCATCAACTATATGAAACTTTTCGAAAAACGTAATGGTCAAATGGTATCGGACATACCTTTTCAAATGGGAGGTCCAAGGTTCAAGTATTCTTGAAGGCAAGGTGTGTAAGCAATACTTAACTTAAAACAAACAAACAAAAAAAAAAAAGATGTGCTCAACTTAGGTTTATAGTTCTAGGATTGGTGGAGAAAAGAGAGAATAAGTGCAATTTGACTACTATAACCGAGGTCTTGGGTCCATTTGAACTTGAACCAACCACCTTCACCACATTAAATACACCACATAACCCTACAATTGCCCAAATATTTAACTAAGTAAACTTAATTATCCGTATTTTAATACAACCCTCAACACTTGCAATCAATTTGACTTTACTAACCCATTTTTTTTCAAAATCCCCAAACTGCAGAAACCTTAATTATAACTAATTCAAGTTAACTAACCCAAAAGATGAGAAGCGGGAAAAAAAAAATCATAAAATTTAATGAAAAATTCAAAATTTGCATCAAATACAAGTCAAATCAAGCATGACACATGCTTCAAGCAAAAAATAGGATATGCATAAGAAATAATATATAGCATGCATTAAAGATGGTTATGGTTTGTGCAACTTATACTTAGAAAGAGAGAATCTGATGGTAGTGTGAGCAACAAGTAAGGATGGCAACGGGTCGGGTTTGGGACGGGTTTGACTAATACTATTACCACCCCATTTAAAAATTACTAATACCAAATTCGTCCCAAATCCGTGATGGGTTGTAATTGGTAATACCATTACCACCCCGTCGGTATAAACGGATTTCATCGGGTTACCATCAGTTGTACTAAATTATTTCTAATAAATTAGAAGCACAATTGATTTACTAATTATTTGATGATAAATTAAGTTATAATGCGTTTGATGACAAATTAAGTTATAAACCAAGTATTTTTCTCTTATTCTGGGCATATATTCTTTTTTACGTTATAAATCAAATATCCCACATATTTAGACAAACAAATGTATATATACGCATATTGACTGAAATTCTTTCAAAAAATATATATATATATATAGATGTTAGCATCAAAAATCAGATTAATGAGTTATATATAGACAAAGACGCACATATATATATAAAAACATTAAAATTAAAATCGTAAACGGGTCGGGGTCGGGTTACCAACGGGTTTTCCAGAAAACCCAAACCCAACCCAAACCCGCTTCGGGTTTTAATTTTGGATACCAAACCCGTCCCAAACCAGTTTATAAGTTTACCAAACTCGCCCCAATCGGGTTGGGCCGGGTCAGACCATTTTGCCATCCCTAGCAACAAGACGGTAAAGAGAGAAAATATAGGGACTTCGCAGACGTTGAAGACTAGGGTGGACTCCGACGGTTGATATTTGTCGATATAATTAGATATATTATAAAATAATAATTTTGCTATTTCAACCGAGAGGGTGTCATTGTAAAATTTGCGTTGACCAACCGTTGAGTGGAATTGACCGAAATCTCAATGGGTGTTACTGCAAATTATCCTAAAAAAATATGAATACAAATAACATTTCTTTCTCCTCAAGCTCAAGATTTTGGGTGTCATTCAGTCGGATGCATGATTCATTTGGCAGAGAAATGAAGAACATGCAATGCCCGTGAACTTGAAGCCCACATGGTTTATGCTTACTATTGAGGACTGGAGAAAGAGAGATGACATTCAGATTCTATTTAAATTTAAATGTTGTTTTTAGGTTCTTAATTGGTCAGCTTTCTTTTTCTCATTAGGATTTTATTTTGATTAATTCAGATTCGATTACAAAAATCTTTTTTTAGTTGATTTTCTATATCTTTTAATATTTGGTATTCATTTTATAAGTTATTGTCCACTCTATATAAAGGTCATATTGTTGTATTATCATACACCTTTTGATAATTATTATTTAGTTGAATATTAAAAATATATTGTGATACACCACTAATCTTTTTCTCTAAGTTATCTCTTCTCTCTCAATCTCTTGTTCTTTTCTTTTTTTCATAGAGTTCCTACCCTATCTTGCATCAATTTTTGTATCAGAGCGAAAGTCCGTATTACTTTTTTACTGTTCAAAATAATCAACCCATTATTGTTCACAACCATCAAACCAGAACTGCTTAGTACTCACCAATCTAAAACTCCGTACTAAAACCCTACTTGTTCACCCAAAAGAACCCTAACCCCACTATCACAAACCCATATCATCATATCCAATTAGCAGTGTTAAGAACTAACCCTAATCCACGTAGACATTTACTCCATGTTCTTTGTCTTCTTCGATAATTATTATCGTAAACAACTGTCACATTTTTTTCTTAATTATTGGAGTGTTGCCATTATCATTGCCAAGCACTGTGCTTTCACCTTCACCAGAATCTTCAACATACTTCACTAGACTTTAGTTGTTTGGTCATTTCCGTCGTCACTGCAGATATGCGCGATTGGATACAAGGTTAAATTTGTACTTATCTTTTTAAAAAAAAATATCTTATTTGAATTATAAAATGGAAAGGAAAAGCCTATTTCCGGAGGCGCTTACAATAAGAATATGAGAAGAATGACACAAATTAAGAACGAAAAGAAGGATAACCAAGCCTATCCATCTTGAGTAGCCCGAAAAAAAACTGAAGGCAAAAAATGAATACTACTAGAAGAGGAAGAAGCTTTTTTGAGGCGTAACCAAGTGAAATTACCTAGACGATCAATGAAAATAGCCTAGAGGGGCGGGGTGAATAGGTTTTTTTCATTTTTATGATAAATTAAAATTATATAGCGGAAATTCAATTTTAATCAGTCACAAACCCTAATTCTCAAATCAGATCAAATCAAGCAATCATGAATATAAGTGCATAAAATAAATCATGAGAAGACACAGAGGTTTTTACGTGGAAAATCTTGGAAAAACTCCAAGTAAAAATCACACGCTCAGATATCGATGCATTATGAATTAGAGAATTTGTACAGACTCTATGAAAACAAAACTTAAAACCGCTATAATTTGTTGTTATTCACTCGACGTCTGAAAGTATAGATTCACTCGCGCTCCACGAAGCTCTCGCTCCGATCTCCGTACTCTGACAGCTCCGCTTCTCAATGGATTAAATAACCACGAAGCCTCTTGCTCCGATCTCCGTATTCAGACAGCTCCGCTTCTCAATGGATCAAAGCAACTACGCTGCAATCGGCAATGTGTAGATTTTTCAAAATCTAGGTCATTCAATCATACATAAGATCGTCGATGTAGAAACATAATTGAATAAACCATAAACAAGAGAGAAATAGAAGATATAGAATCACTCAATATTTTTATCTCTCTATCTCTATCTCTATAAAAGAATATAAATATGTAGAAAACTTGCAGAGAGTTCTCAAAGAATCAAAGGCTACCTCACATGTGTAGAAGATCTTGGTATTTATAGACAATGCTGAGGAGAAACCCTAGGTTTACCCATTCTCGTAATTTCACATCAAACTAAGAAAAACCCTTTGATCTGGTCTTCAATATGTATATATCACATATATCAATGTTCAGAGTCGCAGCCGCATCAAGAGAAATCAAATCATGGTCAAAATCAAAATTTCACAACATGATTATGCAACCCTAAATACGCACGGTGCGTAGGCCAAGGCTACGTGTGGCGCGTAGGCATTCCTATATGTGACGTGCATACCTCTTTTGGTGGTTCGTAAATGGTCCGTCAAAATAGCATTTTCTAGCCAGTTTTAGCTACTTGGTCCGTAGACGGTGCGCAGTTTTTTTCATGGAAACCACTTTCTTGGGAATAGTGTCATTTGAACTCCCTCGACTCCATTTGAGTGATTCTTGAATTTATGGCTCCGAAAAACAACGTTTCTATCTTATGGGAGACGCTTTTTACTCAATATTCCTTCTTCTTCACTTTTTTAAGCTTGATTTGATTTTGACGAAGCTTGTCAATGCCGATCAAACCTTCTCGACTCCACAATTTACTAAACATGACAATAATACTATAAATGTTCTTACAATATCCTCCTTGACATTTCTGAGACAAAATCATATTTTACAAAGCTTCACGAATAACAACATAATATCTATACCTATGAACACACACCAACAAATATAAAGATAGAATATTAGATTGTCTTCATGACGATCTTACAATCCTGCAACCACAATACTGAACATACCATGAAAAGCAAGTGTGGAAAATAGATATAATGATCATAAGAAAACCATAACAATAGTGCAAGCATAATGATCAACATAAAAGCCTGAGAATATACTCCCCCTTACTAAATACATCTCCCTTTTTTTGTCATTGAAATGACAAACAAAGATATATCAATCAAAACATAGGGAAAAATAACAAGATAAAGTTTTCTATAAGATTATATAGAGATTATCGAGAAACATATATCTCTATAATGCATGTCCCTAACACTAAATGAATACATAATGTCATAAATAAAAATAAAACAAAAATAAAAAAAAATATTTTTATGTTTTGAAATATGCGAGCAAGGCAATAGAAACAACAAACTAATCATTAATACATCATATTCTTAGATCTAACTCAACCATTATACACACAATAGCGAAGAAAATCAGCACACATCTTGTAGACTCAAGAATGCACAAGTCAAGTTTTGCAAATATATATATATGAAAACTCTCATGTGCAAGCACTAAGGTAAGATGAAAACAATACACATTAATTCTGATAATCTCCTCACCAATCGTGATGATAATTTAGCCCAAGATCCAAACTAGAAGTCAAATCGTTAACTTGAATCTTATTGCCTGAAAATTTCAAATAATTTATTCTTTTGCACCTTTTCACCTTATGCCTTTTTATCTTTCTAAGCTTCAAACTTGCCAACGAGGATTTTTAGTCCCGACCAACTGGGCCCGAGCTTATTTCTTGGGATTTATGCTCATTAGTCTTCTTCCCTTTTTACGCGAACACTCAATGCTTATTGAGGCAAGAGGTTCGGTTACTCAGATCGAAGAACTACTTTTTGCATTTCTATAATTTAAACAACTCATTCTATCCTCCTTTCAAAATTATCACAATATTCATAAGCATGCAATATGTATTTAAAAACATAGATCAATCTAGCATAACTCATAAACCTACATATCACTTCAGGTTAATTGAAAAATATTAACAATTTCAGTAGGCATTATAATCATCTCCCAAGATTTTTCAACATAAAATAATCATGCCAAGTAAAGACTTAAAAACCTTAGGTCAGGTTGATATCTCTACTTCCCATATGCATAATTAGACAAGTAAATATGATAATAGAGTAAAATATGACAACTTTTGTACTCTAGCCAAGCTCATCATTTAAAAACATTTCATTTTATGATTTTTTAAAAAACTTTCTTATTAAAATGCATGCATGAATAAATATAATACATATGCATGAATATCTACCAATTCTAAGAAAATAATACAATGTGCTCCTAGAATGATAGATAAGAAGATATCTATTCTAACGAAAACATACCAATAGATTTCCTAGTAACGTGCACACAAACCAACATTAAAAACTATGTCCGGTCGACTAGCAGTCAAGTACAACAAACTCCCAATCATACTCCTATAAAGTGTAGGATCAACATCTTTTTCTTTAGTATATATGTTAAGCTTGACATTTGTACTCATAGGAATGCGAGCATCCTTAGTCTTTTCCAAACCAAACTTTTTCAGCAATTCCAAGGTATAACGAGTTTGGGAAATGAAAATCTCATCACTCAACTGTCTAATCTGAAGCCCAAGAAATAAGGTCAATTCACCAATCATGCTCATCTCAAATTCACGTGTCATTTGATCTTCAAAATGATGAGCAAGTTGATCAGAAGTGGAATCAAAGACAATATCATCAATATAGATTTAAGCAACAATTGTATCACTCTCAATTTTCTGAATAAATAATGTTTTGTCCACTCCCCCTCGAGTAAAACCTATTCAATCTTTCTTGCCAAACCCTAGGAGCTTGTTTTTGTCCATACAAAGCCTTTTTAAGCTTATACACATGATCAAAATAATGAGGATCTTCAAATCCTTTTGGTTGTTCCACATACACCTCCTCATGAAGAATATATTTCAAGAATGCACTCTTTACATCCATATGATACAACTTTAATCTAAGATGGCATGTAATAATAAATAAAATTCGAATAGATTCAAGCCTAGCCACCGGAGCGAAAGTCTCATCAAACTCTATACCCTCCAACTGAGGATAACCATGAGCAACATGCCTAGCCTTATTCCTAACAACTGTACCATTTTCGTCCTTTTTATTCTTGAAAATCCACTTGGTACCAATCACATTTATCTCTTTCGGTTTAAGCACAAGATACCATACATCATTCTTAACAAATTACTGAAGTTCTTCTTGTAGAACATTTATCCATTCACTATTTTGAAGAGCTTTTTTGACATTTTTTGGTTCCAAGGAAGATCTATAACATGCATACGAGACTTCATTCCAATTTTTATGCATTCGTTTCGACCCCCCACCCAAATCATATTTTGTTTTGGTTCGACCTGTAGTCACATATGAAATAACGGACGATATAAATTTAGTCCGACCATCATGTCAACAAGTAGGTTGGGTTTTTCCAACCCTAAATGAGTAAGGCATCGTGAGCCTTTCTACGATTCACCATCATCTGATCAACAAATCCTATGACATTATCCAAAGGATGGTACAACTTTACCCTTGCAAATGGTTCTTTAGAATGAGTAGTTTGAACATCACAAGTTCGATCATGTGATTCTGTAGGACTAGAAGTATCATCATGAATCATAGTGTCCTTTTTACGAACATTTGAAGAATCATTTCCTAATAGAAAAAATGACTCACTATCTTCTTCCTCAACAGATGTTGATAGTTCATCAACCTTGAAAAAAATAATCTTGAAATACTTCACATTCGGTTTCCCAATAGACTCGCGATCTCTAAGAACATAGAATTTTACTCTAGAAATCTTGAAATACTTCACATTCAGCTTTTTGCCTTTCCTACAAGTGGCATACAGACCTCTTTTGGTGGTCCTTAGATTGTCCGTCAAAATAGAATTTTCTAGCCACTTTTAGCTATTGGGTCCGTAGATGGTGTATAGCTTTTTTCATGGAAATTACTTTTCTTAAGAATAGTGCCATTTGAACCCCCTCGAGTCTATTAGAATGATTCTTGAAGTTACGGCTCCGAAAAATGATATTTTTGCCCTCCGAGAGGCACTTTATACTCAATCTTGGTTTTTCTTCACTTATCTTATATTTTTCACTTCTTTAGGCTAGATTTGAATTTGACGAAGCTTGTTAATGCCGATCAAACCTTCTTGACTGCACAATTCACTCAACATGACAATACACTCAACATGATTATTGTTTAGAACATGACAATCACAAATAATACTATAAATGTTCTTACACATACTATAAATGTTCTTACACCAAGATTAGCTAAAACGTCTGCATGCTTATTTCTTTCACAGAGAATGTGAGAATAATAAGATCATGCATACCCATTGTATGAATTTTAGAGACAAAATATTTTTTACGCCAAGGACAAGCTGAAAGACCATTCAAAACTTTAATTAGGATTTTAGAGACAAAAGATTTTTTACGCCAAGGACAAGCTGAAAGACCATTCAAAACTTTAATTAGGATTTTAGAGTCAGATTCCACAATGATGCCAGAATGATGCAAATTGGAGCAAGCTCGAAGACCCTAAAAACTCGCACGAACTTCAACTTCCATATTTGTGTAATGTCCAAAAAAAGAGTAAAAAGCCAATAAGAGATCCCTTTTGTTTTTGCGAAGAATACGACCACCTCCATTAGGGTTAGGGTTTCCTTTAGAGTAGTTGATACAACCAAACTAGGGTTTAAAATAATGATTAAGAATAGACCCTTTCAGTGACCTAGTTTTACCGTTCGCAAGTGCACGAATTGTATTATAGTATGACACAACTTGAGAATGGGAATATCGAATCCTACAGAGACTTGGAGTTATTCACTTTACTATCCTAATAGTACTGAATTATGTTTGAAACAGGGTTTTGTTGGTTTTGAAATCTATTTTCTAATTACACTATCTAAAAACAATAATTAAATTGATTTTGTGATTCAAGGTAGAGAAAAACTAGGGTTTTCATAACTCCGCCACTAACCTCATAATGTAGCTATTTACTCACTCAATTGTAACCGGATGATAGATCACATGTGAATCAAATTAGAGTTGCAAATAGTCAATTCTAATCCCCAAAGAAATACAATCAACTGGATTCGCTACAACCCATTTTTGGATAGAGTGTCATTAGGGCATGTAAACTACTTTACTATAATATACTCCTATAACATAAAATTAAACTAATTCATGTTTATATCACCTCACCGAGGCATGACCTGTGTAAACCTAGGGTTTCATGTATTAAGAACCATTGTGTAGAAAATCATGATTTAAGCATCTGAGTTGTAGCCCATACTGAATAAACATGTTTGGTTAAGATAAAACATTTATTCAATCTAAGACAAGAGTAGAACAAACGTAGAATCTTGTTTCAAGAATAAAACCGTTCACTCATCTACACTATCATCACATGTGCGTTATTTAGTTTCCCCTCTTTACAATTGAAATAAATAGACAAACTACATTACTTAGATAAGGTTTTGTCTAGAAAACCCTAGATACCAGTTTAGTTTCCCATGGTGGTGGGAGACTGCATCGTTGATGTAGAATCCGCCTTCATGGTCTTCTTCTCCAGAGCTCAAGGTCTTAAATTGCTTCTCTCTTCTTCAATGATGAAAATCTCTAGAGAAAGTGCTCTAAAAATTAGGTATTTAGAAGCCCTCTAGATCTGGACCAGACCTTGGTATTTATAGAAGAGGTTTAGAAGAGTATCACTTGCATTAAACTTGTACTATTTTGACTAGGATTTCTCTTTTATGTGTTTCTCTTTAATTATGAGTAAATGCCCTTCAATATGATGTAAATATGTCTCATATATGTGCTTGAATGTGTTAGAGTGGAGAACAAGTCAAAGGAAGTTGAGTTTCATAAAAACACGAATTCTAGAAATTGCAGGTCTGCTACGTACGCCGACACCACTATGCCTATGCATATCAGATACTACACCTAAGCGTAGCCATGTGCTTAGGTGGTAGGCATAAATTTGCGTAGAAATGAACTTTCCAGCCACGTTTTCGTTGCCGTGTGCGCTGGTAGGCATAACAAAAATCATGAAAACCACTTTTTGCATCTTCATTCCATTTATACCTCTTTTATTCCTCTAACATGTTTCCCAAAGTTTCGGGTTGAAAAGATGTTTGGTTTGCCCTCCGAAATGTATTTTTGGCTTGAAAACTCAATTTTCTTCTCTTTTCAATTCAACACAAACATAACCTTGGTTAATTCACCAAAGTTAGCTTGTTTTATCCATTAAGCTCCTGAAACACACTTAGACACGCAAACTGGATAAAAATATGAAGTAATGTGATGATAAGACTTAACAATACTGAGTTAGGGGCCTAGAATGGATAACGTTCAGCTCCTATTAGTAGTCGTCAGTATTTATATTGAAAAAATTACTAGAATGAGGAAGTCATTTAACCATAACAGCTGGCCTCGGCAAGGTATTGCAAGAGTCGGCTTTGGGGTAGTACGAGTTAGCAAGCATGTGGACTTCAGTAATAACTAGATTTAAAGAATTAACCTTACCTTCCAACCGATATCTATTACGATGCTTCCATGGAGCCTAACAAATAAAAGTCGATAAGAGAATATAAGTTTCTCTTTAGGGAGATTTAGAACTAAAAGACCACCAATCCATTAGATAGTAGTGGACGAAAGCTCTAACGGAGAAACAGTCCCATAAATTCCTAAAATGAGCCCCGATAAAATATGCTAAATCACCAACAACAAAAATATGATATATCATATCTGAATTATGAGAGAATCAACAATGACATTTAGAGGGCCCTTGAAATCCAAATTTGTTAATAATATCATAAAGAGGGAGAAATTCATTCCACATTTTCCAAAGAAAGATTGAAATTTTGAAGGAAATAAGCTTGTGCCATATAAACTTAGCTGACCAAGATAAGCATTTAGCTAAGTGAATCTTATTCCACACAGAAGTGAGAGTGAAATTACCTTTAGTTTAAAGCTTCCAAATCATTAAATCAAGATCAGATATGTTCATACAATTAGCTTAAGTTATTTGGTGGCATAGGGATGGAAAAGAAAATTCGAAAGTGCCTGTATATCCCAATTGGCAAAGTCATCTCTCATATCATGAATTTTAAAATTGGCATTGCTAATAGCCGAAGGGGCAAAATGCCCAGTACTTAGCCAATCATCAAAGAAGAAATCAAAATCTCATTGTCCAACCACTCACCCAATACAAACTTTTGCCTCATCACGAATGGAACGAATTCTTTTTCAAGTATGGGAGCCATAATAACTCATAGTAATAGAAGGATGACTTGATCTGCAATATTTGGATTACATAAAAGATGCCCATAAAAGAGATCTCTTTTAAATTTTCACCAAAGTTTGAAACTAAAAGTTTTTTCCACATTAAAGAGGCTTCTGAGGTCCAATCTACCTTCTTCCTCCGGGTAACAAAGATTTGACCATTTAGCTCAGTGATATTTCAATTTTCCATAATGGCAGCCCAAAAGAAATTGCCAAACAACTTTTCAATATATTGGAAAATCCCTAAGGGGGGTTTTAAACAAGTAGACAGTTAAATAGGGATAGATGGTAACCTAATGTTGATAAGATCTTGCCTACTACCTTGTGACAGTAATTTGGATTGCTAGAACTCAATCTTGCCATGAATGTTAGAGATAAGGTCATCAAAATAACTAATTTTCTTATGGCCATAAAAAATAGTGCAACCGAAATACTTGAAAGGGAAAACACCCTCAGCCATGCCCAGAGAACTAACTATATATCTCCTTTTAGTTGTAAAAACATAGTAGAAATGAAAATATAGCTTTTACCTTTATTGATTTGTTGACCTGACAATCACTTATAAAAAGAAAGACTACCCACGATTTTTTTTAAAACGTCTTTTCTTCGTGAAAAAAAGATGATTATATCATCAGCAAATTCAACGTGCGTGATAATTGGGCAACCAATAGGAGTTTTAAATTCCCTAAAAGGCCGTTGAGTGCTAAACAAGTTCAAATTTCTACTCAAAGCTTCCGCAACAATAATAAAGAGAGTGGGAGATAATGAATCTCCTTGCCGTAAACCCCTCAAAGATTTAATAAAACCTTTTTGACAACCATTAATCATCACCAAAAACCAAACATTAAAGATTGATCACCAAACCATATCAATCACAGTTTCACAAAAACTAAATTTATGAAGCACCTTGATAAGAAAGCTCTGAGACACCCTGTTAAAAGCTTTGGCCAAGTTTAATTTAATTGATGCATTGCCTTTTTCTTGTTTTTGATTCAAAAAACTTATCCTTTCTTGCGTAAGGAAAATATTATTTACGATTTCTCTGCATTTCACAAAATCACTTTAACTTCCTTGATATTACTAGAGGAAGAATAAAATTCAAATGGGAATCAAGCACTTTGAATATAATTTTGTTAACAAAAGTGCAGAGGCTAATTGTCCTCCTGTCCGAGAAAGAGGATGGGTTGTGATTTTTTTGGATAAGAGCAATAAGAGTGGTAGTAATTATTTTTTGAGAACTTCATCACTACAAAAATGCCCCGGATAGCAAAGAGAATAACTTCACCTATAACATCCAACATGAGGTGAAACTTTTCCCTAAGAAACCGTCATGTCCAACTGCACTATCGCCGTTAAGGTCAAATATTTTGTCTTTACCTCTTCCATATAGGAATATCAAGATAGAATTCATTTTGATTAAAATATACTAGAGAAGGAATAACATCAAGAAAATGATCATCTGTAGTAAAGCCCTCATCAGCGGACTGTTGCTGAAAGTATGAAATAGTTGCCGATGAGATATCACCATGATCTTAAACCCATTGACCTCCGGAGTCTCGAATCTGATAGATGAATTACTTGGTTTTTCTTGCTTGAACACAAGAATGAAAATATTTTATGTTAGCATCCCTTCTTTCGCCCATTTAATGTGGGCTTTTTATCTCCGAAAATTATCTTCAATATCCAATTTAGTAGATAATTCCGTGTTGACCTTACTAATATATTATTTATTTAATGTAGAAGGATCCATATCGAATTGAATTGCTGCTTCAAACACCTTGTCTTCAGTGTTCTTAGAATTTTGGATGAAATCCCCAAAGTGACTTCTACTCTAGGAAGAAAGAGGGGCCTTTAATCTTCCGATATTTGAGGCCAAAGTATATAAGGGGTTACCTTCAAAAACTTTCTCTCAGTGTTCATGAAAACTATTCATGAAATGGGGGCTGGAAGTCCAATGATTCAGGAAATTAAATCTTCCCGGGCCTCTAAAGATCATGTTTTGCATCGAAATTAGAAGTGGAGAATAATTTGATCCGACTTTATTGAGGTGATAAAGAGTATATAGGAAACAAATGTTCACAGGATGGATTTACCATTGCTCTATCCAGCCTATAGCGAATTCGAGGATCTCCATTTATTTTGTTGGTCCAAGTAAATTTGGGACCTATGAACTGAAGATTTAATAAATTGTTTGAAGAAACAGAAGCCAAAAACTTATCCACTACACCTCTATCAATGGGGTTACCACTAGATTTTTATGTTGCTAGTGCAACAATATTAAAAGCAACCCCCATAAGCCAAGGACCTTAAGTGTTGACAGCTGAAAAATAATTCCAGAGTAATAATATTTCTAATTTTGAGCATTTGGCATAGACATAAGATAAAATAATTTTTCTTGATAAAGGAGTATGAGAAATCTCCAACGATATGCATTCTTCCATTTGAGATGAGATAAAGGCCCCAACACCACGATTCAAGAATATTCAAATAGTGTTAGCTTCATTTTGAGGTGTTTGGTTCTTTGAGAAGTACTTCTCTTAGAGATGTCATGAATATTCCATATAATAATATTTATCATAATGATAATGATGTAATCAAAGGGTTTGAGGCTGACCTTAGGTGTCATGCCTCGAAATTTGTAGAACCCGAGAATGAGTCTAAGAATCAAGGAGAGTAACGTAATACGGAAAACAAAACAAAAAGAAAAAAAAAAGTACAAGGATCCAAAATAACCTCAAAGTATCTTAAGTAAGTCTCTAAGAAATCCTAGGAGAGTTCCTAAGATATTTCAGAAAGATCCCCAAAGAAATCCCAAAGGACTGAAATAAATCATCATAATCAATCGACCATAACTCACTCAAAACGGAATCAAATTGAGTGATTCAAAATCATAAACTCAAGAACTTGAAGTTAATTTTCTAATGAGCTAAAGAGCGCCATAATCGGAGTTACGTAGCAAAAGTTGAACTAGACAAGGCAACGCATTCTGGAACTACTAGTCGACTACCCGAAAACATCTAGTCGGCTTGTTCGGGCAGAAACATCACAATTTGTGTGGAAAAAGTCACTGGAAAGCCCAGTCGACCAGTCGACTGCTAGGTGACTAAAGTAAGAAAAATTAACTTCAACACCTAATAAAAGGTGGATTTTTGTCCGTGACTTCCAATATTGGTACTACCTGTCCCGAACTCTCACATAGGCTCAATAAAACTATTAGAAAACTTTTGGGATGAGAAAAACATGTATTTTTGCTAAAAATAATTCTTTGAAAGTCCACAAAAATCTTTGTCTTGCCCCCGATCTCTGTCCTTAATGCCGCTGGTTTTCAAAAGCTAAAATCTTTAAGAAAATGGTTTTAAATTCATTTATGAAACACAAAGGTTTACCAGGGCTATGGGGGTGAGCGAAAACGGGTTTTTCTTTGAAGACCGAGAAGGTTTGTATATAAACCGTGAAAAATGCCGTCTTCGGAGATAACCTAAATAACTATAATAGTATCAATACACAACTAAAAACATTAAGATGGAACGAGTTCGTCGAATTTAACATTTAAAGTCATCCATGGCATTACAAGAAATCGTTTTGCAAAAGAGATAAATTCTAGTACAAACGGCACCGAAGTGCACCAAACGAATGAAGTCCCCGTGCATATTACTCCGAGGGATGGACATCAAGTATAAACTACTAGGCTAACATGCTAGCTGACAAAAGTAAAGAGTTTTCATAATTTGAATTACACAAGTTTACAAAAAGGAAACATATACACAAAAGAATGCGGTTCACCACCATAAGTACCAATAGAGTGGACAGAGCGCTACATGCCCATGGAGAGACTACGGGCCTTCTATAATGGGATCATCACTTGAAAAATATTTAAAATCGTGGGGTGAGCTCACTAGCCTAATAGAGGAAGCGTCACCGCCTCAATCCCGATAGTCCGAGTGGTATAACCCACCCAAGGTACATGCTACTAATCCTAGGGCGGTCATTTTGTCCCACATGGCTCTAACACCGATTTGGGATCCCATCGAACCCAACATGGTCAATATCAATATATTTTAATAACAAGACATGCATCAATATAAACAACTTAATCATATAATAGCAAGTAAAATGCAATGTGACTCAACACCAACCCATGGTACACACACTATCCACTATTGTCAATGAATATATGATGAGACCAGAATAGTTGATATTCTGGACGTTAATATACCTCTTGTTAGTCTCTTTATTCTATTAATTTGGTATTTTTATCCGAGTTGTGTGCTAAGCATCTTTTCAGGACCTTAATGCAAAAATGAGTTAATTCTGGGTTTTTAGCAAATTTGTTTGACTCGAAGCAACACTTAGAAGATATTCGCACTCAAATCAGCAAGGTACAAGTCAATAAAGCAGAGTATAAATGGTTGAAGCAAGGAAATTCACAAATTAAATAAATAATAAAATTCAAGAGCCATCGATCAATCGGTGGAGCCTTCGATCATTTAAAAATTGCCATCTTGGAATCTGTGCAAAACTATATTGCAGAATTCTGACTTTGTGTACAAGTATATCAAGGGGAAGAATCGTCCATTCAATGCCATTTCTTAGTCCCTAATTTCTCTTGGAGTGCAAGCAAGGAACATGTCATTTATGCACCAACTTTTGTCTATAAATACAGGTGGATTTCATGAAGATAAGACATCTCTAGAACATCTTTTGATATATTTTCATATATTCCAGAATATTATTGTTCATAAAAGCCTCTCTCCTTCCTCAATAACCAACTATCCAATCATGAAGATGGCGGCTACATCAACAATGGAGTCTTCTCTTTCTATGAGCGGCTAGTCGGTATTTAGAGGTTCCAACAAAACCCTAGCTGAATAATGTAGTCTTTTATTTCTTTTTATTGCAAAGGGGGGAATCTGATGAATGGAACTTATATGATGATTATATACTGAAAGACCAAACAAATAACCTAAATAAGATTTATTTATTGATTTTATTCTTAACATAAGATTGAATTCATGATTTATCTTGAACAACTGTATTTTATCAAATGGAGCAAGAACCTCCGTGATTTAATAATGGTTTATACATAATAGTACTTATTTGGCATGATAAAGTCTTAGGTTTACACAGTCCATGCTTAGAGAAGATGATTGTTAGCGTGCTTTTTAATTTAATGTTTTAGGAGTAGTTATAGTATAGATGCAAACAATAGTTATACTAATCGCAGATGGATTGTAGCGAATACGGATCGATTGCATCATTTTTGGGACTAGGCAACTATTTGTAGCGTTACTAGTCTGATTCATATAAGCTGTAATATAACTAAAGGAATACATTATGAGACTAGTGGTGGAGTTGGAATTCAACCCTAGACTTGTTTATCTTGAGTGAAACCAAAAACAATCTTTATTTTATTTTATGTTTAGTAGTTTAATCAAACAATTTTTATAAATATAATTCAATTTGCTACTTTATAATTATTTGAAATAAGACTTTGATCTATGTTGTTCGATACCCTCTCTACCCAACTATACTATATACTACTCGCGTACTTGCGACTGAGAGGTTAAAACTAAATCGTGTTAATTCCTTATTTTTAACACTATTATTTTCACACATCTAGAACCGATCACAAGTTTTTGGCACTGTTGCCGGGGATCAAACGGATATTTCAGATTATTATATTGAAGTTATTTGAATTATTGTATCATTTAAATCCCTTATCCAACTGTTGCAATTCAATGCTTATTTATTTAATATTATTAATTATTTTTTATGCTTGGACGTCACTCAGTGAATAGTCCCTTAGAGGCTTTTGACCCTAAAATTGATTGAATGTACCGAATAAATAAAAGAAATAATTTATTAAATAATATAAACATGGGTGAAAACGCAGTTGCGACACCGACCGCAGTTTTTAAAGATTTCTATACACCTCAAGATTATACGCCACCTTTAGAAATCTCACTACCTGATGGAGCGGAAAATTTTGAAATTAAACCAACAATAATTAATATGTTATCTAAATTTCATGGAAATGCTCATGAAGACCTTTATCAACATATAGATGAATTCTTATAGATCTGTTCTACCACACGTATGAGAGGACAAACTGATGATGAATTTAAAACTCGATTATTTTTTCATTCCCTAAAAGATAAAGCTAAAGTATGGTACGGAACTATACCAACTGATAATAAAACTAATTGGAAGAAGCTTCAAAAATAAATTTTGCATAAATTATTCCTTGTAGGAAAAACTCATGAAACTAGACGAACTATTCCAATGTTTACACAATTATCTGATGAATAATTCATTGAAACTTGGGAGTGATTTAACAAAATATTACAAAAAAGACCCTCACCACGAATTTTTAACACATGAGCTAGTCTGTAATTTCTATATAGGACTAGGGGAAGAACATAAAAATACAGTTTATGCAACTTGTGGAGGTACCTTTAAACAAAAACCTATAGACTTTATATGGAATCTTTTCAAAAATCTCAATGAAGATTTCCGTCAAAATATGTCAGACATTAGAGCACCACGAACTATCCTGTTTAATCCTAAAATAACAGATAGTGCATTTGAAATTAGTCAGATAAACGAAATAATCTCAAAAGTAGATGAGCTAAATAAAAAGTTTGATCTATTAATGAAAAATACTCAAGTCAATCATATCCAAGAAGTTTACTCGGTGTGCGTTAATCCTTCACACCTTGCTAGTACTTGTCCTTATATACAACAAGAGTCAGAGTTTATCACTAATGATGTTAACGCTACTTTCACCAATCCGAATAACGATACGTTCTCAAATATTTATAATTCAGGTCGGCGAAACCATCATAACTTCTCATACAAGACTCAAAATAATACCTTTAACTAAAGTCCTAATCAACCATCTAACCAATTCTGCCCATTTAACCAAAACCCTACACAATAACCAAGTTAATTCCACCCATTTAACCAAAACTCTTACCAACCACCCTTTAGAAACCTAAATAATACACAACCTATGAGGTCACTTGGTTTTGAACAAGAAATCAAGAGTGTCTTAAACAAATTCAAAAATGTTACACAACTCCTACATACATATTCCGAATCTATTTCAAAACTAAAAATCCAAATTGGGCTAATAGCTAATTTTTTGAATAAAATGGAAGAAGGAAAATTGCCAAGTCGAACATTAACAAACCCTAAAGGGTAACATATGATAGAGCATGTAATTCCTATAGAAGAACCAACCATTGAAACTATTCAAGCAATAACCACTCTTAGAAGTGGAAAAGTCATAGATAATAAGGCTGAAGAACAATTTGAAGAAAGGACGAAGAAACAAAATAATAATGAAGAAATAAATAAAGAAAAGGAAAAAGAACCTTTGTTTGATGAATTAATCTCTAAAGGAAAAGAATCTATTAAAGAAACACAAAATAATTATATACCACTCAAAGAAACAGGAGAAATAAGCTATGAACCAAAAGCACATTTTCCACAACGCTTAAGAGATCCCATTCCTTATGGTAAACAAGGAGAAAATATTCAAGAAATGTTCGAAACTTTCCAACAAGTGAAAATTAATCTTCCTCTTCTTGATGTTATTAAGCAAGTTCCTGGTTATGCTAAATTTTTAAAAGATTTATGTATACAAAAAAGGAAGAATCAAACTCACAATACTCAGAAAATAGTACTAACCAATCATGTGAGTTCAATAATATCAATCACCATTCCTCCAAAATATAAATATCCTGGAGCCCCAACTATTTCCTGTATAATAGGAGATCAATAAATTGGAAAAGCTCTTCTTGATTTAGGAGCTAGTGTTAATCTATTACCTTACTTAGTTTAATAACAACTAGACTTAGGAGATTTAACTCCCACACCTGTCATTCTATAACTTGCTGATAGATCAACTAAAACACCTAGAGGAATTGTAGAGGATGTTATTGTTCAAATTAATAAATTCTACTTTTCTGTGGATTTCGTGGTTCTAGATACCGAACCTGTGTACGATCATACTAAGCAAATACCCATAATCCTAGGAAGACCTTTTTTAGCAACTACTAATGTATCTATCAACTGTAGTACTGGGGTTATAGATTTATCCTTTAGAAACATGAAGGTATGGAAGAATGCTTTTGAATATGGGTACCAGTTAGATAGTAATGGAGAATGTTTTGTGATTAATACACGTGATAAAACACTACCAAAGCTGATACCTCAACTAGTAGATAGAACACCTAGAAATTGCCTAGCATATCAACTAGATATATCGGGAGATAAACAATTGCTAAGAGATTACAAGGTAACAAATAAACCTATACCTGAGTCCTTGAGTGTTTTAGATTTCTATTTTGAGATGGTACGAAATCAACACATAGCTGAAATAAAAGAAACAAATAGGAAGGAAGTAGTGAAACCAGAACCTACTTTACCAAAATTACATCCGCAGCCTACAAAAGACAATGATCTTGCGAATCATTCCTTAAAATATGAATGCATTTTCTTTGAGGATGAACATTCAGAATTAGCAATCGAGAAAGTTATAGCAGAGCTTAAGAAACGAAGATTAGAAAATCTTTTACAACCTGTTTCATCTGTTTCTTATCCTAATTTAGTTCGGGAGTTTTATAAAAATATATATTTAAATGATCCTGAGATAATTAAAATATTACATACTAAAGTATAGGGGCACCAGATAGAAATATCCCCTGGCACTATTGCAAAAACATGACAAATTCCCAATAAAATACTCTCAGATTTAGAAAATGTTTTTCCAAAAATACTCACTCCCAATCCTACAACTCTTACTATGACTATTAAAATCTATGGAAATAATAATATAAAATTAACTATGGGAAGGATTACAAAAGCTAAAATTAAATCTGAGTTATGGTTCTTAGATATGATTATTTCAAGACAAGTTGGTCTAAAATTTGGTAATATACGAGGGCAATCACTTATTAAAATTCTTTATTATTTCGATAAGGGATATTGGATTTCAATCCCGGAGATTATTTACGGTCATATGGAAACATTTTGGGAAGCTGTAATAGATTGTGAAATTCCTTTCGCTTAAAAATGGAAAATTAATTTTCCTTTCTTAGTTCAAGCTATGATAAGAGATCAGTTAGAACTCAATTTTGAAATTCTATCAGAAATCGGCATTTTTGTTAGTAAAGAATATGACCATTGGAAAATTTTCAATACACTAAGTTATGAAGAGATGGGCCAATGGTGGGAATTTCAATTAAAACTGATTATAAAAAAAAATCATGTTAAGGAAAACAAATTAAATGCTCGAGGTACTATCACATCTATCAATATGATGGATTGCATGGATAAACCTAGTTAGACACGATAAAGTTGTCGTGCCATCGACATTAAATAATGGTCTTGGTCTAAAAGTTACCTAAGATTTTAGTCGAGTGCATTAAATTAGGATTTTAATTTACTATTCTTTATTTATTCATTTCAAAATTTTTATTTCATCGATCGATCAGTGATCTTTCTCGATCGATCAAGGTCGGTAGTTAGCAAAAATTAAATCCCCATATTTATTTTAGGTATTAAAGAAATTCACTTTATACAAAAAAATTTACCTTATTTGAGAAAATTCAAAAAGACAAAAAAATTAGCCAAATATGAGCCGTTCATCGTGAGTCACATATTAAAAATTTCAAATTACCCTTTTTACATATTTTGGATAGTTTTGGGATTAATCGAATGTTCATTCGAAAGAAGAGTTAGCGATCGATCGACCATCGTTTGTAGATCTGTCTTGTGATCGATCACCCTTTCCTTCGATCGTTCTTTAGTGCTACGCGATCAATCGATCTTTCATTCGATAAGTTACTAGTGATCGATCGTTATCCATGCGATCATTCGATTTCCCTTCTCCAGCTCTCTTAACCCTAGTCATATATTCTTTTCTACCAATGGCCCCATGCCATAAGCAAGCAATCGATGCGGGCCCATGCCGCAAAAAGGATTGGGCCGCAACATTAGAGGAGGCACGAGCTATAGTAGCTAAGGCTGTCAAGAAGCCGTTACGCCACGAGCGCGTTTACGATTTTGAGTATTTTCTGACAGAGCCTACCACTTCATGGGCCATAGGTGAGATTATTACAGGTGGATTGCGATCCATATTGTTACACTTTGCACCGATTATTTATGGAGAGCTACTCTGGCAATTCTGGTCAGAGATGGAGATGAGGATAAAGAGGGATCGGATACGACTGCATAAGAGTATTCGAGGCTGACAATTTTAGATCACCCCTCTGACGATATCTTCATCATGGGGTTGCCTATTGACTGTCCTTTGGAAGTACGAGAGAGGTACCCGGAATTGCCGATAACTTTTCCATCCACTCGGATAATGGTAAGGGCATGTTGTGGTAAGAGATACGGGTCACCTTCTTATACCACCGAGGTGGATTATTTGGAATGCTTGTGGTTCATTGACGAAGTGCTTTAGGCACAAGTACACCCGAGGGGGCACAACACTAAAAGACGCATACTTTTTCATACAACGCTCTATATTTTTAAGTGGGGGTACTTGGTTTTTCTCCCCCATATTATATTATATCAGATACATTGGGCAATGGGGCGAATGATGAGTCCAGGGAGGTGGAATTTTTTTTGTATGAGATCCCATTTCCTGCTTTGGTGATGAGGCTTATCTTTCAGGAGGGTATCTGACTTACCCCGGATGATTCTCGCACAAAGACAGGAGTTTTCTTTACACAGATCGATTGAACACAGTCCTACTCCCACCTCATCCCTCGTAGAGCAGAGCGTATAGCAGCCCAGGCCGCTGCACGCACCGCTATGTTAGCTGCTACCCAGTCACATACATCAACCATTGTAGATACAATCACTATTCCCAAGGCTAAGTGGGATAGGTTTAGAGTTGATTTGACTATTGTCATGGAGAGGATGGTGATACTTATAGAGGAAGTACGCATACTTAGAGGTGTGCAACCTAAACCTCCTCTGGATGACGCGTTAGGGGATCAGTATGTAGGAGTGGAAAACACGAGAGTGAGTGGTTATTATAGAAATTTTTGTCTTCGCCCATGTCTTCCATTTTTGTTTTACCGAAAATGCTTTATATTTCGGTGTTATTTTGTATTTAAAAAAAACTATATTATCAAAGGCATATCTTTGGAATTTTGGGTTTTCATATAAAATTTTGCATTTTCTTTTTATGCATATTAAAATAAAAATAATATATATAATAATATATACAAATTGCTTATTACATCTAGAATTATATTTATTTATTTACTCTTTTCTTTAAATAAGTTTAGGGGAGGGAGTTTTAAGTATAATTAAATTTAGTATTTTAATCTATATTCTATATATATATTTAGTCATATATTTATTATGTATTTTTAATATAAAATGAAAATTATTAGTCACCGATCGATCGAGCATCGTAGTGATCGATTGGCAGGTTACTATTTTGTAGACTTTTATAATTCTGGGGAAATATTGATTTTTGTCTTTTTGGGACCAATATGAACAAAATCCTAGTACAAGTTATGAAAATTATGAAATAATTGGTTTGAGAATGATTGATATTTTCTTATCTAACTTTATATATCCCTATAAATTTATTCTATACTATATATTTACTTGTTATCTAAGTTATAAACTTACTTTTTTGAACATTTTCTAGTAATAACAGACCTTGATTTTTCTTATAAATACTACTTTAAGGGTTATTGATTTTTCATCCCTTACAACAACCCTCTAGTAGCCATGGTAGTAAATTCTTTGTCTTCTACTTTCACTTCCACCATAATTAAATATAAGTGTGATTTCTTTCAAGATGAGTATAAGGAATCTACCATTGAGAAAGCTAAGAAACTATTGCAAGAAAGAGGCCTTGCCTCACTATTTGTTCCGGCTGTACGTTCCACGAACTCTTTACTAATTTATGGTTTCTATCGTCACCTAGATCATATTGATAGACGTCTGTATACTGAGTTGAAAACGAAGGTTCATAATCAAATCATTCAAGTGTCAGTTGCATCAATTACGAGGGCTGCACTTGCGAGAGATAAAATTAGGTCATTATAAGGGTTCATTTTTAAATACTATTTTTAACCCTAGTTTGACCACATCAGATGGTAAGAACTAACATGCTCATGTTGTCTCACAAATTATGAAAGAATACGGGTTTACGAGATTCTCGAAAGAATCAAGAGATCGTGAAGAATAACAAGTATTCTTTTTCTTAAAAAATGTGGTTAGATGATTGTGTAGGAGAATAAATTCTAAACCTCTAGGAAAGTTCTTCATAAAGCCTTAGTTAAAAATGCTTGGAGTATCAAAGTTGTAAATGAAAAGGAAGTTCAAAAGTGCTGAAAACAAGAAGATAAATGTTGAATTGAAATGGCAGAAAGAAAAAACTTAAGTAAATTGTGTGAATTTAAAGTGCGAGAATTGAAAGGAATTGAAATGACAATTGAAGTAATTGCAAAGTAGTAGAGTTTGTGTTGTGCTTGAAGGGGCTCTAAAATTACACTTAATGTTCTATTTATACCAACTACTAACTCAAGTGTAAACAAAAGCCTAATTCTTGCACTTCAGATGATGCCACTTGTTTCTGTTAATTGATCATGTTTTCTTCTAACGGCTTGAATCTTTGCCATTTATTATTGGTCAGTATTGTCTTTCAACAACCTGGGAACCGCTTTATCCATGTTCTTTCAATCACCCCTTATCCGAACTGTCAAATACTCCATAATGCCCCAAAAAGTTTACTTATCATCCATCTTCATGAATCTAGCACTTATCCATAATAGATTAATTCTCAAATTGTTGCCCATTGGACTCCTTTGCATTATGAAACTTCCTTCCACTCTTTCCTCAATTTTAGCCTCCAAGACTTAATGGGCTTATTTTCTTACTCTTTTGTTGCAACAATAGCCTTTGAGCTTTTGTCATGTGGCAACTACCTTGTCATGCCATGTGTACTTGAACTACTATATGGCAAAATGGAAAATCATTATGTGGCTTAGAAAATGTGGGTGTCAACAACTAACACATACTAAACGACCAAAAATGATAATAAAATAATACAATCTAATGATAGCAACCAAATATTAGTCCAATAACATCATTAATGTTTGAGTAAATTATAGTTTGACCCCCTCAAGATATGATATATTATACTTGCACCATGTTGTTTAGTAAATTACAATTTGGCCCTCTCTAGTTGATATGTGCTATGAAATTACTTATATACCAATGCCTAATTTTTATTCATTTAAAAGATGTTTTTATAAATAAATGAGAGTATTATAGTCAATTCACCCCTGGTCAACTATTGACGTAAGCGTTGACTAGGCCGGAAGTTCGTCGGAGGGGGATTTTTGTAACTACTTATAAACTATAGGGCGTTGAACTGTAATTTACCAAATAACAAAGAATGTAGATGTTATATCATATCTCGAGGGAATCAAATTGTAAGTTATCCTTAATATATTGTTATCATCAAAATTACAAAGTCATCCTTTGTTTAAACTTTTAGGCCAACAACGACCTCTTGTTTCTGAATATTGAAAAGCTTATGATTGTATGTTCGTATTTTATATATATCATATGAATGAGATATTTTTGTGAGATTTTGGTGAGTCTAAGGTTAAAGGGGGAGAAAACAAACTAAAGAACTTGAAGAATTGTTTACTTTTATGAGATATAACAATTTGGGAGTGTTTGATTTGAAGTTTTGTGAGTGTTGAGTTTCATGGTTAAAGTTATCATTGGTTAACTCATTTTGTATAAATTTGTTTCACAAATATTAATAAGAGTAAATTAAATATTTCATCTCAAAGTTCACCAAAGTCAATCGATAATTATTAATAAGGGGTTTGATTGAAGAAATGCAAATATGGGAGTGTCTAATTGAAATATTGATAACCTTAAAGGGTGCAAATAAAGTTAACTAAAGAAAAAGGGTTTTTACATTACGTGTTATGCAATTGAATGCTCAATGCTTGTGTATATTTCTTGTGATCAATTGGGCAATTTGGTATGAATTGCAATTTTTCTCTCTCAAAATGCTAATTTCCAAATACTCCGATTTGAATGGCAATGTCCAAACTCTAGGCGAACAACTTGAAAATGAAAAAATTGAGGATGATTATTTCACGCATGGCCTTGGAAGGGGGGAAAACTGAAGGGGGGAAAACTGCAAAATATGATCCAAATTATTGTAATCCAAAACTTAAAAATTGTCATACTTTATATATGTTTAATTTTTTTTTTAACATTCTAAATCTATTAATGAGGTTGTTCAACAATCAAACGGCTGGAAAAAAATCATCCAAATGATAAAACTACCCTTATGGTAAAGTCGAGTAACTCGATAAGAATCATAGATGATCCATTGATGTGGAAAAAAAAACTCCTATGGTCGTAATAAGTCACGAGAAAAAATGCGGGCACTTTTATGAATGGACCCTTATTATGTATATAGATTTAAAAAATATTGTTCGACTTTTTCTAGTCCGGGTGTTCAATCATTATATTTGATTGTAACTCATATAAAAGATTTTAAGCAAATGACTATTGGTATGTTTGTTTCAGGCTTCTTCCTCTACTTTATGATCCTAGTAATTATTAAATAGTGTATATGTGTGTCGTAAAAATAATTACAAAAAATGTGAGTTGACCTACCTATAAACGACTCGTCAAAGTGAGGTTGAGAATATGTTACTACTCATTTATAATTCAACCCAAAGTCGCCCACACTCGGTTCATTTATCACCCTTATCGTTTAATTATGTGCTTATAACTCGCTAAAATTCTCATTTAATGGGAGAGATGGATTGGATAAATTTTGGTGACCAGGCCCACCCCGAGCGATTGATCATAAAAAATTCTCAAAAGATTATTAGTTGTTTTAATTAATTGATTATTGTTTGAATACATCATAGAGAAAGATTAGAAACCTTATACCTTCCTAATCAGTATATAATCCCAGTGCCAAAATTGTATGTGTCAGAAAATGAGTGTTAATAAAAAATATTACTATTAAAATGTCATTTTGACCTTAAAATACAGAGAAAAAAATAATTTCCTTACGGGATCATTGTCTCATTTCTATAATACCACCATATTGTTTTACTTTTTATAACATATAACCATGCTATTTTTAAATTAATGTTAATTATTGAATTCCAAGCTCACATCAAATAAGACTGAGTTGAAATGGTTTATCTCAATTAAACTATTTGAATAAGTTAATGTGCATACCTGATAAGAATATATATATGAAATTAATAAAATTACAACAAGTAATTCCCCCATCGATAAGGTCCTCAAAGTGTGAGTTTGTTTTGATTCTGTACTGTAAAGCAATAACTGAAAAAGTTTTATTCTTTTATATGTAATTTAATTTTAAAGCTTTAATTTATAATTTTCAAAAGGGTAAATTACACAAACCACCCCTCAACTTTGACCTAATTACAGACACTACCCCTAATGTTTAATTAATATCAATTACCCCCTTGAACTGAATCGGAACAGTGATTCAGTTGTTAGAAGTAAGGAAATGACTAATATACCCTCATATATGTGAAAATATTTCAAGAGTTTTCTAGAGCCACGTGAATTTACACAATTACCCTCAAATTATAAAACAAAAATAATGTATAAAAATATATATTTATAATTCGGAAAAAAACTTTTTATATACTTTTTCTAAAAATATATAATTTCGGAAAAAAATATTCGGAATATTTCCGAATATTTTTTTTTCAAAATATATAAATTCCGGAAATTTCCGAATATATTTTTTCGAATATATAAAAATATATATAATTTCGGAAAAAAATATAAAAATTATTTAAAATTCGGAAAATATATAATTTTGGAAAAAATATATAAATTCGAAAAAAAATATAAAATTATAAAAAGTATATAAAATTCGGAAAAATATATAAATTCAAAAAATAATTTTATATTTTTTTCCGGAATTTATATATTTTTTCCGAAATTATATATTTTTATATATTCGGGAAAAAATATTCGGAAATTTCCGGAATTTATATATTCGGAAAAAAATATTCGGAATATTTGGAATATTGTTTTCCGAATATATAAAAATATTTTATATTTTTATATTATTTTCCGAAATTATATATTTTTATAAAAAGTATATAAAAAGTATTTTTTCCAAATTATAAATATATAATTTTATACATTATTTTTGTTTTATCAAATTAACAAATTAAGGAGGGGGGAAATGTTACAACGGAACAAAAGTTAATGGTGATAATTGATATTAATGAAATATTAAGGGTAGTTCCTGTAATTAAGTCAAAGTTGAGGGGTGGTTTGTGTAATTTACCCTTTTCAAAAATAGAAACAAATCATAATAGGAAAAGTATTTGACCAAAATCATCCTCTACTTCGCTCTCATGATTCCCTGATTCTCCACCGTCTGATTAAACGTCGTTACCACATATCTAAGGACTTTCCTTAACGGTGCTCTCTCGTCTCTGCAAATTAAATTCCTCACGAGGAAGTTCTAGCCTAGCCGAACCCCCTACCCATACCCATCTCATTACTCTCTCTCTCTCTCTCTCTCTCTCTCTTTATATATATATATACATATATCTGTATATATATCTATATCTTTATCTCTATCTATATATCTATATACGCCCTCCTTTTGCTTATCTGTCCTCTCTCTAAAACTCTCGAATTAAAACCCTAACCCTAGAAACCAGACTCACTATGGGACTGTAGAATCCAAACTTTATGGACGAAGACAGGTTCACATCGGCAAGAGAAAACCCTAGAAACATCGGCTTCGCGGGAAACAAATCCATGCCCAATGACATTGCAGTCCAGAAGCCTCTGGCGACAACGATTCTCGATCGATTCAGGGCTATGTTGAAGAAGCGAGAGGACGAATTGAGGGTTTCCGGCGACCTTGTGCCGAGCACCGAAGAAATTGTGCGCCTTTACGAGCTTGTGTTGTCGGAGCTCACTTTCAATTCGAAGCCGATCATCACCGATCTCACCATCATTGCCGGCGAGCAGAGAGAGCACGGCGAGGGCATAGCCGACGCAATTTGCGCTCGGATTATCGAGGTACTAGTTCGCTTTTAGGGTTTTGTTGACCAATTATTTAAATTTGTGTAATGGATGATTATTAAGGTACTAGTTCATTTTTAGGGTTTTGCTGATCAATTATTTAAATTTGTGTAATCAATGATTATCGAGGTACTAGTTCACTTTTAGGGTTTTATTGATCAATTATTTGAATTTGTGTAATCAGTGAATTTGAAAAGTTGTGGTTTCTTGTACTCAGTGTTGTGTTGAGTTTTGTTTATCAATTATGTGTATTCTAGTGATATATATATATATATATATATTTATATATGTGTGTGTGTATGTACGTGTTTGCTAAAAAGTATTAGAGGGTGAGGATGTGAACTTTTGGGGTTTTGTTGATCATTTATTTGAATTTGTGAAATCAATGAATTTGAAAAGTTGTGGTTTCCTGTACTCAGTGTTGTGTGGGGTTTTGTTGATCAATTATGTGAATTTTAGTGATGTTTGTGTGTGTATGTGTTTGCTAAAATGTATTAGAGGTTGAGGAAGTGATCCTATTAATGGGCGAGTTTTCATGTGCATTCTTATACTGTAAGTTGTAATAATATTTTGTGGCAATACAAGTCCCACTGTAGTAATGAAATTCACCAATGACGTAGAATAGTTCACCTATATAAACCAATGGAAATCCAAATTGAGATTTCTCTTCTTTACAAAATGTGTGAAAGTTTGAAAACTCAATGGAATCATTTAGATAAGAACGCACAATTACAATACGGAATGTTTGATGATTGAACAACTCAAGGGAACCATGCAGATAAGAACGCAAAATTACTAGATCGTCCGGCTTGACGGGGCTCTATGTCTAGGTGAAGGCAGTGCTACAAGGAATTCTTGTCAGTATATCTTGGTGGTGCTTCTTGTTGGAGGCACCTGTTCAGCGATAAAGATCTTTTGTGTAAATGACAAGCACAAGTTGAGCGATTATACCAAGAGGAGCGTATCGTGGGAGAATGTGAAGCCAAACTTTGGCGCATCATTGCAATCGAAATCACAATTCTAGGTAGCATCTTCAGTACCCTCAGTTAGGGACAAGTGTGTGCACATATATTTTCCATCTAATGATTAGAGGAAAGCGCTTCGGTATTTGGGGTAGGAGATTGTCAATGGTATGATGATGACTCGAGCAATGAAGCTTATTGGAATGAGCCATGCAATCCCAAATGTCAAAACCTTCATTTAAATCCAAGGAAGAACCATTTGATGATGTCTGTGATGGATGCAAGTGCTATTGTTAGGATAGTGGAAAGGAATAAGAGAATTTGCTAGGTGAGGACTAGTAGCTCAATTCCCATGATAGCATTTCACCTTCTCCGGTGCTGAAACTTTAGCATGGAAAAATTAGTCGTTCAGTTTATGGAAGGTCAGCTTTGGTAAGCTGCTTCTGAAGCTGCAGCGAGTGTGTGACATCCGCTTTCTGCGGATTACTCTGAATGATTGGTCAGATAAAGGGGAAGGGAAGGAAGGGAATAGTCACTCCTAATTATGGAATGGATTGCTTTTCCTTAGCCTTTTTGTCTTTTGCCAAGGATCCACTTTCCTCTTCAACTCTAGGTGTACGCCTATAGGAGATCCTCTTGTATTTTAAATGATAATTGAAGTTTGGATTAGTTCTGGCTTCCTGCTTGAGTTTCCTTGAAAATAGTGGTGGCCCAAGTAAGTAAAAGGCCAAACATGAGTTGGAAACCATGACATGGAGGATCTTGTGTGAGATGCTGGGGGTTAGGTGGGGGAGTTCTTTGGAGCTAAGCTGTGTATATATACAACCTTTGGCCTTTGAAGAAAAATAAAGAGATATACACCTTGTAGGCATCAAGAGCTAAGCCGTTAGTGTTGAATTCATAAAGGATTTTGGGATGTGTGGGCAGTTGAGCTATGCTACAATGCAAGGGTTACAAGACATTGGTTATCCATGTAATAGGCAAGAACACATCTTAGCGATGGTACAATGGTGGTCTGCATATAAAGGAAATACACGCTTTTCCTATCTTGTTAGATGGAAGGAGATAAATGGAGATTCTGTGGGGTGGTGAAATGTCAGTGGAAACATGTGAATGGGTATTTTCTTTGATTGTGCGTGGAAGTTTATGGCAAGTAGGCACCACACTTTGTTAGGAAGAATTGCATGATTTCATGACATGGTGGATGATAGGTTTAGGTGGTGGTGATATAGTATAACATTTAAGGGTACTATAGTGTCTCTTAATGTGTGCACATATTACAGAGATCTAATACGCATATATTATTACATAATATAAAGATGCTTATATTATGTAAGTGCGACACAAGTGCTTACCAGACTTGCATGATTGCATGACTTGCTACATGGTATGTCTTTGTGTCAATTGTGTAGAATAAACGGATTATTCAAAAGTAATTTAGGGTCTTGTTATGGAAGTAAACGATCAAGAATTTCTTGAGAGGGTAAATGTTTCACTTAAGAAGGTGGAGAGTTAATCCCATATCTAACCATTGGATTGTGGTGATTATAACTAGGGCTGCAAATTGTTAGGGTTCAACCGGAGCTGACCTTACATTTGGCGGGAATCGGTAGTTTAGTTTATTTTATTTTATTTTATTTTTATTATTTGGGTTTGGCTTGATTTTTTAACTTGTTTCAATTCTGGTTGGGTTTAGGTACCTCAGCTAGCCAAAAGCCCAACCTATGTTGTAGGTACTTGTGGTAGTAGTTAATTTGTGATTGATTGGTTGGAACAAAAAATATGAATTTTTATATATATATATATATATATATATTTATTTTAACATGTTAGTAATCAGTTCATGAGTATTATACATCATTAGCATAATATGATAATTAATTTAATTCAAATTGGTTTGATTTAAATCCAGGTAGATAATCTTGTGCAAATATTGTGAAACTTTGCCTCAAAAATAAAAATAACGAGGGAATAAATACCATTCTCTCTTTTTATTTAGGCTTTTGTTGGATTGATGGAATCCAAAGGAAAAAAGGAAAAGAAAAGGGTGGGATGGTGATTTTTATGTTTGGTTTGTTGATATGGAGAGAAGGAAAAAGATGCAGCTTTGCTATCCTTTCAAAAATGGGAAGAACAGAGTTCAACAACTTAAGGGACACTTTTATAAGTAAAAAAAATTCCTTAATATTTTTTAGAATAGTACTGTTTCCCATCTTATTAACAGACATCATAGTAAACAAGAATGCCATCCAAACATTGAATTCAGGCTATGACTATACTTTCTGGTAGCCCGTAACTACTTTTTTTTTTTTTTTTATCTGTAACTACTTTTATTCCTTCTTTCCTCGTGTACTTCATTTATACAACTTTCAGGTTGGAATACCTAAAGTGACCAAAGATTGTAGTTGCTAATAAGAAGGATGTTAGTTTGAAAGAAGTATGACAAAATAAATTTGATTGCAGAAGTCCACAGAATTTTATTGTTAATTTGGCAGGGCTTGAATTTCGGACCGAGTGGATTAGAAAGTAGAGCTCATATAGGAGATGGCCCAGTAATTAGGACTTATTGGTCTCTAGAAGAAAAGAAGTATGATTTATTTGTAGTTTTGATAATATACTACAACTTAATCAGTTACCAGTTACCAAGTGAATATTATCAGAAGGGACAATATCATAGGTGCCATGAAAGCCTTTTCATCTTGCAGTTGCTGTATCCGTTGAGGTTTGAAGCCTCGTGATCTTGCTACTTCTTACTATTTCCATCTGTTCTTTTGGCTCTCTCTGCCTACATCCACCGTTCAAAACTCCTCAAGATCTCTTCTTATGTTTATGTCTTGAAGATTATGGGCAATTAAGGAATATTTTAAGAGTCAATGTTGCCTAAGGTGTAGAATGTGGAATGGCTTTGGTGTTAGATCGTGTAAGTTGATGGACTGCAACGCCATTTCACCAGGGAGTGACTTGCACTCGGCAAACGACATCTGCCATGGGATGTCTTTCTTGTATATCTTTTGTTACTGTAAAGAGGATGAGCAAAGGAGTGTCAATCCCGGAAGTGGAATCGTATGAGTCTAGTCTGTCCCACTGACCTGGTATTCAATCCCCTTCTTTCCAGAGTGACCAATAGTGTAAATAGGTATAAGCGACGTATTGATCCTAGATGTAGTTCCACTTTCATATAAATATATCCATATATGGTGCAAATCTCACCTTTGTACCCTTATAGATTTCCTGAATAATATTTACCAGATTTGAAAGGACTCTGAAAATATTTTCTGCAACTCTATTGTTGGTCTTCTCCGAGTCAATGAAAACAGTGTAGATCGTCTGTTTACTTCTACATTCTTCTTTCAGTTGCCTCTGTAAATGGCCTTCGTAGTAGATCTCTTTGGCATAAATCTGAATTGTGCCATTTAACATCTTTAGGGATCCTTTCACAGGGTTTTTTCCTTTGCAAATCTATAAAAACCTATATATTATTACTTATCAAAAAAAAAAAAACCTATATATTATTGTAAATTGTTCTCTTGCCATAAACTGGTGTGCTATGTGGAGTGAGCTAGCTTAAGGGCAAGGTTCAGTGTGACATGGATGACTTAGCATTACTGCTAGGAATCAGTGGGATAGGAACGATCTGGCATTACCACAAGCATGTGGTGGGGCAATAATGAACTAGGTTTCTCAGGTAGGCCTAGGTGCCATAAGCTTGTGGGTAGAGCAGTGTTTTCAGATTAGTGATGTGGGAAGTGTAACCATGCAAAATTTCTAGGGTACACTGCTGTGATATTACTTTATATCAATGTGAAGCTTATAAATCACTGATAGTAGTAAATTTTTGACACAATACATTTTTCCCTCTTTTTTTTCATTATGTCATGTCATTTATACGGATATATCCATAATTGTTTCTTCAATAAACCTGATATGTTGACTCCTTTTGTGTTTCCTTTCTGCATTGCAAATGGGAATCATTTATTTTTTATGGATCCCTGTGCTGGGATATATTTGCTACCTGTGCCACTTGTTTGGTAGTTGGTACCTCTGCTAAAAACATTACTGATTCATAAAGTGAACATAATTTACGCATAATCCACAGTCAATGCTTCGTTTGAAAACTTTTTATGTTGCAATAAGGATGGGTTTGTTCAGAAAATTGATATTTACTTCTATTTTATTTCTGCCTTTTAAATTTACACAAACGTAGTCCTATTGTTCCCTACTTGAACATCTCTTTAGTTTCTGTATCCGGAATGCTGGTAGAGCTATTGTTGTATTATATATTATTCTGCATCGACTTGCTTATTTATTCATTTATTTTATATTTTGGCATGAACTGTTGTGAAACTGTTTTTTTTTTTTTTTTTTCCAGGTCCCAGTGGAGATAAAACTGCCTTCTTTGTATCTTTTGGACAGCATTGTCAAGAATATTGGCCGGGATTATGTTAGATACTTCTCCTCCCGTTTGCCAGAGGTGAATGGACATTTTTTTTATATTTTTCCAGCAAATATTCACTGACATGCCTGTGTATTAACTTAATCTTGTAAGATATTAATATTTGACAAGTTTCTCACACAGTTTGTGTTTTTTCCAAGGTTTTTTGTGAGGCATACAGGCAAATACACCCTAGCATGCATCCTTCCATGCGCCACCTTTTTGGGACCTGGTCAGCGGTGTTTCCAACTTCTGTACTTCGCAAGATTGAGGCTGAGTTGCAATTTTCTCCATCAGTAAATCATCAATCTTCTGGCTTGAGTTCCTTGAGGGCTTCTGAATCTCCTCGGCCAACCCATGGCATACATGTCAATCCAAAGTACTTGGAAGCAAGACATCAGTTCGAAATTTCAAATGCAGATACTGTTAAGTTTCACAATGAACTTTCTCTCCCTCCGTTCTCTACCCCATCCTGTCCTTCTTTCCATCTCTATAGACTGCATCTACATATCCTAGATTTAGATGTGGATGATTTTGATGTGGTGAACAATTGTAAAATTTTGTGAAGGATCAGTCCAGATCATAATCAATATGGGGTTGTATGGGTGTTGGACTCGGGTACTTCACCTACTTTAGAAGAATCCATGTAACATAGTAATAAATAACATATAAGTGATCTAGACCGAGTTTGCATGGATAAGTGAGGTGCATGGTGAGGAACAGTGGGATATGGGATAATTTACTTGTCTAATGACTGTTGTTTTACTCTCTCTGCTTCTTTTGTACTTCGGAATGGACTCCCCTTTTGAGTGCCTTTTATATACATTTTACTTATAAATACTAGAATTTCTGTAAAAATAAAAAGTTAATAGGGGACAAGTGCCCCCCATACCTCCTATGTAGCTCCATGAGTGGTTGCTGCCATAGCATGTTAGAAAATCCTACTGTAGGTGTAGTTGCAAAGTGATTGAAAGCAACTAGAGGAACTGAAGCCTAGGTAATAATATAGGATAGCGCTTTATCTTTTGACAGATTATGTTGAAGACATCATATTATGTTGATAAGCAAAGTCCTCCTTTTGACAGATTCTTTCGTAGCTCGCTTTGAGGCCTGACCAGTGTTGTTAAAGGCGCGCCTAGGCTCAGGCTCCTTAGAGAGCGCCTTTGACAATATTTGTGCCTTATTTATGGAGTATGGATATTTTAGTAATATATATATATATATATATTTATTGTATTTTCCATCGTGTGCCTCACTTCACTCAGGCACGCGCCTTGCCTAGTGCCTCGTGCCTAGGCTCCAAAGGCCAACGCCTAAGTGCGCCTTGAGCCTTTAATAATTATGGGCCTGACTACTTAAGGGACGGAGGGGTGAATCTCTAAGAATGTATATTGTATTGACATGTGGTGGTTAATTAGGAAAGCATATTATGTGCATTAACATCATTTTAGCATCAAATTCAAAATGATTGCCATCTCTGGTTCTCTCTGATGTCTTAGCTGTCATGTTGAGTGTTAACTTTCTTGTGGGTTATTGAGAATTGGGATCATGACAATGAATTTAAGACTTGAAAAAATACTCTCATGATGCATTGACGATATCAGAGAATATTGCTGGGAAAGTTTACCATGGACTAGTTTATTTGCGTTCGTACCTGGGTTGGTGTCTTGTTTATCTGCAATGGTCATGACATGTTAGCTGTTATCTTTAAGTTTTTATCGGAAGATCTGATTGATGTGGAAGAATAACTGTGATCACTTCATTTAAATTTGTAGATTGGATTTTCATTGATTGTGTTAAAAATTATATGCTTGTGAAAACATAATAATCTGCCCTTTCTGTCATTTGTAATTATAATATGAGATCATTTAGATCTACTTATCTTATGCTGTACCTGTTTCCTTTCAAGTGATTTTCCACCTTGTATTTGTAAGGGGACGTGCTGAATTTACTTCTTAATTGCAATTCTTAGTATTTTGTGGGTTCACCCGTTCTTATATGTGTTTTTGACACGGTTATTGAGGCATATCATTCATTTGCAACCCTTGCAGAACATTCAACATGGAAAAAGAACCTCTTCAACGTCAAATGTCAATGGACTGAATATTGCTATTGGATATGATGGATGCGGATCTGATAATACGGAGGTCATATCCTCATTGGTTGGAGCCCAAAGATTTAGCTCAAGTGGTCGTTCAGGTCGGTCATCTTTTGCCCTTGGTACTGAAAAGCTGCCTTCAACTTCAGCTGCTAGGCTTGGAAGGTCCTCAATTGGGCACCCTAGGACGTTATCACCCTCAATTGAAGAGTTTGCAGTGGATAGTTCTCCTAGACGGGTTGCTGAGAGAGGCTCACTGTCTCATTCCGGTCTTGAAAATGGAACTGGCAGAGTTCCGGGTAGAGACGAGGATATGAGTGACTGGCAGAGAAATCATTTGTCTGATGATACTGGACATTCTTCTTATCATAATTATAGAAATGGAGTTGAGCTTCAGGGACCCAGAGCTTTAATTGATGCCTATGGAAATGATCATCGAGAGAAAAGTAGTTCGAACAATAAGCATCTAAAGGTTGAACGCCTGGATCTAAATGGAATAGACAGCAGAGTTGCTCCAAAGACATGGCAGAATACTGAGGAAGAGGAGTTTGATTGGGAGGATATGAGCCCAACTTTAGGAGGTTGCGATCATAATCCTGATCTACTGCTGTCATCTGATCCTGCTCTTCAAAGCTTTAGGACAAGACCAGGTCCTGGAAAACGTAGTACACCTCCCCAGCTTTCTGTGGTTGACGACTCGTCTGTTGCTCTTGAAGATGCTGTTCCCAGTGTATGGTTCCTCTAGTTGTCTGTGCCATTCCATTTGTTCTTATGACATTATTATTAGATACATGAAGAGTACTGATGATTTTGTTACTTGCAAAGCATATTTATCTTGAAATGCATGAACTGTATGGTTGCATATCAAGTTATAAATATATATATAAATATATTATCCTATTAGTTTTGAGTGTAATGTATCTAGTTTTGTAACCAGATGAGAGCTTTCTATTTCTCATATAATTTATTGTTGGTATTGTTGGCTTCTTCGAGTGTTTGTTAGTGATTACGGAAAATAAATTCTGGAGTTCCTACTCTGTTCTAACATTGTGAAATTTTATATGCAGTCTGGCCGTGGATCAATCAGTAAGATTGCTGGATTCAACAATGGAACTACACAAATGTTGGCTTCTCATTATCCTCAAGAAGCCTGGAATTTTCCCGGGAATCTCCATCGCTCTACACATAACCCACTTATTTCAAAAGGAAATGGAAGAAATTTCCAAATGCCATATCCAGTTCGAATTTCTTCGTCAGCTGGTGAACAAAAGCCTTTAGTTGACAGTTTTCTAGATGCCAGTGGACAAGGACATGCTTCCTTAACTATTGGGTCAAGAATATGTTCTTCAAGCCTTGACTTATTTAACCCAGAGCCTAGGCCAGCTGCGGTACAGGCACCAATAAGGGCATGGCCTCCGGTAAACATGCAAAAATCTCACCCACTTCCTTTGTTAAGTAATCATCCACCGCAGAAACAGATAAGAAGTCAGTTTGATTTCATGAATTCAAGTAATGTATTTATGAATCAAAGTCTAAACAAGTCATATTTATCCGAGCAGCAGTTTGATAGTAATGGAAACAACATGATAAGCTCAGGAAAGTTGCCTCAGTTTCCTAATGATCAGGCTGCATCAATCCCTTTGAATATGAAAAACCCACCTCAAGTTATTCCTTTACAACCACGTGCACTTGTATCTCAGGAGTTTCAGCAAAATTTGGTTCCAGCTGCCGCAGTTTCTATGCCATTGCCTCGAATGATTAATCCCGTGAATCATGGATACACCCCACAAGGCCATGGTATTCCTGCAGTTCATTCGTCTTTGCCAATCCTTGGTATCCCAAAAAGCTCCATGCATTTGCAAGGACCCTTGCCTCCTCTTCCTCCGGGTCCCCCTCCTGTCTCATCACACATGATGCCACCCACCCTACATAATCCAGGTCATTTTGTTCCTAACCCTCCACCTGGGACTGAATTTTCGGGTTTGTTTAATTCTCTCATGGCTCAAGGTTTAATTTCATTGACAAAGCAAGATCCTGTGCAGGTATGCAGTTTAGATCATATTCCTCTATACGACATAATTTTTTTATAGGAGTTCATTTCTTGATGCAATGAAAGAATGTGCCTTAATTAAGTCTTTTAATGTTTAGGATTCTGTGGGACTTGAATTTGATCTCGACCTTCTTAAGGTGCGCCATGAGTCTGTAGTAACTGCATTATATGCTGATCTCCCAAGGCAATGCAAAACTTGCGGGCTTCGGTTCCGAAGCCAAGAGGAGCACAGCAGTCATATGGATTGGCATGTGACAAAGAACCGGATGTCCAAGAACCGTAAGCAGAAGCCTTCTCGTAAGTGGTTTCCAAGTATCGACCTGTGGCTTAGTGGTGCGGAGGCTTTAGGGACTGATGCTACTCCAGTGTTTTTACCCACTGAGAATGTTGCGGAAAAAAAGGATGATGATGAATTGGCTGTTCCTGCCGATGAGGAACAGAATGTTTGTGCACTGTGTGGTGAGCGTTTTGACGATTTTTACAGTGACGAGACTGAGGAATGGATGTATAAAGGGGCTGTGTACATGAATGCCCCTGATGGGTCAACGGCTGGCATGGATAGGTCTCAATTAGGTCCTATAGTGCATGCCAAATGCAGGTCCGAGTCTAGTTCGGTTTCTCCTGAAGATTTTGGGCATGATGAAGGGGTATGTATTTGTTCTCCTTTTACTTATCCATATTCTTTTGATATTTCTTGTCTGATTTAGATATTTCTCGTCTGATTTAAAAAATGATGGCAAAATTATGTATTGGATAGTTTTGAAATCGAACTAGGATGGACTTGAGGCTATATGGTTAAGGATATATTGCTTTGAATTTATATGGCACGCCATTGGAGACATGTTTCTATTTTAATTGATGGCATTGTAGTGGTGGATGGTTTTCCGAGTCGGATCAACAAAAAATGTGTCTGAGGTTTTCTTTTAGAAGCGTGTGGAGTACCTATCTATTTATGTCTAGATCCCATTATTGAAGGCTTAGTCGTCATTGTAATCATCATCTTCATCCTTGCGTTTGTCCCATAATATGGGTCAGACTCGTGACTTTTATGTCTATTCATTCTATTGTATGCCATTTCAACAACAGAGTACATGAGTTATGTCTTTATTTATTCATACTACATGACATTTCACAAACCATGTTTTAACTTTTAAAACGTGTTAGCCGCGTCTCATCTTATTTTGTCTCCTTTTTCTTCTTTTACTTCTATAACAAGTTGTCTTATTATGTGGTGGTAGCGATTATTGCTACGCATCCAGTTTTTGAAACTGCAGATGTCTAATTTATCTTCATCAATTTTTGTCTTAAGATGCATATATGGGACTAAGATTATCTGGTGGTTTTGGGTATCAGCATTTTCTATCTGAATCTCTATTGTTGTTTTGATGTACTTTCTTGTTGGAACAGCAGTTATCACACAACATTTTATATGTTTACATGCATTTGGTGTGTATATGTTTGTAATTACAGGATGAGCTAGTACAAGTATTTTATTTTATTTTTTCCATGTTGTGATATGCAGGGATATACTGAAGAGGGTAGTCAACGGAAACGCATGCGAAGTTAGCCTAATTAGATCTTTCTAGGGACCATAGAAATTTTGAGTTTTTTTTTTTTCTTTTTTTGCCATTTTAGTGGTATTACTTTTATTGTTGTGTAGCTTTAGAACTCTGGCGGTGCCTTGGTGTCATGCCAGAGTCATGTACATGTATAGTTGTACCATTGCACATTTCTTCTGCAAAAAGGTTACAAATGCTCCTCATCATTCTCCTCCGCTTTGTGATCAGGCTGGATGGATCCTTTGTTTTTTCACTCCTATTAATAGGAATCTCTATAGTTTCTGGGATCTTTCAAAATGTTCTATGAAATCGTTATATAGGAGTGTGAATTGTTGGATCAGATAATCGGGTTGAGGGGGTGGTTCTTGCAATATATCCTGCTATTGTTTGTGTTTTGCAGGAGGAGACATTAGCAGTAGTTCCTGCATGGAAGGACCGATTCTGAGGACCTTGGCTGATGATGGTTATGTGGAAGTTAATTGTTTCAGAAAGCATCAGCCAGTTCCCAACACCGGCGACATGACCTTCATCAGCCTTTTTTTTTTTTTTTTTAATTTTTTTTTTTTTTTCATGTCAAGGGTTGAGGCTACGAAATGTAATGTTACTTTTAGTGATCTGGATGTACCCTATGATTTCCCCTCTAACTTAATGAAATATCATTTTCAATGTTAAATATTGCTTTATTAGCAGATTTAGCTCTGTGGATGAGGTATTTACTAGGAAAATTATGTCATTTATTATGTTATCGGAATTTCTGCATCATATTTACCAGGGTAACAATAGAAAAAGAAAAAGGGAAAGAGTTTCTGCATTACATGTTTATCCAACTAAATGTTGAATGGTTGTGCCATGAAGTGGAAATGAAAGTGGTAACTTGGTGTGAAATGTACTAGTTCTCTCTCAAAATGCTGTTTTCCATGTATTCTACTACTAGTGACTTATAGGATTTGCTGGGGAAATAGTGCCTCAAGAAACTAGTAAACTATAATTACTGGACCTGTCTGAAGGGTTCACTGTTTCAGTCTATTGACTCACTTTTCATGTTTAAAAGTTGATTGTGTAAAACTGATACCAAGCTACCAGGTTCTGATTGTATCACCATTACTGAAAAGATTTATGCTGATACTCCTATATATACACTACTATATCTTTTGTCATATAGTTCAAACTTTTGTACCCTTAATTTATATATATCTAGGGAGCTCCCAGATTTTGAATATGAACAAAATTTGATTCATCACATTTATTCTTGTGAGATGGAAATGTTAAAAGCTAACCACCTGAATCTTTTTTACATGAATACAATAAAGGGTAAATTACACTTTCACCCTCTGTTGATTGGACAAATGCCAACTTCCTCCCTCTAGTTTGGACAATTACACTTTCACCCCCTCCAAGTCTTTTCCGGCAACTAAAAACATGAAATTACTTAAATACCCATTATATTATATATCAATATTTATTAGAAAAATTATGATATTTGCAATTACAGTTTTGACCTTTACTAACCCTAACCTAACCCACTTCAAACTCTAGTCAACCTAACTCTAACCTAACCTAATATGAGTGTTGAACACCCACTTCATCACTTACAACACCACACAATAGAGAGAGAGAGAGGGAGAGAGAGAGAGACTCATGTTCGTATGAGCTTCACCTGCAACAATGGAGGACGCCGAAGCTTGAAAATGGAGGAGGACGACTATGGAGAGGAAGAAACTAGTTTGCATATATGGGTATGGGTATAGGTATATATTAATACAAGGGCAATTTTGGTCCACAAAATTAAGGGCTAAAATAGTATTTTCAGTAGCTAGAGGGTAGTGTAGTCATTTCACCCATCAAATTAGCTTTGACTGGCGTTGACTACGCCTGAAGGCCGGTGGAAGGGGGAAAGTGTTACGAAAAACTAAACTATAAGGGGTAAAAATATAATTGTCCAAACTAGAGGGGGGAAGTTGGAATTTGTCCAATCAACAGGGGGTGAAAGTGTAATTTACCCTACAATAAAAGCAGACTGGTAAGTTCAACCACCATCTTCCAATATTTAACAATGTCAGTGTTAAAGATGAACAATGAACGGCAAGAAGGAGACGGAAATGCAGCAGTTTGAAGAGCACAGACACAACTGGCCTCTGCTGAGCTTCTACTGTAAGAACATTTATAGTATTATTTGTGTTTGGCATGTTCTAGACAATAACCATGTTGAGTGAATTGTCATGTTGAGAGTTTTGTGTATTTGAAATCGAGTTGTTAGTATGTTCGTTTCTATCTCAAAAAAGAAGTCAAGGAGTGTGTCAAAGCAAAGAAAGCTACCGGAGGGCAAAATCGTCATTTCCAGACATTGTCACTTCACCGGAGGGCAAAAATGTCATTTCCAGACATTATGACTTCAACCAAAAGCATCGGGAGTTCGAGATCATCAGTTTAGTTCAAATATGAAAAAACTGCAAAAGATGCAACATACCTACGTTGTCAGATGTTGAAACATGACAAATTGGCTCTAACCTACGCTGTGGTTTTAGAGCTGGGAGGGGACCCTACACCCAAGCGTAGGTCCCAATGCTTGGTCACGTGATCACTTGTTATGCAGGATTTGTTTCGGGGCGCTTTCAGATTTTTCCAGTTTGGTCCCCTACTTAGAGTTTTTAAGTGATCGACGACTTCAGACCTTTATGTATTGACGTATACACATATTTACATTAGATTTTAGAGGATTTATCAAGGTATTGTGAAATTACACAAGAGGGCAAGGTTAGAGTTTTCTATGACTTAGTCTATAAACACCAAGGTTCTACAAGAGAAGAGAATACGATTTTTTATGACTATTTTTCAAGAGGGTTTTTGGTGAGAGCTCTGCAATATTCTATAGTTCATATTCTTCTACATAGTGATACACATAGAGAGGTGATTATGGAGTGATCATACATATTTGTGTTCTCTCTTGTGTTGGATTTTTCCAATTGTGCTTCTACACTGAAGTTGTCTACACACGATTGGATGAGTGATTGCTGAAAAATCATCACACCGTCCATTGCAACGAGATTGTTTTGATCCGTCCGAGTGAAGAGGCGGAGCCGTCCGAGTATGGAGCGATTCGAGGATTTCAAACCGCGAGTAGAGAAAGACAAATCATGTGTGATTTATGAGTCTCTCATAGTGTCTGCGGAGCTAGCGTGATTCGTGAAGTACGAGTGATTGAAGGGTTTCAGACCGCGAGCAGAGGAAGGCATATCAGGTGTGATTGTAAGTCTAAAACTCTCATAGAGTCTATATTTGTTGATTCATAGTGTATTGGTACCCGAGTGTGCCCGTGGTTTTTATTTGGAGGTTTTTCCAAAAAATTTCATGTAAAAATATTGGTGTCGTCTCTTACTTTATTTTCTGCACTATATTAATGTTTGCTTGATATTGCTTGAATGATGTGATTTGAGAATTAGAGTTTTGTGATTAGATTAAACTTGACTTTTCTGCAATTAAATATTAATTTATCAATAAATCCACATAAAAAGCTTATTCACCCCCCTTCTAGGCTATTTTCAACATCGTCTAGGTAATTTCATCCGCTATTGGATTTTTCCAATGTTATTAATGCAAATTCATATATATATATATAAATGTATATGCTCTCATTCTTTAAGAAAGGTGAATGCACTGTGTTTCTTCAGATTTCTTCCGACAACTTATGAATTTCATGAAACAATTAATGGTTGCTGAACAATAGATTTTGAATGCATGGCACTATTGCTGTGCCATTTTCTTACCATAATGGGATTTAATATTTTTGGGTGGATTTGAGTGTCTCTCTGTTTATCTCTCTCTTATATATAATATATATTTTACCCTGAAGGTTGGGACTGTACGGCTAGGATACCATAATCATTGTTGGAGGACAGCAATTCAGATTATGGTAATCCCCAAGTTCTAACTTCTTAGCATCACCACTGTTGTTATGTCAAATCTTTTAGCATGCACTATTTACTTCATGTGGAGAGAGAGAGAAATGCTAGGTTTTCTCTCGGAAGGTAGGTAACTCCCTACGGCGCATCAGGAACAACATTGAAGAATGTATACATTTCAAGCTGTTATCCATTAAGTTCAAAAACTCTAGAAACTCTATTTTTTTTTTTTTTAAGAACATAGCTTAGTTTTAGTGAAAGAAATAAATCATATTTGTACCATAAGCTAAGTTATTTATTACTTTAAGGTAAAACATGTTTAAGAGCTAAAGTTCCTTTGACTAGTGCTTTAGGTCCAACTTAATGAATAGTTAAAAATCCCTTTAATTATGTCACTAACTTTTTTTCTATTAGAAGTGGAAAAACTTAAAATACTAAATAATGTGGATGCGAGAAATTCCATTATGAATTAAGCCAAATCCTAAATTTCGTGATCCAATGGAATGAAACCTCCTACTGAATTGATCTCCACCGTTCTTGGTGCACAAAAAAACAGGTGAATTAGAGAAAAAATGATATAAACAATAGTCTATTAACCACATTGTTTAGACGGGTTTAAACTTCCGGCTTGAATGGCATTTTACATTTTTACTCCATCCAAAAATATTTTTTATTAGCAATCCATTTTACATTGATATGCACTTAACAACATTTTGCAACTTTGATTTTTTTTTTCGCACTTTTTTTTTTTTTTTGAGAGGTAAGGATTTTTTTGGTTTTTTCCACTCATATTGTCTCTAAGGAGGCTCGAACCGCACTTAGCTTTAATATAATATGTAGAATGTCGCGATAAGAAAGAATCGCGCTAGGAAATATTTTGACATTTAATATTTAAGGATATTTTTTGATTTTTTTTTCGCACTTAGCTTTAATATAATATGTAGAATGTCTCGATAAGAAACTATAGTAGCCACTATAGTGCAGTATGAAATTTCATCAAGGGTTATCTGCGCAAAACCTTTATTTATTACAAAATGTGTGTATAAATCCATTATTTTTCAAAAATGTTGCAACTTACTCCTCCAAAACGATATGAAATTCCTAAAATACCCTTTCTAACCTAATAAAAATAACAAATATTGAATTAATAATAAATAATTTATAATAAATAATAAAAAATAATAAATAAAATGATTACAAACAAATAAAAATAAATAAATATATAAAATAAAATGAATAGATATTAAATGAATAAATGATAAAGAAATAAAATAAATACATAAAATATTGAAAGAATCGGCTTATTTTCTTAAACAAAATAATTTCAATATTTTAAAAAAATAAATTTGTAATTATTTTGTTAATGATTTTCTTAAATATATTTTTTATAAACATATTTTTTGTTTTTTATTTTTGTAATTTTTTTTAAAAAAAGGGTATTTCAAGCAATTTACTTCACAATATGGGCAATTCGCACATATTTTCAAATAATAGGGTCTTAAAGAATCATAGAGGATTATATGCACCATAAACATAATATAGGGGGTTAAAAGTTGGCGACCCAATTATGTAAGGTAAATATGTGTAGGGATGGCAAAATTGTTCGATTCGGCCGGGTTCCGACCTGTCCCAACCCGATTGGGGCGGATTTGGTAAACTTATAAACGGGTTTGGGACGGGTTTGGTATCCAAAATTAAAATCCGAAGTGGGTTCGGGCCGAGTTTGGGTTTTCTGGAAAACCCTTTGGTAACCCGACCCCAACCTGTTTACGATTTTAATTTTAATTTTATATGTATATATATATGTGCGTCTTTGTCTATATATAACTCATTAATCTGATTCTTGGTGCTGACATATATTTTTTTTTTTGAAAGAATTTCAGTCAATATGCGTATATATACATTTGTTTGTCTAAATATGTGGGATATTTGGTTTATAACGTAAAACAGAATATATGTCTAGAATAAGAGATAGATACTTGGTTTATAACTTAATTTGTTATCAAACGCATTATAACTTAATTTCTCATCAAATAATTTAGTAAATCAACTGTGCTTCTAATTTATTAGAAATAATTTAGTACAACTGATGGTAACCCGATGGAACTCGTTTATACCGACGGGGTGGTAATGGTATTACCGATTACAACCCGTCGCGGGTTTGGGATGAATTTGGTATTAGTAATTTTTAAATGGAGTGGTGTAATAGTTAAAAATATCTGGCCCAACCAAGATGGGTCGCAAGACTGATGGGCCGATGACGGATGAGCCGAAAGCCGATGGGCCGGGAAAACGGATGGGCTGAAAACAAGTGGGCCAAAGCAATAATGGGCCTATGGAAGATTCTAGAAATTAAAGTGATCCACAAGACAAGGAGTAATACAATTATAGAATAAAGAGTCCAAAAAAGGGTAGAGTTTATCAAATCCCTTGATTTAAGGGATTGATAAACTTAGATACATGGGCTTGACCCATCCTCCATAATTGTATATAAATACATGACTTTGATGAATAAAGGGGAGGATCCCAAATTTTTACCCAATTATTATTGTGTAATTTTTCTGCATTTACACAATTGGCGCCGTCTATGGGAGACCCTATTATTGAAATCCTTTTTCAATAAGCTTCCCATCTTCTACAAAAAAAAAAAGAAGCTAAGATTTGTACCATCAATGGCGATCACACGTTCACAACAGACCGATTTACCTCCAAACGGAGGCCAGCAACCAGAAGATCCGATCAGACGAGCCCTAGAGGAGAGGACTGTCGAGTTAGAGAGGCAGAACGCTGAACTGGCGGCAAAATTGGCTCAACTGCAGAACCCACAGGAGGTCCATGACGACGAGTAGTCCGACCAGCGTGAACGGTCTATAGGCCGCCAGACAGACAGAGACGACCTCTCCACTAGAGCCCACAACGATCGTGAAGAACACGCGGAGTCATCTCTACAGGTCCTTGGGGTACATAACCCCGAGGAGGTCCTGACCATGAGAAAACTAGAGGAGATCATGTCCAGATTCCAGAGGAAAGTGGTAAGGGATCTGAAGGTATAGACCCCCATCGATCTAGCATCCGAGGCATCCATCGACGCCGTTCAGACACCGTTCACCATCTCGATCACCAGTGTGCCCTATCCGAAGAGGTTCAGATTACCGAACTTCACCCTATTTGATGGTACAAAAGATCCAACAGAGCACATCTATCACGTTCATACCAAGATGAATGTTTATAATGAGAACGAGGCCTTACTATGCAAAGTTTTCCCCACCAGCTTGACCGAAACAGCCCTCTTGTGGTTCAGAAAGCAACCACCCCGATCGATTGGAAGCTGGCTCAGACTCTGCGAGTTATTTATTGCCCAGTACTTCGGCAACAAAAGGCAGATGAAGACTATCTCCAGTCTGTTCACCATGATCCAAGAGAAAGGCGAATCCCTGAAAAGTTTTGTCTCATGATTCAATGTGAAGATGTCTTCGATTGACAACTGCGATCAACATTCAGCTGTCGAAGCCTTCAGAATGGCCCTGATCCCTGGAACCAAGTTCCATCAGTCCCTAGTCAAGAGGCCACCAGCCGATATTGGAGAGCTCAATTCTAGGGCACAGGGGCACCTTCGAATAGAAGAGGAGTTGGCCATACGACAAAGAAGGACCGTTTTTGCAATAGTAGAGGCCAGGGCATCCGAACCTTCTAGGGTAAAGGATCGGGCACCAGACCGGAAGCGACCGAGCACTCCTCCTGCTCCTTCCCCAGTCCCAGAGAAACACTCAAGGTTTGAGGAGAAGGTTACCCCCTTGAAAGTGACCCTGCTAAAGCTGTACCAGGATACAAAGGGCAAGGGAATCTACCGGTCACCGCCACCCATCAGACAGCCGATGGACCAAAGAGATATGTCGAGGCACTGTGCCTTCCATGGAGAATACGGGCACCATGCCAACGAGTGCAGAAGCCTCAGGAGGTAGGTGGAAGCCATGATAGCAAAAGGAAAACTGACTGAGTATGTTGCCAAGGAAGGAGCCCGATCAGATCAAACGTCGCATGATCCTACCAAGGGAGCTATGGGACAACCCGTACGGGTCATTCACATGGTCCATGGAGGACCAAGTCGGTCAGAAGTGGAGGAAGCCCGTAGATCCCAGATGCGACAAGCCCAGAAGCTGCGAAGGGTTGGGGAAGTCAGCGAGTTCCGAAGCCCGAAAGAGGATACCCGGATTATTTTCACCTCTGCGGATATGTGGAACATTCAGACACCCCATGACGACCCTCTGGTTATCTCCCTCATGGTCTCCAACTGCTTGATCAAGAGAGTAATGGTTGATCCAGGAAGCAGCGCCAACATTATCACCAAGTGGGCCTTTGAGAAATTGGAAATCAACCCCCAGGAGATAGTCCCTTCCAGAAGTCCGATAGCAGGATTCGATGGCAGAAGAGTGGAACCAGTGGGAGAAATCCAACTACCAGTAACGGCAGCAAGGCGCACGCTCCGAGAGACTTTTGTGGTGGTAGATGTCAAACCTTCCTATAATATCCTCATGGGAAGGGGATCGATCCATCGTATGCACGGAGTCCCTTATACCATGCATCAGGTCATGCGATGTATCGACCCGAATGGAGTTGACGTGATTGACATCAAGGGCGATCAAGTAGCAGCAAAGGAGTGTTATGTTGTCACCTTGAAAATTCTAAAAAGAAGGACGGAACTGGAACGAGGGGCATGGTCTGAGGCAACACCCGAGGATAAATAGCAATTACAGGAGGACGGTTCGGGGTCACCAATAGCAGTTGAACCTCTACTAGAAGTTCATATTTACCCCGATCGCCCCGAAAGGTATACCTATGTTGGTTCAGGCCTCAGTCCATAAGAAAAAAAGGAAATGGAGTCCCTTCTCCGATCCAATGCTGACATATTTGCGTGGAGCCATATGGACATAACCGGTATTGATCCGTCAATAGCCTTGCATTCTCTCAATGTGGATCTCAACGCAAGGCCCGTTAGACAGAAGCAGAGGCGAATGGGGGCCATCGATACCTGATCATAGCTGAGGAGGTTGATCGACTTCTTCAAGCAGGATTCATAAAGGAGGTCCAGTATCCTTCTTGGTTGGCAAACGTAGTGGTGGTCCAGAAGAAAAATGGAAAATGGAGGGTATGTGTAGACTTCACAGATCTGAATAAAGCCTGCCCGAAATATTGTTTCCCTTTACCAAAGATTGATCAGATGGTAGATGCCACCGCAGGTTTCGAACGCTTGAGCTTTCTTGATGCATACTCTGGGTATAATCATATACGAATGAACCCGGAGGACCAGGAAAAGACTGCCTTCATCACTGAGTCAGGTACATTTTGTTACACAGTTATGCCTTTCGGATTAAAGAATGCAGGTGCTACCTATCAAAGATTGGTCAGAAGGGTGTTCCAAGGAATGATGGGATCCACCATAGAAGCCTACATCAATGACACGGTGGTCAAAAGCAAAGCGAAAGGAGACCACCTTGCTGATCTAAAACAGGTATTCAACACCCTCCGGAAGTACAATATGAAGCTCAACCCGACCAAATGTTCTGTCGGAGTGTCCTCAGGCCAGTTTTTGGGGCACATAGTTGATCGGACGGGAATACAAGCTAGCCCGACGCAAGTCAAAGTTCTCATAGAGACAGCAGAGCCAAAGTCCCGAAAGGAGATCCAGGTACTAACCGGAAGAATAGCGGCCCTCAGTCGTTTCATCTCTCGGTTAATCGATCGGTGTAGGCCGTTCTTTCAAGCAATAAAGGTGGCAAAAAGAGAATTCTGGGGGCCAGAGCAAGCGGAAGCCCTGAAAAAACTCAAAAGTTACATGGCGAAGCCCTCAATACTGACAACCCCAGAAACCGATGAGCCGTTGCACCTGTATCTGGCCATTTCAGCAACATCTACCAGCGCCGCTCTGGTCAAGGAGGGCAAAGGGTACCAGACACCAGTTTTCTACACCAACAAAGCCCTTGCTGATGCAGAAACCCGTTATTCAAAGCAGGAAAAGTTGGTACTATCACTGATCAATGCTAAGCGACGTCTTCGGCATTATTTTGAAGCACACCCGATCATAGTTTCTACTTTAACTCTGATCAGATCCATAATGGAGAAGCCCGAATTATCCGGGAGAGTATCAAAATGGGCAATTGAACTCAGGATTTTTGTCATAACCTATGTCCCCCGAACGACCATCAAAGGACAGGTAGTAGCTGACTTCCTGTTGGAAACAGAAACTACTGACTTCGTAGAAGAAGGTGAGCATGGATTATGGGTCATGTTCGTGGACGGATCATCCAACATCAACGGAGCAGGGATCAGAGTAGTACTCGTAACACCGGATGGTACTAAAATCCAACAATCCGTTAGACTGGAATTTCCAGCCTCTAACAATGAAGCAGAGTATGAGGCCCTTCTTGCAGGAATTCGGTTGGCCCGAAGCCTTCAAGTCCAAAAAGCAGAAGTACGAAGTGATTCCCAGCTAGTCGTACGATAGTTAAATGGGGAGTATGAAACCCGAGAGCCAAAGATGGAAGCATACAAGAATTTGGTTCTAAGGGAGGCTGAAGGGTTCCAACAAATAAACTTTGAACTAATTCCCAGAGGAGATAACTCCGTAGCAGATCATCTGGCTAACCAAGCCTCCGCGGCAGGAGAAAGTATGACTCGCACTATACCAATAGACTTCATCATCCGATCCAGCTTCGAACCCCCCCGAAGAAGTAATGGTTATCCCATGGGAACCGAGTTGGATGGATCTTATAACAGATTACTTGAGATTTGGTACATTGCCTGAGTCAAAATCAGAAGCCCGGAAGATAAGAATGAAGGCAGCCAGATATGCCCTCTACAATGGCCAACTATACCGAAAGTCTTTCTCCGGACCATACTTGAGATGTCTCACCCCCTCCGAGGCCTCGGCGGTCATGGAAGAGATTCAGGCAGGAGCTTGTGGCAATCACTCCGGAGGAAGGTCCCTGGCCCATAAAGTTCTCACCCAGGGGTACTTATAGCCCTACCTATCAAGGGACGCTGAGATCTACACCCGACATTGCAAAATGTGTCAGTTTCATGGAGATGCCATTCATCCACCGCCGGAGCTCCTAAACCCAACAATTGTTCCTCACCCCTTTGCCTGATGGGGTATGGATATTGTGGGTCCTCTTCCATAGGCAATATGATGTACCACGCACGTTCTCTTGGCTACCGATTATTTTACCAAATGGGTGGAAGCCGAGGCATATCCCACCATAACAGGCAACCATGTTATAAAGTTCATCTGGAGCCACATCATCTGTAGATTCGGTCTACCCCGAACCATAATGATGGACAATGGCACCAACCTCGATAACAGAAAGGTTCAAGCATTCCTGGCAAAGCATGGGATCAATCAAAACACTTCTTCCGTCGGCTATCCACAGGGGAATGGACAAGCCGAAAGGACAAACAGAACCATTTTTGACACACTGAGGAAAAAACTTGAAGACGCAAAAGGGGCATGGTTGGAAAAATTACCTGAGGTGTTGTGGTCCTATCGGACTACTCCAAGGTAACCTACTGGAGAAACCCCTTTTAACATGGCTTATGGGGCTGAAGCAGTTATACCGACCGAGCTAAGGGTACTTACTTTAAGGAGTCAAGCATGGGAAGAAGGTCCAAACAATCAGCACCTAGGCCATGATCTGGACCTCTTGGAAGACAGAAGGGAAGCCGCCGGGATAAGACTAGCTGCCTATTAGCAACAAGTCAGGGCATGATCCAATCAGAAAGTCAAAAGAAGAGAATTCCAAGTGGGTGATATGGTACTTAGAAGAAAGATTGAGATTGTGGGCAAATTACGAGAGACATGGGAAGGACCTTATACAATTGTTGAAGTTATAGGGCACGGGGCTTATCGGGTTCGGAAGAACGAGATAGGCCGCCTCGAGTCCAACTCTCAGAATGCTTACCGGTTAAAGAGGTATTATCCCTAGATAGTTACTTTTCCAGTTAAGAAATAAAATTATGTCTTACTATGGAACCCTTTTTACAAAGCATCTGTGCCCGATGTCCGGCGCCTCTGCTTCATGATTTTCATGTTCATATCAATAAAGATAGATTATACTTTTATACAAGTGTTTCATGTTTATAAAAAGTTTCCTAAGTGTTTGAGTTCAAACCTGATTTGAACTAACCAGAGGATGAAATCAAGCCTCAGGGGCCAAATGCCCGAAGGCTTCATGTTTATGAAAATTTTTTCCTAAGTGTTTGAGTTCAAACCTGATTTGAACTAATCAGATGATGAAATCAAGCCTCAGGGGCCAAATGCCCGAAGACTTCATGTTTATGAAATTTTTTTTCCTAAGTGTTTGAGTTCAAACCTGATTTGAACTAATTAAAGGATGAAATCAAGCCTCAGGGGCCAAATGCCCGAAGACTTCATGTTTATGAAAAACAATTTCCTAAGTGTTTGAGTTCAAACCTGATTTGAACTAACCAGAGGATGAAATCAAGCCTCAGGGGCCAAATGCCCGAAGGCTTCATGTTTATGAAAAAGAAATTTCTAAGTGTTTGAGTTTAAACCCGATTTAAACTAACCAGATGATGAAATCAAGCCTCAGGGGCCAAATTCCCGAAGGCTTCATGTTTATGAATTTTTTTTCCTAAGGGTTGACTTCAAAACATGATTTGAATTGACCAGAGGATAATGGCAAAAGCCTCAAGGGCCAGATGCCAGAAGGCTCAATTCTTTCATAAAACGTTAAGTGCAAACACTACAGATGTAATAAGAACAGAATAAATACTGAAGAATGAGGAAAATTCTTTTCATTAATAAACGAGTTGAAATACATAAGTACCCTTTTAGAAGGGGAAAGTGCAGATAAACTTAAAACCTATTCTATTGTTCGGGAGGATGATATTATATCCCCTTCAAGATTGCTGCAAACGTATTCTTATTTTCAGAGGCAAGAGGGTTCTTGTAGGGCATGGGCACTCCCATATGGGCGTCAAATTCCTCTGCGGTCTTGAACTCCCGAGATTCTAGAGGGATGTGCTCCATTTCATGCCTCTGTCGCCAGGCTCTGGCCGATCGGAGATCACAAATAACACAATATCTGTTATACATGTCAAGTCCTCCTAGCCGGCACACTTCTACTTTAGCCCATTCAAGAGCCAGTAAGTTCTCTGATTCCGCCAACAGCTTCTCTGACTCTGCTTTTTTAGCTGCCAGCCTTTTATTAGCTGCCCTCACTTCTTCCAGTTTAGCAGCCATGGCCAGCTTTTCGGCAGTAAGAGCCCGTTTATCCGCCTCACCGGTTTCCAAAAGAACCTTCTGCTCTGAGACGGTCTGGAGAAGGCCATCTGTCTTTTTTACCAAAGCAGTTCGATGGGCATCATTCTGCTTAAATTGAGCTTTCAGGCTGGCCATTTCTTTGACATCAGTCTCCAGGAGGCTGTTGTAGGCCTGAACGCCATAGAGAAACTACACAATAAAGAAATTATTATCACACGAAAGGGTGAGCAACAAATAAGCTAAGTACAAAAGAATGAACAAATTTTTTACCTCCATGACCATTATTGAAGTCTTCTTTGCCAGATCAGTTCTGGTGATTTTGGTCTGGGTGACCCTATCAGCTGGCGTCCAGATCCCTTTAGCCATAGCCCGAAGATCTTCTGGCTGATTAAGGGTGATTTGGTCAGTACAGATTGGAGTCCCATCGGGCAACAGGAATTTCGGCTCCCAGGGAATCAAAGTTTGGGATGATTCAGGAACAACATGAGTTTTGCTTGAAGAAGTATTATCAACTTGTGTCCTGGATCTTTTAGTAGCCACTCCACCAGTTATACTGGATTGGGTCCTAATAGTTGGAGGATTTACAGGAGGCGGGGGTGGAGCTGCTGGGGTGTGTGCTGGTGGCGCTGCCGGGCTTTGAGCAGGTGAAGGTACCGAAGTCGCAGGCGGTGCTGTTGATAAATGGCACAGTATCAACAAGGGTAACCCCTTCGGGAACCTGAGGAATTCTGGCAGAAAGTGGTTTGTCTGGCAAGTCCATCCTGTCAACAACAGCGCCCGAATTAGAGATCGACTCAAGATTTTCCAAAGTCAACAGGCTAGTAGCCGATCGGATTTTGCCCCAGACATGGGTTTTGAGGAGGGCTATACGGTGTTTTATGAAGGTAATGGGAATGTCCTTATCCTTATAACCCAGAAATTTGAAGGCATAGTCCCCTCGATGGAGGTCACAGTGTTCGCAAAGGCAAGAAACTTTATGGAGGGGGCGGTAGATAGGCAGACGAATGGGACCGAATTTGTTGGGGATCGGGAATATACAAGAAAAAAGGTATGACCAGTTGCCACTCACAACTACCATCCTTTCTTTCCATCCCTTATCATATTTCTCAGTATCCGTGCATATGCTCCGACCTTGAAATGGAAATAGATTGTATCTACCCCTACTCGCTCTAGCATTTTGGAAAAAATAATAAAGGAGGAGGTCGGCTAAACCTAAGTTCAGATCCATATCCCTGTTGTACAAGAAGAGCATGGACATGATCTTAAGACTATTCGGGTTCAGTTGGAGATGGTGCAACCCTAGCATGAAAAACACGTAGTGAAAGAAGGGGTGAAGGGGAAACCTTAGAACCCTAAGATGAGACGCCGATAACAGAATGCTACCGGGGGCTAGTCCCTGACTACTAGTGAAATCAAGGTAACCAGGGTAAGGGGCCACATCAACATCCTTGGGGACTTGGGTCTCAGCCCGAAGGTATTTTACATCCACTTCAGGTCGGACTCTCTTAAGTGGGGCCACTACAAACGGTTTGGAAGGCTTGGGATTCACAAGTTCGGTTGTTGATGAACCCGGAAGGTCAGTGCTTTGAGGAGTTGTCTTTTTAGCTCTTTTACGAGTGGACTGGGGATTGTCACTACTAGTGGGGTCAGTGCCCGAAGTAGAGGACAAAACAACTTCCTCTACTGACCGGGTATCATCGCTATCAGACATGGTGTCAAGAAAGGTAGAAGAGACAGAAGGAGGTAAAGGTGAAAATTAAAGAAAGAAAGGAGAAGAAAAGACCGGTCGACTTACTCAGTTGGTGAACGAAGAGTCACAGAAGCTTCGGGTACCAGCAGGTTTCTGTCCTATTAGTAAATCTGGGACGACCGACGAAAAGGATTGCGGCAAGGACGAAGAAATAAATTCCAGAGATGAAGAGCTAAAGGAAGAGAGAGGCTAGAGCAGAAAGTGCAAAGTGTTGGCTTTTAAATTTACTTTCGGCAAACAATTCCAAAATTGATGATAACAAACCATTGAAGAGTGTTTGATACTACTGAATTATCAAGTTTATATTTTTCAGCAAAAGACAGGTGAACGACTCAGAAATCAAACTCGAAAAGGAAACGACTCGAAAAGCAAGCTCGGAAATAAAGCTTGATTTAGAGCGAAAAACTGTGAAAGAAATTGAAGCGCAAATGGAAAATCAATTAATTCAACGGCAAAGGCGAAAGTCGAAGTCTCAAGACTCGGGGTAGATAGGTCGGGGAGCGATCATTGTAACTAGGTAATTTTATGCGTCGATATTATCGTATAAGCTCAAGTATAAAATGAACCGAACTTAAATGGAATGAAAAACGCTTTACCGAACTTAAACGGAAAGAAAAATATTTTTATTAAATGTTTTTCAAGTTGTAGTCGACTAGAATCACCCTGTGTATTTTCTAATAGTCGACTAAAACAATCAGTAGCTTCAGGCTTTTCATCCACATTAAAGTAGTCGATTGAAATAAGCTTGAGTCGACTAGACTACATCTTGTAGTCAACTAGAACTCAATCTAGTCGACTAGATGGTCCAATGTAGTCAACTAGAACTCAATCTAGTCGACTAGATGGTCCAAAGTAGTCGACTAAAACTTCAATGTAGTCGACTAGTTTGTTCCTTAAATTCTGCAGATTCGGCACAAACATTTTCCATGTTTTAAGTAGAAATTTATGGACTTCAAACGGCTTTATTTTCTCAAATAAAATATTCATTCTTGAAAACCTAAATGTATTGATATATATAGAATGAGATATGTGCATTCAAAGCTAAGAGAGTTGAATCAAATAGAGAAAGAAATCTTCATCTTTTACAGAAAGTTTTCTGCAAAATCCATTGAATGCAAGAAGCAAAAATCTGATTTTCTGCAAAATCTTTGAAAATCAAAAACTCTAGTTTCTCTTCTTATTCTCCAAAGATTATTCATTGATATATCCTTTGAGAATATATTTCTAGAGCTATTCAAAATCACCAAATACACTTGAGCTTATATTGATTTATCTTCCATAAAAACCTTTGGGTTTTGAGTGTTTTTGTTCTTGAGTGATTTTATTGATTAGATACGAATTTGTAATCTCGGACAAGTAAAGTCCACCGTTTTTTCAAGAGATGATTGTTCTCTTGATTGAGAGATAAGCTCGAGAGGCTTGTGATTGTAAAGGTTTGCCATTCCACCTGTGAAGGAAGGGCCATAGTGAAAGGATCGGGAAAAGTCTCAAGAAGGGGTTCTTGAGCCGAGGAGTAGGAGTTGCCGAACCTCAAAAAATCACGGTATCAATCTCTCTATATCTCTCTCTTTATTTCGTTAATTTACATGCTATATTTAATTGAATATCTTGTATGCTAATTAGTCTTGTGATTAGTTGTTAGATAAATTGAATTGAATTTATTCACTTGACTATTGAAGAAATTGAGTATTTAATATATATATATATATTGTTCCAATTTCGAAAAGGAGTAGAATTATTTTTGAACACCCTATTCACCTCCCCTCTAGGGCTAATTAGTGACTAACAATTGGTATAAGAGCCTAATCTCTATTAATCGTAGACTTAACCGTCTTAGGGAACGATCAGGTCATCTAATTTAGTCACTCATGTTGAAGGACAATCGAATAATAGGCCCCCATGGTTTGATGGATCAAACTAGCTATTGGAAAACTAGGATGATAGATTTTTTTCAAGCTATTGACTACCAAATATGGCAAGTAGTTCTTGAAGGACCATTTGTACTAACTAAAATTGTTGATGGAAAAACCGTCCCCAAATTACCAAACGAGTGGGATAATGATGACCGTAAACTCATGTCGTAAAATGCTAAAGCCAAAGTAAATTTAAATTGTGCGTTAAGTCTAAATGAATTTAATCGTGTATCTACTTGTTCAACGGCAAAAGAAATGTGGGATAAACTTGAGGTAACCTATGAAGGAACATCTCAAGTACGAGAATCTAAAATTGACATACTCATGCATGAATATGAATTATTTGTTATGAAAGACGATGAAAATGTGAATTCTATGATGTCTCGCTTTACAAATATTTTGAATGAACTAAACCATCTTGGAAAAATTGTTCCTAGATCCGATGCGTCACGAAAAGTGCTTAGAAGTCTCCCGGCAAAATGGGATGCTAAAGTAACGGCTATCAAAGAAGCTCATGACCTCAACACTATGAGTCTCGATGAAATCTTCGGCTCTCTACTCACTTGGGAAATAACGTTAAAAGCTCGTGAAGACAACATCAAGCCAAGAAAGGGAATAGCCTTGCAAGCCTTCACCAAAAATGAAATCAATGAGCTAAGTGAAGAAGAAGAGGATGAGGACATTGCTCTTTTCACCCAAAAATTCAAGAGACACCTTCAAAGAAAGAAAGCCAATGGTGGAAGATTCGTGAAGAGAATCGAATCAAAAGGCGAGATTAGCAAAAGGGAACCTCCAACGTGTTTCAATTGAGAAAAGCCGGGACATTACAAAAGTGATTACTTCAAGCTCAAAAAGGAGAACGAAAAAAGACCTAGCAAGATGGCAATGAATGTCACATGGGAGGACTATGACTCATGCGACTCGGATGAGGAGAAAAGTAGCAAGGAAACGACAAACATTTGCCTTATGGAAAATGAAGAAGAGGTACACTTAAATTTACATGATCTAGATAAACTATCATAGGATGAACTTCTTCTTGATTATAACGAATTGCAAGATGTGTTTGAAGAACTACATGATGAGTTTGAAAAATTAGCTAGAAAATATATCCTTCTTAAGAAAGCGAAATCTTCAAGTAGTCTCACTAGTTCAAGCTTAGAAGTTTCTTGCAATGACAAAATCATGGAGCTAGAAAAGGAAAATATTCGGTTAAAAAATACTATTGATGATCAAATAAATATCTTAGCTAAATTCACAAAAGGAAAAGAGAACCTTAGTATCATGCTAGGAAGACAAAGATGATCATTTGATAAATGTGGTCTAGGGTATGATGCTTTTGACAAAGATGCTCTTATATTGAAAAAGAGAAAATCACTTAGCTCTACATTTGTTCGAAAATCATCTCATGCATCTTCAAATGTTTATAAACACATTACGTGTTACTATTGCAATAGAAAATGACACAAAGCAAATGTATGCTTTCATAGAAAGAAGAAAATTATGTCAAAAATGGTTTGGATTCCGAAAGGAACAATAGCATGCTCACATAGAAAAGAGAAGATTGTAACTAAACAAAATTTGGGTTCCAAAAGGAACTATCGCGTCTCTATCTAACCAAAATGGACCCAAAATAGATTGGGTACCAATAAAAGTTACTTGAACTTGTTTTGTAGGTATGCTTGAAATCCGCATCAAACGAAAAATGGTTTCTTGATAGTGGATGCTCAAGGCATATGACGGGAGATAAATCAAAGTTTATTTCACTAAAACCATATGAAGGAGGGAACGTAACTTTTGGAGACAACTCTAAAGGCAAAATTATAGGAATTGACTCAATCGGTATTTCTTTTTCTCTCTCTATAGATGATGTGTTTTTAGTTGAGGGTTTGAAGCATAATTTGTTTAGTATTAGCCAACTATGTGATAAGGGTTATGATGTTATATTTAGGACAAATGCATGCATAATCAAGAAAGATGGGAAACAAATGTTCAATGCCAAACGAAATGAAAATTTGTATACTTTGTTGCTATGTGATTTGCATGAACAAGATGTTAAATGTTTTGTCACATCTAGCGAAAATAGTTGGTTATGGCATAGACGTCTAGGACATGCTAGTATGGATCTCATTCATCGTTTATCCAAAAATGATTTAGTCAAGGGCCTCCCAAAGACAAAATTTTCGAAAGATAAAATATGTAGCGCATGTCAAGTAGGCAAGCAAGTAAAGTCCTCTTTCAAGAGAAATAAATACATTACCACTTCTAGACCCTTAGAGTTACTTCACATGGATCTTTTTGGTCCGGAGAGAACGGTTAGTCTAGCCGGGAAACTCTATGTACTTGTTATAGTTGATGACTACTCTAGATATACTTGGGTTCACTTTCTTGCTCATAAAAATGAAACTCACTCCATTCTTGAAAGATTTTATAGAGTCATTCAAAATGAAAAAGATTTGAAAATCAAGAAAATTAGAAGTGATAGAGGTAGGGAGTTTTAAAATCAAGACTTAGAGAAATTATGTGATGACCTCGGTGTTTCTCATGATCTCTCGGCCCCTAGAACCCCTCAACAAAATGGTGTAGTTGAAAGAAAGAATCGATTTCTACAAGAGATGGCTAGAACCATGTTAAATGAGCACAACCTTCCCCGAAGCCTTTGGGCGGAAGCGGTAAATATCGCTTGCCATATAATTAATCGTGTTATTATTCGGATGAAGTTAGGGAAGATGCCTTATGAGTTGTGGAATAGTCGAAAGCCCAATATTGGGTATTTCAAAGTTTTCGGGTGCAAATGTTTTGTGTTAAATGATGAAGATAACCTTGGAAAATTCGACTCCAAATCGGATGAAGCAATTTTTCTAGGATATTCTACAAGGAGTAAAGCCTTTCGTGTTTTTAATAAACGGACTTTAACTATGGTTGAGTCTATTCATGTTGTCTTTGATGAATCACCCTCATTACCATCACCTAGAATTGACCTAGAAGACGATGAGGTTGGTGGGATTGAGGATAATTTAAATACTCTCAATATCTCCAATTCATCAAGTTGCCAAAAGGAAATGAGGGAAGTTGAGCATCAATCAAATGATGACTTGACAAACTCAATGCCTAAATCATGGAGGATTGTTCACAATCATCCTCTTGATCAAGTCATAGGTAATCCATCAAAAGGGGTTAGTACTAGATCTCAACTTAAAGATTTTTGCAACCACATGGCTTTTGTATCGCAAATCGAACCTAAGAACTTCCACGAAGCTCAATGTGATGATTCTTGGATCGTAGCAATGCAAGAGGAACTAAATCAATTTGGACGCAATCAAGTTTGGCGTTTAGTTCCTAGACCCGAAAATCAAACTATAATTGGCACAAAATGGGTTTTTCGAAACAAAAAGGATGAGAATGGAGTAATTATTCAAAATAAAGCAAGATTGGTAGCTCAATGATATAATCAAGAGGAAGACATCGACTACGATGAGACTTTTGCACCGGTAGCTAGGTTAGAAGCAATTAGAATGCTTATTGCATTTGCATTATATAGAAATTTTACTCTTTATTAAATAGATGTCAAAAGTGCTTCCTTAAATGACGTCATAGAAGAAGAAGTCTTTGTGAAGCAACCACCCGGTTTGAAAATAATCTTTTTTCAAATCATGTTTTCAAATTAGCTAATGCTCTATATGGTTTAAAGCAAGCTCCTCGAGCTTGGTATGAGAGACTTAGCGGATTTTTGACTAAAAATGGTTTTATAAGAGGAAGAGTTGACAACACACTTTTTACAAAAACCATTAAGAATAATTTGTTGATTGTCCAAATTTATGTTGACGACATTATATTCGGCTCAACAAATAATTCTTCATGTAGGGAATTTGCTACAAGCATGCATAATGAATTTGAAATGAGCATGATGGGTGCGTTGAATTTCTTATTAGGGTTGCAAATCAAGCAAAACTCGGATGGCTTATTCATTAGCCAATCCAAGTACACTAAAGATTTGCTAAAGCGATTTGGTATGGAGGCTACCAAACATGCCATAACTCCTATGAGTTCCTCTATTAAAATTGATAAAGATGAAAATGGTAAATGTGTTGACATTACAAATTATAGAGGAATGATCGGTAGTTTGCTTTACTTAACCGCTAGTAGACCGGATATAATGTTTAGTGTATGCATATGTGTCCGGTTTCAATCATGTCCTAAGGAATCTCACTTGCTTGCGGTAAAACACATTTTTCGCTACCTAAGTGGTACAATAAACTTAGGGCTTTGGTATCCACGAGGAACTTCAATTGATCTTATTAGTTATTCGGATGCCGATTTTGCGGGATGTAGAATTGATCGAAAAAGCACAAGCGGCACTTGTCATTTTCTAGGACACTCACTAGTATCTTGGTCAAGTAAAAAGCAAAATTTTGTTGCATTATCTACAGCCGAAGCCGAATATGTGGCAGCCGGTAGTAGTTGCGCTCAAACTCTTTATATTAAGCAACAACTACTTGATTTCGGTCTTACTTTCTCTCACGTGCCTATTAAATGCGGTAATACGAGTGCGATTTGTATTTCAAAGAATCCTATTCATCACTCACGCACCAAACATATAGAGATTATACATCATTGTTTACGTGATCATGTTGCTAAGGGTGACGTTGAATTGGTTTTTATCGACACTAAAAATCAATTGGCGGATATTTTTACAAAACCACTTGCGGACGAATCATTTTCTAACATTCGTCGAGAAATTGGAATGACCATGGATTTTGATGTTTTATCTTAATTTCTGTCATAATCTTAATTTTTCATATTTTTGCTATTTTTGTGTATTTATTTCTATTTTTATCATTTTTTTATTTTTTCACCTTCTAGTCGACTCATCATGTGTAGTACCAACCATTCTAGTCGACTACTTTGGTCAGTAGCTTCACCATTGCAAGTTCTTCACCTTCTAGTCGACTACTTTGCCCCTTTAGTCGACTCAAATGCCCTTCTAGTCGACTAAAACCTTGCTTTAGTCGACTACTTGGTCTTCCTAGTCGACTCAAACCAAACCTAGTCGACTCAAACCCTATTCTAACCGACTTAACCCTAGCCCTAGTCGACTCAACCCCCTATAAAACCTAACCCTCATCTCATTTTTTCCATCCGCCTCCCTCCCTCTTCACCCACATTCACTTCATATCCTCCCATTACCTCTCATATTCCCATTTCTACCTTCAAACCTTGACAAATCCTTCATTTATTTTGCATTTCTACCATCATTCACCCATTTCCTTCAATTATTTTCTTCATTTTCATCATCTTTCTCACATTCATATATACACCATCATATATTTATATATACACCATCATATATCTATATATACACCATCTTATTTACATATTTGTGCATTATCATCCACAATGCCACCGAAGACTCGAGGTTTATTTCGGAAAACGTTCCCGCATTGATGGAGGTCAAAGCTCCAACAAGCATTCCTACGGCTGTTGACGAAGATGAGTCGAATGAACCTCTGCTTCTTGAGGTACTTCTTCTTGATGATGATGATAGAAATAAATTCATCACAGTTTTTGATCATCGTGCTCCTACACCTTGCCGTATTGTCACACAAGCTTTGTGCACTGAAATTAGGGCTCGAACATTCGAGTTGTTACGAGCAATTGGTTGAGATTTTTTCATTTCTCTTGACATTCCGGTACTTCTGCGAATTGTCAAAGCTTTCTACGTTCTCTTGACAATCACAAGGAGAAATTCCTCCCTCATCCTCATTTCAATTTGTGTGGTAATGAGGTATCTGTTGATGACGGCGATATCAAGCGCATTTTCTCACTTCCGACTGATGGTATCCGCCATTTCTCTAAGGATTGGTATAGGGCTGATGGGTTCGACTGTATTGAAGCAGTTTGAACTATTTGCGTCGACAAGGACATTTCGCAGGACGCCGATATTCTCTCTTCTATGCTACTACCCGAGGCTAGATTAATTCATAATGTCATTACTTACTCTATTTTGCCTAAAACTGGTAGTCGTAGTAGTGTATCTTGTATGGAGGCATTTTTAGTTTATTGCGTCATGACAGAAACCCGAGTTGATTTAGCTTATATTTTCCATTCCGTCATACTTACCTGTCAGCACAAGCCATCCGACCCGCTTTTCTTTCCCGCGCACATTACATATTTACTACAGCGGAAAGGTTTTTCATTTCCAAATGAAGTGTCTGAGCATCACCCTATTTTTCTTGACGCCACTCATGTCAAGCATATGCACATTTCCTCTGATGCGGAAGGGAATTTCATTTCTGAGAATGTACCTGTTCCTCGTTCGCGCCCAGCTCCTAGCGGTTCTGCACCACGCCAGGAAGCCTCTTCCTCGGCTCCTCAGTTGGACAGTGCGTCTACTTCTCAAACTGCTCTTCTCACCCAAATTCTTGGGGTTGTTCAGAATAATGCGAAGACTCTTCAACGCCTTGATGCAACCGTGAACAAAAATACGGAAGCAATTTGATTGATCAACGAGCGCCTTGTTCTTATTGATGAGGAAATGTCTAGCCGTATAAATGGTCTTACCGGTTCACTTGATGATCTTACTCTTGGGCTCTCGCACCCTCGCTCACGCACCCCTCGACGCTGACAAAAAGGGGGAGAAATTATGTTATCGTATTGTCATGTATTTCATTATCCGACAATAGCAATTTCTGTTTTTGTGTGGCTCGTTATGTTTATTTGCGACTTGTTTGTTATTTTCGTGTTTTCATTAGCTTAAACGGCTTGTATTAAATTGAACCATCTATGAAATACTGTTTCTTTTATTATCTCAAATTTGTGTTTATTTATATATTGTATCAAAATGCCCATTGAATTGAAAATTTCATTTACCAAGGGGGAGCATTTGAACAAAATATTATGCACATGTTGAGGGGGAGCATCACTTGATGTTTCGTCAATTACCAAGCAAACACAAAATATTTTGTCATCATCAAGGGGGAGATTGTTGGCTTTGACATTTACTTTCGGCAAACAATTCCAAAATTGATGATAACAAACCATTGACGAGTGTTTGATACTAATGAATTATCAAGTTTATATTTTTCAGTAAAAGACAGGTGAATGACTCAGAAATCAAACTCGGAAAGGAAACAACTCGAAAAGCAAGCTCGGAAAGAAAGCTTGATTTAGAGCGAAAAGCTGTGAAAGAAATTGAAGCGTAAATGGAAAATCAATTAATTCAACGACGAAGGCGAAAGTCGGAGACTCAAGACTCGGGGTAGATAGGTTGGGGAGCGATCATTGTAACAAGGTAATTTTATGCGTCGATATTATCGTATAAGCTCAAGTATAAAATGAACCGAACTTAAATGCAATGAAAAAATGCTTTACCGAACTTAAACGGAAAGAAAAATATTTTTATTAAATGTTTTTCAAGTTGTAGTCGACTAGAATCACCCTGTGTATTTTCTAATAGTCGACTAAAACAATCAGTAGCTTCAGACTTTTCATCCACATTAAAGTAGTCGACTGAAATAAGCTTGAATTGACTAGACTACGTCTTGTAGTCGACTAGAACTCAATCTAGTCGACTAGATGGTCCAATGTAGTCGACTAGAACTCCATCTAGTCGACTAGATGGTCCAAAGTAGTCGACTAAAACTTCAATGTAGTCGACTAGTTTGTTCCTTAAATTCTGCAGATTCGGCACAAACATTTTCCATGTTTTAAGTAGAAATTTATGGACTTCAAACGACTTTGTTTTCTCAAATACAATATTCATTCTTCAAAACCTAAATGTATTGATATATATAGAATGAGATATGTGTATTCAATGCTAAGAAAGTTGAATCAAATAGAGAAAGAAGTCTTCATCTTCTACAGAAAGTTTTCTGCAAAATCCATTGAAGGCAAGAAGCAAAAATCTGATTTTCTGCAAAATCTTTGAAAATCAAAAACTCTAGTTTCTCTTCTTATTCTACAAATATTATTCATTGATATATCCTTTGAGACTATATTTCTAGAGCTATTCAAAATCACCAAATACACTTGAGCTTATATTGATTTATCTTCTATAAAAACCTTTGGGTTTTGAGTGTTTTTGTTCTTGAGTGATTTTATTGATTACATATGAATTTGTAATCTCGGACAAGTGAAGTCCACCATTTGTTCAAGAGAGGATAGTTATCTTGATTGAGAGATAAGCTCGAGAGGCTTGTGATTGTAAAGGTTTGTCATTCCACCTGTGAAGGAAAGGCCATAGTGAAAGGATCGAGAAAAGTCTCAAGAAGGGGTTATTGAGCCGAGGAGTAGGAGTTACCGAACCTCGAAAAATCACGGTGTCATTCTCTCAGTCTCTCTCTTTATTTTATTAATTTACATGTTATATTTAATTGAATATCTTTTATGCTAATTAGTCTTGTGATTAGTTGTTAGATAAAGTGAATTGAATTTATTCACTTGACTATTGAACAAATTGAGTATTGAATATATATATATATATATATATATATATATATATTGTTCCAAATTCGAAAAGGAGTAGAATTATTTTTGAACACCCTATACACCCCCCCCCCCCCCCTCTAGGGCTAATTAGTGACTAACACGAAGTATAAAATGAGGAATGAAATGAAGAAATGTGGGTTTTTATAGAAGGGGAGAAGGAGGTCAAAGAGTTGCATGAAGACCGAAGGTCGCAACCCACGATGAGCCGTCATGGAGCTATAATCAAGGGAGTAATGACCACTCATTTTTTAATCCCAATAAATGCTCATAATTGATTGGCAACTCACCAACCCTCATCTCCCATAAAGTGCATGTATGTATATATGTGTATAAAGGTGATTAAATTTTCGGTCATGGGCTTTGAGAAAGGAAAGACCATAAAAGCCCATAACCTCAGGGGCCTGTGTAATAGTTAAAAATATCTGGCCCAACCAAGATGGGTCGCAAGACTGATGGGCCAACGACGGATGAGCTGAAGGTCGATGGGCCAGGAAAACGGATGGGCTAAAAACAAGTGGGCCAAAGCAATAATGGTCCTATGGAAGATTCTAGAAATTAAAGTGATCCACAAGACAAGGAGTAATACAATTATAGAATAAAGAGTCCAAAAAAAGGTGGACTTTATCAAATTCCTTAATTTAAGGGATTGATAAACTTAGATACATGGGCTTGACCCATCCTCCATAATTGTATATAAATACATGGCTTTGATGAATAAAGGGGAGGATCCCAAATTTTTACCCAATTATTATTGTGTAATTTTTCTGCATATACAAGTGGTAATGGTATTAGTCAAACTCGTCCCGTTGCCATCCCTAAATATGTGTGGAACATACTTTGGAGGTCTTCCTAGCAAACAATATGAAAGGAGTAAAATTGATACGTTTCTCAACACACGTTACCCTTTCTAGAGATAAAAAGAGTCAAAGGACCTTTATGGAAGTTAAAACTGCTATAAATTAAAAAATAAAACGGACCATGCTTTGAAAACAGAAAATCAGTGTTGCATTTTTATGGGGAAATTTATCAAATGAAAAGAAAGTACAAACGTAGGGTATGGTCTAGGAAGACCCAAGAGACCAAACACCAAAAAAGGGTATGGCAAGAAACAGAGCCAAATTTAGTTATTCTATATATATAGGTTTAAGAGTTATTGTTTACTTTATTTAGGTATTAGAAGCTTCTCAGTTTCTCCTTGTTCCATCTACTTCGGGGACGAGGATCCTTTCACGTAGGGAGATAATCCTCTCAAGTTCACCTCTGGATACAAGACATTGAGGGTCCCATAAGGTAAAATATTAGAAAGTTACTATATGGGCAATATAGGAAGTTTACAAGAACACAACATTGTGTATATATATATATATATAGAGGGTAATTTACACAAAACCCTATGAGGTTTCAGAATTTAATCAACAAACTCCTTATCGTTCGCCAAACCCCTTGATATTTTTGTTGGCCTTGAAATTTATTCTCGGACAATAAATCCTATTTTGATATTAACAAAATATTTAAAGCGTGTTTAATACTAATGAATTACCGAGTTCATGTTTTCAGCAAAAGACAGGTGAACGACTCGGAAATCAAGCTCGAAAAGAAAGCTTGATTGAAGCGCAAAAATGGAAAATCAATAAATTCAACGGGAAAGGCAAAAGTTGAAGACTCAAGACTTGGGGTAGATAGGTTGGGGAGCGATTATTGTAACAAGGTAATTTTATGTGTCGATTTTATCGTATAAGCTCAAGTATAAAATTAACCGAACTCAAATGGAATGAAAAATATTTTACCGAACTTAAACGGAAAGAAAATATTTTTACTAAATGTTTTTCAAGTTATAGTCGACTAGAAAAATCCTTTATATTTTCTAGTAGTCGACTAAAACAATCAGAAGCTGCATGTTTTTCATCCACATAAAGTAGTCGACTAGAACTCATTCTAGTCGACTAGATGAATCAATGTAGTCGACTAGAACTCAATCTACTCGACTAGATGAAGCATTGTAGTCGACTAAGAGAAAGAAGTAGTCGACTAGTTTCACCTTAAAACCTGCAGTTTTATCAGAAAACATTTTCCATGTTTTGAGGATTATGCTTAATGGTTTTCAAACGGCTCTTGACTCTAATAATTCAATACTCATTCTCTTAACCCTAATGCAATGATATATATAGAATGATATGTGTTTTATTGAAGGTAAGAGATTGAAAAACAAAAGAGAAAGTAGTGAAAGAAAAAACTCTCAAAATTCTGCAGAATTTTCTCTACAAAAGTCATTGAAACCAAGCTTTGAAAATCTGATTTTCTCCAAGTTTCTTTGAAAATCAAAACCTCTAGTATCTCTTCTTCTTCTCCAAATATCATTCATTGATCATATCCTTTGAGAATAAATTTCTAGAGCTATGATAAAATCACCAAAAATACTTGAGCTTATATTGATTTATCTTCCATAAAAACCTTTGGGTTTTGAGTGTTTTTGTTCTTGAGTGATTTTATTGATTACATACGAATTTGTAATCTCGGACAAGTGAAGTCCACCGATTGTTCAAGAGAGGGTTGTTCTCTTGATTCAGAGACAAGCTCGAGAGGCTTGTGTTGTAAAGGTTTGCCATTCCACCTGTGAAGGAAGGGCCATAGTGAAAGGATCGGGAAAAGTCTCAAGAAGGGGTTCTTGAGCCGAGGAGTAGGAGTTACCGAACCTCGAAAAATCACGGTGTCAATCTCTCTATCTCTCTCTCCTTATTTCATTAATTTGCATGCTATATTTACTTGAATATCTTGTATGCTAATTAGTCTTGTGATTAGTTGTTAGATAAATTGAATTGAATTTATTCACTTGACTATTGAAGAAATTGAGTATTGATTATATATTGTTCCAATTTTGAAAAGGAGTAGAAATATTTTGATCACCCTATTTACCCCCCCCCCCCCCCCCCCCCCCCCCTTCTAGGGTTAATTAGTGACTAACAATTGGTATCAGAGCCTAATCTCTATTGTTTTTGGGCTTAACCATCTTAGAGAATGATCATGGCCTCATATTTAGTCGTTCACGTTGAAGGACAATCTATTATTAGACCCCCATGGTTTGATGGTTCAAACTATAGCTATTGGAAGACTAGAATGATAGACTTTCTTCAAGCTATTAATTTTCATATTTGGCAATTTATTATTGATGGACCTTTCACTATAACAAAAATAGTAAATGGAAAAACTATCCCCAAATTGCCCAACGAATGGGATAATGATGAGCGTAGGCTTATGTCTTTTAATGCTAAAGCTAAGGTGAATATAAATTGTGCCTTAAGTCTAAACGAATTTAATCGTGTCTCTACTTGCTCCACGACAAAAGAAATGTGGGATAAACTTGAAGTAACTTATGAATGTACTACTCAAGTTAGAGAATCTAAAATTGATATACTTATGTATGAATATGAATTATTTGCCATGAAGGAAGATGAAAATATCAATTCTATGATGTCTCGTTTCACTAACATTTTAAATGGACTAAATGATCTTGGTAGAATTGTTCCTAGATCCGATGCGTCACTCAAAGTGCTTAGAAGTCTTCCGGCTAAATGGGACGCAAAGGTAACGACAATCAAAGAAGCTCATGATCTCAACAACTCGAGTCTTGATGAGATTTTTGGTTCTCTACTCACTTGGGAAATCACATTAAAATCTCGTGAAGACGACATCAAGCCAAGAAAAGGTATAGCTTTGCAAGCCTCTACCAAAAATGAAGCCATTGAGCCGAATGAAGAAGAAGTGGATGAGGACATTGCTTTTATCACTCAAGAATTCAATAAATACATTCAAAGAAAGAAAGCCAATGGTGGAAAATTCATGAGGAGAATCGAATCAAAAGGCGAGCCTAAGAAAAGGGAACCTCCAACGTGTTTCAATTATGGAAAGCCGGGACACTACAAAAGTGATTGCTTCAGGCTCGAAAAGGAGAACGAGAAAAGACCAAGCAAGAGGGCTATGAATGCCACATGAGATGACTACGACTCATGTGACTCGGATGATGAGGAAAATGGTGAAGAAATGACAAACCCTTGTTTCACGGAAAATGAAGAAGAGGTACATTTAAATTCACATTCATTAGATAAAGATAAATTATCATATGATGAACTTCTCTCTTCTTATGATGAATTACAAAATGCATTTGAAGAATTGCATGATGGATTTGAAAAGTGAGCTAGAAAATATATTCTTCTTAAGAAAGCTAAATCTTCATGTAGCTCTATTACTTCCAACTTAGAAGTTTCATGCAATGACAAAAGCATTGAGCTAGAAAAGGAAAATAATCGGTTAAAAAATACTATAGATGATCAAATAAATGTCTTAGATAAATTTACAAAAGGAAAGGAAAACCTTAGCATTATGTTGGGAAGACAAAGAGGATCATTTAATAAATGTGGTCTAGGGTATGATGCATTTGACAAAGATGCTATTATCTTAAAAAAGAGGAAATAATTAAGGCATACATTTACAAGACAATCATCTCATGCATCCTCAAATGATCATAAGCATGTTACATGTTATTATTGCAAGAAAAATGGACATAAGGCAAATGCATGTTTACTTAGGAAGAAGAAAGTGATAACAAAAATGATTTGGGTTCCAAAAGGAACCATTTCATGCTTGCATAGAAAGGAGAATGTTATACCAAAAATGATTTGGGTTCCAAAAGGAACCATTGCATCTCTCTCTAACCCTAGTGGACCCAAGATAAATTAGGTACCAACAAATGTTACTTAAATTTGTTTTGTAGGTATGCTTGAAGTCCGCCTTAAAGGAAATGGCTTATTGGTAGCGGATGCTCAAGGCATATGATGTGAGACTAATCAAAATACATTTCTCTAAAAACCTATGAAGTAGGAAACGTAACTTTTGGAGACAACTCTAAAGGCAAAATTATAAGGATTGACTCAATTGGTATATCTTCCACTCTTTCTATAGATAATATGTTTTTGGTTGATGGTTTGAAGCATAACTTATTTAAAATTTGTCAAATTATGTGACAATGGCTATGATGTTATTTTTAGGACCAATGCATGCTTAGTTAAGAAAGATGGGAATCAATTGTCAAATGCTAAAAGAAACGGAAATTTGTACTATGTTGCTTTATGAATGTTTCCATTGATTGATAAATGATCATTATTCATGCATCACATTCTTTTGTTTCTTGAAATTGCATGAGAAAAGTGTCACATTGATTTAGAGTGAAATTATTTCAAAAGGGTGATTCTTATGAAAATATCTTTTCATTGTGCTTTCAAATGTTCAAATAATTTTGAAATGAAATGAATCTTACTATGTCCTATAGCTTTACAAATCTTGAAAAATGACATATAATTTATATTTTCTAATCAAGGGAAGTTATATTGGTTTTCTTGTCAATTCTTGATGATTGAACATGAATGATGCATATGGTTGTTTACTATGATTCAATATGGAGTTTCATTCCTATCACTAATTTCATATTGGTTCATTGACTTGATAAATAACCATGAGCATATCTTACTACTTGAATTGACAAATGCACTTCATGATAAGGTTCTTGAATGATAAATTCAATTGAAGCATAATGGTTGTAGAAGATCATTCATTTTTGTGCTAATGTGCTTATAATGAATCTTGCCCATAATTATGCTAACACAAATGGACCCTAGTGCAAAAAGGGTACCAAAGAAAGCTACTTGAGTGTGTTTTGTAGGTGTGGATTGATTCCTTACTCAAGAACTATTGATTCTTAAATTGTGATGTCATAACTAAAAAGGGGAGATGAAATCAAGGTCTCTCACAAAATGAGTGGACAATACAAATCATCAACAAGCTACTCTAAGTAAAATGGGTGAAGCTAGCACCATGGTACACATTTTCTATTATCCATTACTAATGTGCTTTCATTGTTGAGATTAAATATGACATACATATTAAGGGTGATTGGCTACTAGATGCATGAATTTGACTATGCTTTTGATGAACTCTTGATAATAGCTTGTTTTGAAATGACTTGAATATATGAAAGAAAGTCTTAATCATGCATGATTTTTTAAAGAATATAGTCATGACCATCTCTAGACCATCAAAGTTATTTCACTTGATTTTGGTTGATTACTTGAGTCACTATGTCTTATATTTGTTCATGGGCTTTCATGATTTTAGTGCTTTATCTAAATTCTCTTGACATGACAAATTACACATTTATTTGAGGTGTTTAATTTTGAAGTGAAATTTGGACGGACTTGGAATATATGTTTAATCAAATATGTAAACACTAGTAAACCTTAAGAGAGCATAATTTCTTTGAATGATCTATTTAATGCAAATGAAGATAAGGAATATGTGATGAAATTCTATGCGATTAAATGATTCATCATCCTGTATTATATATCTTCTTGGTAATCATTCTAGAGGTATTTGCATAAAAGATTCTCATAAAAATGATTTTCATGTGCTTAGCCTTTGTTGTTTGTAATTGTAACCTTGGTTGAAGCTATTTAATATATGCTTCGATCTTTATTATGAAAAGTTACTATAGGTTCCTCTTTTATAGGTTCCTCTTTGAAGGAAGCATGTTGAAAAGATGGAGATTTTGTGCTCAAATGTTGTTATCTTGAATGTTTATTGAAAAACATGATTCATGAGTTTTATGTGCACATATCATGAAAGACATACGTTTTTATTGTTCTTGCATTATTATGATTTTCTCAATGATATATAATATTTTCTATATCTTAAACTTTTATATCATTATCATACATGCATACTCTTGTATATCTTATAATGCATATTAATGTTGCAATCTATGTCTAATAATGGTGACCCAAGGTTTTGACCATTATTATTCCAAGATCTTAACCAAGAAGGACATAGATTTTTCTTTGCACATATGAATGTAATTAAAATTCTAAAAATGCCACATGCCTCTTTGCATGAAATGTTTTTATCTAATGCATTCCTATATGAAAAATTTTCATGAAGTGATTCACAATGCTTTGAAATGTATAAGTTTTAGAAGATGGGTTTAAAACTATCATAAGCTGTACTTAATTTGAAAAATGATCCAAGAGGGTGTTTTGAATGGCTTTAAGTGATTTTCTTATGGATGAAGGATGTTTTATAACCTATATTGATAAAAATTCTTTTTATTGTTTATCATTTATAACTTATCACAAATTTGGTTATAAGATTCATTGGAGTATTATGTTTATCAATTTTTGATGTGTTGAGAAAAGACGTTTATCACAAACATGCAATCTATTTCAAAATGAGCATGATAGATGAATTTATTTTCTTCTTGGGAAAAATACATTTCAGTGTCATGACATAATTTCAAATACTTTTTGACACTTCGGTTTTGGGATTATATGTTTCTTTGGTTGACTACTCTTGGACTTAGATGTTTAGTAACATAATCAAGACTATAAATTATATGTTATCTTGGTTCATCTCTTATTATTTTAGATAAACATTTTTACCATATATATAAGAGATATATCTTGTGTTTTTAGCACTTGTGAGGATTACATATCTTTGCCATTACATTAATGTTTTCAAAGACATGCACTTATGAGAAATATTGAGATCACCTTCATGATTATAATTTTCTTCATCAATATTCTCACAAAGTTTATCCAAAAGAACTCATTGTGTAAAATTTCATAAACATATGGAAATGCCTTCGAACATTAATGTGTTAGCATTTGTCTTGTGTATTTTTCACTTACTTATTTTAAAATATTCTTTTCGTAGTCATCATCATGATTTTTACTCTATTCACATTAGATTCTATAATTGGATGTTTCATATGTGTTTATTTATTTTCATGTGATTAAGATGAAGGTGTTGTTGACTTATTCTGAAGTGCTCATATGTGATTTTAAGTGAATTTTCATACATGACTATGTGAGTTTAAATGATCTAGTGTTTGAGTGTTCTTTGTTTATATATAGTATGTTGAATACTTATGGTTTGAGCTTTAATTCAAACACACTCACTTGAAGATTAAGTCACTTTTCATTTGAGTCATTTACTTGATATATGTATTTGATTTATGAAAATCTATGTTGAACATATATCCTATTTGTCTATGAAAATCAAGCAAATGGTTTAGTCATCATTGATGACATGTGCTAGCATGTCCTCGTTGCCTTCATGAATGCAAAGTTATATTTGTAATTTGATAATCATCTTAAGCATATTCATGAAATGTGTGGACATCATGAGATTGTGTTACTTCAAATGATATATTATATGATCACAATTCATTTATGCAACTTGATTCTCTTCTTGTACTTAATTGTATTTACTCTTTTTAATGATGTCAAAGAAGGAGAAAATTAGTTGATGAGTATATGTTGTATGCACATTCTTAGGGGGAGCTTTGCTCCTTGGTGATAGGGGAATAAATCCCAAACTTTATACATATGACTATGTGCTTATTTTCAATCATGTGCCCATTGAATGCATTTTTACAAGCGTTATTTGTATGTCAAAGAATCATTTTCATCATTCACGAACTAAGCATATCGAGATTAGGCATCATTTCTTATGTGATCATGTTACTAAAGGAGACGTTGTATTGGTTTTTTGACACTAAAAATCAATTAGCGGATATTTTCACAAAGCCTTTTTTCCGGAGGATTCTCTTTCAAAATTCGTAAAGAAATTGGGTTGGCTTTGGACGTTGATGTATTAGCATGATAAATTCTTTATTCAACCGTCACTTCCCACCTTTTTATGTTGCCAAAGGGGGAGAAGTAAGTTGCTTTCGTGTATGTAAGTCATGTTTATGTGTGCTTCCATGCTAGTGTATGAAATTGCAAAAAAGATATTTACTAAGGAGGAGCATGTAATGCACACATTTAGGAGGAGTATCACTTGATACTTCACCATTTACACGTAAACACGAAATGTTTTGTCAATATCAAAAAGGGGGAGATTGTTGGCTTTGAAATTTATTCTCAGACAATAAATCCTACTTTGATATTAACAAAACATTTAAAACGTGTTTAATACTAATGAATTACCGAGTTCATGTTTTAAGCAAAAGACAAGTGAACGACTCGGAAAGCAAGCTCGGAAAGAAAGCTTGATTGAAGCGCAAAAATGGAAAATCAATAAATTCAACGGGAAAGGCGAAAGTTGAAGACTCAAGACTTGGGGTAGATAGGTCGGGGAGCGATCATTGTAACAAGGTAATTTTATGTGTCAATTTTATCGTATAAGCTCAAGTATAAAATTAACCGAACTCAAATGGAATGAAAAATATTTTACCGAACTTAAACGGAAAGAAAAATATTTTTATTAAATGTTTTTCAAGTTATAGTCGACTAGAAAAATCCTTTGTATTTTCTAGTAGTCGACTAAAATAATTAGAAGCTACATGTTTTTCATCCACATCAAAGTAGTCGACTAAAAGAACTTTGAGTCGACTAGACTACAAGAAGTAGTCGACTAGAACTCATTCTAGTCTACTAGATGAATCAATGTAGTTGACTAGAACTCAATCTAGTCGACTAGATGAAGCATTGTAGTCGACTAAGAGAAAGAAGTAGTCGACTAGTTTCACCTTAAAACCTGCAGTTTTATCAGAAAACATTTTCCATGTTTTGAGGATTGTGCTTAATGGTTTTCAAATGGCTCTTGACTCTAATAATTCAATACTCATTATCTTAACCCTAATGCAATGATATATATAGAATGATATGTGTTTTATTGAACTAAGTGATTGAAAAACAAAAGAGAAAGAAGTGAAAGAAAAAGCTCTCAAAATTCTGCAGAAATTTTCTCTACAAAAGCCATTGAAACCAAGCTTTGAAAATCTGATTTTCTCCAAGTTTCTTTGAAAATCAAAACCTCTAGTATCTCTTCTTATTCTCCAAATATCATTCGTTGATCATATCCTTTGAGAATACATTTCTAGAGCTATTATAAAATCACCAAAAACACTTGAGCTTATATTGATTTATCTTCCATAAAAACCTTTGGGTTTTGAGTGTTTTTGTTCTTAAGTGATTTTATTGATTACATACGAATTTGTACTCTCGGACAAGTGAAGTCCACCGATTGTTCAAGAGAGGGTTGTTCTCTTGATTCAGAGACAAGCTCGAGAGGCTTGTGTTGTAAAGGTTTGCCATTCCACCTGTGAAGGAAGGGCCATAGTGAAAGGATCGGAAAAAGTCTCAAGAAGGGGTTCTTGAGCCGAGGAGTAGGAGTTACCGAACCTCGAAAAAGCACGGTGTGTATCTCTCTATCTCTCTCTCCTTATTTCATTAATTTGCATGCTATATTTACTTGAATATCTTGTATGCTAATTAGTCTTGTGATTAGTTGTTAGATAAATTGAATTGAATTTATTCACTTGACTATTGAGGAAATTGAGTATTGATTATATATTGTTCCATTTTCGAAAAGGAGTAGAAATATTTTGATCACCCTATTAACCCCCCTCTCTAGGGTTAATTAGTGACTAACAATTTTATATTTTTATCGAATACCCCCTCCTTCCAAAATCAGCCATTTTTTAGGTCAAAATGAATTAAATGTCAATGACAAAAAAATTATCATTTATGAGTAATTTACACCAAAACCCATTCAATTTCAAATTTTAATAAAATCATAAATACAATATTTTTATAATAACCCTAATGGTTAATAAATATTTACATCATTACTTAACAAAATTAGAAATACAATATTTTTATAATACACTTCCAACCTCTCTTATACATGATCTCTAGGTGAAGTTTGAATTCATGTTCATTTCCATCTCTGGCCCTAATCATGCATATGTTATAAAATGTAAGAACCGGAAATATTATGCATGGAGGATATAGATTTAGTGATGTACATGAAACAAAAATTATCATTCATCTATCAAAAGGGGATTAATCTTCTTTCTCCATCTTTTAATTTTAATTTATCGATGAAATAGTATTTAATTTTTTTAAAAAAAAAAAGATGTTAAAGGATTTAGATATTAAAGTTGTAATTTTTTTTTAATAATTTAAGTTTTTCAAGTAGATGGGTTGAGCAAAAACTAAGCTTTGGCTTCAAATCTCATCACCCAAATTAGCAATTATTACTCTCGTGTTGATTTATCTTAAAACAATTTTTATATTATGGTAAATCACACCAATTAGCTTTAATATTTAGTAAAATGACATATAAATAAAAATGTCTATTATTTTTGTCTCTTTTAAAATTTATACGCTTTTACTTTTCAAATCAAATATTATTAAGTAATATTTTCCTTTTCAGTGTAGAAAATGTAATACGATATATTTTTAAGCAGTACTATTTTTCGCAATTTAAATTATTCTTCGGATACTGTTGTCTCTGATTTTTGTCAAAAACGCGGGCGTGTCAGATTCGTGTGAGAATCAAATGAGTGAATGACAACTGATATCCTTTTTGAGGGTGGATCAGACGATTGAACAAGAGAAATAGACAAAACTCTTGGCTAGGTTCTTTCTTGCCTTAATGAAAAAGACTTTGAGTGTTGAAATTGCTATAACTAAGGAATTGAAAGTGCAGTGCATGAATTGAAATACTAAGTAAAGACTTGTATTGAAATTGCAAGAATTGAAAGACAAGGAATTGAAGTGCAATGAATGTAATGAATTGAATTATTGAACTGTATTAAAATTGAAAGAAATTGAAAATACAGAATGTGTAGATTTTGTGTTGTGCTGCTGGAGAGCTTCTAAAGTTGTCCTAAACAGAATATATATACTTCATATACAAAAGAAACTTTGAACTCTATTCTAAGAATGTCAAGTGTCCCTTTTAGTTGCAACTGTCATCTGCCACGTTTTCCTCAACTGTCAATTTCTTAGAATCCTTTTACAACTTCACCTCTTCATGTGTTTGAACATGGCCTAAAAATTAGCCACGTTCCTTCCCCACTTTCTTTGCTAACAACCTTCACTAAACTAAGAATTATATTCTTAAAGGGAATCATGGTTGGTGTCATGTAAATCTACCATGCGTCCTTATCTCCTAGTTGCAACTGCCATCTGCCATGTTTCCTCAACTGTCAAGTCTCCATGTTGTAACCAACTCCTTCATCATGTGCTTGAATGTGTAGATGGTGGGCTCTCCTTGTGCCTATCATCTAACTGCCAAACTGACCCACTAACCATGAAAATAGGAGTTGTATATTTGCTTCCCAACTTCTTTTCTCCTTGATTGCCACGTGTCTATCTCCCTTTTAAAAAATGACCCCAACCAGAATCTGCCACGTTACTTTTCTTTCTTCAAAAATGCACCAATTAACATCTTCCACGTGGAGTGAAATTTTAAGGTGTCAACATTGCCCCATAAATTTGTGAAGCCTAGTCTTCCAAACAAGGCTTTACAAATTATATGATTATCCATTTGCTTGATTTTCTGCCAAAATCTTCCATCTTCAAAATCCTTGACAGATACACCTTCAACAAGTAGCAGACCTTGGATGGTTATCTCTTCACGTGCCATTATCGTTTCTTTGACTCGTTCAAATCAATTTGAATTTTGGTAGCTGGCCAACAACTTCTGGCAGATGGCCGATAACAAATTCTGGCAGATGGTCGACAACAAATTCTGCCACTCTTGAGAATGTTTTCTTCTCTATCTTCCAGCTAACTTACAACAAACAAAAATTCTACCAACATAATTAAATAAAACTAAAATAAAATAAACAAACTAACTAAGGCCAAAGGTTACTTATGACTGCTTAAGGCCATTCAATGCCATCTAAGGATGGCCTTGAATTTCTTTTTCTTCCTAAAGCTCAAAGAAACTTGGTAGCTACATTTTTAAATATCGGTCATTTGTCGGATAAGTGTGAAGCGTTCCATCCAAGTCCATCAGTTAATAAGCTCCTTCGGACAAAACTTGGCAGACTACATATGGGCATTTCCAACTTGGAGTCCATTTGCCAAAATCTGGATCTTTTCTTCCAACTGGAAGATTAACTTTCCACACTAAGTTACCTCCGCCCAAGTCTTTTAGTCTCACTCTTTTGTTGTAGGCCTTTTCAAGCTTCTTTTTATGAGCTACCAAATGATCTAACGCACTGAGCCTTACTTCGTCTAATTCTTCCAACTCTACCAAGATAGCTTCAGTATAATCTGCCGGAGTCAAATCATTTTGATAAGCAATTCTAGTAGATCTCACACCCATTTTTGTTGGAAGAAATTTAAAAATCACCTCCTGAGACATCCTCCTAGGCGGCGCACTATCTTTCAGTTGTATGTTGTCCATCTCATTTAGGTCTTGATCATGTACTTCGGCCATGTTGGCCAAAAGTTCTACTTCTGCCAGCGCTGCCATGTAGATTCTCTTTTCGGCCACATAGGATTTTAGCCGAATGCAAGCGGCCGAAAAGGCCTGCTTCCTCATCCTTTGCTTGTATTCTTCATATTGTTCTTCCATAAGGAACCATTGAGGTTTCAGAAGAATCGACCAAAGGTTCCAACTTCGACCGATGGATCTCTATCATCAATTTTGCCACTTCCTCAGTTGTGAGGCTTATTTTCATTGTGGCAGATATTGGTTTTCCCATTTTTTCAATTCCTATAAATCTTATAGGCACACAATCTTTACCATATAGACTTGCTTCGGTCGAGTAGACTTTAGCCATAAATGACATATCGTCTGCCTCAACTATTTTCACCTCATCTCCATCCCAAAATATCAACATTTGATACAAAGAAGATGGAATACACATGTTGGGGTGAATCCAATCACGACCTAACAATAAATTATAGGCCGCGGTAGATTCAATAATAAAGAAAGCGCTATAAGTAGTTTTTCCGCCAACTGTTATTTCAAGTGGAAAAATACATATTGTGTTGATGGAGCTTCCACTGAACCACTGATGGTCATATCTGAAGGAACCACATCTGCCATGGTCTTCCCAATTTGACTTAGAGTTTTGGAAGGAGTGACGTTGAGCACGGAGCCATTGTCCACTAGCACCTTTTCAATTGGTTGGCCTTCTACCCACACTCGGATGTACAAAGACCTTAGTTGTTGAGTCATGGCTATAGGAGGCTTCTCAAAAACTACCTTATCGGTGCTTTGTCATTCCTTGTAAAAACCCATATGTTTTGCTAATGATTTACCACCACTAATTTCTTCCACATGGTCTTCCTTTTCTGGCGCTGGTCCATTTTCCACCTCACTGACGATTTGGAAGATTGCTGCAAGCATAAAGGTCATATTACATGAGGCCTCTACTGGAAGAGATCCAAATTGAATTCTATGTCTTGGAACATGTCTTGGATTAACATCTTCTCCTTCGTCCATATCTTTTAAATTTTTGGCAGATGAGGATTCAATCATGGAATTTGTGGCAGATGAACTTCCTCTCTCCAATTTCCTCTCGGCCATAACTGGTTAGCCGTTTTGGAGCTCTATTTTCCTTAGCTCAGCCCTCTTTCTTTGCCTCATTATTTTTTAGAATTTGGACAAATAACTTTCCTCATGCTCCAACCTTCTTGGAAACTTTGGATGTGACAATATTTGCCATAAATTAGGTGGAGTCAAAGGTGCTTTTACCATCCTAACACGGTGAGAAGCCTCTCATTTTTTAACCCAAATTTCAGATTACAGAGTTGACTTTCTTTTGAAAACGGGTTGCATTCATTGTGGAACAACTCTTTCTGCCATAGGCTCCCTTGGACGAACCACTATCACTCTTTTCGGCCAATAATGAGAAGAATCCGACCAAAAGTCAAATCTGCCAAAATCATTTCTGCTAGAATCAAATCTCAATCTGTCATGCACACTTTTCCTGGTAGAATAGTGTTCTTTCTGGTAATCATGTCTACTTCGTCTTCCACTATCTCCTTTGTAACTCGGGCAGTAACCATGGTTAATAAGAGCGATTTGAGTCTCCCTTAATTTTCTCTCTAATTCTTCCACCTTGTTGTTCGCTGTGGCAGATGGCAAATTCTCAATAGAAGAACACTCCATTTTCTCCTTTCCTTTGATATCATTTCTTCCAGCCAACGAAATCATGTTGCTACTAGCGATGGCGGGAAAAGGGTCATTGTCAACTCCCATAACCTCCGGCTTCTTCTCTGGAAACTCTAACTTTCCTTCATCTATGGCCTTTTGTAAAGCGTTCCGGAGGATAAAACAATTGTTGGTAGCATGATTTCATGAATTATGATACTTGCAAAACTCTTTCCCTTTTAAATCATTTGCTGATGGAATCACATGTCCTTTTGGCAAGGTAATTACCTTATCTGCCGAAAGGAGATCAAAAATTTGCTCGTCTTTGCTAAATCAAAAGTGTACATCTTACCAAAATTGGCCACACCCTTCTTGACCGTACTAGAAGGTGGCTGAGTATTGCTGGTAGTCACCTTAGCCTTTATCAAGGCTTCACATACATATGGTTTCTTGATGTTGAATTATGCCAGATTTACATCAAGACTTTCTTCCGCTTCTACCGAAAAGACTTCAAAGTTTGGATCGCGGTAGTACGCACCTTTAGAAAAATTGTTTCGATCTTTTTCTTCTCTCAAGATATTCTCATATCGATTGGTCCAATCGGCCAACTCAAAGATGTCTCTAAATTCCATACCTTCGAAACGCTTTCGAAGCTCAAACTCCAAACCATTAAGGGCCAATCTGACATACTCCGTTTCTGGAATATCCACTCTGCATTTGAGTCTGGCTCTTCTAAACCTCACGAAAAATGTCTCCACGATCTCACTTGGCAATTGTGAAAGTCTGGAAAGATCTGCCAAGGTTGCTTCCGGCTCTGAATGGTAGAATTGATTATGAAAACGTTCTTCCATCTGCTGCCAATTTTGAATGAAAATTAGCAGTAAATGAATGTACCAAGAGAAGGCTTCCCATGTGAAGGAGTTAGGGAAAAGCCCCATCTTTAGTCACGGGTTTGTTCCTGCTTCTCCACATTGAACCGTGAATCGGTCAATGTGTTCAACGGTAGAACGATTCCCTTATCCACTAAAGGTTACAAATTTTAGGACTTTGTAGTCTCTAGGAAACTTTATTTCATCAACAACTTCTGGATATGGCTTCTGGTAAAAAGTTTGGTTGGCTTTTCTACCAACAAAGTTATATTCCTGATTAATCATTTTTGTTAGCTGACCTCTGTCCAAAGTGATCTGCTGGGCTGGTTGGTTTGCAACGGGCTAGAAATTGACATTTTGCTGCCCCCCAGGTGTTATAGGTTGCCCCCCGGGTGGATTTGGTGGATTTTGCCTCCAACGTGGCTGATTGCCCCCCGGGTTTGGTAGATCTCTCCATGGCAAATTTGGCAGATTTGGAGGAACTTGTTATCTGGGAGGTGGTAGATACAACTGTTGTTGAGGCTGAAATGGTGGTGGAAATGCTTGTTATTGAAACAATGGTAAATTTGGATGAGGTTACACCTCAGGCCATTGCATCGGCATTGGAAGATTCGCTTGAGGAAAATTCTGCCCCATCATAACATTCAAGGTAGAAGAATTGGTTGTTGTTGGGTGGCAGATATGGCAGAAACTTGCAGTGCAGATTGAGCATTCAGCTGAGAAGCCGAATCTACCAGGTTGGCAGATGGATTATTTTGTGAAAATGAGCCCTCAAGTGCATCCATCCTCATCATAAGCCTTTCCATCATGGAAGTCAGATTTACCATTTGTGCCTGAGTTGATGGCAAATCGTCCTGAATGGCCACTTCATGTAACACTGTTCCAATGCTAGGACTACCAACTGACATTTTTGGAATCTTGTCCATGTCTTTTTCTCCAGTTGTGGTAGACTTGGTCGATCTGGTTTTGGATGGCATTTGGCAACTTCAACACATATATGGCCAGACGTGCCAATATGTTATCTCTGATTTTTGTCAAGAATGCAGGCGTGCCAGATTCGTATGAGAATCAAATGAGTGAATGACAACTGATATCCTTTTTGAGGATGGATCATACTATTGAACAAGAGAAAGATACTAAACTCTTGGCTAGATTCTTTCTTGCCTTAATGAAAATGACTTTGAGTGTTGAAGTTACTATAACTAAGGAATTGAAAGTGTAGTGCATGAATTTAAATACAAAGTAAATACTTGTATTGAAATTGCAAGAATTGAAAGACAAGGAATTGAAGTGCAATGAAAGTAAATTGCAAGAAAATAATGAATTGAAATACTGAACTGTATTAAAATTGCAAGAAATTGAAAATACAGAATGTGAAGATTTTGTGTTGTGCTGCTAGAGAGCTTCTAAAGTTGTCATAAACAGAATATATATATTTCAGATACAAAATAAACTTTGAACTCTATTATAAGGATGTCAAGTGTCCCTTTTAGTTGCAACTGTCATCTACCATGTTTTTCTCAACTTCTACATTCTTAGAATCATTTTACAACATCACCTCTTCATGTGTTTGAACATGGCCTAAAAATTAGCCACATTCCTTCCTCATTTTCTTTGCTAACAACCTCCACAAAAATAAGAATTACATTCTTAAAGGGAATCTTGGTTGGTATTATGTAAATCTATCATGTGTTCTTATCTCCTAGTTGCAACTGTCATCTGCCACATTTCCTCAATTGTCAAGTCTCTATGTTGTAACCAACTCCTTCATCATGTGCTTGAACGTGTAGATGGCGGGCTCTCCTTGTGCCTATCATCTAACTGCCAAATTGACCCACTAACCATGAAAATAGGAGTTGTATACTTGTTTGCCAATTTTTTTTCTCCTTAATTGCCACTTGTCTATCTCCTTTTTCAAAAATGACCCCAACTAGAATCTGCCACGTGTACTTTTCTTTCTTCAAAATTACACCAATCAGTATCTGCCACGTTGAGTGACATTTTAGGGTGTCAACAGATACCAGTTCCAACAAATAAATTAAGAGAAGATTTAAAAAATAAATACTAAACCGTTGTAATATATCTAAATTGCAGAAGAGGTCATAATACATCACACAAATACATTATGACAATACAAATGTCGACCTCATGTTACAAGAGTTTATGTGGTTCTGGGTTCACTCTTTTAAGTTGTGTATGATCAAATGACATATCTTCATACAGTAGGCAACAATACACACCACACAACCCCAAAGGCCATCGTCAAATATTTATGCTATCATTTATTGATTTCAACAACCATCTGTTTATTAAGTTTAAAATGAACTTCAAAACAATTCTAGATAATTATCATTTTTGTGACTAGTTTTATATTATGTTTGGTTGTATTGAAAGTGGAATTGGAATTGATTTGATGATACTTTAATCTCACCGATGCAATCTCAAGAGATCATAATAATTGTTTTTTTTTGTGTGTGAAGTCCTTTTATTATTTTTCTATGTTTTCATTAATTATTAAATACAAAAATAAAATTATTCTTTCATTAGATTTTTTGACTTTTATTCTTTTTAGTAATTTTGTATGTTTTTGTTGCATAAATTAATATTTTTTTAACACAAATCATAATTATTGGTAATAATAACATTACTTTCCTATAAAGTAAGAATGTAACATCTGAAGCGGTACTCCCTAGCATCCTCCTCAGCAACCAATGTTGTAAGTCGGCATATCAAGCACTACAATCTTTGACTTGAGATTGCCCTTCAAACCCTTCACAAAATGGCAAACTTTTACCTCCTCGTCTGTTACCCTATCAGGAGCAAAGCGAGACAAACAAGTGAACTGAATCTCGTAATCGGTCAAGGACATCTCTCCCTGTGACAACTCAGAAAAACGATCCCTCATCCCTATCCTAGCAAGTGGAGGGAAAAACTGCTCCAAGAAAAGAGTTCGAAAATCCACCCAAGTCATTGCCTTAATATCCTAGGTATCCTCAACTGTCTTCCACCAGGAATCAACATTTAGGATGAATCGATATGAATCAATCATTACCTTAAGGTCATCCTCGACGATCTTCAACATGTCGAACCCCTTAGTCATACGCACAAGCCAATCATCCGCCACTAACGGATTCTAACCTGTTGGCCTTGAAATTTATTCTTGGACAATAAATCCTATTTTGATATTAACAAAACATTTAAAGCGTGTTTAATACTAATGAATTACCGAGTTCATGTTTTCAGCAAAAGACAGGTGAACGACTCGAAAAGCAAGCTCAGAAAGAAAGCTTGATTTAAAGCAAAAAGCCGTGAAAGAAATTGAAGTGCAAAAATGGAAAATCAATAAATTCAACGGGAAAGGCAAAAATTGAAGACTCAAGACTAGGGGTAGATATGTCAGGGAGCGATCATTGTAACAAGGTAATTTTATGTGTCGATTTTATCGTATAAGCTCAAGTATAAATTGAACCGAAATCAAATGGAATGAAAAATATTTTACCGAACTTAAACGGAAAGAAAAATATTTTTATTAAATTTTTTTCAAGTTATAGTCGACTAGAAGAATCCTTTGTATTCTCTAGTAGTCGACTAAAACAGTCAGTAGCATCAAGTTTTCATCCATTTTTTAAGTAGTTTACTAAAGCCCTCAAGTAGTCAACTAGAACCACCCATCTAGTCGACTAAAACCATTTGAGTCGACTAGAATACATGAAGTAGTCGACTAGAACCTCTTCTAGTCGACTAGAAGAATCAATCTAGTCAACTAGAAGCTCAAAGTAGTCGACTAGTTTGAACCTCAAATTCTGCAGTTTTTCAGAAAACACTTTCCATGTTTTGTGTATCATGTTTAATGGATTTCAAACGGCTCTTGACTTCTCTAAATCAATACTCACTCTCATAACCCTAATGTATTGATATATATAGAATGAGATATGTGTATTGTAAGCTAAAAGATTGAAAAACAAAAGAGAAAGAAGTGAAAAAAAAAGCTCTCAAAATTCTGCAGAAATTTTATCTACAAAAGCCATTGAAACCAAGCTTTGAAAATATAATTTTCTCCAAGTTTCTTTGAAAATCAAAACCTCTAGTATGTATTCTTATTCTCCAAACATCATTCATTGATCATATCCTTTGAGAATACATTTCTAGAACTATTATAAAATCACCAAAAACACTTGAGCTTATATTGATTTATCTTGCATAAAAACCTTTGGGTTTTGAGTGTTTTTGTTCTTGAGTGATTTTATTGATTACATACGAATTTGTAATCTCGGACAAGTGAAGTCCACCGATTGTTCAAGAGGGGGTTGTTCTCTTGATTGAGAGACAAGCTCGAGAGGCTTGTGTTGTAAAGGTTTGCCATTCCACCTGTGAAGGAAGGGTCATAGTGAAAGGATCGGGAAAAGTCTCAAGAAGGGGTTCTTGAGCCGAGGAGTAGGAGTTACCGAACCTCGAAAAATCACGGTGTCAATGTCACGGCCCAAATTCCTAGAACTCAGAAAACCGAGCCTAAGAACTAAGGGAGTGAACGAAAGTGAAAGAAATGAGAACCAATGACATTCAGTCATCAACACCCACAAAAGGGTTGCAATGAATGCTCATATACCATGTTGTCACGCCCCAGAAAGGGTGACGCAAGCCAAGCAACCACTAGAGTCAACAATAACAAAGAAAGTACATGGAATATCAATAAGAATATACTCCATGCCAACATGAATACTAAAAACTCAATAGTATCCTCAGATACCAATAGACACGCTCCTAAATCCCTAAGACTCCCGAACTGAGACATCCAAGGAATCCAAGATGTGATCCTTAACATGAATGACCAACTAAGACATCATTAACGATGAAAACATATTGGTTGATGATAGAAATGGTATATTTAATACCCATATGGATAATAAACAAAGCAGTGGAATCTAACGAAAATCCGGCAGAGTTCCGTTTGTAAATGGAACATCCGGACAACCAAACACAACACAATAACCTGCCCAGAGCAATTCAATAATCACAATGGCTTCCAAGCCCCACATTCATCAATCCTACTAGGGCCGAGGTAGTGGAAAGAAACCAAAACCCCTCCAAACCCTCTAACATCAACAGAGCCACAAATGCTCGAATAAAAATACAGAAGAGCACCTAACTGTGCGGAATAGATACAATACATCCTGAAAGAATAAATACAGGAAATAAAAGATACATCAACAGGGATAGGCCAACAGACTGGCTCCCAAAAGAAATATATGGCAAACCCATAACAAATGGGTAAGGAAAACTGAAAGCAGATACCTATCGTCCCCAAACCCAGTAGTGTCGCAACCGTAACCGCATCACCCAACGCAACTCCAAACCTGTAACAAGAAAACCAAGGAAAACTGTCGTTGCACCGCATCCTGCCCATAGTCGTATATTTCCTACAACCTGGCGTGGGAATACCATGGGGAAAATGAAATACCCCTATGAGCAAATAAGCTCAGTGGGAAAAGATACTCTAACTACCACATCCTCTGGTAGTTTAGGTAATGCCAATCTATCTAGCAAGATACATATATAACCCAACTACTCTCACCAACATATACTAAGTACACAACACCTGAGTCAAACCTCACAAATCATCAATTACTCACAACACAGATCAGAAGATCCAACAGAAGAGATCACACTCACCTCTAATATCCACAGGAAACAAAATCCACCACTAGTACCAAGGAAGGCTCAAATCCCACACCCCGATAACACAGGAAGGAAAACACACACGTCCTTGCGTACTAACACAACCATCATCAATATATATATATATATACAATATATATATATATAACAAACCTCATTCCATTCCTAGAGAAAGTCTACCTCTCAAGTACTGGGTCACCTCAATCATATCACTTCCTCAATACAATGAATCACATCACCACATTAACCTCATAACACTATCATCAATAGGTTTAATCAAATCCCTAACACTCTCATTATAGATGAAGAGAACCACCACAAGTGTTTAGAGAACCAACCGAACAAGGAAAACCAAAAACGAATTGCCGAGAGTAAAGGTTATAAAAAGATGAATCCCAAGGATTCAATAGTTTTTAAGAAAAAGGTTTTAAAACTCGAACCAATCCATTTGGTATCCATGCCCCTAACGTAAGAAAGCTCAAGTCACCTAGGTAGTGACATCAGATAAACAAGAAAAAGAGAAGGGCAACACTATATGTGTGCACTGAACAACACCAAGCCTCATACCCGAGACTTAGAATGAACCGAAGAAAATGTGAAACAAGGAACCACCTTTCAAAACAATACAGGTTGAGATTTTGAGAAAGAAGTCTCAAAATCTCAGAATCTCGAGACAAGTAATAAAATAGTTTTCGATTTGGAAACCACACAATAAAAATGACCGTCTTGCCCCCGGTCTCCGTTAGTTGCCATCACCGGCTTTTAAAAGTTGAAAATAATTTTAAAGAAGATTCCAAGATCATTTTATAAAGTGTCAAAACTTTTCATTCCTACGGGGGTAGGCGAAAACGGGTTTTTCCTTTTAAATACAAAGAGTTTACTTTAAAACTTAGAAGACACCGTTTTCGAAATGACAGCCAAACAAGAGTGAACATAATTCTACAAATTCCTATAATGCCCAAATGGACAGTAAAGGGGGAACAACACGTTGGATTCACGGACCACAACCATCTGTTTCCAACTCCACAGAATCAAATGTAAACCACAAGGATGAGGTTTGGCACCACGTCGTAACCAAGGACTCAAGGATTGACATACAAGTCAACGACTACTTACTAATATACAAAACACAGTACAAGGAATGCTTAGGGAAATGAACTAAGCATAAGAAACAATGGCACAACACTTACAATACTCCAAGTACTTAATGAATCACTTAACCATAACCTCTTCTCATCAATTAACATCTCACACCATTTCTTCACCCGCCTTCTCTAAGGCCCCAATTCATAACTGATACTAAAATCAATCTCGGATCTCAAATCTCTAACAAGGTCACACAACTGACCATAATCATAAGACTACTAACCACAATCACAAGACTACTAACCACAATCACAAGATTACTAACCACAATTAAAAGACTACTAACCACAATCAAAAGACTACTAACCACAATCACAAGACCACTAACCACAATCAAAAGACTACTAACCACAATCACAAGACAGTTAACCGCCTTCTCTAAGGCCTCAACCTTAAAATCAACTCTACGGTCTCCACTAGTCTCAACCAACCACAGAAATCACAATGTGAATATACCTAACCTCCCTAAAGGCATAAATGTATATAACAACAAGTAAACGATTATAATTCATTTTACTTTTTCAATTTCCGCATTTAATTAATGTTTCATATTAATTACTTTCAATTGAGCATTTATAAAATAAGAATTTATTTTGCAATATTCAAAATTTTAACATACTCCAATATCATATATACATATCAATAAAATCACATGATGATATGCAACGCACCGTACTTACAGACCGTCTGTAGTACACACACACAAAAACACACCCTTCCCAAGGGTACTGGATCATTCTCCACCATTCTCCTGAGGATACAAGCTCACTAAGGAAGGTAGACTCATCGAACCGTACATCCCAAGTGCTTTTGACACTTACACTTTTAATCGGGAAGACGTGCTCCACGACCTAGTCGCGCACTAGGGCCTTGGACGATATGTCCTCCCCCTATCGTCTGCGTTTCTCAGCTTTTTAGTTCTGTGGGAGCAAGATGCACCCCCTGGCCAGTTGTTTCGACGATCCAAACATAAACGTCTACTCGTGCCTTACGCACAAAGGAAGTAGACCACACCAAATGAATCTCTTTGCAAATGGTGAAATCATGCACTAACACCCATGTCTCACAATACATGGTGTACGCAATAAAATCATGTCCAACATAAATATGTCATGCATCATATTTATGAAAATACCCACATGGTAATATATACATAAATCTCAAAAAATCTCTTTACATGATTTAAAATATAAATAAGCATTTAAATCGTGACAAAACATATTTATGTTTTAAACAATACAATTTCTTTAATTCTTTAAGAAATATTCCAATCCCATTTTAACATGCTTATAAATAATTAAACAAGTAAACCCCGTATAATGAGAGGAACCTAGCATAGCGTCTAAGTTTCTCACGTCCAACATTTACAAAATTCTCTAGTCCATTTAATTCATAAGGGAAATTCTAAGCCGTCTATTCCTATTCGATTCATATAGGAAATTATTTAATTACATAGGAAATAATTTAATAAATTTTATTAATTTAATTCCTAAGTCCAATTCCGATTCTAAACGAATTATAGATATTTAATTTAACGATTTAATATATCTATATTAAATTAAATAAGGGTTTGCACCCCTAAACTACTTCAATAATGCGGAGTGAGAAATATAATTTCCCACCTAATTATACGTTACCGAACCATCCGAAACAGCACAGTATCGGAGCCCGAATATGAAGCCCGCCGATAAAATCGTCCGAAAACTATTTCAAATATATCGAAATGTCCGTCTCGACAACCTATACGATATATACGAAGCCTATTAATAATAGGTTAATTAATTTGAGTAAATCTAAATTAACCCAAACGAAAATTCAAAACTTCAAATCGAATTTCCTGACAAACCGTTCAACGAAAAATTACAAAATGTTTACCCATCGTACCTGACATCGAGACAAAGCTACCCTCCGAAAATCAGCCCGAACCAAGGTCGGGAAGTCCACCGAACAAATGGTCGAAGTCTGGCCAAAACCGGGACTGCCCGTCACTGCTGTGCGTCGCTGCTTCAGCCACCCCACCTGTGCGCGACCACCATTTCACGCCACCAGTGCGGTCGCCTCCACCACCGCGAAACGTCGTCGCCGCCACGCTAGCGACCCTTCCAATACGCACCCCTGCGTGCGGTTCACCTCCAGTCCAAGCTCTCTCTCTCTCTATCCCTGGCAACAATGGAGAATGGAGAAGCCATGGTGGTGAGGAGCTGCGGCTGCCATTCGTGGAGAGAAGAGAAGAAGATGGAGCAGATTTCGTGTGAAGAAGAGAAACTACAGCTCTATGTAGTTGCGTACAAGCATATACATATATATGTTAATTGCACAACTAACCCTCAACTTATCCATAATTACGAAATAGCCCCACTTCAATATATATATAATTAAATATATATATATACAATAAATCCAAATTTATTACGGACCAACCCCCAAGTGTGATTACGCAAACTGGTAATTACACGAGACATCAATTAATTAAAATAGTCCGAAATAAATACACCGGGTTAGGAACCCAAACGTCGGAACACCAAACCAGCCCGATCAATTACAACGTGTCGTCGTCCAGTCGAAGTACCAAACATTAAATGTCAAAACGATACCGCGTAGTCGATAAAAATAATTCACAAACTCGTCAAAGATAAACCGTAAAGTCATCCAGTCGACTTTAAAAGTAAACGCAAAAAATTTACAGGTATCAAATACCAAGAATAAATAATACGTCTTGAACAAGTGACGTCATTACTGGAATTAAAATTTAAATAATTTCAGAAAAAAAGGAAAATAACACGGGGTGTTACAGTCAATGTCTCTATCTCTCTCTCCTTATTTCATTAATTTGCATGCTATATTTACTTGAATATCTTGTATGCTAATTAGTCTTGTGATTAATTGTTAGATAAATTGAATTGAATTTATTCACTTAACTATTGAAGAAATTGAGTATTGATTATATATTGTTCCAATTTCGAAAAGGAGTAGAAATATTTTGAACACCCTATTCACCCCCCCCCCCCCCCCCCACTAGGGTTAATTAGTGACTAATAACTGGTATCAGAGCCTAATCTCTATTGTTTTTGGACTTAACCGTCTTAGAGAACAATCATGGTCTCATATTTAGTCGCTCAAGTTGAAGGACAATCTATTATTAGACCCCCATGATTTGATGGTTCAAACTATAGCTATTGGAAGACTAGAATGATAGACTTTCTTCAAGCTATTGATTTTCATATTTGGCAAGTTATTGTTGATGGACCTTTCACTATAACAAAAATAGTAAATGGAAAAACTATCCCCAAATTGCCCAACAAATGGGATAATGATGAGCGTAGGCTTATGTCTTTTAATGCTAAAGCTAAGGTGAATATAAATTGTGCCTTAAGTCCAAACGAATTTAATTGTGTCTCTACTTGCTCGACGGCAAAAGAAATGTGGGATAAACTTGAAGTAACTTATGAAGGTACTACTCAAGTTAGAGAATCTAAAATTGATATACTTATGCATGAATATGAATTATTTGCCATGAAGGAAGATGAAAATATCAATTCTATGATGTCTCGTTTCACTAACATTTTGAATGGACTAAAGCATCTTGGTAGAATTGTTCCTAGATCTGATGCGTCACGCAAAGTGCTTAGAAGTCTTCCAGCTAAATGGGACGTAAAGGTAACGGCAATCAAAGAAGCTCATGATCTCAACAACATAAGTCTTGATGAGATTTTCGGTTCTCTACTCACTTGGGAAATCACATTCAAATCTCGTGAAGACGACATTAAGCCAAGAAAAGGTATAGCTTTGCAAGCCTCTACCAAAAATGAAGCCATTGAGCCGAATGAAGAAGAAGTGGATGAGGACATTGCTTTGCTCACTCAAGAATTCAATAAATACCTTCAAAGAAAGAAAGCCAATGGTGGAAAATTTATGAGGAGAATCGAATCAAAAGGCGAGCCTAAGAAAAGGGAACCTCCAACGTGTTTCAATTGTGGAAAGTCGGGACACTACAAAAGTGATTGCTTCAGGCTCGAAAAGGAGAACGAGAAAAGACCAAGCAAGAGGGCTATGAATGACACATGGGACGACTACGACTCATGTGACTCGGATGAGGAGGAAAATGGTGAGGAAATGACAAACCTTTGTTTCACGGCAAATGAAGAAGAGGTACATTTAAATTCACATTCATTAGATAAAGATAAATTATCATATGATGAACTTCTCTCTTCTTATGATGAATTACAATATGCATTTGAATAATTGCATGATGGATTTGAAAAGTTAGCTAGAAAATATATTCTTCTTAAGAAAGCTAAATCTTCATGTAGCTCTATTACTTCCAACTTAGAAGTTTCATGCAATGACAAAAGCATTGAGCTAGAAAAGGAAAATAATCGGTTAAAAAATACTATAGATGATCAAAAAAATGTCTTAGCTAAATTTACAAAAGGAAAGGAAAACCTTAGCATTATGTTGGGAAGACAAAGAGGATCATTTGATAAATGTGGTCTAGGGTATGATGTTTTTGACAAAGATGCTATTATCTTGAAAAAGAGGAAATCATTAAGGTATACATTTACAAGACAATCATCTCATGCATCCTTAAATGATCATAAGCATGTTACATGTTATTATTGCAAGAAAAAGGGACATAAGGCAAATGCATGTTTACTTAGGAAGAAGAAAGTGATAACAAAAATGATTTGGGTTCCAAAAGGAACCTTGCATGCTTGCATAGAAAGGAGAATGTTATAGCAAAAATGATTTGGTTTCCAAAAGGAACCATTGCATCTCTCTCTAACCCTAGTGGACCCAAGATAAATTGGGTACCAACAAATGTTACTTAAATTTTTTTTGTAGGTATGCTTGGAGTCCGCCTTAAAGGAAATGGCTTATTGGTAGCGGATGCTCAAGGCATATGATGGGAGACTAATCAAAATACATTTCTCTAAAAAACTTATGAAGTAGGAAACGTAACTTTTGGAGACAACTCTAAAGGCAAAATTATAAGGAGTGGCTCAATTGGTATATCTTCCACTCTTTCTATAGATAGTATGTTTTTGGTTGATGGTTTGAAGCATAACTTATTTAGGACTAGTCAAATTGTGTGACAATGGATATGACATTATTTTTAGGACCAATGCATGCTTAGTTAAGAAAGATGGGAAACAATTGTCAAATGCTAAAAGAAAGATGTGTGACTCTTATGGAAATATCTTTTCATTGTACTTTCAAATGTTCAAAGAATTTTGAAATGAAATGATTCTTCCTATGTGCTATAGCTTTACAAATCTTGAAAAAGGGCATATAATTTATTTTTGCTAATCAAGGGAAGTTATATTGGTTTTCTTGTCAATTCTTGAAAATTGAACATGAATGATGCATATGGTTGGTTACTATGATTCATATATGAAATAGAGTTTCATTCCTATTATAAATTTCATATTGATTCATGTACTTGTTAAATAACCATGAGCATATCCTACTATTTGAATTGGCAAATGCACTTCATGAAAATGTTCTTGAATGATAAATTCAATTGGAGTATAATGGTTGTTAAAGATCATTCATTTTGTGCTAATGTGCTTATAATGAATCATGCCCATAAATGTGCTAACCCAAATGGACCCTAGAGCAAAAAGGGTACCAAAGAAAGCTACTTGAGTGTGTTTTGTAGGTGTGGATTGATTCCTTACTCAAGAGCCATTGATTCTCAATTGTGATGCATTAACTTAAAAGGGGAGATGAAATCAAAGTCTCTCACAAAATGAGTGGACAATACAAATCATCTACAAGCAACACTAAGTAAAATGGGTAAAGCTAGCACCATGGTACACATTTTCTAACCGCATTACTAATGTGCTTTCATTGATAAGATTTATCAGGACATACATATGCTTATTCAAGTATGTTGAATCATTATTGATATGCCATGGAGTAAATTTGATGATTGGCAATAAGAGTGTTTGGCTACTTGATAAATGCAATTGACTAGGCCTTTGATGAATTCTTGATAGTGGCTTGCTTTGAAATGACTCGGATATATGAAAGAAAGTCTTGATCATGCATGAATTTTAAAGAATATAATCATGTCCCTTTCTAGACCATCAAAGCTATTTCACTTGAACTTGATAGATTACTTGAGTAGCTATGTCTTGATATTTGTTCATGGGTCTTCATGATTTTAGTGCTTTATCTAAATTCTCTTGATATGACATATTGCATATTAAATTGAGGTGTTTGATTTTGAAGTGAAATTAAGACGGACTTGGGATATATGTTTAATCAAATAAGTCCACACTAGTAAACCTCAAGAGAGCAAAATTTTGTTGAATGATCTATCTAATGCAAATAAGGATAAGGAATATGTGATGAAATTATATGCGGTTAAATGATTCATCATCCTCTATTATATATCTTCTCGGTAATCATTCTAGAGGTATTTGCATAAAGATTTTCATAAAAATGATATTCATGTGCTTAGCCTTTGTTGTTTGAAATTGTAACCTTGGTTGAAGATATTTAATATATGCTTCGATCTTTATTATGAAAAGGTACTATAGGTTCATCTTTGAAGGAAGCATGTTGAAAAGATAGAGATCTTGTGCTCAAATGTTGTTATCTTGGAAGTTTATTGAAAAACATGATTCATGAGTTTTATGTGCACATATCCTGAAAGACATACATTTTTATTGTTCTTGCATTATTATGATTTTCTCAATGATATATAATATTTTATATATCTTAAACTTTTATATCATTATCATACATGCATACTCTTGTATATCTTATAATGCATATTAATGTTGCAATCTATGTCTAATAATGGTGACCCAAGGTTTTGACCATTATTATTCCAAGATCTTAACCAAGAAGGATATAGATTTTTCTTTTTACATATGAATGGAATTAAAATTCTAAAAATGTCACATGCCTCTTTGGATGAAATGTTTTTATATAATGCATTCCTATATGAAAAAATTTCATGAAGTGATTCATAATGCTTTGAAATGTATAAGTTTTAGAAAATGGGTTTAAAACTATCATAAGCTGTACTTAATTTGAAAAATGATCCAAGAGGGTGTTTGGAATGGCTTTAAGTGATTTTCTTATGGATGAAGGATGTTTTAGAACCTATATTGATAAACATTCTTTTTGTTGTTTATCATTTATAACTTATCACAAATTTGGTTATAAGATTCATTGGAGTATTATGTTTACCAATTTTTGATGTGTTGAGAAACGTCGTTTATCACAAACATGCAATCTATTTCAAAATGAGCATGATAGATGAATTTATTTTCTTCTTGGGAAAAATACATTTAAGTGTCATGAGATAATTTCAAATACTTTTTGACACTTCGGTTTTGGGATTATATGATTTCCTTGGTTGACTACTCTTGGACTTAGATGTTTAGTAACATAATTACGACTATAAATTATATGTTATCTTGGTTCATCTCTTATTATTTTATATAAGCATTTTTACCATATATATAAGAGATATATCTTGTGTTTTTAGCACTTGTGAGGATTACATATCTTTGCCATTACATTAAAGTTTTCAAAGACATGCACTTATGAGAAATATTGAGATCACCTTCATGGTTATAATTTTCTTCATCAATATTCTCACAAAGTTTATCCAAAAGAACTCATTGTGTAAAATTTCATAAACATATGGAAATGCCTTTGAACATTAATGTGTTAGCATTTGTCTTGTGTATTTTTCACTTGCCTATTTTAAAATATTCTTTTCTTATTCATCGTCATGATTTTTACTCTATTCACATTACATTCTATAATTAGATGTTGCATATGTGTTTATTTATTTTCATGTGATTAAGATGAAGGTGTTGTTGACTTATTATTAAGTGCTCATATGTGATTTTAAGTGAATTTTCATACATGACTATGTGAGTTTAAATGATCTAGTGTTTGAGTGTTCTTTGTTTACATATAGTATGTTGAATACTTATGGTTTGAGCTTTAATTCAAACACACCCACTTGAACATTAAGTCACTTTTCATTTGAGTCATTCACTTGATATATGTATTTGATTTATGAAAATCTATGTTGAACATATATCCTATTTGTGTATGAAAATCATGCAGATGGTTTAGTCATCATTGATGACATGTGCTAGCATGTCCTCGTTGCCTTCATGAATGCAAAGTTATGTTTGTAATTTGATAATCATCTTAAGCATATTCATGAAATGTGTGACATCATGAGATTGTGTTACTTCAAATGATATATTATATGATTCTGATAAGTCAACAAAATTACTATTTTTTATGTCAAAAGTAAATCTTTAATTTACCATTTTAGTGTATAAATGTTCTTATATATTTCTTTTTATTTCTTATAGGTATGAATTGGAAAAGATGAAGAAAATGTATTAAAGTGAGAAATGAATGCACATGGATGGAAGGTGAAGAATATAATGCACATGAAAAAAGAAGAAAATGACTTGGAAAACATCAATATTCAAAGAAAAAGAAAAGAAAAGTAGATCTAACTTCACTTTACAAGATGTCATTTTATTCCAATTTTCTCTATAAATAGGAGAGTAGTTGGAAATTGTAGGAAGTTAGATGGTAGAGAGTGAGAAATTTTAGAGAGAATTTAGTCTTCTATCAAGTTTTTATTTTGTTGTAATCTTTTTCTTAGTTAATGAAAATTTCTTCTATCATCATGTTTTATTTCTATATCATTATGCTAGCTTAAACATCTTCTCAAGGGAGTGATGAAGTCACATTGGGTAAGATATACATAATTGTATTTTATTTCTTATTGTTTAATTCTCTTCCCGAATTAATTCTTTCAAGTGACAAAACCTATAATAGAGGTTGAAAATAGAGGAAGGATTCTCCGTGATTACCAATCAATGGAAATACGGGGAATGCCTACCACTATTTATATTTATTTATTTTTAAACCAAAACATTAGAGGGAGGATTTTCCGTGATTACCAATTAATGGAAATACGGGGAATGCCTACCAATATCTATGTTTATGTTTAATAGGTTGGAGGAGAATTTTGCAATAGAAATATATAATATTATTTATATACATCCGGGTGGTGGATTCTCTTTCCTTGAGATTTCTTCCACCATTTGATAATTATCTAGCTATTTTAATTTACTATTCAAAAATTCAAGAATTTTTTTTAACTAATTTATTTTTATTCTCGAAAATTAAAGTTTTGGATCCGAGTCTCAAACCGAGTTCTAAGTTGAGAGTGGTTCTACCCTACTTATTGCTATACTATTTTTAAGTAAAGTATTTGTAGGTATTATAAATTTTGTTGACTGAAGTTTGGTGAAGCAACGACAAATATTATCAAATCATCAACCGTCAAATGGCATCGTTGCCGCATCAACATTGAATTCGGAGTCAAAGATTCGAGACTACAAGTTTTCGGGAACCCACCCAAACATTCTATCCCTCTCTTTATTTTAAATTTTCTATATTGTGTGATTTTTGTTAATTTTCGAGAAAAAAAAAATCCATTTTGTAATTTGTTCATTGTATAACAACAGTAGGTTCTTGAAGTAAAAAAATAAAAATAAAAAAAAATTGAAAAACTGCAGTAGATTCCAACAGTGTAAGACATCATTTGAGTAAAATAAAAAAATAAAAAAATAAAAAATAAAAAAAATGTAAACTGGACAGTAGTGGTTTGTTTCTTTACTTCTCTATTTAGTAATTTCCTAGTTAAAATAATAATAATAAAAATAAAATAAAATACTGTTAGTAAAAAAATATTTTTTAGTCACCGTTTCTCTAAAAAAAAAAAAACAAAAACCACACTGCAGTATACTCCAGCAGTGTGAGGTTTCATTAAAAAATAAAAAAATAAACAAACAACAACAAAACTTCAGTAGGTTGTAATTGTGGCTTGTGTAGGCACAATTGATACCAAAGGCCACCATAGTCCGAATCAAGCTTCCAAAGTTTTGGTCTAATACTAGTAGCCATATATCATTATTTAACCCATTTGCTAACATTCTAATATTAAGGTACAAAAAAAAAAAAAAAAAAAAAAAAAAATATTAGTATAATTGTTCAATTATTATTTTTTTTATTCATTCATTTTTGTTTTCATTATTTGTTTATTTTTGTTGTTTATTTTTTATTTTTTTGCAGGAGATACCGTACCGGTTCGTCAGCCAGGTTCCATATCTCTAAACCCTTGTTATTTCTTTTTTTTTCCTAGATTAGGTGAAAATTTTGCATGCGGATTCTAGGATAGAATAACATTAGAAATTACCCTAAGTTCCCATCCTTTGTATTTAGTTTATTTATATATTTTTTATTTTTATTTTTATTTTTTAGTTTTTTCTAGACACAAATTTTGCATGCGAATTATAGGATAGAATAACATTAGAAATTCCCCTAAGCTCCCGTTTTTTTATTTTTTATTTCTTTTTCTCTTGTTTGTGCATATTTTAATTAGCATTTTGCATAAGATACTTAAGGGCAAAATTCCCACAAGATACGGTCGGGATTTCATCACCCGTTTCCGTGGCCCACAAATCACAAAAATCCTTACAGTTGATAAACCATGAGCCTAATTTTAAAATTAATTAGCAATAATCCAATTTAGGGTTACGAGCTCATAGGCCCTCTAGGAAGGAAACAGTTGGTAGTCACTCCAGTGAGTCATTATCAAATTGATAAACAGTAGGAAATTCTGTCTAGGAGTGTGTTTGACGCGCCATTAAGCAGGCCACGTGTCTCGCCACACTTTCCTGGGAACTACTCCGTTGTTAGTTTGATGATCCTTAACTGGTAATCTATCGACTTAATCTGGAATAGAGTATGAACTGTCTAATTAGGAGAGAATTAATTTGGACACCATCCTATTAATTCTCTACAATATTAGATTTAAAAATTTACCACCCTTGAATTTAAGCTCAAGATAACAAAGCTAAAAATTTTGTGTGATTTGCCCATCATCTAGCCTTTTTAGGTTTCTTTTTCTTTATGCCCTAGTGGTTGCGAGTTAACAGCGTTTAGTTAGGTTTCCTAGTGATCTCTCACTCTTTGATTTAGAAGAAAAATCAACTACCTTGTTAAATCTGTCAACCACCAATAATTCATCAATGGTTGCACCGAGAACTCTTAATGATTATTTTGCCTCAATCACAGCCAACCCACCAAATTGCATTGTTCTACCTGAGAATGATGCACCCCAGTTTGAGATTAGACCCGCCACAATCAATATGTTGCCAAAATTTCATGGACTTGAAAGCAAACAACCCTATATCCATTTAGGGAAGTTTTTAACAATGTGCAACACATTCAAAAATCAAAATTTGAATGAAGAGGGTGTCAAACTGCATCTTTTTCCCCTGTCCTTAGAAGATAGAGCTGCATCATGGTTAAACTCCATTCCACCCAACTTCATTCGATCATGGGATGAACTTGCAAGGATATTCATGAGTAAGTTTTATCCTATGCAAAAGACCGAATCAATGAGAGATGCCATTAGTACTTTTAAAGGGAAAATTGAGGAACAATTCCATCAAACTTGGGACCGATTTCATGACTTGCTACTCAAATGCCCACACCATGGCTTTGATAAAGCACAACTAGTTCATATCTTCTATAAGGGACTTTCACCTATGAAACGAACCATGATTGAATCAATGCACCAAGGAAAGTTCAAGGCCCAAACCCCTGACCAAACATATATACTTTTGGAGGAACTAGCTGAAAATGCCCAAAATTGGAATTGGAATCAAATTGATAATGAATTTTCTAGGAATGATCAAATGAATAGAACATCTGGTTTTTATGAGATCAAACCTGAAAATGAGTTAAAATCTGTGATGCAAAGTCTTGCTGAGGGAGTGAAAGATTTAGGTAAAAAGTTTGATGCATTTGCCCTAATATCTACCCATGCACAATGCAATGTTTGTTCTGGTTTATCCCATCCAACAGAGGAATGTCCGGTCTCTTGTACATCTGAACCTTCGGATGCGCAAGTTTGTGCATTTAATACCTTTAGGAGACCATTGCCTAATACATTTAGCCAAAGTTACCATCCTAATACTAGAAACCATCCTAATTTTTCATGGAGGCAAAATTTACCTCCACAACACTTAAGTGGTCAGTTTGGTTTTCAAGGTAACTCCAATAGGCAACCTCCAACTCAAGGACCAATAATTCCTCAAAATCAATTCCCTAGGAATAACCAGTTCAATCTTAGCCGAGATTTAATAGTTGATCCCATGAACAACTATGTTGCTCCTGTCCCACCGGTCAATAATACTTCCAATTATGAGGACACTTTGAAAATGCTTGCCCTTAATCTTGATCAATCCAATAAGCATTCCAATCAGAGATTTCAAAAGTTAGAAAATAACTTTGATCTCTTGACTCAAAATCAACTGCAATTTCAGCAGTTTCTCCAAAATCAGTTGAGTCAACTCACTGCAGCTCTGTCTGAAAGACAAAGGGGTACATTGCCTAGCCAACACGAAATCAATCCAAAAAGACAAGGAGTTAATCTTGTAGGGACTCCTTCCACTTCTGACCAATCAAATGCCAATGTAAATTCCATCATTACCCTCAGTTCAGGAAACAAAATTGATAATAAGGTTGAACCACCCATCAGTGATGAAATTGAACCATCCAAATTTCTTCCACCCAATTCCCAAAAATCCAAAAAGGACCAAGATACTAAGCTTGATGAGGTCATTCCAAAGCCGTTCATTCCACGTACACCTTTTCCCTCTAGACTAGTCAACAATAAGAAGGATTCTCAATATAGTGAAATCTTAGAGATTTTTCAAAATCTCCAGATTTACATTCCATTTCTCACTGGTATTAAACAAATTCCTCCTTATGCAAAATTCATTAAAGACTTAGTCAAGAGGAAAACCAATATCCCTAAGGAAGCCTTCATAGCCCAACATTGTTCCTCCTTCCTACAAAACCAAGCTGTGGTTAAACACAAAGACCCTGGTAGTCCAACTATCACTTGTAGGATAGGAGAAAATTTTGAAGGTCAAGCTTTATTAGATCTTGGTGCTAGTGTCAATGTGCTACCGTATTCAGTCTACATGGATTTAGGATTGACTGATTTGAAGAAAACTGATGTTAGAATTCAGTTAGCTGACCGATCCATGAAAATTCCAAGGGGTATCACTGAGGATGTGATAGTAAAAGTGAATGATTTTTATTACCCCGTAGACTTTATTGTGCTAGACACTTAGCCAACTCAAGGGAAACAAATTTCAATCATTTTAGGTCGACCATTTTTAGCCACAACCAATGCATTGATCAATTGTAGAAATGGTAGCATGACCTTGACCTTTGGGAACATGAAAGTGGAAGTCAATGTATTTAATTTAATGAACCAACCCATTGATTCAGAATCTATTGAAGATGTTTGTCTCATTGATTCCTTGACCGCCCACACCTTGAACAACTCATATCCTGAGGATCCACTCCAGCATTGTTTGGCCCATTTTGGTAATGATTTTGATGAGGCTAATTACATTAGTCAAGTCAATGAATTGCTAGATTTTGCTACACTCTTTGAAACCATCAAGTATAGAGCTGAATGTGAATTATTGTCCTTGCCAGTTGCCACTGAAATTGAACATGCGAAGAAACCACCAAAGGTCGAATCAAATCCTTTACCCGAGACTTTTCAGAATTCGTACCTTAGTGACTCTGAGTCTTATCCTGTGGTAATCTCATTTGACTTAACCAAGCAGCAATAACCCAAACTACTTAAGGTTCTTCGGACATATAGGGAATCTCTAGCATGGTCCATTGATGATATCATAGGCATTAGTCCTTATTCGATTTCTGATATTCAATGGGTCAGTTCAATCCAAGTCGTTCCTCACAAGACTGATATCACTGTTATTTTCAATGAACAGAAAGAGTTAGTTAATACTTCCATCCAAACGGGATGGCGAGTTTGCATAGACGATCGAAAACTCAATAATGGGACAATGAATGATCATTTTCTTTTTCCATTTATTGACCAAATGTTGGAAAAATTAGCGGGTCCGACCTTCTTCTTAGATGGTCATTTTGGTTATCAATCAATTCCGTTCCATCTCTATTGAGTCTGGCTGAAGACGTTAAACTTAGCGCTACTGGGAGGCAACCCAGTCAGTTGTGTAAATTTTTCTATCAATTTTATTTTTTCACTCTATTTGGATATGTTTAGATTTTGTTTGGGGGTAAAGTCTGTCATAATATTTTCAATCACTTGACTTTTCTTTTGCCAAGAATCTTTGCAGGGACTATACTCCAAAAACACCACCTCAATTGCGGTAATTTGTTCCAATTTGTCTCTTAGATGTATTTTTAAACACTAGGGACAGTGTTATTTTTGTTTGTGGGTGGATATCTATTTAATCAAAATAGAATTTCATTATTCAAAATAAAAAAATAAAAAATAAAAAAATTGAAAAATTGATTTCGTTTGGAAAAGTTTTTTGTTTTTATGCATGAGTGTTTTGCATTATAAGTTGATTAAGTTTGTGTTTATGATATATTAGTAGTATGTGATGCGATATTCCCGCTCATGAGAGTAATGATTAGATTGAGTTAGTGAAATGATGTGGTTTTACATAGGTAAATAAATTAGTGAAATTGAAACCGAAAATGACAACTTTGACCTATAAGCACATGCAAACATTCACTATGGGAAAAACAGTTGATCTTTGACTATGGAGTTGAAAAATTAGCTTTGCCGCTATAAAAGGGGAGAAGGGGAGATAGAATGGAGAAAATTTAAAAAAATTATTTTCAAAGAAATGCAAAAAGTAGTTCTTCGATCTGAGTAACCGGACCTTGGTATCACCAATATCATTGTTCGCGTAAAAAGGGGAGAAACTAATGAGCATAAATCCCATGGAAGAAGTTCGGGCCCAGTTGGTCGGGACTAAAAATCCTCGCTGGAAAGTCCGGAGCTTATAAATACAAAAAGAGATGGAAGTGAAATGATGGAAATAATGAGTTTTTACGAAAAATATGGCAAAGTTTGATTAATGAAGTATAAGAAGAGAGATTGACATACCATAGTAGAATGTTCACAAAAACACGGAAGGTTGTCTAGATTGGGAGTAAAAAGTAACGAAATTATTTACTTCAGTGGGGATCATTCATATCATTAGCTTGAGATAGTTATTGTTCGGTAGTGAGTGGTAGTATTTGTATTCATATTATCTTATATATTGTATCATGGCTTGATTAATGAATATGTGAATGCATGAATGCATGAAAATGAAGAATGAAGAAGTTGTGGGTAATATATACAACCCTCACGAGGCTATTGCTCGTCCACTAGGGTAACCTAGGGGTTTAAGGCCTTATTGCATATGGTAAATGCAATCGAAAGCAGCTTGCGAAAGTAGCACATCTTTAGTTAAATTTAATAAATGTATAATTTTGTGAACTAATCTATTTTCCCCATATTTGCTAGAGGACTAGCAAGAGCTTGTTTGGGGGTAATTTGATAAGTCCATAAAATTACTATTTTTTATGTCAAAAGTAAATATTTAATTTACCATTTTAGTGTATAAATGTTCTTATATATTTCTTATAGGTCTGAATTGGAAAATATGAAGAAAATGGATTAAAGTGAGAAATGAATGTACATGGATGGAAGGTGAAGAATATAATGCACATAAAAAAAGAAAAAAAATGACTTGGAAATCATCAATATTCAAAGAAAAAGAAAAGAAAAGTAGATCTAACTTCCCTTTACAAGATGCCATTTTATTCCAATTTTCTCTATAAATAGGAGAGTAGTTGGAAATTGTAGGAAGTTAGATGGTAGAGAGTGAGAAATTTTAGAGAGAATTTAGTCTTCTATCAAGTTTTTATTTTGTTGTAATCTTTTTCTTAGTTAATGAAAATTTCTTCTATCGTCATGTTTTATTTCTATATCATTATGCTAGCTGAAACATCTTCTCAAGGGAGTGATGAAGCCACCTTGGGTAAGATATACATTATTTTATTTTATTTCTTGTTGTTTAATTCTCTTCCCGAATTAATTCTTTCAAGTGACAAAACCTACAATAGAGGTTGAAAATAGAGGAAGGATTCTCCGTGATTACCAATCAATGGAAATACGGGGAATGCCTACCACTATTTATATTTATTTATTTTTAAACCAAAACATTAGAGGGAGGATTTTCCGTGATTACCAATTAATGGAAATACGGGGAATGCCTACCAATATCTATGTTTATGTTTAATAGGTTGGAGGAGAATTTTGCAATAGAAATATATAATATTATATATATACATCCGGGTGGTGGATTCTCTTTCCTTGAGATTTCTTCCACCATTTGATAATTATCTAGTTATTTTAATTTACTATTCAAAAATTCAAGAATTGTTTTTAACTAATTTATTTTTATTCTCGAAAATTAAAGTTTTGGATCCGAGTCTCAAACCGAGTTCTAAGTTGAGAGTGGTTCGACCCTACTTATTGCTATACTATTTTTAAGTAAAGTATTTGTAGGTATTATAAATTTTGTTGACCGGAGTTTGGTGAAGCAACGACAAATATTATCAAATCATCAACCGTCAGATTCTCTTCTTGTACTTAATTGTATTTACTCTTTTTAATGATGTCAACGAAGGAGAAAATTAGTTGATGAGTATATGTTGTATTCACATTTTTAGGGGGAGCTTTGCTCCTTGGTGATAGGGGAATAAATCCCAAACTTTATACATATGACTATGTGCTTATTTTCAATCATGTTCCCATTGAATGCGTTTTTACAAGCGTTATTTGTATGTCAAAGAATCCTTTTTCATCGTTCACGAACTAAGCATATCGAGATTAGGCATCATTTCTTACGTGATCATGTTGCTAAAGGAGACGTTGTATTGGTTTTTATTGACACTAAAAATCAATTAGCGGATATTTTCACAAAGCCTTTTTCCGGAGGATTCTCTTTCAAAATTCGTAAAGAAATTGGGTTGGCTTTGGACGTTGATGTATTAGCATGATAAAGTCTTTATTCAACCGTCACTTCCCACCTTTTTATGTTGCCAAAAGGGGAGAAGTAAGTTGCTTTCGTGTCTGTAAGTCATGTTTATGTGTGCCTCCATACTAGTGTATGAAATTGCAAAAATATATTTACTAAGAGGGAACATGTAATGCACACATTGAGGGAGAGTATCACTTGATACTTCATCATTTACACGTAAACACAAAATGTTTTGTCAACATCAAAAAGGGGGAGATTGTTTGCCTTGAAATTTATTCTCAGACAATAAATCCTATTTTGATATTAACAAAACATTTAAAGCGTGTTTAATACTAATGAATTACCGAGTTCATGTTTTAACCAAAAGGCAGGTGAACGACTCGAAAAGCAAGCTCAGAAAGAAAGTTTGATTTAAAGCAAAAGGCCGTGAAAGAAATTGAAGCGCAAAAATGGAAAATCAATAAATTCAACGGCAAAGGCGAAAGTTGAAGACTCAAGACTTAGGGTAGATAGGTCGGGGAGCGATCATTGTAACAAGGTAATTTTATGTGTCGATTTTATCATATAAGCTCAAGTATAAAATGAACCGAACTCAAATGGAATGAAAAACATTTTATCGAACTTAAACGGAAAGAAAAATATTTTTATTAAATGTTTTTGAAGTTATCGTCAACTAGAAGAATCCTTTGTATTCTCTAGTAGTCGACTAAAACAATCAGTAGCATCAAGTTTTCATCCATTTTTGAAGTAGTCGACTAAAGCCCTCAAGTAGTCAACTAGAACCACCCATCTAGTCGACTAAAACCATTTGAGTCGACTAGACTACATGAAGTAGTCGACTAGAACCTCTTCTAGTCGACTAGAAGAATCAATCTAGTTAACTAGAAGCTCAAAGTAGTCGACTAGTTTGAACCTCAAATTCTGCAGTTTTTCAGAAAACAGTTTCCATGTTTTGTGCATCATGTTTAATGGATTTCAAACGGCTCTTGACTTCTCTAAATCAATACTCACTCTCATAACCCTAATGTATTGATATATATAGAATGAGATATGTGTATTGTAAGCTAAAAGATTGAAAAATAAAAGAGAAAGAAGTGAAAAAAAAAGCTCTCAAAATTCTACAGAAATTTTCTCTACAAAAGCCATTGAAACCAAGCTTTGAAAATATGATTTTCTCCAAGTTTCTTTGAAAATCAAAACCTCTAGTATCTTTTCTTATTCTCCAAATATCATTCATTGATCATATCCTTTGAGAATACATTTCTAGAACTATTATAAAATCACCAAAAACACTTGAGCTTATATTGATTCATCTTCCATAAAAACCTTTGGGTTTTGAGTGTTTTTGTTCTTGAGTAATTTTATTGATTACATACGAATTTGTAATCTCGGACAAGTAAAGTCCACCGATTGTTCAAGAGATGGTTGTTCTCTTGATTGAGAGACAAGCTCGAGAGGCTTGTGTTGTAAAGGTTTGTTATTCCACCTGTGAAGGAAGGGCCATAGTGAAAGGATCGGGAAAAGTCTCAAGAAGGGGTTCTTGAGCCGAGGAGTAGGAGTTACCGAATCTCGAAAAATCACGGTGTCAATCTCTCTATCTCTCTCTTCTTATTTCATTAATTTGCATGTTATATTTACTTGAATATCTTGTATGCTAATTAGTCTTCTGATTAGTTGTTAGATAAATTGAATTGAATTTATTCACTTAACTATTGAAGAAATTGAGTATTGATTATATATTGTTCCAATTTCGAAAAGGAGTAGAAATATTTTTAACACCCTATTCACCCCCCCCCCCCCCCCCTAGGGTTAATTTGTGACTAACATAACCACCTTGAAAATTTGGTATGTCCAACTTAATGAAGTCACGAAGTGCCTTCTGGGCACGTGAATTCTTATCCACAACACGGGTTCCCTAAGAAGCTTGTGCAATAGCTGCCGCTAGAGTATGAACCTGATCACCCTCTATAAAAAGAACCGCCGCCACACGCTCCCCAACATCGGTAGGTGCGAGCACATTCTCATCAACAACCGGAGGCATTTGTTTAGAAGCATCACCCTCTTGAGATGTAAAATCTTATTCCCCGACGTTGAAAAATTCCAAATCCCTTCGAACGATACGCGGTCGACCTCTACGTGGCGGCATGGTACACTAGAGAAAAAGAAATAAGGGATTATAACACAAGTAATCTAAAATTACTCTAAGTATAATCATAAGGTCATGTTGACGCACACACAAGTCAACAAGGTAAAATAAACAACTACAAGTAAGAAATAAGTAGTAAACGAAAGACCACGAAACGAAAAGTAATAACGGCCACCGTCCGTCGTCTAATAGATAAAGAACATACTCTGATAGCAATTTGTCACGCTCTGAAATCCTAAGATCCCATCCCAGAGGTTTCAATACTCCAAGGGTGACGTGAATGAAAACTACATAGTAGAATAGTGGAAAAAGGTCCACAAATAATAGTTGAAGCGGAAGAAATGAAAATGGATTACAATACTCCCATCACACAAACCTCTGCTATAAATCCCATAATTTGTTATATAAGGGTACCATTAAGCAACATAGATCAATGAGCGAAGCAAGGAGAGAAAAATCCAAAAAGGAAAACTCAACAGTAATGCCAAGATCTCGGGAAGAACTCCTCGAGATCTCAGGAATTTTACCGAGGTCTCGGAGAAGTGGATGCTAGTGTCCCACTGGCGTGAAATTAGCTAAATGTGGTAAGGAGTTAAAGGTGGTTGAACACCACTGTCCCGAGATCTCGAACAGCTGTAAGAATATTTTTTGAAAATGTTGAAAATGCTCCTTTAAACTTTATAAAATTATCCGTCTTGCCCCGGGGTTTCGTTTTAAATATCGTCGGCCTCTAAAAGTTAGAATCTTTATAAAATTTGATTTAAGGTTCGTTTTCAAAACGGGAAAACTTGTCGGGCTATGGGGGTGAGAGAAAACGGGTTTTTCTTTAGAAACTGGAAGGAATTCATAAACCGAGAAAAATGTTATTTCTGGAAAATTATCTAATATCAATAATAATAATGAAACCAACACTATTAATGCTAAAATGAAGCAATTTAAAGTGCCAATCATTAAAGCTCTCTAAGGCAATACAAAATAAAATGTAATCTATCATTTCCGGTATCGAAGTGTACCAAAAGAATAAAGTCCCCGCGCATAGTGCTCCGTGGGACGTACATCAAATAAAACTACCTGACTAACATACTAACCGGAAAAAGAATAAGGTTTACATCATTTGAGTTATACATGTTTACAAAAAGAAAGCATGTGTATGTATCCCATCTATGCTCTATAAAAGTGCGGTCCGCCACCATAAGTACAAAAAAGCAGACAATTCATCACATAACCACCGAGAGACTACGAGCCTCCCATAATGGGATCATCACCAGCAAAATGTTTAAAATAATGGGATGAACTCACTATCTCAGTGGAGGAAGTGTCACCACTTCAATCCCGGTCGTCCGGGTGGTACAACCCGCCCTAGGTACTTGCTACTAATCCTAGGTCGGTCCTCTTATCCCACATGGCTCTCATGCCGATCCGGGATCCCATTGAACCCAACATACAGTTCCAACAACATGCTCAATATCAATATTACATAATAATAAGACATGTATCAATATAAACAATTTAATCACATAATAGAAAATCAAATGCAATGTGACTCAACATCAACTCATGGTATATATACTATCCACTATGATCAACGGATATAAAGTGTCGCCTAAATCGTTCACTTGAAAGGATATATACACTCAACAAGGAAGATCAAAAATACGAGATGACCCGTGAGAAAATGGGTTTGGAACAATCCATCCCCTTATCTGAATCCAAAGTTACTAGTATGTGGGTCGCGAGGACACTCCCTAACCAGTTGTTACGACGATTCGACACAAGTCTACTCACACATGGTTACACAACCGGCATAAACCGACAGCAAAAGATCGCAATGCAATAGGTGTACACTATGTAACGATGTCTCAAATGAATTATGTACCAACATAAATATGTTATTCATCATATTTTCAAGTATCATTCCCAAAAATGGCATTATGGTCATATTATTTCACCATATAAGCAATTTCAACCACAAGCATATAATATCACAATTTTCATGCTTTCAAAGGGGCCTAAGTTCTTGTCTATGTTGTAATGACTCAACAAGTATATACATTGCATATATATATAGACACACATACTCACGTTACACTGAACCAAAACGACTCATTTTTCCCCTACCTCAAGTCCAAGCAAGCATAAGCTCACCAAAAGTGTGTCAATGCTCAACAAAGCTCTTTACAAGCTAACAATAAAATAAAGGTTATAAGACAAAATTTATAATGATGTCTTTTAACAACTTTAACAACAATTGAAGTTAAATGACAAGGTTTGGAAATGAAATCTCTAGAATTCACAAAGCTAAGGTTTTGAGGGAGAAACCCTAAAAAGAAGAGGACTCACCAAACCTTTAGGTCACAAGAAGGCTTGTACCACCACAAGTAGAATCAACCGGTAAACAAGGCTAACAACACCATTCAATATGATAACAAGGATAGAAGAACAAAAATCCAAGCTTTGATACAATCTCAAGAGAAAAGGTAAACTAGGGTATTGAAAGATGAAACCCAAAAGAGACAAGAAAGTTTCCCCAAAGATTACACAAATATGAAGATTAGGAGATTCCAAGCAACATTCATGTTCAACACTTTCTTCAATTCTTCACAAGTATGTAAGAAATTGGAAGAAAAATGAGAAAAAGAAGAGAGAAAAGGGTTTGTATGGTGAAATGATAAGTCTTTCAATTGGAAGACTTGTGAGGATGTAGAGATCCCCCACTATATTAAAACCCATCCAAAGGTCCACAATTAATGTGAGAGAAAAGGAGAAGAGATCCAAGGGATCAGAATTAATGTGTCTTGCAAAAGGAAGACTATACCCATAACACATAAAGCTAATTTGAATGTCAAATAAGGCCTTAGCATCCAATGGTTGAGATTAAAGATGGGAGGAAGTAGTTTAGATTCAAGGGACAAGAGCTTGACAACATTAAAGTAGTCCTTAAAGTGAAGATGATTAAACGCATTTACAACTAATTACAAGTGTGCCATTAATACACTTTTTACCAATTAACCAAGATCTTCTAATTTAATTACCACAATGTCACTCAAGTGTCTTCCCAAAACTTAGCTAAAGTTTTAGGATTTTCCACTATCTCAACACTTAGTAAAAATACTATTATGCCCCTAGGTCAATAAATTTCCAAAATCGATTTCAACGCTTTTCATTATTCACAAAATAAAATTACAACATGCAACTTACGAATTTAATTAACAAGTAATATACGTAGAACATGTTAAGAACAGTAGACACGTAATCACATAAGCACTTAATCAATAATTAAGATTTTAATGTAAACGCAAAATATCGAACGTTACACTATTGGGGTGGTACCCTTCGTACTAGGCTCATACCACCCCAAGAGGGGTTTCCTCTTGTTTGCAGTTTGATGGTTATTCCCTTTTGGTTCATGTTATTAAGGTGGGTTTGGGGTATTCTTGATGGGGTATGACCCATTAATGTTTTCAGCTTTGTCTCAGTTTGATCTATCTAATGCCGACTTTTGGAGGGGAAAAAAAGTTTGTGAAGATTCATGAATATTATTTTTATATTTATCTAATATTTATAAAAAATACCACATTTTTGCACATGCTTTTTCTTAGTGTGTGTATATATATCTGTAACTATAATTATGTATTTATTTGTTTGTGTATGTATATTTATTAGGAATAACTACATGTGGTCAAAGTTTATAATAAATAGATAAAGTATAAAAATGAGGAATATACACTCAATTGATGGTAATTTAAACGGTAACTACAAGCATAGTTGTCAGGATCGCTTTAATCCTACAATCCTACTAGGTACGATCCTATGACAAAAAATGATCCGGATCGCACAAAAATCGTTCATATGGGTAGGATCGCGGTAGTATCGGTAGGATCGCAGTAGGATCGGTAGGATCACGATAAGATTGGTAGGATCGTTCGATCCTATGATCGGCTTTTTAGGTGAAAAATTGGGTTGCGCTATCCATGTAAAAGGGCCAAAACTTTTAAAAAGAAACAAATATATACTTTTGTCTTTTAAGCCCATGGCCAATCTATTTCATATAAAAGGGCTAAAGTTTCTTAAAGAGAAATAAAAAAATATCTTTAAGACCCAAACCCAACCCAATCAATATATACCAAGACAGTCATAATCGAGATTCTAGGTAGAATCGTTTTGGGGTCCGTAGAATCGTAAGATTTTAGCAACTTGTATTAATTATTTTTTAAAAATATTAATAATTAAATATTTAATTTTAAAGTCTAAATAATATTAGAATTTTTTAAATTTTCTAATACATTGGCCCTTTAAATATTTTCTCATAAATTTAGGCCATATATTGGAATATTAGACTAAATCATAAATATTTTGAGCATTTCATATGAAGGGCGAAACCGTCAAATTATTATAAAAACGTAGTAAAATCGTAGTAAAATCGTAAAATCGTACAGAATCGTATAAAATCGTAGAATCGGGATTCTGACTGCCTTGATATATACTATTCTAAAAGTGTGAGGGATAAGAATATTTTCAAACTTTTTTCAAATAAAACAAAAATAAATTAATTAATATGCATTAATTGAAATGTAACTCTAATTGGTATTTCGAAAGACATAGACTAAAGAAATATAGAGTAATATTATGGGATATGCCAAATTTATGTAATCACTAAAAAATTAAAAAATGGGACTTAATTACTCTTATGCATTAGTTATTAAGAAAATTCCTTTTAGTCTTACTTTTGCATACAAAAGTCAAATAAATCGTAAAACTAATTTAGTAGGACAAGTAAGTCCTCCTTTTGAGGTCCATCTCCAAATAAGATTAAATTTAAAATGTTGTAAAATCAATAAGTAAATTCATTAATTACTTATATGTTACCCATTTCTTCAAATTTCACACTTAGATCATAGGCTTAATAACTTAAAATTTTATTTTTTGAACCATTTTTCTTGAAAAATGCCATTAAATATATAACATTAAATTTTTAATATTTCCAAAAAATTAAAAATGTAAGACCTTATATTAGTTATGTAATAGTATACAAAATCTATTTAAAAAAATAATAATGCAATAGAAAATTTAAGCTTATATATTATTTGCGTAATGCTTTCATAAAATCGACTTTAAATGTTGTAACTCATATTATCTTGATTATTTTTATATATTAATTAATATATTTAAGATTAATAAGAGAACATAATCAATACCATATGTATATATTCTTTTTAATATTTCTAAAATCGACTTTAGGATGATGTTTTTGTTTATATTTGATATTTTGAGTATATTTTTGTTATATTATAGATATATAATTAGTTAAGAAATTAATTTGAACTATTTTTATAACATTATAGTAGAATCTTACGATTCTACGATTCTGATCGTACGGACCCCCAACGATCCTAACAATCTTGTGACGCCGGACAGAATAGAGATTATTCCGTAGGCTAATGCAATAGGTACTTTGCAAGGGAAAAATAGGAGAATTTCGACCCAAAATTCAGAGAACACTCTGGAATTTTATATAATTGTTTATAATCAAGAATGAATAAAAACAACCCACATGTCGGGTTTAAATAGCTGAAAATCAAGGATTTTATCAAAAATAGCAAAACCCTAAAAGTCTTACCAAAACGAAATACGGAAAGAAATCAAAAGATTGCCAAAAATCTGGCCCAAATTGGGTTCAGAATCAATTCCTAATTGACAAATAGAAAATTACCATAAGTACTAAAAATTAACTAAAAAATAGAGATTTGAAAAGGAAAACAGCAGATCACGATTTCCTGTCATCCTTGCGCTGATCCTCCTGCATCAGTCACCCCGGGTTGGAAAGAACTCGTCCTTGAGTTCACAGCAGCATCAGCAGAATCCGCAAAACAAGGACTCGGGTGTTTCGCATTAAAGACATCAGATGTTTTCAAGTGACTAGGGAGACACAACATGTATGCGTTGTCATTAATCTTCTGCAATATCTCACAGGGTCCAATCTTCCGCTCCTTAAGCTTATTATACTCGCCAACAGGGAAACGATCACGAGTTAATACAACTCAAACAAAATCACCAACATCAAAAGTACCTGACGATGATGACTGTCTGCTCGAGTTTTATACTTGGCATTGCTCTCGTGACAGGTCAGTTTCACCTGCTCATGGATGCCTCGAAGATGTTGGGCCAACTCACCTGCCCTAAGATGTAAACGGCCCGTGGGTAATTCTGGCAGCAGTCCAGGAGGAAGGTCTTCTGGCATCAAAACAGAGAATTCCGAAAACAGCTGTTGGACCTCCATGGGTAATTCTGAAACCTCACCTGCTGCACTATTTCCACAAGGCATAAAAACAGCTTCCTTCTTTGGACCTGCTGCTGGGATCACATTCTGCTGAGATTCAGGAGGATTGTTAAATGGGATCTCAAGATTTTCCATGCCAGTTATATCGTCCTCCAGTAAGGAGTTCAAGAAAATGTCTTCCATCTGATCAACTTCATAATCCGGCCACTGGTATGGAAGCGTCCACTGAACTTCAGTCGCCGTGCTTGCATTGAACACATCCTCATCTCCTTCTTCGTCATACACTGGCTCTCCAATGAAAATATTGGTTTTCAACCAATCATCTTCGGAATCAGAATCTTCCAAAAATATTGGCCCTAACTGTGGATACGGATTTTCGAAGGTGGAATTGTCGGTATCAGAATCTTCCACATCATGATTACCGATTTCCTGCGCCGCCAGGCGCTGGGTTAACTCTGCCACTTGCCTCTTCAAATCCTCAATCATAATATCCTGAATGTTACGATCACGGCGCGGGACTTCCTCAATCGGAACCTGCCCACGACGACCACCAGCCATTGAAAACTGATGAAAATACCGCCTCAGGAAGATGCTGAGCTCTTATACCAATTGACGCTGGACAAAATAGAGATTATTCTACAGGCTAGTGCAATTGGTACTTTGCAAGGGAAAAACAGGAGAATTTCGACCCAAAAATTCAAAGAACACTCTGGAATTTTATATAATTGTTTTTATAATCAAGAATGAATAAAAACAACCCACAAGCCGGGTTTAAATAGCTAAAAATCAAAGATTTTATCAAAAATAGCAAAATCCTAAAAGTCTTACCAAAACGAAACACGGAAAGAAATCAAAAGATTGACAAAAATCTGGCCCAAATTGGATTCAGAATCAATTCCTAATTGACAAATATAAAATTACCATAAGTAGTAAAAATTAAATAAAAATAGAGATTTGAAAAGGAAAACAGCACGATTTCCTGTCATCCTTGCGTTGATTCTCCTGCATCACCTTGACTACAAGTTGGTATGGGTGGTGGTTAGTACACGAGTAAATAAAGATGTACAAAACCTCTATTGTTAATAATTAGCATATTTAGTGGTAGAGGAGAATAGTGATACGTTTAAAATTTAGGAGAATTTAGCAATTTTAGTGGGCAACTAAAGAGGATTTTTGTAAACGAGGACACATTTTGTGATGTTATCTTATATTATAACCATGCATGTTAAAAGATGCAAAATTGTTTGATAAAATTTAAAGTATGAACTCTAATTATGAAATGTTTTCAGTAGTGCTTAAAAACAATATATATTTTACGCTATTTTGATAAATTTTCAGTGGTAAGTGCTGACCCTATCACTTAAAAACTTAATGGATTCAACACTAAACTTGAATAAGTCAGAATTAGATTTAAGTAATTAAATAATGATATCAAACAACACCCAACTCGATATCATTTCCTCTACTTAGTACCCAAAAAATAATATTATTAATACTAATAATAAAGGAGAAAAATATATTTCCACCAATTTCTAATGGACTTTTATATTACAAAGGTTAGATTATTAATCTGATAGAGAGCTGCTGGTAACTAGTTGATTACCACAAAGGGGTGACTGAATACCTAGTTGTGGTAATCAACAATAAATTAATAATCAACTAGAATTAAGAAATTCTTCTGGTAATTAAGGGTATCAGCTTTTCAGAAAACGTCAACTTCTCTTTTCTTCAGTACAAAAATAGAAGCAGAAACTCAGTCAAACAAGGCCTTAGAGTTAGACTGATTTTTTTAAATAAGTGACAGAATACTTTGTTGCAGCCGATTTTTTCAACACCATTGGTACAACTGATCAAATCAACAAAAAATCAAGAAATTCTAAAAGTGACTTGAAAACATTAACGACACAATTATTGGACCATTCTATAAATTAATGAACTACTATTAGTTAGTTGTAACCAATAATTTTTTTTGTATGGAGATCCGATCTGTTTTTTTTTTTTTAGGTAAATCAAAAAATATATTAAACAAAAACAAAGGCCAAAGGGCAGAAACCAAACAATACAACTACCCCCAGAAAGGGAGGAACAACAGTAGCTACAACAACAAAAAGAAACAACAGCCTTGGAAAGCAAGAGAGCTAAACAAAAACGCTAAAAGCTAAAAGAAGGATTAAACATCAGCATTAATAACATGACTTGGAAGCCTCCAAAGATCAGCAAACTCTCCTGATTTCTGGTTGTTTTTGAGCTTGAAGGAAGTCAATCTCAGTCTCAAACAGTTTTCAAGTTTTGCCGTAAGGGTCCTAGGAGGGGTGAGAACTCCAGCAAAGAGCCTTTGGTTCCTTTCTCTCCAAAGGAAATAAATGGCTGCAGCAAAGCAAAGCTTGAAGGTCGAAGAAATCAGAGAAGTTGAGCTTTGATTCCACAAGTTGGATGCCCAGTTAATAATATGCACATGAGATCCATTGCCCAGAAAAACTCCACATCTCTCTTGGCACCATTGCCATAAAAAGGAAGAATAGGAGCAATTGACAAACAGGTACTCATGATTCTCACTCATTTCATTACATAGAGGGCAGAGAATAGAAAGACCTGAAAGGACACCTGGTCTGTCTTTTGTGCACAGTCTAGCAAGGGAACCAGATTGTATGATGCCATGGAGAAGAGGGAGAGGGGGAGAGGAGAGCCATGAAGGTTCCAGTTGGGGAAAGGTCCAAGAGACCCAATGCTCTACACATTAGCCTAATCTAGAGTAATAATATGTGACAATCAACGCATTGCACACACAAAATTAAAACAACATATAGAATTAGCAAATTAAAATCTTTATAAGGACATATTTATATGAATAGTAAAACCCTAATTTGGAAAAAAAACAAAAACAAAAGTTCATATTCATTGTCACAAGGTCTTGGTTAAGTTACTTCATCATTGATGATCAAAGTCAATACCCGAACCAATTACCCTTGCTTGGTGGTGAAATGCTTTGTTGCTCAAAACAATCAACCACAAGGCAAGGCTTACCTAAGGTGCGCTCTTGACTTCTTCCTTTTTTCTGCATTCCAAAGTAAACACAGCCATCCTTGTATTTTTCTCCTCTTTCTTCAAGTCTCACTGCACATGTAGAGAAAACAATTAATGCAAGACTTTTCTAGAACTATATATAGCCTTTAAAAGGTAAAGTAATATTTTTTCTTTTTTCCGGTAACCGTAGTATCCGGGCCAATTTACGTGCACCTCGACTAATCCCAGGGGCCCTGAAGTTAACGACCGGATAAACCTCTAGTGGCCCAGACGGAATTGTGATAAGCGGGAATCGAACATAAGACCTAATGCTTCTTGAGGCACTAGGTCCTGCCTTTTTCCCAACTGTGTCACCAGTTCGGGTTAAGGTAAAGTAATATTAAACTGGAGAAATCGTGAATGTTTTGTTTTCAATTCATATTTTGGTTTTCCAAACGCTGCTTTTGATTTCTTTTGGAGTAAAAAGTTATTTTGAATGGTGTTTGACAATATCTTTAGAAGAGATTTTAAACTTTAGAAATGCGTTTTGAAAAAACCAGTGGGTATGAGCTTCTCTACGAGGCTAGTGAAAACTCATATGGAAGAACTTCTAGGCATTGGAACTCTTGGACATCTAAAAGCTAACAAAGCCTAAACTGAATCAATGCTAAAAAGTGTTTAAGAAATGAAGTAAAATGTGTCACTATGTAAATCCCTTCTTTATAGTCTGCATCTTTGAACTCTTGAATAATCTGTATTGTAGCTTATTATGCATTCACTTATCAGATTTATTTCCTTGGACATCTAATAGATAACAAGGCTAAATGAAACAATTCTATCTAATCCAAGTGAGATTGAAGGATGCTCACCATATATAAGATTTCTTGGTCATGGATTGTCACATAATAAGGCACCTTTGATCCTTTCGACCGTGCACTTGATGAGACTGTTAACAGTTGCCACTGATCCGAGAGAGAGCTTTGCGGTTGGAACTGAATCAACTAAGATCTGAAACGCAACTGTTAGCAGTGATCCACCAGTCCCGACCTCATAAATTTTTTCTCCATGGTTTCCAACCGCCCCATCAGGAAGTATAGCAAAACCTGATGGCAATAGGGCAACGTAATCCGGATCCCCACCACTTAAGACCACATTCATTGCCACAATATCCACAGGAGCATATATAACATAAGAGCCAGTAGCATCTGTGCAACTCTCTTGCAGTATCAGCATGTTGCTCTGGCTTGAATTCGCACTCTTCAGTGTATTTTGACATTGCAACACAAATTAGTTTAATTGACAACATGTGATTTCTATCTATAACAAACACACGAACATATATTCAGTGCATACAATCTTACATTAACGCGCAGCAGAGATACACAGTTCCCTGGATCACGACCATTAGCAATATGCGCCATTTCCTGAATTAGGCCACCATTTGAGAGAATATCCCACTGTATTACATATGAAAGATGAAATCCACATATCATTATTATACAAGATATGTATATAATTGATTCTATTACATTGCAAGACAAGCTACAAAATTAAGGTCTTTTTTTGCAAGATAAAAGAAGACGCAAAGTCAATTCTGCAGGCGTTTCAGCTAAAAGCTAAAAATGTAATAGCACAACGAGAACGAGAAGTAGAAACATAAAATTACGGAGTCTATACACTTGATTCAATATCGGTTCAGAATCTTCAGATGCCTCTTCTAGTTTTAGTGGTCACTTGTGTGCTAGCATGACTCGAAGTCAATGTTTCTGTTGTATGCCTTACATCTATCTATCTATGTGTATATATATATATCCTTTGTATGACTCAAAGGATGATATGCATTCTCATGGATTTCATCTACTTGCTTTTATATATATATATAGCGAAAATAGATAATTTGAATGCATGTGTGCCTATAACTGAAGTACCTGATTTCGAGAGTGCTCATCCCGAAGAAAGTCAAAAACCCTCTTAGGCGGAACTGGCATCCAGAATGAAGTTGCAGCACTTAGCACAATACCGGGAGGCCTGCCTGGATCATCCATACTCTTTCTAGTCATGACCCTCACATCATCAGCACCACTTCCTGACAATGTAGTCCATGTGTGCGCAGTAGAAGCTCCAACACCGCTGCAAAAGCTCATCACCATCCTCTCAGCCAGCTTCAACATACTCTTCCTCCCTTCCGAATTTGTTATAACTGTACATTCATCAAAATTTGTCACCAAGAAGTTAAAGAATAGTTGATGTTCACTGATTTAGAAAATAATTTACTCCAATTTTGTGCAAAGAACAAAATTAAATTAAATGAGGTATTACCTCCAATATCCCCTGGAATGTTATTAGCCATTACACTAGCCAGACGTTCACATTGTCGGTCTAATGTAACCACCCAGCGCTTTGCCCCAAATGCGAGGCCTGAACTAACTAGCTGTCTGTATATACTATGAACAGCTCTATCATCCACTTCTACATGTTCAATCCATGTCACCTATTGAATGGTAGAACAATGAGAGAAAATGTTACCAGTTACATAATATCTGCTATGAGTAAGTGGAACGTGGAAGAAATAATTGTTACCTTTGAGTAACCATTTGGCAATTCTTGAATTAAGCAACCGGATGGCCTCCTTCTGCATTTTGACATTGGGCTAGGGCACAAATTGTCCAAGGATGCATCAACCACCGCCCACGTCCCATCAGCATGCTGCTTGCAGTACCTTACGAAATAGTTTTCACGAGTTGGGACAAGTGGTGTAGGGACCTGGAACTCTGCTGTCATCTTTAATCACAACGTTAGGTATGTTTCTTAAAAGCTAATTAAGCCACAAATAGTGAATTCTAAAAAGAATTTAGAATTCGAAGAATGATTCAAGTACTTGTTTAGTACCACTTGGAAAGCTCCGTTGTAGTTCCCTGCTACTCCAGTTGAGAGGACCTCCATTGTCATTGCTCTTGAGACAATACTAGAAAACACATTTGACCATTGATTCTGATAGCCATCAAACAATCTTGAATTAAGATCATAGTTTCAAAAGACTAATAATAAGATAGGTCATCATATTAATATACTATGCCTACCACATCCATAAGAATCTCCACAAGATTAATATGATTCATAATAACAATTGCAGATTCTCTTGAAGCTTCAGAATTTAACCCTAAGGGCTTTAGACGCGGGAAAGTCCTCGAGTACTCATCCTCACTCAAGCGCTCTGTAGCATTGTCAGCGCTGCGTATCCACAAGGGTTCCCCTGCCTGTGTCATTGCAATTAGTTCTTCCATTGCAGCCACAGCAAGCTCAATGATCATTGGCTTGTCTGCCTCGGTAGGGCCAGACATTGACCTAAGAAGATCACCAGCTCCATACATCTCTCCTAACATGCTTGATTGTAGGCCAAAATTGGAGACTCCACCATCAAGTGAACGGGTAGGTCCATGAGGAGAAAGATGATGAGGTTGTCCAAGCAATGGCTTGCCAACATACTTTGCAGCAATTGAAGATATTCTGTCAATCTATAAACATAATATATAATTAGTCTCAGCTTCATCATTTGCTAAATGCCTAATATATGAGTAGAATGTATATGTATGTAAACTTTATCGTCTCCTCCAGTTACCTCGTCCCTTAAACGAGCATTCTCTATCCTCAAGTGTTGCTCATCGAATGACATCTCGCCAATAGAAGCAGGGCCTCCACAACTGGGACAAGTAGCATTGCTAAGGGCTTCTTTGTATCTTATATTATCTGCACGAAGCTTTTCGTTCTCATTTCTCAGCTGTGTGTTCTCATGGCGCTCATGTTGCGTCTGTGCATACATTTTTCATCATCTAAGTTTAGGGAAGAGCATATAATGCTAAACTACAAATATTGTTTTCTTTTGCTGAAAAAACAAATGAATGCAAAATTTTGTATGGTTGATAATTTTATGCTATCAAAAAACAAAGTTAAATATGTGTAACTTAATTTCGATAACTATACTTTTATGGTTCTTGAAGGTGTATCAGTTTAAAGACACATAACTCTTTTAGTCAAAAGTAATTTGAATGTAAATAATGAATGCACTCATATAATGTTAAGATTTACATAATCTGACATAAATGTTCACAATGAAGATTTTATTGAAAGATTTCACCATACAAAAGAAAAGATTACAAGTTTCTACCCTGTATCTCTCTCTTCTTACTCTATGAAGTACGGTTACTTCTCAAGTCCACGATTCCCAACAAAAAAAAAGGTCAAAGAAATCAAATTTTGAATCACAACACTATTCAAACCGAAATAAAATCTGGCCACAACTTCACACTTCACACTTCGGTGGGGTCACTAAAAAAAATAAAGGCTTTAGTGGCGGCCGTAATTGGCTCTAAAAAGAGTGAAAACACCCGTTCTAACCTTTAGTGGCGGGCGATAAGTGGTCACCTAAAGTAGTTCTTCTTGGCTATAGCCGCAGTAAAAACTATTATTACACCTCATAGTTCTTCGATAAAAAAAATCAAATTTTGTTTTATACTGACAGACAAGGTGGCACTAAATTTTTGTCACGAGAGTCATATTTTTTTTTAGTGGGTTTGAAGGAAGTATATATATGGAAATTGTTTGGAAAACATATAAAGTGGCTGATATGCATACCAAACATAAATGTTACCTTCATTTGTGTGCGCTTGTTTTGAAACCAAAATTTAATTTGCAAAGGCTCTAGCCCTAATCGACGCCCAAGATCTTTCCTTTGCTTATCATCTGGATGAGGGCACTCTTTAAAAAAACTGCAACAAAATTCAAAAACCCAAAATAAGAATCAAATCACTAGTAGGAATTCATAACACAAGATCATTGAGTATCATCTCTCTCACACACACACATAAACACTCAAAAATGGAGGTACAAAATGATGCTTACGATTCCATTTCCTGGATTTGATGCTGCGTGTGCCGGTGGTACCTCTTCTTCTTCGATGACTGGTTCGGATCTTGTTCGTCCCCGGATGGGGCTTCCATGATATCAGTCACTGATTTGTTCTCGAATTCGTCATCTCGTATCAAATCCATCTCATTTTCTGGGGTTTGGTGGGGGATATCCAGTATATGACGGTGACTCTCAAACATGTTTGGTTGAAACATCTTCACTGATACTTGTAGTAAATTCCCAAGCTATGGCTTTTCTAAAAAAAATAAACACACTATTAAGCTACACTCATGTAAAGCATGGTACCAAAATAAACAATAAATTAGAAGTATAAATCCCAGGTATTAATTAGTTATAATCTTCACCATAAACAAGTATATATGCATATTCTATATATGTTAATACTTAAAAGACTTGCTTATGATCTAACAGATTACAAATGCATTTCATAATTAAAATGGAAAACAAATTAAAAAAAGAAAAAAGAAAAAGAGTACTACTTAAACAGTCAATCAAAATGAATGAAGAGAGAAGAACAAACTTTAAATAGATGAATAATTAAAAAATAAATTAATAGAATAAAATGATAGGGAAGTGAGTTCTAACCTGATTGAGAATTAGCTATGAAGAAGATCCAAATCAAAAAAAAAATCTCAACCCAGGAGAAAAACATCAGCAGCTCACTCACTCGAAACCCTAAAATTTAGACATCAAGCACAGTCAGGAGAAACCCTAAAAAGAGATCACACTTTGTGTAGAAAGTACTGAAATTTCTCTCTCTCTTGGGGTGGGGTGAGGTGAGGTGAGGTCCTCAATTTGGTTTTGACCTCTTGGAGTGACAGGTTGTGGGTTGAGTCAGCCCTATTAATAGATGCTCTATATATGTGTGTGTTGGCACTGTGTGATTGGTGTGTGATTACATGTAATAACAGGCCATTGGTGACTTGGGTTTCATTTGTCTTGGATTCTATGTCCACTCTGTCCTTATGTGCCAAAATGACCAGATTAAGAAAATTTTAGATGCAAAAGAGTTGACTCACACACACTGTGAAATGGCCTTTGACACCGCCAATTCCAAAACCAAGCTGTTTTACTTGTAACGCCCACGGAAATCACGCTCATAACATCAAACCCACCCTCTATCTTCCGCCATATATATATCCCTGCAAAATGTAACCGAAAAGTTAAAAAACCATATATACTCTGTGTGTGTGTGAAAGATTGTGTGTGAGAGAGAGTGTGTTCACACACACATATATTTATATATATATATATATTGTAACGATCTATGTTTAGAAACGGATGGTTTATTTAGTAACTTTTTTTTGGGCAAGTAGTGTAGCTTAGTGGTGGTAAAAGGATACTTACAAAAGCAAAACAGCTCTTTTTTTGGAAATGATGTGGTAAGTCAAAGTGAGAGAAAGTTCAGATCCGGTTTTCAGGCTAATGGGTCATCGAAAAACCACTTCTTGAAAGCTGAAGTATTGATATATGATGGTTTAGAGATAAACCACTTTTGAGAGAAGAACTGAAGGAGTAGTGAGAGAGAAAGTAAAACATACGAGGAAAAAGAGGAGATAGAATCAAAGATGGGGAGAGAGAGAGAGAGAAGGAAGAGGGAAAGGGAAGAGATGGATGAAGATGTGGAAAGGAGGAGTTATTGTAGAGAGAGGGAGAGAGGGTGCAATCGCATTTATGGAGGCTGGTGGTGTTATTGCTGAGGAGAGAGAAAGTTGACATCTTATATGTTTAAATTCCTTCCATGGGTGTATGGTGAAACCACTTATATGCCTTCTTAACTCCTCACCTATACATACATACACATATCTATACATGTATATTGATGTATAATTCTTCACTGTCTACATTTTGAAAAATCAAAGGAATTTATATTTTCTTCACAGAATAATTTTTCAAAATCCTATTATATTTTGCCTCTAATACATACATCCATTGCATGATTCATTTGTAAATCTCCTTTGTTTTAGAAAGTATTAAAATCTCTAGAACTAACTACCACTGCAAAAGTTCATTGACACTACATATTTATACAAGCAATATGCATGTATTTATTTGGCACCAAAAAAAAAACATGTATCAGTGAAAAAGTTCATTGTCACTATACATTTCTGCAAGCAATATGCATGTATTTATTTGGCAAAAAAATAAAAATGTATCCGCATATAATACGTGCTTTAAAAGTTAAAACAATGCAGATAGACCAATAAAATTAAATATATAAATTCCAATAGTAAATAGGTATTTTCAAGTGAATTAAAATGGTTTGGTTTATAAGAAGATAATCAAATCAAGAAACATCTCATTAACATATCCATAGGAATGGTAATGTGGATATCAATTTATTTTACTTATTATATAGTTTCGAGAGTTGGAAATATGTGTCTTCTAGGCAGTTTAAGTTAAGAATATAAAACAAGGTCATTTAAAATTATTTGATTGATTAATTGATCAAGTACCAGTGAACAAATAAATCTTAGACCAACTAACATTTTTATCTTACTAAGCACACTCAGTTAGTTATTCAAAACTTGATAAATAATTGGGTTCGGGAGCATTTAACCACTGTAGTATGCATATAGTACGTATAAAATCCCTGTGGTTCTTTGAGACCGTATTATTCAAAAATATTTGCGTTTTGCTCCTACTGTGACATGAATTGTCTGAAATACCCTTATAATAAGTTTTTCTAAAAAAACAAATTACAAAAACAGAAAATATGTTTATAAAAAATATATTTAAGAAAATCATCAACAAAACCATTACATTTTTTTTTCAAAAATATTAAAATTATTTTGAAAAATATAACAAGGCTATTTTTAAAAAAAATATATATTTATTTATTTAACATTTGATTAAAAAAATTAATCCAATTTAGTTTTTTTTGAAAAAATAAAATAATATTACAAAAACAAAAACAAAAACTGAAAATATGTTTATAAAAAATATATTTAAGAAAATCATCAACAAAAGAATTATAATTTAATTTTCAAAAATATTAAAAAAAATTGAAAAAAAAAACATATTTTTTAACAACTTTTTATTTTTATTTATTTATTTATGATAAAAAAAAATTAAGCCAGTTTCTTTTGAAAGTTTTTATTTTTATTTAATTATTTAATTATTTTATCATTTTATTATACTATTTATTATTAATTCAACATTTGTTATTTTTATTAGGTTACAAGGAGAATTTTTGGGATTTGAAATTATTTTAAAGCAAAATGGGGGTAAGTGTTGCAATATTTTGGAAAAAGAATGGATTTATACACATATTTTATAACAAATGGGGGTTTTGCGCACCTAGCATGAAATTACTGGAGATTTTTCGTAAATAACCCTAAATAATTTAGTGTCCTCAGAAATTTAATAGAAACGAGACAGACATCCTATTTGTGTAATCCTGATGTGATACAAAATGGGATATACTGATTTACCCAAAACAAAATTGAATAAACTGACACGGTAGTATTTTTTTTTTAGACATTTTCTTTGTGTGTGTTTAGAATTTGGTAACCACATTTTACCAATTGCTTAACTTTTTCCGGGAAAAAAAAAAAAAAAAAGAGTCAAAACAAGTGAGTGGACCCGCCCTCCCTACACAGACTCTTTTTATCTATTTGGTTTTTATTTGTGAAAGGACAATAATTGTTTCAAATCATATAATTTTCTGCTTAATATGACGTGATTCAATGAAAAATATACATGTGTCATAAAAATATAAAATATTATTATAAAAAGTTCTTCCTTACATGGCTTGAGACAAGTATTACCCTTTGTGAAATAGGTAAGTATCCTCACAAATTGCCCATTGCACAAACCTAATTTTACTAGTTTGAGGATGAGAATTATATTTTAAATTAGTAAATGTCTTATTTTATATTACTCAATTCATATAACTTTGTCAATATTAAAAAAACGCACACAGATTTTTGCTTCTATATCGTTGGAGCATCCACAATCTCCGGTTAGAAAACAAATTTTTTGCATTTAATTCGCAGAATTGAATTAATTAATATCCTAGTATGCCAATTAAATACGTATGATATACTTTCCAAATTGACATGCATATTATATTGGGCGCTGACTACATTAAAGAAATTTTATGATGATTTCCGTTTTCAGCAATCTACACTTATTCCATGGACACACACACATATATATATATATATATATTAAGAAGAGAGAGATGGCTCAAACTTAGCCGATCCCATTATATAATATATATATATATATATATATATATATATATATATTTAAAATAAAATCCGATCTCATTAGCCGGATATGGATTTAAAATAAAATTCGATAATCAGATTTCTTAACAAATTGGATTTGGATTTATACGATCTGATAATAGTCCGATCCAAATTATATAATATATATATATATATATATATCAATATAGATTTGATATTTTTATGTATATATATATTTAGTATTATACCTGTATATAAATGTTAATTATAAATTATTATATTGGGCATTGACTACATTAAAGAATCTATACTACTATTAAAAGTGTGAATAATTTCAGTATTTTAGTATTTATACTTTAAATTTATATATTATTTATTAATATATAAATGTTGAAAAGTGAGTATGTTTATTTTGCTCTCTGGAAAGAAAGAGACATTTTCGTATATATATATATATAACTATATTATTAGTTGTATATGGTAATTAGTATCTCTAATTATATTCAAAAAAATTCGTTTGTTATTTGACTTTCATATTTGTCATGGACATGCATTATAAGCATAAATAGATAATTTCATTTTTAATGTTCATAAAACAATAATAAAAATTAAATATTATTTATTGATTTTATTTTTTTAAAACTTCATAATTGGATCGGAGATCCAAATATCAAAAAAATCGGATATGGAGATCGGATTATAAGATCGGTATTATGTTTATTGGATTCGGGTCTACTCAAATCCATAGAGGATTAAGCTAAATCCACAAAGAAACACAATGTTCCTGCATTGATGTTTTCTTTCGGTTATTGCTCTTCTTTTCCAAACAATTCGAACAGTAATATTATCCCGAAGGCTCTCTCAAGGAACTCTAGCTCTTTGAAAATTAAAATTAATTTATTTAGTCAGCTCATTATTGAATAATTTTTATTGTAAATAATTAGTTCAGAATCCAATAAGTTCATAATATATGAACCTATTAGTTCTGAAACTTTAATGTGATCAAATGAAATTAAAAATAAATAATAATACATAGATCCTCATCAAAGTTCATCCTCTCGGTCTTGGCTCAATAGGATTAAGAAATGTGATTAAATAGAAATTAAGAAAGGGATTGAGGTGGGTTTTATTTTTTTTCTTTTTCTTTTTTAATGTCTTAATTTTATTGAGTCACAAAGTATTCTCTAAGACACATATGTATTGTTCAAATACAAAATTCAATTTTTTCTCTAACCTGTTTGGCAAGTGCTTTGTGTTTCGTATTTCTGTTTTTGCTAGAAACCCATGTAGTTCTTTGGCATGCGCAGTCTATTTTATTTTGTACATGAATCGTTGAAATATTTCAGGAAAAAATAAAAACATCAATTTAATGTTTTTGTATTTTTGCTTTTTTTGCTTATATTTAATTCTAACATAAAATAGATTCAAATTCCTTTTAACTAAAAAAATATCGTCTAACAAAAATATCTGAATTAGTTTGGCTAAAACCAAAATCTTAAAAATAAAACACTTACCAAGCGGACCCTAATATATTTCCGTAAAATCAACTTTCACCCGTTTTACATGGCTCAATATTTTTGGAAAACTCGTCAATACATTACATGTGAAATATTACTAAAAGAGAGAAAAGTCAAAATTATTCAAAGACAAATGGAATTATGGAACCCACAAACTCTAAAACAAAGCAAACAAAACCATATCCTTACGAAGTCCCCACAACAAAGTAAGAATGCAAGCCACCCAACGACGACCACACATCCAGGTGATAGTGTGGTTCCTAGCTCCTCCGTATTGGTGGGGGGCCGCAAATGTCATTTCGAATGCGATTGTATAAGAGACCCTCAAAACTAGACCGGATTTTGTTTATTAAATGAATTACATGAGTCACCAACTAGATTAGTTATTTACGAAATCGAATATAAATTTATTTTTCATACTCAATTAAATAATTATTAATACCAAAAATATACATCTCAATCAACTCAAACAAATTGGACAAAAAGACTTAGGATCCGTTTCGATACGGAAAAAACAGTTTTTGTCTTTTTACTGTTCACCCAGTTAAAAAAAAAAAAAAACACGTTTGGCAAACGTGTTTACTGTTCATTTTTTTTCCCAAAAAAAACTGTTTTCTGTGAATAGTGTGTAAAAGTGGTGAAAACACCAAATATAATTTTTAGTTATTTTTTGAGTTTTTTCACTGTTTAGGGTACCACCTCCACCACCGCCCCCACTGTCGCCACCACCAACCACCACCACCACCCGCCATCAGTCGCCACCGCCGGCCCCCACCACCTCCGGTCGCCCCCGGGCGCCGCCGCCGCCGCCCACCGCCAGTCACCCACCACCACCGCCGCCAGTCACTGCCGGCCACCACCGCCGCCCACCAATACCATTTTATTTTTCAATACAAATTTTCATCTAAATGTTTTTTTGTTTTTAGTCTTTTGCTAAAAAAAATAAAGACAAATACAAAAACAGTTTTTATACTTGAAGACAGAAAACAAATACAAAAAATAGGTTTTCCAAATGCACCCTTAGGGTTTGGTGTCTCAAGAAATATTAAGCACCAAATTTGATGCTCACATGGTGCAAAAAACATTTGTACAGGTCAATCAACCCGAACCGATTGGACAAATCGGAAAAGACTTAGGGTGTATTTGATAACATTTATTTACCACTTAAGTCTGAAAATACTTTTTTTTTTTGAAAAATCAGCAATGTATTATAGACCACTAGGCAAAGCCATGCAAAAAGTACAAAAGATAGGTATTAGAGGGTTCCCATTTGGAAGCCCCCACACCCACCAAAACAAGAAGAACCAAAAACCCCAACTAATAATAGTCCTACCCTCCATGAAAATACCAACTCTGATCCTCAGCTTATTCTTATAAAAAATAAACTTAGGATCAGCGTGGAGATGCAACCACCACCAAATCCTAAGACAACATCAAAGCCTATAACAGAGGCAATGATCAAACCCCCCTCCAGCATTAAAAGGCAGAAAAACATGAAAGCTACCCAAAGATGGAGCTTAGCAGTTCCCGAAGACGAGCCATTCTCAGATTCCCAGTGATTGCCTTCAGATTTTGCAGGGATAAGGCCTTGAATCTGATAGTGACCATGATCTCATTGAAGACTTGAAGCTCATTTCTTGCCACCCCTGTATAAAGCCTCCTATTCCTCTTACTCCAAAAAATGTAGATAGAAGCATCAATACTCCATTTGCTTAGAGAGGTGAGAAGAATTTTCCCTTTTAGGTTGTAAGCCCAAGACAAAACTTCATCCCATTTGATAGAGGAACAACTCAGGTTACCTTCAGAACAAATCAAAGGCCAACCTTTACTTGTGATGGGACATTCAAAGAAAATATGGTTTCTTGTTTTAGCTCCCTTACAGAAAACACACAAATGTTTTGAGAAGCAAGCCCCAAAAACATGAGTCTGTCTCGGGTCCATATCATTTGGTGCACAACAGTCCATATAATGAATGAATGTCTAGGTATATGACCACTAAACCAGACTCCATTATGCCATGGGACCTCACCTATAGTTTCCCTAAACACCTCCCAAGCATAAGCAATGCTAAAGCTTGGAGAACCATTCCACAGCAGCTTATCTTGTCTATTAGGGGAAGGATTTGGAAGGTTAGCAAGCGCCTGCATAATAAGAAGGATAGGCACAGAGCTAGGCCAATTCCATGAAGAACCAAAAATAATGATTGCCACTTTAGAGTGTCTTCCAAGCCCAGAGAAATGAATGAGGTCCTCACCATGCATGTCAATCAGAGGCTTGTCAAATAACTAACATTCATGCCAAATAGAGACTTTTGTGCTATTACCAATAGAGTAGCTGCAGTTGTTCACTAGGGCATTTTTGAGGTTTAATAATTTCTTCCAAGTCCAAGATCTATTGTAGGAGTATTTTAATTTCCAGAAGCATTTGCCTTTGATGATGTTAGCCCTAGCCCAAATAGCCCATAAAGAAGAAGGGGCAACTTGAAAACGTTTCCATAGGTGTTTGGTCATAGCAACGTGGTTCCACCTAGTCATGTCCTTGATGCCTAACCCTTATTCTGCTTTAGGGAGACATACCACACTCTAAGCCAGCTTCTTTCCCCCCTTTTTCAGAACAGACCCTTTCCACAAAAACCTTCTAATGACACTTGTGATTTGCTTCCACACATTTTTGGGAATTATAAAGGTGATGGACCAGAAAACCTGAATAGAGAACAATACAGAGTTTATAAATTGTAACCTTCCAGCAAAGGACAAAAAGTTGCAGCTCCACGTCTGTATTCTTTTAGTAATTCTCTTAACCAAATTAGAGCAATCTTCCATTTTGAGTTTACTAGAGAGTAGAGGAACCCCTAGGTATCTGATGGGAAGCTCCCCAACTATAAACTGAGTGCTGATAGCCACAAAAGCCTTCATCTGATCATCAAGGCCTGCCATAAAAAGAGTGCTTTTAGAGGGGTTAGGAATTAGCCCTGACATCTGACTAAACCTGTGCAAGCATCTCATAATAGTATTGATAGAACAAGTGTCTATGATGAGACTAGAATATTTGGTATTCTGGGCGTTAATAAACCCTTAGCTAGTCTCGTTATTTTATTAATAAAATATTCCTATTTGAGTTGTGTGTTTAAGCATGTTTCAGGGGCTTTAACACAAATCTGAGTTAATTTCGGGTTTTTAGCAAATTTGTCTGATCTGGAACAATACTTGGAGGATAAATGCAGTCAGTTCAGAGCAAGGTACAAGTCAACAAAGCAGAGTACAAGTGGTTGAAACAAAAAATCATAGAATAAAGAAATTTTAAAATTCGAGAGCCACCAATCGATTAGTGGAGTCTCCTGATTGATCGGTCACCGCCGACATTGGGAAATATGTACGAAGATACTGCAGAATTCTGACTTTTTGTATAAGTATATCAGAGGGTAGATTGATTCATTTGCTGCTTTTACTTGGTCCTCACACCAAGTCTTCTTGGAGTGCAAGAAAATACATGTTATATTTACATCAACTTTTGTCTATAAATATATGAAGACTTCATTAAAAGAAGATATCTTGGATCATTGGGTCATATATCATCATTCATACAAAAAGTCTCTCTAGAGAGAAAGACTCCTCAAGAACCACGAACCAATCGTGAGGAGGATGTATACATCAACGATGCAGTCTCCTTTCTCCATGAGCGGCTAGTCAGTATCTAGGGTTTCCAACAAACCCTAGTCAAGTAATGTAGAACTTTAATTGATTTTATTGCAAAGAGGGAAAGCTAAAGAGCACTTTTATGATGATTATGTAATGAGAGACCGAACGAATTAAATAAGATTTATTTATTAATTTTTTTCTTAAGCTTAGATTGAATTAATGATTTATCTTGAGCAACCATGTTTTTACTAAAGGCAAGAAATCCAAGGTTTAAATAATGGTTTCTACATAATGATACTTAACGTCATGATAAGGTTTTAGGTGCATACGATTCATACTAAAAGAAGATGACCATTAGTGTGTTTTTAATTTCATGTGTTATGAGTAGTTGTAGTATAGATGCATACCATTGTCATGCCAATCGAAGATGAATTGTAGTAAATTAAACTTGATTGCATCTTTTTTTATATTAAGCAACTGCTTGTAACGTAACTAATCTGATTCGTATAAGTTGTATCTCCCTCTTGCAATAATAAGATTAAAGGGCTATGTTATGAGACTAGTGGTGTAGTTGGAGAAAAACCCTAGACTTGTTTATCTTGATTTATAACACAAAAATCATTTGCTTATTTATTTTATGTTTAGTAGTTATAAAACCAACCAATCAAAACAATGTCTATAATATAATTCAAATTTCTACTTTACAATTATTTGAAATACGACTCTGATCTCTGTAGTTCGATACCCTTTCTATCCAACTATACTATATACTACTCGCGTACTTGCGACTAATAGGTAAAACTAGATCGTGTTAATTCTTCATTTTAAATAATTTTATTTTCATACTACTAGAACCAATCAGTCTCCATGACTGAAAACAAGCAGGTCATCAACAAACATCATATGGTTAAGCTTTGTTTTGCCACACCTCCAATGGTACTTAAAACCATTCTCATACTCGAGCTGGTTCAGAAAACCCAAAAGGATCTCCATGGACATTACAAAAAGATAAGGGGACAAGGGGTCCCCTTGTCTGAGCCCTCTCTCACTTCCAAAAAATCCCTCAATACCGCCATTGATGTTGATAGAAAAGCTAGAAGAGCTTACACAAGTCATGATGAGACTAATGATCTTATGAGGGACTTCAAAACCTTTAAGCATTGCCTCAATAAAATCCCAAGATAGAGTGCCATAGGCTTTCTTCAAGTTAATTTTGAGAGCAATTCTACTTCGACTTTTATCCTTATGATAATGCAGCATAACCTCTTGAGCAAGTAAAATATTATCAGAGATGTTCCTTCCTTGGACAAAAGCAGTTTGGTTAGGTCTAATACAAACATTGAGGGCAGGTTTGATTCTGTTAGCGGGGCTTGTAGTATTCAACTCTAGAAGGATTTTCATTATTTGGAATAAGGGTGATATTTGTAGCATTCACCACTCTTAGCATCAACCCTGTGGAAAAAAAGTTAAGAATAACATTAGTGATATCATGTCCCACCACAGACCCAGCTTTTTTGAAGAACACAGAGTTCAAGCCATCAGGCCCTGGACACTTATCATTTTTTATGTGAAGAAAAATGTAATGGATTTCCTCCCTTGTGACAGGCCTACACATCCAATCTTTCTGACCCTGATCAAGAGGCTTGATAAGAACAGAATATTCGATATTCTAGGCGTTAATATACCCTTTGTTAGTCTCTTTATTCTATTAAATTGGTATTTTATTCGAGTTGTGTGTTTAAGCATGTTCAGGGTCTTAACGCAAATACGAGTTAATTTCAGGTTTTTAGCAATTATGCCTGATCCGAAACAACACTTAGAAGATAAATGCACTCAAGGTACAAGATAGTGAAGCAGAGTACAAGTGGCTAAAGCACAAATTCGCATAATACATAAATATTAAAATGCAGGAACCACCGATCGATCAGTGGAACCTGCAATCAATCGGCCGTCACCACCTTGGGATCTGTGCGAATACATATATCAGAATTCTGACTTTGTGTGCAAGAATATCAAGGGGCAGAATCGTCCATTCATCGCCATTACTTAGTCCCCAAGTTCTCTTGGAGTGCAAGCAAATAACATGTCATATCTACACCAACTTTTGTCTATAAATACGTGTAAAATTCATGAAGAGAATATATCTTTCATTATAGAATAGATCGTTCCATAAAAAGTCTCTCTTTGAGAGAGACCCTTTTCCTCAAGAACACAAGAACCAACTATCCAACCATGAAGATGGTGGCTACATCAATGATGGAGTCTCCCCTTTCGATGAGCGGTTAGTTGGTATCTAGGATTTTCAACGAAACCCTAGCCGAGTAATGTAGACTTTTATTTATTTTTATTGCAAATAGGGGAAGTTGAAGAATACTTATATGATGATTATGTAGTGAGAGAACGAACAAGATCACCTAAATAAGATTTATTTATTAATTATTTACTTAAGCTGAGACTGAATTAATGATTTATCTTGAACAACTGTGTTTTATCAATGGGGCAAGAAATTCCGTGATTTAATAACGGTTTCTACATAATGGTACTTATTGGGCATGATAAAGTCTTAGGTTTACACAGTCCATGCTTAGACAAGATGATTATTAGTGTGTTTTTAATTTCATGTTTTAGGAGTAGTTATAGTATTGATGCATACAATAGTCATACTAATCGCAGATGGACTGTACTGAAAATGGACCGATTGCATTCTTTTTGAGATTAGACAACTGCTTGTAGCGTTACTAATCTGATTCATATAAGCTATATCGTCCACTTACAATAGAATAATTAAAAGAATACATTACAAGGTTAGTGGTAGAGTTGGAACAAAACCCTAGACTTGTTTATCTTGAGTGAAACCAAAACAAATATCTTTTTATTTATTTTATGTTTAGTAGTTTAGTCAAACAACTTTTATATAATATAATTCAATTTGCTACTTTATAATTATTTGAAATACGACTTTGATCTCTGTGGTCCAATACCCTTCCTACCCAACTATACTATATACTACTTGCGTACTTGTGACTGAGAGGTTAAAACTAGATCGTGTTAATTATTTATTTTAAACACTTTTATTTTCACATGACTGGAACCGATCACAAGTTTTTGGCGCCATTGTCGGGGATCAAACGGATATTTCAGATTGTTATATTGAACTTCTTTGAATTATTATATCAATTTTTAGTTTTTCTTTTCAATTTTTTGCATTTTTATTTTTGCATAAACAATTACTGCTGAAACTGCAGATTTCCAGAAAACTCATGGACTCCAGTGCCCGATCGACCGGCTTCATCAACGATCATTCGGTAAGTTTAACGAGTGTTTATAAAATCCTCTGATCGATCGGTAATTATCCCGATCGTTCGGTTAACTTTGTGATCGATAGGAATACTTCTGTTCGTACAAAAATAAACATAGACAGAAAATATTCAGTTCAATCACATCACAATAGTATCAGAAAAAAATAAAAATCTAATATTTTCATAAAATAAAAAAATATACAGATTTGCATAACATATCTAGCTTATTACTAAAATAATAATAAATATAATAATAATAAATAAATAATATTGATTTAAATATATATTATTGTTGCATTATTCCTTTATTGCAGTTTATTATTTTATTTAATATTATTGTTTATTGTTTATGCTTGGACGTCGTTCAATTAATAGTCACATTGAGGCCTTTGATCCTAAAATTGATCGAACATATCAACTAAATAGAAGAAAAAAATTATTAAATAATTTGAATAATATAAATATGGGCGATAACGTAGTAGTGACTCTTGTTGCAATTTTTAAGGATTTCTATATACCCCAAGATTATACGTCTCCTTTAGAAATTTCATCACCCGATAGAGCGAAACACTTTGAAATTAAACCTACCATAATTAATATGCTATCTAAATTTCATGGAAATGCTCAAGAAGACCCTCATCAGCATATAGATGGGTTTTTAGAGGTCTGTTTTACCATACGTATGAGAGGACAAACTGATGATGAATTTAAAACTCAACTATTCTCTCATTCTTTAAAAGATAAAGCTAAAGTATGCTACGGGACCATACCAACATAAATTAAAAATGATTGGAAAAAACTTCAACAAGAGTTTTATATAAATTCTTCCCTGTAGGAAAAACTCATGAGACCAGAAGAGCAATTTTAATGTTTGCACAATTACCCGGTGAACAATTCTATGAAACTTGGGAGCGACACAACAAAATTTTATGAAAATGCCCTCACCACGGATACCCAACTCACGAATTGGTCTGTAGTTTTTATATAGGATTAGGAAAGAGTCATAAAAATACAGTTGATGCAGCCTGTGGGGGAACTTTTACACAGAAGCCCGTAGACTTTCTATAGAATCTTTTTAAAATTCTTAGTGAAGATTCACAGAAAAATATGTCTGACATTAGAGCCCTGCGAGCTATCATTTCTAATACTACAAGAACGGATAATGAATTTGAAGTAAGTCAGATGTATGAAGTAACATCAAAAGTAGACGAGCTAAATAAAACTTTTGATCGATTAATGAGAAATATTCAAGTGAATCCTATTCCCCAAGAAGTTTGTTCGGTGTGCGCTAATTCCTCACACTTTGCCAGTAGTTGTCCTTATATACAACAAAAATCTGAGTTTATCATTGAGGATGCCAATGCTACCTTCATCAATTCGAATAATGACCATTTCTCAAAATACTTATAATCCGGGTTGGCGGAATTATCCAAATTTCTCATATAAAACTTAGAATAATACATTTAACCAAAATCTTAATCAACCTTCTAACAAATTCCATCCATTCAATCAAAACCCTCTTCAATAATAAAATCAATTTCGTCCATTTAATCAAAATCCTAACCAGTCACCGTTTAGAAACTCAAATAATACACAACCTACGAGACCACCTTGTTTCGAACAAGAAATCAGAAGCATCTTAAAGGGATTCAAAAATGCTACCCAACTTCTACCTACACATTCCCAATCTATTTCTAAACTAGAAACCCAAATTGGGCAAATAACCAATTCTATGAATAGAAAGGAATAAGGAAAATTACCAAGTCAACCTATAATTAACCCTAAGGGGCAACATATGATAGAACATGTAATTCTTGTAGGAGAACCAGCCATTGAAACTATTCAAGTAATAACCACCCTTAAAAGCGGAAAATTTATAGATAATAAGGCTGATGAACAATTTGAAGAGAGGATGAAGAAACAAAATAATAACAAAGAAATTAATCTTGAAAAAGAGAAAGAATCTATGATCAATAAATAAAAAGAATTAATCTCTAAGAAAAGAGAAAAATCTGGTAAAGAAACACAGAATAATATACCATCTAAAAAAACAAGAAAAACAAGTTATAAACCAAAAACACCATTTCCACAATGCTAAAGAGACCTTGTTCCCTACAGTAAACAAGGAGAAAAGATTCAAGAAATGTTTGAAATTTTCCAACAAGTAAAAATTAATTTTCCTCTCCTTGATGCTATAAAACAAATTCCTGTCTATGCTAAATTCTTAAAAGATTTATGTACGCAGAAAAGAAAGAACCGAACTTACACCGCTAAGAAAATAGTATTAACTAATCATGTGAGTTCGATAATATCAAACACTCCAAAATATAAAGATCCTGGAGCCCCAACTATTTCCTGTGTAATAGAAGATCAAGAAATTGAGAAAGTTCTTCTTGACTTAGGAGCTAGTGTAAATTTATTACATTACTCTGTTTATCAGCAATTAGGTTTAGGAGAGTTAACTCCCACATGTGTTGTCTTACAACTCTCTGATAGATCAACGAAATAACCTAGAGGAATAATAGAGGACGTCATTGTTCAAATTGATAAATTCTACTTTCTTGTGGACTTTATTGTCTTAGATACCGAACATGTTTACGATCCTACTAAGAAAATACTTGTAATCCTAGGTAGAACCTTCTTAGCAACTGCTAATTCATGTATAAACTGTAGAACTGGGGTTATGGACATATCTTTTGGAAATATGAAGGTTCGGAAGAATATTTTTGAGTCTGGTTATCAATTAGCAGACAATGGAGAGTGCTTCGTGGTAAACACTCTTGATGAATCGACACCAGAAATAGTACCTGACCCAATTAAGAAACAATCATTTGGTGATATTTTAGTCTGTCAATTAGATACATTACAAGGAGAATTACCTGCAGATTACATGGTAACAAATAAAACTTTACCAAAATCCTTTAGTATCTTAGATTCATATATTGAGGCGATAAGAAATCAATTCATAGCAAAACTAGAATAAAATAATAAAATAGTTGTGAAACCAGAACCCATTCTACCAAAATTACATTCACAACGCACAAAAGATAATTATCTTGCGGATCATGCTTTAAAATACGAATGCATCTTCTTTGAAGATGAACATGCAGAATTAGCAATAGAAAAAGTCATAGGGGAACTTAAACAACGAAGATTAGAAAATCTCTTACAACCTGCTTCATCTATTGTGTACCCTAATTTAGTTCGGGAGTTTTATCAAAATATACATTTAAAAGATCCTGAGATAATTAGAGTACTATACACTAGAGTACAAGGGCATGAAATAGAAATATCTCATAAAACTATTGCAAAAGAATGGCGTGTAATGCCCTCCGTTTCCTTTCTTCCTTTTGGAATTCTTTTCCAAGTGTTAACGTTTTGTGACGTCACTTATTCATGACATCTTGTGCAATCTTGGTACGTGTTGATTTTTCGCGTTTATGTTTTGGACTTAGTGAGAAGACTTCGTGAACTTTCGTTTCCGGCTTCGTGGATTTGTATTTTGTTGGTGACTACGTGGGTTCATTGCAATGCGTTCTCGTTGATGCTTCGGCGATCGTGTTCTATGCTAGAACGTGTTACTTAGTTTATTGTAGATGTTCTAGTGTATCACTTATGTGATTATGTGTTTATATTTATTTTTAGAACTCTTGAGAGTGAGGGGTATTCTTGATATTTCACTGGTGTGTGAGTTGGTGAGAAATTATGAAAGTCTTCTTATGTGTTCTAGAGTGTTTGGATGTGTCCAGATTGTTTTGGAGTTTTCCGGTATCATCTTGGGGCCTTGGAGCCTTTTCTTGCACATTGTTGTTTCAGGGGTACCGAGTACTTGGTAAATGTTTCACCAAGTACTAGACCACTATTCGATAGGTGCTCAAAAGTATCCATTTTAAGCCCATATCTTACTGTTGTTATGTCTTTTCATTCCATTATTTGATATTTTTATTGCGTTTATGTGTTTAAGCATGGTTCAGGAGCTTATTGAAGAAATAGAGCTAATTTCGGTGAATTAACCAAGTACACGTTTGTTTCTATCCAAGAGGAGAGTCAAAGAGGTGTTTCCGAGACAAAAATGGCTCCTGGAGGGCAAAAATGACATTTTCCGAAGCCGTCACCTAAAGCAAAAAGTCTCGTGGAGTCAAAACGGTCATTTTGGCACAATTGCGGAGAAAATTGGTTTTCATGAAGAACCTACGCTTTTAGAAGCAAAAAGTGGCCAGAAAACATATTTTTACGCTTTAAGCGTAGCTCCCTACGTTTCAAGCGTATTGAATAGTATTTTCAGCACAAAATTTCAGCCAACTTCGGGAGGTTATATCTCGATCAAAAGAGGTCCAAATGGGGTGATTCTTGAGTCTATAATCAAGATCTTAAAGTCATATTTCCAAAGATATATTACACGTATCCATCCAATATGTTTAGCTCCAGATATGATTAAACGAGTGAGAGGTGTCCTGCAGGAAAAAGCTGAATCGGGCTGAATTGGGCCAAAATCCTATTTTGACTCGGATTGATCCGAATTGACCCGGATGACTTTGAGTTCGATCCCACCACCTCTATACATGTAATATACACATATTAGACATCATATATTAGGGTTTTGCTTGGTTGGGTGTGAAATTATGAAAAAAGGGTAATCTTATTCTCCAAGTTAGGCTTTCCCTCCCCTTTACTTATATATACCAAGGTCTGCTACAAATCTAAGGGACTTCTCTCCCCATAATTTTGTGACTTTTATTCACATAATTTCATAGTTTTTATTCACATATCATTCAAATGGAGGAGCCATTCAAGACCTAGAGATTCGGAGAAGAAGATCATGGAGGGCGTTTCAATATCAACGATGCAGTCACCTTCTACCATAAGCAACTAATTCGGTATCTAGGGTTTTCTAACAAAACCCTAGCCAAGTAATGTAATTATTTTATTTGTTTCAATTATAACGATGGGAAACGGTGACCATGCTGTGATGATTGTAGTCGATGAGAGACTGTTTTTATTCTTGATACAAGTTTATATATTTATTCTAATTCTTGTCTTAGACTGAATGAATATATTTATCTTACACAATCATGATTATTCACTATGGGCTGAAACTCGGATGCTTAAGTTATGATTTTCTACACAATAGTGGTAATAAAACTTGAAACCCTAGGTTGACACTAGCCATGCCTTGGAGATTTAATATAGACATGCTTTAATTTATTTTCATGCATTAGGAGTAGATTAAAGTAATTTAATTGACATGTACTAGTTAGGTCAGTCATGAGATGGGTTGTCACAATCCGGTTGATGGTAATCCTTTTTGGGGTCATATTTAGTTATTTGTAGTATGACTTGATTCACAATTACAGATCGCCCTCTTGCAACTGAGAATTATATTATGTGGTTAGTGGTGGAGTATGGAAACCCTAGATTTTATTTCAATTGTTATTGTCTTATTTTATCTTTACTTTCTTTCTTAGTTAATTAGTTAATTAATTTCAAACCAACAAACCATATTTTTCTAGAAATTTTAAGAATATTATTTTACGAGAATTTAGAATACGACTTAGTCTCTGTGGGATCGATAACCTTTCACAAGCTGAACTATACTACAATACGATTCGTGCACTTGTGATAGGTAAAACCTAAGCCGTCATAAGGGGCCATTTTTAACATATATTTTTAGCACATCCCGACAGACATCAAGTTTTTGGCACCGTTTTTGGGGACTAATGGATATTCTGAATTTTAGTATTTTAGTATACTTGAATTGTTTGTATTGTATCTAAAGTTGGATTATATGTTTTTGCAAGATATACTGAAAAGCGCGAAGGGAATCGACGGAGCAGTGACAATTGCCTCGTTGGACCACTTATGAGTTCTAGTGTAGCTTAATTTTACGCATAATCTTTGCTTTATTTTCTGTCCATAGTTTTTTTTTTAAAATTAAAAATTTGCAGTTTTCGTGTTAACTGTTAGAAACTCCGATTTTCATAAAGTATGAGATAGTTTTTAGTGGAAACGGGCCAATAAACAAAACTCACTATATAGTGAGCCTAGTTGAGTTTTAGCCAAAACACGTCGTTTAGGACCTTAAAACCCCATTTTTGTGATTGTTAGAAAAAAAATATATGTATAATGGTTATACCAATTCGGCGGATGTTCCATATTATAATTCATACAATCCGGATTTGAGAGATCAGTCCAATTTCCAATACCAACAATTAGGTATAGGAAATTCATATCAAAGCTTTAATGAGGATCCATAATATTTTGATCATGGATTAGGGTATCGGCCCTATAGTCAAGATTATTATCCTCAACCATTGAATAAATTCCAACTTGAGTCAAATGAATATTCATGTCCGGAGCCATTGTCTGTTGAAGATAAATTCTTAGCCCATTTGAGAGAAATCAGAGCCAACTCTTACCCTGAGTCACTGTCTTCTAATGACCAATTCTTAGTATATACGGGCAAAATTGAGACCCATCGAAATTGTGAGGAGATCACATACAATGTAGACAATTCATACTTTTCTAACACTGAAAATCCTCAATCAAGTTTCAATAGAAGTCAACAACCATTCAATATTCAGGATTTTGAGTCCAATAATGCCCAAACATTCCAATCATTCCAACCCTCCAACCAAAATCCACTCCAGTTCCAAAATCAAAATCTGATGCCTATATCAACTGGTGATGAAGATAAACTGATAAGCACCTTTAGAGAGATTGACAATCAATTGAATTCTCATTCTCAAACTTTGACTAGGTTACGAATTCAAGCAAAACAACTAGTTGATTCTATGAGAATGGAGGAAGTGCAAAATTGAGTAGTAGATAATTTTGAAGATGAGGAAGATGGGAACAGTGAAATAGAGGAAAGTTTTGAAATTAAAAGTGACATTGTATATGACGAGAGTGCGCAAACCATTCCTTTACCATAAGAGCCAAAAGAGACACCATATGAACCTAAAACAATATTTACCCAATCTCTCGATGAACTGCGTTTTAAAGATAAACAAGGAGGGGATGAGTACTAAGTGATTGACGGAATTGATAAGGTGGTGAAGGACCCTTTACCTTATTCATTGATAGAAGAATCGTTGGACATAGGTGCTAAACATGGGATGAAGGTAGAGCATGACAAAGGAGAGAATGCATGTAACAATTATTATATGTTTGATGTCTTGCTCGTTACTGAGTGTTCACAATGGACACCGTGGAGTGATTTACTCCCACACTTGCTCCACATGTGGTAGAAGTGTCGAAGAAAGGAAAGGTGTTGGATAACCCTTTGCGGAGTCGTCAAGCAAAAGATGTTAAACATTGGTCCTAGGTTGTGAAAGTTAATTTCTAGCCTTGGTTTGTATACTAGTAAGTTATTTAATTTATGCAATTTCAATTCTTAGAGATTATAGGCCCTTAAGGCTAAATCATTATTTTTCAATTCCATAGGATTGTAGGCCCTTAAGGCCAAATCATGTTTATTTATTTTATAAAAAAAATATTAAAACAAAATCATTCCTTTTGCTAGGTTGAGTAATAATTTCCGGAAAGTGATGATTAAATTTCTTTTTCCCTTACTATGATATTGGGTATGTGTTCTTTGTTGAATATTTCTATAGGTAGCTCGATTCAAGTTTGGGGGGAGAACGATCATAAAAAGTTGAAATTCTGGAATTGCGCTTCAATGGTAACTATATTATTTCTCATGAGTATGATTGTTAACCATGAGGACTTGATTTAATTTAAGTTTGGGGGAAAGGTATAGTTCACTATTGGCTATAGGGAATGATTTTGAAAAAAAAAAGAATTGAAAAATTAAATTTTTTTTGAATAAATTCTTTATTTTCACGCATGAGTATTTTGCATTAAAGGTTGCTAAGTTTGTGTATATGATGCATGAGTAGTATGTGATGTGATATTCCCATTCATGAGAGTAATGATTAGATCGAGTTAGTGAAGTGGTGTGGTTTTTCATGGGTGAGTGAATGAGTGAAATTGAAATCAAGAAGGACGACTTTGACCTATAAGCACAAGCACACATTCACTATGGGAAATAAGTTGATCTTTGACTATGTAGTTGAAAAAATAATTTTGCCACAATAAAAGGGGAGAATGGGAGATGTTATCGTTGAAATGGAGAAAATTGAAAAAATTATTTTGAGAAAATAAAATGGAAAAAGTAGTTCTTCGATCTGAGTAACCGGGCATTGGTATCACTAATATCACTGTTCGCGTTTAAGGGAGAAAACTAATGAGCATAAATCTCATAGAAGAAGCTCAGACCCAGTTGGTCGGGACTAAAAATCCTCGTTGGAAAGTCCGGAGACTTAGAAAGACAGAAATGGATAAAATTGGAAAGATGGAAAGATGAGTTTTTACGAAAAATGGCAAAATTTGATCAATGAAGTAGGAAAAGAGAAATTGAAATATCATAGTAGAATGTTCACAAAAACATGGAAGGTTGTCTGGATTGAGATTAGAAAGTAGCGAAATCATTCACTTTAGTGGGGACCATTCATGACACGAAACTCGAGATAGTTATTGTTCGGTAGTGAGTTGGAGTATTTGCCTCCGTATTATCTTTTGCATTGTATCATGACTTGATTGATGAGTGTGTGAATTCATGAATGCGTAATTACAAATAATGAAAAAGTTATGGGTAATATAGCTAACCCTCACGAGACTTCACTCGTCCACTAGGGGAAACCTAAGGGTTTAAAATGCCTGTTACACATATTAAGTGTAATCGTCGACCCTCAGGAAAACAAGTGATTAGGTTAGATTAGTTAGAGTAAATAGATTAAAAATCATCACAAGAAAGTTTTCCTGTGTTCATTGCTAAGGGACTAGCAATATGTAAGTTTGGGGGTGTGATAGGTGCTCAAAAGTATCCATTTTAAGCCACTATCTTACTGTTGTTATGTCTTTTCATTCCATTATTTGGTATTTTTATTGCGTTTGTGTGTTTAAGCATGTTCCAAGAGCTTAATGAAGAAATAGAGCTAACTTCGGTGAATTAACCAAGTACACATTCGTTTCTAACCAAGAGGAGAGTCAAAGAGGTGTTTCCGAGACAAAAATGGCTCCATGAGGGCAAAAACGGCATTTTTCGAAGCCGTAACCTAAAACAAAAAGTCTCGTAGAGTCAAGACGGTCATTTTGGCACAATTGCGGAGAAAAATGGTTTTCATGAAGAACCTATACTTTAGCCTACGCTTTCAGAAGCAAAAAGTGGTCAGAAAACACATTTTTATGCTTGAACATACGCTTCAAGCGTAGCTCCCTACGCTTTAAGCGTAGTGAATAGTGTTTTTAGCACAAAATTTCAGCCAACTTCGGGAGGTCATATCTCGGTCAAAAGAGGTCCAAATAGGGTGATTCTTGAGCATAAAATCAAGAGCTTGAAGTCATATTTCCAATGATATATTACTTGTCTCCATCCAATTTGTGTAGCTCCAGATATGATTAAAAGAGTGAGAGGTGTCCTACAGGAAAAAGCTGAATCAGGCAGAATTGGGCCAAAATCCTATATTGACTCAGATTAATTCGAATTGACCCGGATGACTTTGAGTTTGACCCCATCAACTCTATACATGTAATATACACATCGGATATTAGGGTTTTGTTTTGTTGGGTGTGAAATTATGAAAAAGGGTAATCTTATTCTCCAAGTTATGGTTTCCCTCACCTTTACTTATATATACCAAGGTCTGCTACAGATCTAAGGGACTTCTCTCCCCATAATTTTGGGACCTCTCTTCATATAATTTCATATATTTTATTCACATATCATTCAAAGGGAGTAGTCATTCAAGACCTAAAGATCCGAAGAAGAAGATCATGGAGGGCGTTTCTACATCAACGATGCAGTCACCTTCTACCATAAACAACTAATTTAGTATCTAGGATTTTCTAGCAAAACCCTATCCAAGTAATGTAGTTCTTTTATTTGTTTCAATTGTAACGAGGAGAAATTATGACCATACTGTGATGATTGTAGTAAATGAGAGACCGTTTTTATTCTTGATACAAGTTTATATATTTATTCTAATTCTTGTCTTAGACTGAATGAATATATTTATCTTACACAATCATGGTTATTCACTATGGGCTGGAACTCGGATGCTTAATTTATGATTTTCTACACAATGGTAGTAATAAAACTTGAAACCCTAGGTTGACACAAGCTATGCCTTGGCGAGTTAATATAGACATGCTTTAGTTTATTTTCATGCATTAGGAGTAGATTAGAGTAATTTAATTGGCATGTACTAGTTAGGTCAGTCATGAGATGGGTTGTCGCAATTCGGTTGATGGTAATCCTTTTTGGGGTTATATTTAGCTATTTGTGGTACGACCTGATTCACAATTATGGATCGCCCTCTTGTAATTGAGTGAATTGAGAATTATATTATGTGGTTAGTGATGGAGTATGGAAACCCTAAATTTTATTTATATTATTATTGTCTTAATTTATCTTTACTTGCTTTCTTAGTTAATTAGTTAATTAATTTAAAATCGACAAACCATATTTTTCTAGAAATTTAAGAATATTATTTTACAAGAATTCAGAATATGACTTACTCTCTGTGGGATCAATAAACTTTCACAAGCTGAACTATACTACAATACGATTTGTGCACTTGCGATAGGTAAAGCCTAAGCCGTCATAAGGAGTCATTTTTAACACACCCCGACGGACATCACTATTCTATCGAGTACTCAGTGTATAACACGGTAGAGTCTGTAGATTTTGTATATAAGAGGGTGTTGACGTAAAAACATTTCATTTTCTCTTCCTCTTCTTCTGCAACCGAGCCTCTCTCTTTCCCACTTATTTTTATCTCAATATTTTCCTTATTTTATCTATTTAGGCTTGGATTTTTGTGGTGGCTTTAACACGAAATTTGATCATGGTATTCTTGGCTTCGATTTGAGCCATGGATTGGTAAGTGTCTTCTCATCTTTGTGAGTTTTTATTCTCAAACCCTAGTTTCGGGTTTTCTTTACAAACCATCTATTGATTCTTGTTTTCCTTGTGGATTGAGTCTTGATTCATTGTCAGGAGGTTATGGCAGAACTTTTCGCTGATTAGTTTCTTCAATTTCGATTTTGGGTGAAATATAGGATTTCATTGGCCTTGTTTAGTGGTTTGGCTTTGCTCTTCATTGAAGGTAGGTGAAAACATCTTTTTTCTTTCATCATTTGGTTTCGTGAGTGTGCGATTTTGTTTTAGGGCTTTCCAACCCTAGATATATTTTTGTTGTATACCTGAAAATATGAATTTGGGGTTTGTATGTATTTATGTGTTATAATCCATGTTTATGGTGTACTTGAGATAGGTATATGATGTATGCTAGATGGGTTATGATTCTTGGACTTTCTAGATAAAAGTATGCTTGTATGCCTATATATATGTATATGAGTATTGAGGTATATATGTATAAGTGTAAGTATAAGTATATGATTATGGGTATTAGCAGCGTAGCCTTAATAACGAAAGTAGGCTAGCTACCTTGGTTAGTGAGTTGGGATGTGGATGTAGATGATTTTTGGCGTGTGGGATTATGAACTTAGAGTGTTATTCTAGTTCTCCCATTCTTGTGAATTTTGAAGTTACTATTTAAATATTAAACTTGTGTATGAAAATGAGTTAATGTGTATCATTGCTTTAATTGAGATAAAAATATGTTAAATGAATGAAAAGGTTATCCTTGTGAAATTAAAGGACAACTTGATGATTTGAAACATGAATGGTGCATGAGAAAACATCCTTGTTGATTATTGCTTTAATGAAATTTAAAAGCATGTTGAATGATTAATGGCATTAGTGTTGGCATTTTGGGACATAGTGCATATGAAGTTCACCTTTTGTATTGAGAATTCAATTGATGTTGGTCTAAGTCCGTTTGTGTAATTATGCGTGAGTAGACTTGTTTCGGATCGTTGTAACAACTGGTCAGGTGGTGCTTATTGTTCCAACGGAACTAATCTTCCGAGAAACACAAACGATAGGGGGAAGACTTGTCCAAATCCTATTTCACGACCGTGTAGTGTTTGACGATTTTCCTTGTTAAAAGTGAAAGTGTCAAAAATCAGTTGGGAAGAATTGGTACAATAAATCTACCTTTCTTCATGAGCTTATATCCTCAAAAGTGAAAGGTTAGATAATGATCCTATTGACCCTTGGAGTTAGGGTGTATGTCGTCACGTGTGTACCATGAGGTGTGTGAGTCACCTAGCATTGAGTTGCCGTTATGTGATTTATGTTTACATGTGGATCATGATATTATTTAATGTGGTTGAGGAGCATGTTTAATGTGAATTTCGATGTATAATTCATATGTTATTAAAATGCTCAAGTGAAATTGGATAATGTGATAATATGATTTGCATACCTTGTTTTAAAGTATAATGTGAGATAAATGCTTATACTTGTTTATATGTACTTATATACCTTATGATGGTGATATTAGTTGGTTTGATGGATTTCTTATGATAAGTAAAGTCGGTAGTGGACTATGGATTTGAATGTGAGTTAAGACCTTTGAGAAGGCGGGTGATAGTTTGTGATCTTGGTTGGTTATGTAGGGATGGCTATTTGATACTTCTTTCGCATTTGAGGAATGTATTGTCTATCATACTTTGAGGTTTTAAGCTTGATTAAGTGAGGTGAGGATTAATCCTAGTCACTTGTGTGATAACGGTTTCTTGATTCCGTTAGTAATCTAAGAGAGGTGATATTACATGTGAATTGAGGTTTGAATGGATCAAAACTGGATTTTGATTGAACCTAGTTAGTTTCGGAGTATTGGCTACTAGGTCTTCCTTTTCATATCCTAAGAATATGAGGGTTCTTGGATTTTTCAACTTAACCGCATTGGGTGGTTGAGATGAGTTTGTTGATTTCAGAGTTTAATTGAGTTCACGGTTGGGGATAGAGTTGTTAGATCTTTCCTTCCCGTTTTCATTGAAGTGTTGTCATTTTCGGACTTCCTTCTTCCTTCTTCAATCTTTGTGGTTCATGTCAGATGTTGAGTCACTCCCCATGGTGTTGTGGATATTTTGGTGTGTTCAGGGTTGGCTCGAAGTCGTCCAGTTTTGTTTTGGAACTTTTCAGGTTCATTCCTTGACTTTTCATTCCGGGGGCCACCAAGTACTCGGTGATGATTCTACCGAGTACTTGGTGAGAGGCGCACTTGCGCAAAAGTTCCAAAAATTCCAAGAGAGTTGGTTGCTTACAACTCGGTGGAGGGTCACCGAGTACTCGATGTACAACTTGGTGGTAATGGTTTTGTGTACTTCTTCCAGTTTATTTCCATTATCTCTATTGTGTTTCACCATTTCTTATCCTATGCTTGGGACATTGATTAGTGGTCTTTAGGGATGAGTTTTATTATGTTGAAGGATCAGCTTAGATACACCTTTCTTGAGTGGTGGTCACGGCGTGATGTTGAGCCACTCCTTTGTGTCATCATTTGAACTGTGGGGTTGGAAATAGACATTGTGTTCTCTAGTTCCAGCGTGTTATTTTTCCTTTTTTGTTCTTGGGGGCGTCATAGGAATCCTTGAGTTATGGTTGTTCGGTCAACTTGAGAGTGTATTATTTCGGTATGTGTGTCTCATACCTTCTTTCATTTCGAGTCTTGATTATGATGTGTGTGTCTTAGTGCACATACATAGTGATGTTTCCTCATTACGGGTGGATGTTCCTCCATGTTGACGTGATGTTTCGGTTATTCATGTGTTTAGCATTGGAGTTTCCATCCATTGTTTGATTCCATTGCCTTATGTGTAACCATTCTTGAGGGTAGTGTCCACGTACCTTTTGCGGTTGAGTAGTTAGACTTCTTCATCCTTAGTGAGGACGTTAGTGATGGAATTGTTCTTTTTGTGGATAGAGACATGAGATTGATGTTGTGGCATGAGTAGTGATATTGATGGGAGTATGGTTCGCCTTTGTAAAGAGGTTGATGTGTCGTATGTGTATTGTGTATAAATGCATTGACGATGGTTATATATGTACGTAAGGATGTGAGAGTTTCTTGCGTACCGGTTATGGATGTTCCTTCTTATGGGCATCGTGGTGATCTTAGTTTCCTTGAATCCTTTGGTTATTGTTGGGGCCACTAAAGTGATTGGCTATGTTATGCTAGGGTATTGTGTACTTGGAGTACGTTTATATGAGTAGTGTAGACTACTAGTGTTGGATTGGTGGGTACGAGTCATAGTGTTCTCTTGTGAGGTTAGAACTGTTTGACTTGTACTTATTTGTCGTCTCTATGTATATATATACGTATAAATATATATATAGGTGTGTGTTTTCCATATGATGTTATATTACGGTTTCGTTATGTGCTAGTTGCCTTGATGATGTATGGTAGGGGACTAGAGGGATATTTTCAGGGGTCTCGTATTGGCGTGAGTGCTATGTGGGACGATTGACCGACCTCGGGTAGATGCATGTACATGGGTTAGTTCGCACTAGGCTTGGATGGTCGGAGGATGTGACGGCTATGATTTCCTTTCTCCTACCGGGCTTTGATGATCTCACCCCTGCGTTCTTTTGCCCTGGTGTCCCATACCAATTTGTAGATAATGTTTCAGCTACGAATAACTTGGGATAAAACATTACTTTCTTATGTTCCCCAGTGGTAGGTATTAGGTTCTTCTTGCAGGATGGCTCGTGACACGGATGTTGTTGCAGGATTTGGGACGTTCATACGTAGTGTTGTTCCATTTTAGTTTCTTTTGCTTGTCCCCTGTATTGGGACCGTTATTGTTTTATCTTGGGAGTCAGTCCGTTGATGTATCCCTTCCTTATATTTGGTATCGTTGCATCATTGTAGAGATGTATTCTTTCGATGTCTTGATGTGCCTTGTGTATCATTTGGTTTTAGCTTCTGCTTGGTTGTGTATGGAATTATTGTTATTAATAATATTCCATTCGTTTTATTATTATTTATGATCTTAGTTGGTCGCTCTTTGTATGGATCACACTCCGGGTTCCTCTGATGTCCCGATTCGGGAGTCTTTGGAATTTAGGGGTGTGACATGGCGAATTCCCAATGAAATACCCTCGGAAATAGAAAATCAATTTCCAAAAATGTCCACTCCCAATCCTACAACTCTTACTATGACTAGAAGAATTTGTGATGATAAAAACATAAATCTAACTATGGGAGGGATTACAAAAGTCAAAATTAAACCCGAGTTATGGTTCTTAGATACAATTATTTCAAGACAAGTTGGTCTAAAATTTAGTAATATACGAGAGCAGTCGCTTATTAAAATGCTTTATTATTTCGACAAGGGATATTGGGTGTCAATTCTTGAGATTATTTACGATCATATGGAGACATTCTGGGAAGCCGTAATAGACTGTGAAATTCCTTTCGACCAAAAATGGAAAATTCCCTTTCCTTTGCTAGTACAAGCTATGATAAGAGATCAGTTATAACTGAACTTCGAAATCCCATCAAAAACCGGTATTTTCGTTAGTAAAGAATATGACCATTGGAAAATTTTCAATACACTAAGTTACGAGGAAATGGGCTGATGGTGGGAATTTCAATTAAAACTGATTAAACAAAACAAAAATCGTGTTAAAGAAAATAAAGTAAATACTCAAGATATCATCAAGTCGATCAATTTGATAGACTTCGCTGATAAACCCGGTTGAGCAAGATAGAGTTGTCGTGCCATCGACATTAAATAATGGTCTCGGTTTGGAAGTTACCTAATATTTCAGCCTAGTGTAGTTATTAGGATTTTATGACATTATTTTATTACTTATTCTTATAAAAAAATATAATCTATAAAATATATATTTAAATATTTATATTTGTTGGCCTTGAAATTTATTCTCGGACAATAAATCCTATTTTGATATTAACAAAACATTTAAAGCGTGTTTAATACTAATGAATTATCAAGTTCATCTTTTCATCAAAAGACAGGTGAACGACTCGGAAAACAAACACGGAAAGAAAACGACTCTGAAAGCAAGCTCGGAAAGAAAGATTGAATAAAAGCGAAAAGCCGTGAAAGAAATTGAAGCGCGAAAATGGAAAATCAAATAATTCAACGGCGAAGGTGAAAGTTGAAGACTCAAGACTTGGGGTAGATAGGTCGGGAAGCGATCATTGTAACAAGGTAATTTTATGCGTCGATTTTATCGTATAAGCTCAAGTATAAAATGAACCAAATTTAAATAAAATGAAAAACGCTTTACCGAACTTAAACGGATAGAAAAATATTTTTATTAAATGTTTTTCATGTTTGAGTCGACTAAAATAAGCCTGTGTATTTTCTACTAGTCGACTAAAATGATCAGTAGCTATAGGTTTTTCATCCACATCAAAAGAGACGACTGAAAAGTGCTTGAGTCGACTAGACTACTTCATGTAGTCGACTAGAACTCATTCTAGTCGACTAGATGGTCCAAAGTAGTCGACTAGAACTCAATCTAGTCGACTAGATGGTCCATTGTAGTCGACTACAACAGAGAAGCAGTCGACTAGAAGATCCTCAAAACCTGCAGATTCTTCAGAAAACATTTCCCATGTTTTGTGGACTTTATTCAATGGTATTCAAACGGCTCTTATCTTTCAAATACTATAATCATTCTTCAAAACCCTAATGCTATGCTATATATAGAATGAGATGTGTATATTGAAGTTTAAGAGATTGAAATACAAGAAGAAACAAAGCTATCAAAAATCTGTAGAAATTTTTTCTACAAAAGCCATTGAAACCAAGCTTTGAAAATCTGATTTTCTCCAAGTTTCTTTGAAAATCAAAACCTCTAGTATCTCTTCTTATTCTCCAAATATCATTCATTGATTATATCCTTTGAGAATACATTTCTAGAGCTATTATAAAATCACCAAAAACACTTGAGCTTATATTGATTTATCTTCCATAAAAACCTTTGGGTTTTGAGTGTTTTTGTTCTTGAGTGATTTTATTGATTACATACGAATTTGTAATCTCGGACAAGTGAAGTCCACCGATTGTTCAAGAGAGGGTTGTTCTCTTGATTGAGAGACAAGCTCGAGAGGCTTGTGTTGTAAAGGTTTGCCATTCCACCTGTGAAGGAAGGGCCATAGTGAAAGGATCGGGAAAAGTCTCAAGAAGGGGTTCTTGAGCCGAGGAGTAGGAGTTACCGAACCTCGAAAAATCACGGTGTCAATCTCTCTATCTCTCTCTCCTTATTTCATTAATTTGCATGATATATTTACTTGAATATCTTGTATGCTAATTAGTCTTGTGATTAGTTGTTAGATAAATTGAATTGAATTTATTCATTTGACTATTGAAGAAATTGAGTATTGATTATATATTGTTCCAATTTCGAAAAGGAGTAGAAATATTTTGAACACCCTATTCACCCCCCCCCCCCCCCCCCCTCTAGGGTTATTTAGTGACTAACAATTGGTATCAGAGCCTAATTTCTATTTTTTGGACTTAACCGTCTTAGAGAACGATCATGGCCTCACATTTAGTCATTCACGTTGAAGGACAATCTTTTATTAGACCCCCTTGGTTTGATGGTTCATACTATAGCTATTGGAAGACTAGAATGGTAGACTTTCTTCTAGCTATTGATTTTCATATTTGGCCAGTTATTGTTGATGGACCTTTCACTATAACAAAAATAGTAAATGGAAAAACTATCCCCAAATTGCCCAACGAATGGGATAATGATGAACGTAGGCTTATGTCATTTAATGCTAAAGCTAAGGTGAATATAAATTGTGCCTTAAGTCCAAACGAATTTAATCGTGTCTCTACTTGCTCCACTGCAAAAGAAATGTGGGATAAACTTGAAGTAACTTATGAAGGTACTACTCAAGTTAGAGAATCTAAAATTGATATACTTATGCATGAATATGAATTATTTGCCATGAAGGAAGATGAAAATATTAATTCTATGATGTCTCGTTTCACTAACATTTTAAATGGACTAAAGCATCTTGGTAGAATTGTTCCTAGAGCCGATGCGTCACGCAAAGTGCTTAGAAGTCTTCCGGCTAAATGGGATGCAAAGGTAACGGCAATCAAAGAAGCTCATGGTCTCAACAACATGAGTCTTGATGAGATTTTCGGCTCTCTACTCACTTGGGAAATCACATTGAAATCTCGTTAAGACGACATCAAGCCAAGAAAAGGTATAGCTTTGCAAGCCTCTACCAAAAATGAAGCCATTGAGCCGAATGAAGAAGAAGTGGATGAGGACATTGCTTTGCTCACTCAAGAATTCAAGAAATATCTTCAAAGAAAAAAAGCCAATGGTGGAAAATTCATGAGGAGAATCGAATCAAAAGGCGAGCCTAAGAAAAGGGAACCTCCAACGTGTTTCAATTGTGGAAAGCCGGGACACTACAAAAGTGATTTCTTCAAGCTCGAAAAGGAGAACGAGAAAAGACCAAGCAAGATGGCTATGAATGCCACATGGGATGACTACGACTCATGTAACTCGGACGAGGAGGAAAATGGTGAAGAAATGGCAAACCCTTGTTTCACGGCAAATGAAGAAGAGGTACATTTAAATTCACATTCATTAGATAAAGATAAATTGTCATATGATGAACTTCTCTCTTCTTATGATGAATTACAAGATGCATTTGAAGAATTGCATGATGGACTTGAAAAGTTAGCTAGAAAATATATTCTTCTTAAGAAAGCTAAATCTTCATGTAGCTCTATTACTTCAAACTTAGAAGTTTCATGCAATGACAAAATCATAGAGCTAGAAAAGGAAAACAATCGGTTAAAAAATACTATAGATGATCAAATAAATGTCTTAGCTAAATTTACAAAAGGAAAGGAAAACCTTAGCATTATGTTGGGAAGACAAAGAGGATCATTTGATAAATGTGGTCTAGGATATGATGCTTTTGACAAAGATGCAATTATCTTGAAAAATAGGAAATCATTAAGGCATACATTTACAAGACAATCATCTCATGCATCCTCAAATGATCATAAGCATGTTACATGTTATTATTGCAAGAAAAAGGGATATAAAGCAAATGCATGTTTACTTAGGAAGAAGAAAGTGATAACAAGAATGATTTGGGTTCCAAAAAAAACCATTGCATGCTTGCATAGAAAGGAAAATGTTATACCAAAAATGATTTGGGTTCCAAAAGGAACCATTGCATCTGTCTCTAACCCTAGTGGACCCAAGATAAATTGGGTACCAACAAATGTTACTTAAATTTGTTTTGTAGGTATGCTTGAAGTCCGCCTTAAAGGAAATGGCTTATTGGTAGTGGATGCTCAAGGCATATGATGGGAGACTAATCAAAATACATTTCTCTAAAAACTTATGAAGTAGGAAACGTAACTTTTGGAGACAACTCTAAAGGCAAAATTATAAGGATTGGCTCAATTGGTATATCTTCCACTCTTTATAGATAGCGTGTTTTTGGTTGATGGTTTGAAGCATAACTTATTTAGCATTAGTCAAATTGTGTGACAATGACTATGATGTTATTTTTAGGACCAATGCATGCTTAGTTAAGAAAGATGGGAATCAATTGTCAAATGCTAAAAGAAACGAAAATTTATACTATGTTGCTTTATGAATGTTTTCATTGATTAATAAATGATCATTATTCATGTATCACATTCTTTTGTTTCTTGAAATTGCATGAGAAAAATGTCACATTGATTTAGAGTGAAATTATTTCAAAAGGGTGACTCTTATGGAAATATCTTTTCATTGTACTTTCATATGTTCAAAGAATTTTGAAATGAAATGAATCTTCTTATGTGCTATAGCTTTACAAATCTTGAAAAAGGGCATATAATTTATTTTTGCTAATCAAGGGAAGTTATATTGGTTTTCTTGTCAATTCTTGATGATTGAACATGAATAATGCATATGGTTGTTTACTATGATTCATATATGAAATGGAGTCTCATTCCATTACTAATTTCATATTTGGTTCATTGACTTGATAATTAACCATGATCATATCTTACCATTTGAATTGACAAATGCACTTCATGATAATGTTCTTAAATGATAAATTCAATTGAAGCATAATGATTGTTGAAGATCATTCATTTTGTGCTAATGTGCTTATAATGAATTATGACTAAAAATGTGCTAACACAAATGGACCCTAGAGCAAAAAGGGTACCAAAGAAAACCACTTGAGTGTGTCTTGTAGGTGTGGATTGATTCCTTACTCAAGATCAATTGATTCTTCAATTGTGATGCTATAACTCAAAAGGGGAGATGAAATTAAGGTTTCTCACAAAATGAGTGGACATTACAAATCATCTACAAGCAACTCTATGTAAAATGGGTAAAGCTAGCATCATGGTACACATTTTCTATCCTCAATTACTAATGTGCTTTCATTAATGAGATTATACATGACATACATATGCTCATTCAAGTATGTTGAATCGTTATTGATATGTCATGGAATAAACTTGATGATTGATAATAAGAGTGATTGGCTACTTGGTGCATACAATTGACTATGCTTTTGATGAATACTTGATAGTAGCTTGCTTTGAATTGACTTGGATATATGAAAGAAAGTCTTGATCATGCATGATTTTTAAAGAATATAGTCATGACCATCTCTAGACCATCAAAGCTATTTCACTTGATTTTGGTTGATTATTTGAGTAGCTATGTCTTATTCTTGTTCATGGACTTTCGTGATTTTAGTGCTTTATCTAAATTCTCTTGACATGACATATTGCACATTTATTTGAGGTGTTTAATTTTGAAGAGAAATTTGGACGGACTTGGAATATATGTTTAATCAAATATATCATCACTAGTAAACCTCAAGAGAGCATAATTTCTTTGAATGATCTAGCTAATGCAAATGAGGATAAGGAATATGTGATGAAATTCTATGCGATTAAATGATTCATCATCCTCTATTATATATCTTCTTGGTAATCATCCTAGAGGGATTTGCATAAAGATTTTCATAAAAATGATTTTCATGATAATTAGCCTTTATTGTTTCAAATTGAAATCTTGGTTGAAGCTATTTAATATATGCTTGGATCTTTATTATGTAAAGGAACTATAGGTTTCTCTTTGAAGGAAGCATATTGAAAAGATGGAGATTTTGTGCTCAAATGTTGCTATCTTGAATGTTTATTGAAAAACATGATTCATGAGTTTTATGTGCACATATCATGAAAGACATACGTTTTTATTGTTCTTGCATTATTATGATTTTCTCAATGATATATAATATTTTTTTATATCTTAAACTTTGATATCATTATCATACATGCATACTCTTGTATATCTTATAATGTATATTAATGTTGCATTCTATGTCTAATAATGGTGACCCAAGGTTTTGACCGTTATTATTCCAAGATCTTAACCAAGAAGGATATAGATTTTTCTTTGCACATATGAATGGAATTAAAATTCTAAAAATGCCACATGCCTCTTTGCATGAAATGTTTTTATCTAATGCATTCCTATATGAAAAAATTTCATGAAGTGATTCACAATGCTTTGAAATGTATTAGTTCTAGAAAATGGGTTTAAAACTATCATAAGCCGTACTCATTTTGAAAAATGATCCAAGAGGGTGTTTTTGAATGGCTTTAAGTGATTTTCTTATGGATGAAGGATATTTTAGAACCTATTGATAAACATTCTTTTTGTTGTTTATCATTTATAACTTGTCACAAATTTGGTTATAAGATTCATTGGAGTATTATGTTTACCAATTTTTGATGTGTTGTGTAAAGACGTTTATCACAAACATGCAATCTATTTCAAAATGAGTATGATAGATAAATTTATTTTCTTCTTGGGAAAAATACATTTAAGTGTCATGACATAATTTCAAATACTTTTTGACACTTCGGTTTTGGGATTATATGGTTTCCTTGGTTGACTACTCTTGGACTTAGATGTTTAGTAACATAATTAAGACTAAATTATATGTTATCTTGGTTCATCTCTTATTATTTTAGATAAACATTTTTACCATATATATAAGAGATATATCTTGTGTTTCTAGCACTTGTGAAGATTACATATCCTTGCCATTACATTAAAAGTTTTCAAAGACATGCACTTATGAGAAATGAGATCACCTTCATGATTATAATTTTCTTCGTCAATATTCTCACAAAGTTTGTCCAAAAGAACTCATTGTGTAAAATTTCATAAAGATATGGAAATGCCTTTGAACATTAGTGTGTTAGCATTTGTCTTGTGTATTTTTCACTTACTTATTTTAGAATATTCTTTTCTTAGTCATCATCATGATTTTTACTCTATTCACATTACATGTTATGATTAGATGTTGCATATGTGTTTATTTATTTTCACGTGATTAAGATGAAGGTGTTGTTGACTTATTCTTAAGTGCTCATATATGATTTTAAGTGAAGTTTCATACATGACTATGTGAGTTTAAATGATCTAGTGTTTGAGTGTTCTTTGTTTACATATAGTATGTTGAATACTTCTGGTTTGAGCTTTAATTCAAACACACATACTTGGACATTAAGTCACTTTTCATTTGAGTCATCAACTTGATATTTGTATTTGATTTATGAAAATCTATGTTGACCATATATCCTATTTGTCTATGAAAATCAAGCAAATGGTTTAGTCATCATTGATGACATGTGCTAGCATGTCCTCGTTGCCTTCATGAATGCAAAGTTATGTTTGTAATTTGATAATCATCTTAAGCATATTCATGAAATGTGTGGACATTATGAGATTGTGTTACTTCGAATGATATATTATATGATCACAATTCATTTATGCAACTTGATTCTCTTCTTGTACTTGATTGTATTTACTCTTTTTAATGATGTCAAAGAAGGAGAAAATTAGTTGATGAGTATATGTTGTATGCACATTCTTAGGGGGAGCTTTGCTCCTTGGTGATAGGGGAAGAAATACCAAACTTAATACATATGACTATGTGCTTATTTTCAATCATGTGCCCTTTGCATGCGTTTTTACAAGCGTTATATGTATGTCAAAGAATCCTTGTCATCATTCACGAACTAAGCATATCGAGATTAGGCATCATTTCTTACGTGATCAAATTGCAAAAATAGACGTTGTATTGGTTTTTATTAACACGAAAAATCAATTAGCGGATATTTTCACAAAGCCTTTTTCCGGAGGATTCTCTTTCAAAATTCGTAGAGAAATTGGGTTGGCTTTGGGTGTTGATGTATTAGCATGATAAATTATTTATTCAACCGTCATTTCCCACCTTTTTATGTTGCCAAAGGGGGAGAAGTAAGTTGTTTTCGTGTATCATGCTTTCGTGTATGTAAGTCATGTTTATGTGTGCCTCCATGCTAGTGTATGAAATTGCAAAAATATATTTACTAAGGGGGAGCATGTAATGCACACATTGAGGGGGAGAATCACTTGATACTTCACCATTTACACGTAAACACGAAATGTTTTGTCAACATCAAAAAGGGGGAGATTGTTGGCCTTGAAATTTATTCTCGGACAATAAATCCTATTTTGATATTAACAAAACATTTAAAGCGTGTTTAATACTAATGAATTATCAAGTTCATCTTTTCATCAAAAGACAGGTCAACGACTCGGAAAACAAACACGGAAAGAAAACGACTCGGAAAGCAAGCTCGGAAAGAAAGATTCAATAAAAACGAAAAGCCGTGAAAGAAATTGAAGCGCGAAAATGGAAAATCAAATAATTCAACGGCGAAGGTGAAAGTTGAAGACTCAAGACTTGGTGTAGATAGGTCGGGAAGCGATCATTGTAACAAGGTAATTTTATGCGTCGATTTTATCGTATAAGCTCAAGTATAAAATGAACCAAATTCAAATAAAATGAAATACGCTTTACCGAACTTAAACGGAAAGAAAAATATTTTTATTAAATGTTTTTCATGTTTGAGTCGACTAAAATAAGCCTGTGTATTTTCTACTAGTCGACTAAAATGATCAGTAGCTATAGGTTTTTCATCCACATCAAAAGAGTCGACTGAAAAGAGCTTGAGTCGACTAGACTACTTCATGTAGTCGACTAGAACTCATTCTAATCGACTAGATGGTCCAAAGTAGTCGACTAGAAATCAATCTAGTCGACTAGATGGTCCATTGTAGTTGACTACAACAGAGAAACAGTCGACTAGAAGATCCTCAAAACCTGCAGATTCTTCAGAAAACATTTCCCATGTTTTGTGGACTTTATTCAATGGTATTCAAACGGCTATTATCTTTCAAATACTATAATCATTCTTCAAAACCCTAATGCTATGCTATATATAGAATTAGATGTGTATATTGAAGTTTAAGAGATTGAAATACAAGAAGAAACAAAGCTATCAAAAATCTGCAGAAATTTTCTCTACAAAAGCCATTGAAACCAAGCTTTGAAAATCTGATTTTCTCCAAGTTTCTTTGAAAATCAAAACCTCTAGTATCTCTTCTTATTCTCCAAATATCATTCATTGATTATATCCTTTGAGAATACATTTCTAGAGCTATTATAAAATCACCAAAAACACTTGAGCTTATATTGATTTATCTTCCATAAAAACCTTTGGGTTTTGAGTGTTTTTGTTCTTGAGTGATTTTATTGATTACATACGAATTTGTAATCTCGGACAAGTGAAGTCCACCGATTGTTCAAGAGAGGGTTGTTCTCTTGATTGAGAGACAAGCTCGAGAGGCTTGTGTTGTAAAGGTTTGTCATTCCACCTGTGAAGGAAGGGCCATAGTGAAAGGATCGGGAAAAGTCTCAAGAAGGGGTTCTTGAGCCGAGGAGTAGGAGTTACCGAACCTCGAAAAATCACTGTGTCAATCTCTCTATCTCTCTCTCCTTATTTCATTAATTTGCATGATATATTTACTTGAATATCTTGTATGCTAATTAGTCTTGTGATTAGTTGTTAGATAAATTGAATTGAATTTATTCATTTGACTATTGAAGAAATTGAGTATTGATTATATATTGTTCCAATTTCGAAAAGGAGTAGAAATATTTTGAACACCCTATTCACCCCCCCCCCCCCCCCCCCCTCTAGGGTTATTTAGTGACTAACAATATTTATTTTTATATAAATGATTTTCATGAACTATATATACGTATATTTATGAAATATTTTTTTTATTCTAAAAATATCAGATTTATGTATATTGAAAACTAAAAATTAAAATAAAAAGAATACTACCGATTGATCGGTAACATTCTCGATCGTCCGGGGTAGTTAAAAGGCGAAAAATAAATTCACTTATATTTAATATTTTCCTCAAAAATTTTATCACTTTATTTGTGCCTTATTTTTCACGAAAACCTCAAAAGACAAAGATCCTAGCCAATCTGAGATGTTCATCTCGAGACACATATTTGCAGTTTTACAAATTACCATTTTTGGCACATTTTGGATATTTTAGTGATCGATCAAGTGTTCAATCGAGTTACGTACCAGTGATCGATTGATCATCATTCATAAATCTGTCCTATGATCGATTGCCATTTCCCTCGATCGTTCGCCAATACCTGCACTCAACCGATTCGTTTCAACAATCGTTTAAAATTTCCAATGATCGATCGACGATATTCACGATCGTTCATTTTTTACCCTTCGCCAGTTCACATTATTCTATTCTTATCTACTATGGAACCACGCTGTAAGCAGGCTACCAATGCGGGCCCATGCCACAAAAGGAGCCGGCTGAGACGTTAAAAGAGGCACGTGCGACGGTGGCTAGGGCTGTCAATAAACCATTACGCAACGAACGGGATTATGATTTTGATTACTTCCTGACTGAGCCCACTACCACATGGGTCGTGGGTGAGATTGTGGCACATGGATTACGGTCCATCCTATCGCGACCTTCGACCACTATCTATGGAGAGATGCTCCGACAGTTCTGGTCAGAGATGGAGCTGAGGGTGGAGAAGGATTGGATACGACTCCACACGAGTATCTGAGGACGTCAGTTTGAGATCACCCCCACGACGGTAGCTACAGCGTGGGGGTTGCCTATTGAGTGCCCTTCGGAGGTACGAAAGAGGTACCCGAAGTTGCCGATAACATCCCCGTCAACAGTGGCGGAGGCATGCTATGGTGGTCGGTACGGGAACCCTACCCATTATTTCACCACCGAGGTGGACTACCCAAAGAAGCTATAGTTTATTCATTATGTGTTTTAGGCACAGGTGCACCCGAGGGGGCATAACACGGAGAGGCGCAGGCTCTTTCAGACAGCGATATAAACTTTTGAGATGGGCTATTGGATTTCCCTGCCCCACATTATATTTTGATCAGATTCATTAGGTGATAGGGTGGATGGCGAATCGAGGAGAGGTGGATAGTTTTCTTTATGTGGTCCCATTTCCTGCCTTGGTGATGAGGCTTATATTCTAGGAGGGTATCCGACCTACTTCGAATGACTCTCGCAGAACGGCAGGAGTGTCTTATGCACGGACTGATTGGAGATAGTCATATTTTAATTTATTTCCTCACCGAGCAAAGCGGATAACAACCCTGCCAGCTGAGCATGTTGCCGCATTAGCTGTTACTCAGCCACCTGCACTAGCCCCAACAGAGACAATCACTATTCTTAGGGCTGAGTGGGATAGGTTTAGAGTAGATCTGGCCACAGTCATGGAAAGGATGGTTGTACTTGTGGAGAAGGTACGTACACTTAGAGGCGTACAACCTAGACCCCTTCAGGATGACGTGCCAGGTACTTAGTAGGTAGAGGCAGAAAACACGAGTGTGAGTAATTATCATAGACATTTTTGTTATTCACCCATTTCTTTTATTTTTGTATTTACAGAAAATGATTTACATTTCGGTCATATTTTGTAATCAAAACAAAAATATTATGATTATTTTTATTATTTACCTTTAATTTACTCTTTCCTTTAAGTAAGTTTGGGGGAGGGATTTATAATTATTGGTATCTTTATATTTAATATTTTAATAAATTTATATATTTATATATTTATATAATACTAATTTTAAAATAAAAAAAAATTAACCTCAGATCGATTGATCATAGTGGCGATTTATCGGTAGGTTGCTAATTATATAAAATTGGTATTTTCGGGAAAATATTGATTTTTGCCTCTTTGGGACCAATCTGGTCAAAATCCTAGTCCAAGTTCCAAAAATTACAATATTACATGTCTAGGAAGGGTTGATATTTTCCTATATATGACTATATACTTATTCCATAATATGTATTTTCTTTATATTCAAGTTATAAACTTACTTTTTAAAATATTTCCTAGTAATAGAAGACCTTAATTTTTATTATAAATACCTTTAAAAACCACAAACTCACATTGTTAGCTGATAGATGCCAAATATTGTACATTTTAGGCCCCTATCTTACTATTGTTATGTCTTTACATTCCATTCTTTGGTATTTTTATGCCGTTTGTGTGTTTAAGCATGTTTCAAGAGTTTAATGAAGAAAAAGACCTAACTTTGATGAATTAATTAAAGAGATTCTTATTTCTATCCAAAAGGAGAGCTTAAGAGGTGTTTTCAAGAGAAAACTGGCTTCCGAAGGGCAGAAACGTCATTTTTTCGAGCCGCAACTTCAAGAATCATGACAAGCGAGTTGAAGGGGTTTAAATGGCATTATTCCCAAGAAAATTTGGTTTTGAGTATTTTGCTACACCGGACCTACGCCCACAACAACAAAAAGTGGCTAGAAAGTGTCATTTCTACGCCTGAAGTAGACGCGGCTAGTAAAGCCCTATGCCCTAGGTATAAGGGTCTGACGAATTTAAGCTGTTGAAATTCCTGTTTTGGCCCGACTTTTTTTCCCATGTGGTGGCTGCGAATTTACACCTTGATGCACGTGAATATATACATAAATATACAAGAATTTTTGAGTCTTTGATTAGATTTTGTGTAAAATTACCAAAAAGGGAAACCCTCGGCTTTACCTATAAATACCAAGGTTTACATCATTTTGAGGGAGCTTCTTTTGCACGTTGAAATTTCATAGCAAACTCTAGAGTTATATATCCTTCAAAGGAAAAGTCATTTAAGACCTAGAGATCCAGATAAAAAGACCATGGAGGGTGATTCTACATCAACGATGCAGTCTCCTTCTACCATGATCAACTAATTCGATATCTAGGGTTTTCTAGCAAAACCCTAGGCAAGTAATGTAGTTCTTTATTTGTTTTTCAATTGTAACGAGGGGAAACTGTGACTATACTGTAATGATTGTTGTATATGAGGGACCATATTTATTCTTAATACAAAACTCTATATTTGTTCTAAATTCTTGTCTTATATGGAATGAATATATTGTTTTACTCAATCATGATTATTCACTATGGGCTGGAACTTGGATGCTTAATCCATGATTTTTTACACAATGGTTCTTAACACTCGAAACCCTATGTTTAAACAGGCCATGCCTCGGCGAGATGATATAGATATGCTTTAGTTTAATTTCATGTTGTAGGAGTATATTAGAGTAAATTAGTTTGCATGTACTAGTCATACTCTGTCCAGAGATGGGTTGTAGCGAATTCGGTTGACGGTATCCTTTTCGGGGTAGTATTCAACTATTTGCGGTACGACCTGATTCACAGTTATAGATCTTCCTCTTGCAATTGAGCAAAGAGAAAACTATATTATGCGGTTAGTGGTGGAGCAATAAAAACCCTAGTTTTCTCTCTCTTGATCAAAATCTAAATTTACTTGATTTCTTAGTTAATTTGAGTTTTAATTATCAAAATTAAATCAAACTCTTTTTCAAACATAATTCAATACTTTTGAACTGCTGAAGTGAATAAACAAGTCTCTGTGGGTTCGACATTCCCGTTCTCAATCCATTTCTATACTATAATTTGACTCGTGCGCTTGCGAATATGTAAAACCTAGGCCGTCTTAAGGGTGTGTTCTTAACCCATATTTTTAACCACCCCGGCGGGCTATCATTAACTATGGTGGTCAATTCTTTACCATATACTCTTACCTCAACTATAATCAAATATGAGTGCGCATTCTTTCTAGATGATTATCGTGAATCTACTATTGAGAGAACCAAGAAAATATTTCATGAGAGGGGCCTTGCTTCGATTTTTGTTTCGGTTCCCCGTATAATAAATCCTTTGTTAGTTCATGTTTTCTACCGTCACTTAGCTTATATAGATAGGTGTGTGTATGGTGACTTGTGAACGAAACTCAATAATTAAATTATTGAAGTATCAGCCGCATCGATTGCAATAATATGGAACCTTCTTGATGAATCAGTTGGTGGTGAGAGGTATCTCCCTAAACCATATCATTCTTTTCCAATAATGGTTCAAGATATTTGTGACGGATTTATGGTAAGATCTGTATTTTTTACTATTCCAATGGCTAAGATCGATCCTTGCTATTGGATGACTGTGGATTTATTGGGAAGACAAATTTGTCCAAACATGCCTAAAGATGTGTGTGATCACACACTTGTGAAAATGGTCTATTGTCTCAAGAATGGATATTGGATTTCTTTGTCTAATATTATTTTTGCTAATATTATGGATACTTGGACTATGATTAGGAATGGAGGGGAATGGCATAATAACATAAAATTGTCATATCCATTCTTAATCTATGCTTTGGTTAAAGATCAGTTGGGTGAATATGGATCTCACATGCAACCTATTTGGAGGCGTCCTAAGGAGTACGACGAATTTAAATTCCTCAAGATAGTAGAAGCTAATGATGTGGAAGGCAAATAAATTGGAAGGTGGAGTGAATATGTGTTTTCTCTTTATGCAAAAGAGAATGGGTTAGAAGACTAAGGAAATTTTTACTACAAGGGATGGAATAAGTTTGTTTTGCTTGTTATTTTTTACTTTTTTATTTTTACAATTTTCAAGTTCTAGAATTAGGTTATTTTTCTTTTCTTGCAATATCAATTTATTATAGGCCTTTGGCCCCATTATCTTTGATTTCCTATTATCAATAAAATTCTATTCATTTATATTTCTTGTCGCTATTCAATAATTATACTATAATCTTGGTTTTAGTCTTCATTAGAATGCAAATTTTGACACACACCAAGTTTGGGGGAGGTTTCGATAACATCCTGAAATCTTGCTCTGACAAGTGGTAACATTGTTCTATCCCAATATTTTAATGTTTAATAGAACCATGAGGACATGGTTTAGCTCAAGTTTGGGGGAATGGGAAAATGTAGACATAAAATATAAAGGAATGAAAAAAAAATTAGTTTTTGAGAAAAAAGAAAACAATATGCATAGTTACTAAAAACATGCAGAGTAGTGGGCCATCGATCGACCTAGTCTATGATCGATCGGCTGACTTTAAAAAAATTATATTTATATATATGTTTCTATAATTGACTTTTAATATATATATATATATATATATAAGTATATGTAAAATAAATATATATTATATTATTCTAAGTAATAATTTTTTTATTTTATCTTTATTTGAACATATTTTTTTTATTAAACTTGTGAAGTAATTAGGAATATGAGACTAGTCTAGAGAATATATGTACGTGATATTTTTTGTTTATCTGAATAATGATTAAATTAGAAAGGTGAAAAGATGTGATTCTCCATAGGTGAGTGAACTGGTAAAATTGAAAATATAAAAGACAATCTTGACGTATAAGCACATGCACATGATTTTTATAGTTTCATTTATGAGCATATTAGGTATTATCTTTGGAAAAAAAAGTATATACTAAAAAAGATACATATATATATATAAGTATGTAAACATTCTCCCTCTTAAATAATACACATTGAAACATGAAAGTGGAGAATGACGTATTGAAAAAAAAAATAGAGCGGAAAAAACAAATAGGAGAAGAAAGCCTTCTCCAAGAAAGGAAAGGAAATATATATATATATATATATATTTTTATGTGAGTAAAAAGCAAAAAGAGAGAGGAAATCCCCCTCCAAATAGGAAAAAAAAAACAATATATATAGAGATATGCTATAAATGGGAGTAGATGTGTTATAGAGAAAGTTCACGAAAACACGGAAGATTGTTGGCTCTAGAAGTAAAGATCAGCTAATTTTAACCACTAGTGGATACCATTCTTAACACTAATCTGAGATAATTATTATTTTGTATAAATAGAATTTATTTGCTTGCATTTATTTTATGAATTATATCATCTTCTAGTTAACGAACAAGAATATTCATCAATATGTGCAAGTAAATATTATAAAAAAAATTGTGGGTAATCTATTTAACCCTCACGAGACTTCACTCGTCCACTAGGATTTTTCCTAGGGGTTTAAAAGGCTTATTACACGTGTTAAGTGTAATCGGTATCCCTCACGAAAGGAAGGGATTAGTTTTAATTAAATTAGATTTAGTTATTCTTCATGAGTTCTTTTCATTTTTTATTGCTAAAGGACTAGCAATACTTAAGTTTTGGGGCTCGATGAGACCAGAATATTCGATTTTCTAGGCATTAATATACCCTTTGTTAGTCTATTTATTTTATTAATTTGGTATTATTATTCGAGTTACGTGTTTAAGCATGTTTCAGGGCCTTAATGCAAATACGAGTTAATTTCAGGTTTTTAGCAATTATGCCTGATCCGGAGCAATACTTAGAAGATAATTGCACTCCAGGTGCAAGTCAATGAAGCAGAGTACAAGTGGCTAAAGCCCAAATTCGTAGAATAAATAAATATTAAAATTCAAGAACCACCGATCGATCGGTGGAACCTGCAATCGATCGGGCGTCACCCTTTGGGATCTGTGCGAATACATATCGCAAAATTCTGACTTTATGTGCAAGAATATCAAGGGCCAGAATCGTCCATTCACTGCCATTACTAAGTCCCCAAGTTCTCTTGGAGTGCAAGCAAAGAACATGTCATATTTACACCAACTTTTGTATATAAATACAGGTAGAATTCATGAAGAGAAGATTTATTTCATTATAGAATAGATCGTTTAATAAAAAGTCTCTCTCTTTGAGAGAGACTCTCTTCCTCAAGAACTCAAGAACCAACTATCCAACCATGAAGATGGTGGCTACATCAATGATGGAGTCTCCCATTTCCATGAGCGGCTAGTCGGTATCTAGGGTTTCCAATAAAATCCTAACCGAGTAATATAGACTTTTATTTATTTTTATTGCAAAAAGGGGAAGTTGAAGAACACTTCTATGATGATTATGTAGTGAGAGACCAAACAAATAACCTAAATAAGATTTATTTATTAATTCTCTTCTTAAACTGATATTGAATTAATGATTTATCTTGAAAAACTGTATTTTATCATTAGGAGCAAGAACCTCTGTGATTTAATAACGGTTTCTACATAATGGTACTTATTGGGCATGATAAAATCTTAGGTTTACACAGTCCATGCTTAGAGAAGATGATTATTAGTGTGTTTTTAATTTCATGTTTTAGGAGTAGTTGTAGTATAGATGCATTCAATAGTCACGATAATCGTAGATGGACTATAGTGAAAACGAACCGATTGTATTCTTTTTGGGATTAGGCAACTGCTTGTAGCATTACTAATCTAATTCATATGAGCTGTATCGCCCTCTTGCAATAGAATAATTAAAGGAATACATTAGAAGATTAGTGGTGGAGTTGGAACAAAACCCTAAACTTGTTTATCTTGAGTGAAACAACAAACAATTATCTTTTTATTTATTTTATGTTTAGTAGTTTAATCAAACAACTTTTATAAAATATAATTCAATTTGATACTTTATAATTATTTGAAATACGACTTTGATCTTTGTAGTTCGATACCCTCTTTACCCAACTATACTATACATTACTCGCGTACTTGCGACTGAGAGGTTAAAACTAGATCGTGTTAATTCTTTATTTTAAACACTTTTATTTTCACACGACTGGAACCGATTAAGGATTCTTAATGAGGTGGTCCAAGCTATGCTGAGTAATACCACCTAGAGGCTTAGAGAAAAGGGTTTTGAAATATTCCACAAAGGCACTGTTAATGGTATCTTGGTTAGTCAGCATTGATCCATCATCATAATTTAGAGAATGAATACTATTGAACCTTCTTCTTTGGTTGACAATATTATGGAAATAAGTGGTGTTTTGATCACCCAAATGAAGCCATTGGACTCTAGATTGTTGTCTAAGAGTGTATTCCTCTGCTTTAGCTAGTTGAAAGAAATCTATTATGATAGATTTGTTTTGCTGAATCAATGATATATCATGAGGGTTTGAATCAACAAGGGTCTGAATACTTAACATTTTTTGCCTAGCTTCTCCAACTCTCTTGTACAATTGGTTATAGTGAGTCTTGTTCAATCGTTTCATTCCCTCCTTTACTAGCTTCAATCTCTTCATGACAGAGAACATCTTAGTGCCTCTAATGTGACATCCCTAGGCAGAATGGATAGTGGGCAAAAAATTAATGTGATCAGCTAGAAAGTTGTTAAATCTAAAAGGCTTAACAGTTCTGATTCTATCAACTATGAGTTTGAGGTGAATGAAACAATCGTCAGAGATGCCTTGAGCTCCAAAATGGTGTTCATAGTTAGGGAAAGATTCAAACCAACACTCATATGCCATACACCTATATATCTTTCTGAAGTTATGACCATTATTCCATGAAAATTTAAGCCCTGAGTACTTAAGATCATAAAGGTCAGCTTCCTCTAGAGCAACTCCACATTCCTGCATTGAAGGAGTCCATTTGATAGACCCTTTAAATTTCTCAGTCCTATACCTAAGGGCATTAAAGTCTCCTAGAACACACCATGGGGTGGTTGACCAGAGAGTAACCTTGTCTTTGAATTCATTCCATAAAAGTCGTCTCCTAATAGTATCATTGTGGCCATAAATGAAACTAACCATAAAAGATACCTTACTGAGTCTATTTTCAATATGACAGTGGATAGCTTAATCAGTGGCTTCAATAGGTTGCACAATCCATTGATTGGAGTCCCAAAATACCCAAATCCTACCCAACATTGCATAAGAATAACTGTCTAAACAATTCCATCCAAGTCAAATAGAGTTAAAACATTCATTTTGTTACCTTGCTGAACCCTAATTTCAATGAAAACCATAAGAGAGATATTCATAGTAGAAATCAAATTCTTGCATTCAATTTAGGATACAGGTCCATTAAAGATCGTTAGGATAAAGTGTGAGACAATTTATCTCTGGGAGTGTGACTTCCCTTCTTCCCTTTATTTGATTTATCACCCTTTGCAGAAGCATGTGTGTCCTTAGTAGAAATCAATGGTAAAACAACCGAGATGTCAATGCCTTTGATTTTCATGAGATGCTCAACTTCAGTGCATTGTAAGCCATCACCATTAACATCAATGGGGTTAGGAGGTATCACCAAAGCAGCAAGCTGGATGGCTGGAGAAGATGAGGCTGAAGAGTCTTCAACCCATCTTATGACTAACCTAACTAGTGCACGCCAATTATATTACTCTAATCTACTTGTAATGCATGAAAATAAACTAAAGTATGTCTATATTAAATCGCCAAGGCACGGCCTGTGTCAACCTAGGGTCTCAAGTTTCATTACCACCATTGTGTAGAAAATCATAATTAATCATCCGAGTTCCTGCTCCATGGATTGCAAGCATTCAAAGCGATTAAAAGACACCATTTGCTCATTTGAACTAATTTCCTCGATCCTATCCTCTGTTTGAGTCCCCTTTATCATTAATGGCCTCCATAACCTGAGGGCACAAATTGGCATTATTAACCTCAGGGACATCAATAGAAGTAACCTCTTGCTCAGTAGCCATATTTTCCTCTTTATCATTTTGTCCTTTCCTCTTAATCATGACTCATTGTTGTTGGTTAGAATTTTTCACCTTCTTCTTGGCTTGAGAGCTTCTCTTTGCTATAAGAACACTGCACTACTTCTCACTATGTCCAATCACTCTGTAGTGCCTTCACTTTGAAGGTTTCCATTGGTACTCCACATAAACTAAAACTTGCCTACCATCCTTAAGTTGGATCTTGAACTCATTCATCAATGTGGACTCAACCCTAATTTCAACACAGATTCGAGCATAACTGACTCTCTGCATAGCCTCAGTGGGTCATCAGCATAGAGAGGATGCCCAATCATGCTAGCCAAATTACTCAACCCCCTCCAGTTCCAGTATTCCATGGGTATATTAGAAAGTTTTATCCAAATGGGAACACTTTTGATGTCCTCCTTCATCAGTGATAGCCCCCTTCTCCATTTCTGGATAATCATCAAGTGGCTAGCAAAGAACCAAGGACCCCCTTTCATGACTGAGTCCCTACCTTTGATACTATCAAATTTGAAGAAGTATAAACCTTCATTTCCCCATTGCCTCTTGGCAATGCTTTCAACAGTGAAAAAAGGTAGTTTATTTATCAAGGAAGTAGCCCTCCAAGCAGCACTCCCATTCTTTGCCACCTTCCTCACCAATCTCCTCTGGAATAGAAATCACTGTTGCCCTTAATGGACAAGGGAAATACTATAGTTTCATTCAACCCTCACTTATTGTTCCTTAAACTAGGCTAGCCCATAATCTTTGACCATTCATCGTTGCATTTCCTTGATTAGAACTACAACCCACATCATTTTCGGCGACCTCAGTTGCCTTGGACCCCAAAGAGTGGTCAACATCCTCCTCTGACACAATCCCAGATCCCTCCTTGAAAGATGGTAAAAGCAGTCTACACTCCTGCTGCAAACCTACTTAAGACGGACTGCACACATTACCATAGTTGGTAGAAGTGCATTGGGCCCCGTTATCCAAACCTGTTTCCACACACGCGACTTCACACACCACGGAACCACCCAACACCTGTAGACCAACCTCATCATGTCCGTCATGAAACTCTTCCCTGGTCGGAGCCAAGGGTTTCCCATGTCGACCCCTGCTTGTTGACCTTCCTTGAACACTTCCTCTACGTTTCGAATCCCCTTTTACAATGTCATTTGAACTTGCATCACAAACCTCTTTGCCTTTTCCCTTGCCATACAGATGCTTAAACGATCCTTTCATCCGTACAATCTGGTATATGGTATGTATATATCATGTGTATCAAGGTTTTGGAGTCGCAGCCATATCAAAGGAACTAAAGTCGGGGCCAAAATTGGAATTTTACAACTTAATTACGTTGAACCTCCTACTCTTTAAGCATAGGGAAGCTATGCTTGGAGCGTAAGCACCAAGCATAGGTCATTTTCACCAAGCGTAGTTTTAGCACTTTCTAGCCACTTTTAGCTACTATAAGCGTAGGTCAAGCGTAACAAAATTCATGGAAACCACTTTTCTTGGGAATTGTTTTGTTTGAACCCCCTCGACTTTATTAGCATGATTCTTGAAGTTGCGGCTCCAAAAAATGATGTTTTCGCTCTCCGGGAAACACTCTTCTCTTGGAAACACCTCTCTATTTGAATATACACAATCACTTCTCTAGTTAATTCACCAAATTTAGCTCGTTATCTTCATTAAGCTCCTGAAACACGCTTAAACACACAAATCCCATAAAAATATCAAATACTGGAATATAAGGATATAACAATAGCAAGATAGTGGCCTAAAATGGTCAACATTTGGCACTTATCATAAAGTCAATTTAATATAATTATAATATGTTTAGTTAAATATTTAGGTATTAACGGGTTACATGCATGAATTTAATTGTCTCGATCTGTTTATAATTTGGTTATCTCAAAATTTTCATTGGCCTAACGATGAAACTCGCATTGTTGTAAATATTTTTATATGCCTCAAGCACGTGAAGGGGGTTCGATAATAATCATAATATCAGAGGGGGAACCTAAATACAATTGTGAGGGAAGAAAGGGAAGGAGGTGAGTGCTAAACGAAATCGAGGACTAAACAAATTAAAGCTCATATGATCAATGTTCTAATATTTCTATCTCGAACGAGGCGCTTTTTATATAACCATTCGCGATACCTTGGGAAATGTGTTGATGTGACTTTTTCATAGACTAAAGAGTTTCGAGGTCAAGTTATGGGGACAACTTTTCACCTTGCATTAAATTCACCGCATCTTTGCATTTAATGCATCTAACCTACGTCTAATATCATTCCTAGGTATCATCATTATCAAAATAGGTGATCATGTGTATGCATGGCATGGGTTCCTCCGGCTAGTGGGTTATAGTATTGGCTTTCTATCCTCGAGTAAAGTCCCTCGACTTTTTTTTACACTCAAATCTTCCAAACCTAATTCTTTCTCGATTCCACAAATTAGGGGGCAACTCCTACATGTTTCCTGAACGATTGCTTTGACCCTCCTCAAGATGGCTTGGTGCATTCTCATAGAAGCTAACATTGACTAGTACCTACAACATGATAACAATTGCACGTGATGGTTATGTTTTTTTTCTTATTTTTTACCTTCTCATGCAAATATATTTAAGGGACATCGTGTTTCTTGTTAATAAACTTCTTACTTATTAAAAATGAGAATTGTATCATTGCTATAAGACACACACACATGCATTTGGCTTGGTAAAAAATTATCATTGGAAATTTGAATGTTATAATAGTCCTTTGAATGCTTCGTTTAGTGGAAAATAATTAAATGAGATGAGTGAGAATTAGAATAGAAAAGAGATGAGAGAAAATAGGTATTAGGATGGATTAGTTATTTGCATTTGCTTCATATTTTTTCATCCTTCTAAATGTGGAGGAAGACTGTTAGAATAAAAATATGAGAGAGGTGAAGAAAGAGAGAATGATTGTTGAACAAGATAAATAATAAAATAAATAACTAGGGTGTAATGGCGAGAAACCCTAATTTTATTAGAAACATATGTGGACTTTATATATCTAGATGGGCTCATACCTGAATATAAAAGAACTTAGATCATTTCTAGCCAAATCTCTCCCAACTTTCTATGAATCTCATCTAATGGTATATAATCATCAACATCAACAATATTTATGATTTTTATAAGTATAAGTATGTCATTATACCTTTGAATGTGATGCAGTTAAAGTTTTTAAATGACATGTCTATTTGTTTACCCTTAGATTATAGTTTACGGAATATATGAGAGAGATTTTGCTGTAGAGGGCCCTCGTTCAATATAATATGGAAACAATACAAAAATTTAATATAAGAAAAAATAATAAAATAAAACATAATCTAACAAGCCCCCCTGTGGCGACCTATATGGACGGGTGTGTCGTGGGCGAATGAAAGTGACACTAGCAGACTACCACACTAGGTGAGGTATAGGGCATAATCACCTGGGTAAGGAAAGGTTATGTGCTATATGTTGATTATATACCCTTCTATGACACAATGCGTTTTAAAACCTTGCTAGCTGGGAACCCACCAGAATTCTATAGTTAAGCGTGTTTGACGTAAAGTAGTATCAGGATGGGTGACCCCCTGGAAAGTCTCTGATTCGAGTGAGCCAAAAGAGGACAATACTGTGTCTAGATTGGGAGGGATTTGTTACACCCCCACAAATTCAAGATAACATGTTGAGTTTGCAGACAAAATTCTAAAGGCGGACAGAGCTAATAAGTTTGATAAAAAGTACAAACATGACTGCAGAGAGAGTCAATGTTGAAGTTGTCGAAAGAGTCATTGATGTGGTAACTAACTAGTTGGTTACTTGCGAATGTAACCTAGTTTTTAAGTCCATTTTAAGGCAAAACAACGTGCTGACGATTTCGTGGCTATAACAAAACAAGCACTAGATTTGATCTTCGAATTAACTTGTGGTGAGCTATAGATTTGATATCACAATGAAGAGACAACGAGGAAGATGGTTATGATGATTGTCATAGACGAGATGAATTTTAATCATCTTTTAATATGTTGTTTTAGAAGTCATGGTGGTCGTTTTGGCATATCGCAGAGCCCGATTAGGTTAGTTGTACGAAAAGCTATTTTACGGGGTTGTGGTTCGGAAATCAGTATTGGTTTGTCACCGCTTTTGAGCACGCTACTAAAGGTATGGTAGCCATTATTTTATTTACGAGTTCACGCACTGTGCAGCGTGTGAAATTATAGTTTGCGATATTTGGAAATTGTGATCACTTAGAAATTTATGTTTAACGTGTTTAAATTGACAGAGATGAAAATATAGTAACTAGATGATTATTTGGGAAAATAAATAAATTAAATTAAATTGTTTGGAAAAATAAATAAATTAAATTATTTGGGAAAATAAATAAATTAATTAAATAGGTATTATTGAGAGTTGACATATTTCGTGCTTTTATGATTTTATTAGAGCATGTTGCGTATGTATTTAAATTGATTATATTATTTGAAAGGTAGATAAATAATAAGTTGGTATTATTGAGAATTGACGATAAAATGATGTGTTACGTGCCTATATGATTTTATCGAGCATGATATGTATGTATTAAATTAAATTGATTTGAAGATCATGCCTGTATGCCTAAGGTGATAGCGATCGCATGATATTATTATTAGAAGTCATATTCATATCACAACATGTAGTTTATGGGAGACTAGAGAGCATGATTGCATTGAACACCGGACGTCGTGGCCATCCTGGTGTAGGGATTCCGGGGTACGGAGTTTCCGCCTGTTCCTAGGACTCCGGGTTATGGACATCCTAGATGAGTCACGTATGTGTGTTTGTCGTACAGGAGGTGACTATCTGGTAGCAATGTGAGCTACGCCAAAGTTTTGGTTTCTGCGTTACGGACTGCCCGCTTGTTCTTAGGACTCTGGGTTACGGACATCCTATATGAGTCATGTACGTGTTTTTGTCGCACATGAGGTGAATACAGGGTAGCAGAGAGAGCTACACCTGAGATACGGGTCTAAACATATAGGTAGACATGGACTCGCATTACATCCTCACATCATTTCATTTCATGATATCAGTTAGTTGATACATCTTTATTTATATCCATGCTCTACAATTCTTTTTACTGTTGTTATAGATGGACTGATGAGTATTTAGTGTATCAAGTTGTGGATCTCATGGGTACATAGATCGAGACGAGATATATATTATTTTCCAAGATGGGATCTAATGTTGGTTTCGGGGTAAGCCTGTTAGTCTCACCAGTTAGGGCGGAGACATATAGCGTTACCCTGCTGAGCTTTAACTTATTCCCATCGTGTTTATTATTTTCAGGACATGAGTCGAACAGCGTCGGATGTAGCTATTGTGATGTTGTGGGCATGTTTCGACCTCCTTTTGTAATTTTGTTGTTTAAGCCAGTTAGGGCTAGTTTACATTTACCGCGCCTTTTCAGATTAATGTATTATTATTTTGGCACCTGCGGGTGTAATGGTCTGTATCTATTACCGGATTGGCATTCACTTTATTTCTGTTGGGTACTGTATTTATATTTTGACTGTGGACTTTTGTTGGCCTTTGAGGAATGACGGCGTTAGTGTGTTTTCGATTCCGATCCCTTGTTATTATTGTCGACATAATGACTATTGAGTTACTATCATGTACGTATATGTTTATATACAGGGTGTTTTGCAGTGGACCTTATCCATTGTAGGATTCTCCTATAGACAGAACTCTGCCCGGTTTTTGTTAGTTTTGTCAGGTGGCACTCCAGTGATCCTAGACTCCAGTGAGGGAGGTTTTTGGGATTTAGGGACGTTACAGTCACCTCCCCATCACCTACCTTGGTGTGCCTCTGACCACAACTAAGCTGAAGAGTACTAATTGCATTGCCTTAGTGGATAAGATCACTAGAATAGTTTACAATTGGTGTAACAAGTCCCTATCTTTTGCAGGGAGACTTCAATTCATTTCAGTTGTTGCATTTTTTGTTCAAGTTTATTGGTCTACCTCTTTCATTCTTCCAAAATCTATTATGAAGTAGATCAATTCTGTTATGAGAAGCTCTTTTAGGAAATGTGATGAGAAGTCCAAAAGATGAGGCAAAGTGGCTTGGGAGAGGGTGTGTTCTCTGAAAAATGAAGGGGATCTTGACCTTAAGAACTTGGTTGAGTGGAACCAATTTTTTATGAGTAAACATCTTTGGAGGCTTGTTAAACCTGATTCCCCTAGCTTATGGGCTAAATGGGTAACTAAAGAGCTTATTAAGGATAATTATTTCGAGGTTATGGAGGTGCCTCGAATTTGCGCTTGGAGGAAAATCCTCAAGCTTAGGGACAAGCTTAAAGGTTTATTTTAGTTCATGGTGGGTGATGACAACCATGTGTCTCTTTGGTATGACCATTGGGCTTATGATTTTTACCTATTGCTCAGGTGTGGGGTGATAGATGAATTGTTGCCTCTAGGTTGGGTCTTCATGCTAAAGTTTCTGCTATTATACACAATGGGGATTGGATATGGCCTAGAGCTAACACTAATGAGATGGTTCAATTAAGGGAGGATGTATTTAAGGTTGTGAGAAATGCTTAGGACAATGTGGTTTGGCTTTCAACCAATGACAGATTCAACATCAGATCTGCTTGGGAGGTCTTAAGATCTAAATATAATTAGGTGAATTAGTTCTCTAGCATTTAGTTTAAACAATCCATCCTTAGACATGCCTTTATCCTTTGGTTGGCCTCTCGTGATAGGCTTAGTACTCAATTCAGGCTCAACTAGAGGGGGGTGTTAGCTTAATCTAAGTGTTTGTTTTGTGCTAAACCAGTTGAGACCAGGAACCATTTGTTCTTCCTCTGCTCTGTAACAACTACTCTTTGGTCTACCTAGTGTAACAAAGGAAAGTTTCTCTGGCCAGATAGGTCCTAGGAGGAGAAGCTTAATTGTTGAAATATCCATGTCAGGGATAGAAGCCTCTATGTCATTACTGCTAGATGGTGTTTGCTGCTACCATTTATGTTGTTTGGATGGAGAGAAACAAGAGGTTTTATGCCGAGAAGATTAAACCTTTGTCCTTGCTCCAAAGAGAAATTTCTGAGACCATTAGTTTCAAAGGCCACTCCCTCCACAAGATCAAGAGATCTCCTACAAACCTTGAGAATGCTAACATATAGGGTTTTTCAGATTCTATTTTTGCCTAGCTTTGGATGGTTCTTTTGGTGGTCTTGGGCCTCAGTTCCAAATGTGTTATTTCCAGCAGATGGTTTTTGGCATGTATATGGTTCATTGGCTTTTGGCCTCTGTTTGGAAGAGGAGCTATGGCAGGCCTCAATCCATGTTGCCTATGTCCTTTTTCTGGGGTTGTATGAGGGAAGGGTTAAGGTTTTTCCATTCCTTGTTGTTTTTGAGCTTTGGGAGTTCCTTACTTGGTGGGTGTGGGGTTTTATTGAACATTGTATGATCATTATATGAACATGGGGCTTCCCCTTGTTCCGTGTATGGATTTTTCGCCTTTCTATCAATAAACATGCTCAAAAAATCATAAAAGAAACATTTATGTGGTATCTATATAAAATTTTTGTTTTAAAATTTAATATAAAAAAATAATTTATAATTGAAATTTGACAAAAAAAAATTATTTCTTTTATTGGGTGTATATAAATCATAGGTGATTATGTACATGTATAAACAAATCCTTCTTCTATTGAATATGATATGTGTCCAAATTAGTGGGTAGCTCGCGAAGTACCCTTCACGAGCTAAGGGTAATTTCGTGGATAAGGCCGCGAAATGGTTAAACAAAGGGCCAATGGTTGGGAACAAGCCCAAGGCTTTTTAAAGGAGGTATGCAAAAAAGCACTACAAAGAGTTGACTATTGGGAGGTTTGACAAGGGTATGGCTAAATGTCAAAACCTAAGGGAATCTAAGGCCCCATGGCCCTATGTGCTGATCGCGTAGGGAGTGTTGAAGGGAATCTAAGGGAACACCTTGAGAAGATAAGTGAAGGATCGCGGCCTCACTTATTCCTACTTAAGAGCAAAGTACCTTAGAGAGGCCCCTCACACTCAGGGTTATGAAAAGGGGCACGCACGCGAAATGTCATAACCCACGAGAAATGCTATAACATCAAGGAGTATGGAGATGCCCAAGAGAAAAAAGGACCTCACGAATATGGTCATAAGGGGATCTCGCGACCTAGGTCGCGAAGGGACCCCGCGAGAAGTGGTCGCAAGGGAAAGGCGCGAGGGGGGTCGCGAGGTAAGATCCAAAGAGTCACGACTCGATGATAACGTGACATTAACTTAAACCTAGCCTGAAGTCTATAAATAGGAAGTCAGGGTCTCATTTTTGGGGGACGGGAGAACTTAGAGAGAGAAAGTTCTAGAGAGGGAAGGAGTGTTCCTTAGGCTTTCATACTGTTGTTCTCTTTTTTACAGTTCTGTAACCATCATCATCCAAGCAATAAAGTTATCATTTTTCATACTTAGATCTGCAAGTGTAGAAACTATTTTTTATTAGATTAACTTTTGAACCCCTACAAATGCCAATCTCAAAGTAATATATAAATATATATATATATATATAAATATATATATATATATATATATATATTCTTATTTATTTCTCTAAAATTTATCTTGCGTAGAATATGTGATCAAATTAATATTCCAGAATAAAAAACTTGTCAGAGGAATGCAAGAAATAAAGTCATACTAACAACATTGGGGGAACTATGATATAACTCCCATCTACTCTCAAGTTTAATTAAAAATAAAAATCGCCAGCATGATCATCTTGCTCCTTCCTACCATTAATTCTGATCAAATTGCTCCCTCTTAGTTAATTTAGGGTCAAATCCGTTAATTAAAATGGTAAAATTAATAAACTTACATTCACCTAACTATTGGATTTGTCAAAATAACATCTTTTGAATTGGTAGTTTGATATATATATATATATATACACACACACACTAAATTAATACATATTTTTATTCATTGAATTTGTATGCTTACATGAAATTCTAAATAAAAAATTCATATCGACATATAATTATTATTAAGCTAGCACTATTTAGTGTACATACATGAAATATTTTGAATTCAATAAAGATTACTTTAATGATTTAACTATAAAAAATGACAATTTCATAATTTTACTATTTCAATTAACAAATCTGACTCTCAATAGTTGGGAAGAGGGCAATTTAATAAAAATTAATAGTAAAAGAGACAACATGAAAGTTTTCTGATAAAAATTTCTTAATACACATTAACATCTAAGAGAAGGACGGGAGCTCATTTGCAAGTGAATAGACTAACGCCTTGTTTGGAATGTGCTTCAGTTTGGTATTTTTTGTTTGATACTATAGCACTTTATAAAGCAAAAACACATTTGATAAGCTCTATTTTGTTTTAAACAATAAAAAATACTTCCAAAAAATGTACATGTAGATACAATATTTGCACAACACAAAAAGGATCTCTTCTCATTACTTTTCATTGAATTATATACATTTTTCTAATGGGCCTTTGGCCCATTAGGGCAACACCTTCAACTTTACACAATATATTCCTTTACACGTCAGCTATGTAAGTCCTATATCATGACATTGCCTTGAGCTTATGGGCCTTCGAGTTTCTTCAAAAATGCTCTTCGGGTCGGGGCAAGTTACTTCTCGGACCACGGGGCTGATGTATCGGTCGGGTTATGACGCGGGCACAATGGTCGGGTCACAATCACGGACTATTCCTGGATCGCTCCGGTCGGGACGGGCTTTTTCATGGGCCGGGAAAACTTACATGTACACAGGCCCTCTTTTAGCTTATGGGCCTGCATCCAATGGGCCCATTAGGTGAAAGAATCTCAAGGCCCATCAAAAAGTCCTCGGGGTTGATGCGCGGGACGCGTGGCGGATGATGAGGGGACACGTGCCGGACGATGCGGGACGCCTTTAATGCTGCAGCTGTCGCCATCATTGCAATTTGATCTTGTGGCTGAGATGGCATAGATTTGTGTGAGATGGGCCGGGTCATGTTGATCCGATACTCTGACCCGGGTGACCGAAACGTCATACCTATCTATATATAACCCACATACATCACACTTGCACTGCTTTTGGATTACTTCTCATTATTTTCTCTGCCATACTCAAGCATTATCTGCAACTCAAATCCATTCTCACCTACAGAATCTCCATATTGTCTCATCAATTTCTGCAAACATCAGCGATCTTAATTGATTTTTACACCGTGTGAAGTGTTTTGGACCGTGCTGCCAAGCGTTTGACCGGACGCATCCTTCTCTGTTTCTTGGTACAGTTGCTGGTTTCTGCAAACCACCTAGCCGGAGGAAAAACTCAAGGAGAGACTGCCGGAATCATCTTTGTATTTTTGTAAGTTGTTCTTCTCAATTTTCTATCCTTTCGTCAAATATGTCGGGGAGTGATGATACCAGGTCGGTTAGCGATCTGCAAGTGACAGATACTGACCTAACTGTTACTGATCCTGATGTCTCGGAGAGCACCCCGTCCGTAGAGATTACTCGGGTCATTAGGTCTAGTCCCCCGGAAGTCACTCAAGAAGAAGGGGATCGGGCAGTAGAGGATGATGTCGAGGCGGGTCAGGATGCCGAGGAGGAGGAGAACTTCTGCACTGACCCTCTCCCAGCCAAATATAGGAAAGACGCTCAACTTAGGAGCCTCAGGGTCCCTGAAAGGGTTGAGGTTAGGCACTACCCTCGGGACAAAGATTTCAGGATCGGGGAAGGTCTGAAAGATGGGGAGATACTGCTTTCCTCATTTCACCTGGCTATATTAAAGTTTCCCATTCACCCTTTCTTCCTCTTGACTTTGGCTACTTTGGGACTAGCCCCCCTTCAAGTCGGTCCCAACTTTTATAGGATCCTGGCCATGATCCTGTTCATTAATAAGGAACTGAATCTAGACTTAGGTTTGGCCGAGCTTCTGCTTTCCTACAAACTTCAAGAACAGAAGGATAATAGGGGTCGGTACACCCTGACTTCCTACGTCAAGAGGAAGTTGTGTGATAACGTCCCGACGTCCAACAAGGGGTGGAAAGAGAGGATGATAATAGTGAGTGGTCAGTGGCGACATCCCGATGCTATGAACATCCCTGTATACCATGTATTCCAGCCCACCCGACTTCCTGAATTTAAGAGTTTTCATACCCGAGCCTCATGCCACTGCGAAATGTGCAATGATAAGTTGGGTACGCAAGTGATGGATTTCCTGAAGGCTCCTCGGGAGAAGAGGGATGTCGGGTATATAAGGGCTCGATTTGAGCTGTTGCGTGCTAAAGTGTGGAGTCAGGATTTAATGGATAGCCAGAATTGCCTGACTGGATCTGTATTGCAGGAGTTTGCATCGGGAGAAATATCCTCAAGGATTGCCTCGGGTTCTGCTGCGACTACGTCAGGGTCAAGGAGATTGAAGTCCAAGTCATCAGGAACCAAGAAGCTCAAGAGAAAAATGTCTGGGGATCAACGGAAAAGGAAGGTGGTTAGCCTGCCTCAACTTTCGATCAAGAGGACTAGAAGGGTTGATACTGGCTCTACATCCTTCATCTGTGGGGTAGATATCCCTCCAGTCTCTGAAAATCCCAATATACCGCCAGTTAGCGAGAATCCAGCAAGCCATCAATCGGCAGGACCCACCGGAGGTCCCGTTGGCACGCTCCCCCCTCCTATTCCGGCAGAGAGTCATCCCGTCACACCCCCGCCTCCCCCTACTGATGGCCCACAAATTGGTGCATCGGATGCGGCCGAGGTCGGGGATGGTCGTGCCCTGGTCCCGAGCTCGGGAGGTACGAGTCTGAGTCCTACCCGGGCGGATCCTCCTCGGGCAGATCATTCAGTCAGACCCAGTTCTAGCAGAAGCATTGCACTTGGTGTTCCTTCCTCAGTATCGGATGCCCGAGACCTAGGCTCGGATGAGGAGGAACATGATCGATCCCGTCCATCCAAGTTGAGTACTGCCATTTCCAAAAATGTCAGGAAACAGGACAATAGAGAGATCGAGAAAGCTGCTGAGAGTGGGAGAGAAGTTCCCCATGGCCCTCGCTTCAGGCTGGAGACTCGAAAGGGTCATCCATATGTGGGGGTGGCGGACAAGACGATCGACAACCCTGAAGCTCTGCGAGAGATGGCCCTGGGGGTGTGGACCCCGGCTGATAGGTTGGCCATGGGTCGGTACGACATGCTGGATCTGGCTCTGGACGGGCCTGAGCTTGCAATGAAGGTAATAATTTCTCTATCCTCGTGTACTGGCTTCTATTTCATCCCTGATCTTTTGTGCTAACATCCCTGCTTTCAGATGCTTCACGCTACACAGGCGTATAATTGCAAGCTTGAGGAAGATGCCCGAGTCATTAACGCCCTAAATCGGGATGTTCAGGTCCACAAAGCTGGGTGTGTCAAGGCCTTGGAACAACTCAAAAAGGCCAACGAGAAGATTCAGTCCTTGACATACCGGGCCGTCGCAGCAGAGGAAAGGCTCGCATCTGCCAAGGCGGCGACCCTAGAGCTTGCAGCTGCCAAGGCAATGATTTCCTACCTTGAGGGTAAGGCTCGGGAGGCTGAAGAGATGGCTAACCGAGAAGTCCAGGCTCGGGAAGTCCTAGCTCTTCAAGTGCAGGCACTGACCGAAGAAATTGAGAAGTTAAAGACTTCGGGACAGCAGCTGCTTGAGGAGAAGGTCGAGGTTGAGAATGCACTAGGTGTGGAGAGATCTCGGGTAGAAATGTGTCACAAGGGAGGCAACCAGATGATCGCTCGTTTTGTGCTCACCAGCAAGTATCGTTACGAGCAGGGCTGGCGGGAATGCATAACTGAGCTTCAAAAGCCTGAGGGTGACCGATACATCCCGACCATAGAAGACCTTGATCTCAGCATAGGAGTGGGACCTCCGTATGTTGATCCCGAGGCGGAACCTGAGGACCTGGCGTTTGGTGAGTTCCTTCAGGGTCCCTTGCCCGCTCCGCCTTGTTCTTGTGGCCTAGATGAGCCCCAAGCACAATCCCTCGAGAACCAAGCCTCAGGTGGCAATGAGGACCCTCCGGTGGAAGAATAGGGCTTTTCCCTTAGATTTTTGCTTTTTATTTTGTTTGCAACAACTGTGTCAAAGCTTTGTTGTATCAGCCTTGGCCACTGGGGCCCCTTTTAATATAAATGAATTTTTCTATTCAATCTTTGCCAGGAATATGCATGATCCGACACTTTATTAATAAAAATTGGGATTTTGAATTGTAGCTTGGTAGGACTAATGATGTCATCGGACCATAAGTCTGTGAGATCTATCGGGCGCTTTGGGCCCATGGAGAGATTGAACACTTATGTTTTGAGATAAAACCCGACCACTGGTGGGTCTGTGAAGATCTCTCGGGCGCTTTGGGCCCATGGAGAGGATTCAACACTTAGGTTTTGAGATAAAACCCGACCACTGGTGGGTCTATGAAGATCTCTCGGGCACTTTGGGCCCATGGAGAGGATTCAACACTTAGGTTTTGAGATAAAACCCGACCACTGGTGGGTCTGTGAAGGTCTCTCGGGCGCTTTGGGCCCATGGAGAGGAGTCAACACTTAGGTTTTGAGATAAAACCTGACCACTGGTGGGTCTATGAAGATCTCTCGGGCGCTTTGGGCCCATGGAGAGGATTCAACACTTAGGTTTTGAGATAAAACCCGACCACTGGTGGGTCTGTGAAGATCTCTCGGGCGCTTTGGGCCCATGGAGAGGATTCAACACTTAGGTTTTGAGATAAAACCCGACCACTGGTGGGTCTGTGAAGATCTCTCGGGCGCTTTGGGCCCATGGAGAGGATTCAACACTTAGGTTTTGAGATAAAACCCGACCACTGGTGGGTCTGTGAAGATCTCTCGGGCGCTTTAGGCCCATGGAGAGGATTCAACACTTAGGTTTTGAGATAAAACCCGACCACTGGTGGGTCTGTGAAGATCTCTCGGGCGCTTTGGGCCCATGGAGAGGATTCAACACTTAGGTTTTTAGATAAAACCCGACCACTGGTGGGTCTGTGAAGATCTCTCGGGCGCTTTGGGCCCATGGAGAGGATTCAACACTTAGGTTTTGAGATAAAACCCGACCACTGGTGGGTCTGTGAAGATCTCTCGGGCGCTTTGGGCCCATGGAGAGGATTCAACACTTAGGGTTTTAGATAAAACCCGACCACTGGTGGGTCTGTGAAGATCTCTCGGGCGCTTTGGGCCCATGGAGAGGATTCAACACTTAGGTTTTTAAATTTATATAATCATGGAGACGCTTTAGGTAGGCTTAGATATGATCGGGAAGAAATTGAACTTCTATTTTTATCTTTCGGGCTCCAGTGGCCTTTCTTTACAGTAATTGAAATAGAGTATCCCTAGGGATAATACCTCTTGAGTCGGGATGCATTCTGTGTGTTAGGCTCCCTTCGATTATCAAAATTTCTGAGTAATCGGTAAGCCCCGCGCCCAACTACCTCAGTGACGGTGTAGGGTCCCTCCTATGGCTCTTGGAGTTTGCCCACATGTCCAATTTTCCGCCTGACGACCATGTCTCCAACTTGGAATCCCCTCCTTTTTACTCTTTTATTGAAGTGATTCCTGACCCGTTGTTGGTAAGCTGCCAGCCTTATCCCGGCAATTTCTCTTTTTTCTTCCAGTAGGTCGAGCTCGTGTGACAAGCATTGATTATTTGTTTACTCATCCCAGGCCAGTGATCTCAGCGTTGGGACGGCATACTCCGTGGGGATTACGGCTTCTGCCCCATATGCCATGGCAAAAGGTGTTTCACCGGTCGGTTGTCGGGGAGTGGTTCTATACGACCATAGTACCTCCGGCAACTTGTCCAACCATGCTCTTTTGGCCTTCTCGAGTTTCTTTGCCAGAGTGCTGAAGATGGAACGATTGGTCCTTTCTGCCTGTCCATTGGCTTGCGGGTATCCTACAGAGGAGGTGTTTTGATTGATTCCGTGCTGGGCCAGGAACGACCTGACCGGTTCACAGTCTAGGTTGGTGCCGTTGTCCATCATGATGGTCCGAGGTACCCCGAACCTGCAGATGATGTGATTCCATATGAACTTGACTACATGGCTCCCCTTTATTGATGGATAAGCCTCGGCTTCAACCCATTTGGTGAAATAGTCGGTGGCGAGGAGTACATGGGTATTCTTCCTGATGGCTTTTGGAAGTGGTCCGACTATATCCATTCCCCATCGGGCAAAAGGGTGCGGGACTATTGTCGGGTTCAAGAATTCCGGGGGCTGCAGTATGGCATCACCGTGCATCTGACAGGCTTTGCACCTGCGCACATATTCCTCCGAATCTCGGGATAGGTAGGGCCAAAAATAACCCTGGGACAGGATTTTATGGGCAAGAGACCGGGCACCCGAATGATTTCCACAAGCTCCAGCATGTATCTCTTGCATTACTGTCTCTGCCTCGGAAGGAGTTACGCACCGTAGATACGGACCCGAGAAAGATTTTCTGTAGAGCTGATCCTGGATGATCGAGTATCAGGCTGACTTCATTCTAATTTTCCTTGCCTCTGCCTTATCAGTCGGTAGAGTCCCGAGATTTAGATAGTCGATTATAGGATCCATCCAGCTTGGTTCTCGGGGAACTAGACATATCAATTCAGCGGGCTTTATGATGCTCGGTGCAGTGATGAAGTCGGTCAGTACTACCCGAGTCATGTCTTCACCAGCTGCGGATGCCTGATTCGCCAAGTGATCGGTCGAGGTGTTTTGTTCCCGAGGGATTTGGCTGAATGTTAACTTTTGAAAACTTTCTGATTCCTTGAGCACCAGCGCTCTATAAGATTCCATTTTCGGATCCCTTGTCTCGTATTCACAGGTTATTTGCCTGACAATTAGCTGGGAGTCACTGTACACGGATAGGGATTGAATTTGAAGGCTCTTGGCTAATCTCAATCCTGATATAACTGCCTCGTACTCTGCCTCATTGTTGGTGGCTGAGAATTGTAATTGTGCCGAGGCTTGTAACTTAGTCCCGTCGGGAGTATGTATTTCAAGCCCGACACCTGCTCCATTGGCGCACACTGAACCGTCCACGAATAACTTCCACGTTACCAACTCATCGGGCTGGTCGATCTCCTCGGTTTCCCCTTCCAAGAGGAAGTCGGCCACGGCCTGTCCTTTGATCGAGACTCTGGGTACGTAAGTTATGTCATAAATTCCCAGTTCAATGGCCCATTTGGAAACTCTTCCGGAAAGATCGGGCTTTGCCATAAGTACACGAATGGGAGTGGTAGTGGGGACAATGATATGATGAGCTTCGAAGTAATGCCTGAGACGTCGTTTGGCATTGATCAGGGATAAGACCAACTTTTCCTGCTTGCTGTACCGTGTCTCGGGATCGGCTAGTGCCTTACTGGTGTAGAAGATGGGCATCTGGAGGTTCATGTCCTCTCTGATGAGCACGACGCTAGTTGAAACTGATGATACTGCCAGGTACAAGAGTAGGACATCATCGGGCTCGGGTGTTGCAAGAATGGGAGGCTTGAGCATGTACTCCTTCAATCGGGACAAGGCTCTAGTTTGCTCGGGTCCCCACACTTCTCCCTTTCTTGCCTTGATCGCCTGGAAGATGGGTCGGCAACGGTCGGTCAGTCTTGCAATGAATCGGCTTAATGCCACGACCCTTCCGGTCAAGATTTGAACTTCTTTGTGTGTGGATGGCTCTTTGGTTTCGAGCAGAGCCTTTACTTGGGTCGGACTGGCTTGAATGCCCGACCGATCAACTATGTGTCCCAGAAACTGTCCCGAGGACACCCCGAAGGAGCATTTTGCTGGATTGAGCTTCATCCCGTGTTTCCTCAGGGTATCAAACACCTTACGGAGATGCCCCAAGTGGTCAGTCTTATTTCTGCTCTTGACAACCGTGTCGTCAATGTAAGCCTCGACTACTGTGCCCATCATCCCTTTAAAGATCCTGTTCACCAGTCTTTGAAAGGTGGCTCCTGCATTTTTTAGTCCGAAAGGCATAACTCTAAAGCAATAGGTACCTGTTTCCGTAATGAAGGAGGTTTTTTCCTCATCCCCTGGGTCCATCGGGATTTGGTTGTAACCCGAGTAGGCGTCCAGGAAGGTTAACCTCTCGTAGCCTGCAGTAGCATCGACCATTTGATCTATTTTGGGCAGGGGGAAACTGTCTTTTGGGCAAGCTTTGTTTAAGTCGGTGAAGTCGACGCAGACTCGCCATTTCCCGTTCTTTTTCTGCACAACAACCACATTGGACAGCCACTCGGGATAATGGACCTCTCTGATGAATCCGGCTTCCAGCAACTTTGACACCTCGTCGGCTATGATTTGGTTCCTTTGGCCCCCCATCCGCCTTTGTTTTTGTCGAACGGGTCGAATATTTGGATCGACATGTAATGTGTGTCGAACTATGGAGGGGTCGATGCCGGGCATATCAGTATGCTCCCACGCGAAAACGTCATGACTGTCCTGTAGGAATGTTGTCAGTTCATTCAATTCATAAGTGGTGAGGCTTGTACCTGCGTAGGTGACCTTATCGGGCATTACAAACACCGGCTGCAGAGGCTCTGCCACGATCGGGGGACCCGACTCCCCGTCCTGTAGTTGCTATTTGGACTCCAGGTCATGATCGTCCTCTCGGGATCTCTTTCGATCGGGATTGTCCTTCATTTCTTTGATGGTGACGGCGTAGCATTGCTTGGCCGCCACTTGATCCCCTCTGATGTCGATTATGTCGTACCCATTTGGTCCAACGCACCTCATCATTTGGTGGAGAGTTGACGGTACCCCCTGCATTCTGTGTATCCATCCCCTTCCCATAAGAAGATTGTACGATGGTTTCACGTCCACCACCACGAAAGTTTCGGACAGAGTTCTCTGGGTCGCCGTCACAGGTAGCCTGACCTCCCCGAGAGGCTCGACTTGTTTTCGGCAATTGGGTTTCGGGAAGTCGCGATGTCACTCGGGTTGATTTCCAATTTATCAAAAGCCCATTTGGTCATGATGTTGGCGCTGCTTCCCGGGTCAACCATGACCCTCTTCACAAGACATCCCGAGACCATCAGAGTGATGACTAGCGGATCCTCGTGCGGGACCTGGATGTGCCGCAGGTCCTCCTGGGAGAAGAGTATCTGAGATTGCCCCGTTCGGTGGTGGATCTCGTTTATCCCAGATATCCTGGCGATCTGATGTGCTCTTCTCATCTGTGCGCGTCTCGATCCTTCGCTGCTTTGTGGATCGGGACCCCCATGGATCGTATTGATGATCCTGACCGGGTGAGCAGGACCCTGATTCCGTTGGTTATATTGTGCTGGTGGGTTGGCCCTAGGACCATCCCTCTGGATATAATCCTTCAGTTCCCCTCGGGCTATCATTCCTTCCACCTGGCGTCTTAGGTTTCGGCAATCGTTGGTCGTGTGGCCAAAATCACCATGAAGGGCGCAATGCTTGGATCTATCCCTTTGGTCAAGGGGTTGCCTGATTGGGGGAGGAGTTTGGAAGATTCCTCGAGCTTTGTTCTCCTGGAAAAGCTTGGCAAGCGTCACTTTTAATGGAGTAATCTTCTCTTCAATCTTTGCACGTCTATCGGGTTGAGGGGGAAACTGAGATGAAGAGTGGCTCGGGGGATTCGAGCGTTTACGATTCATATCATGTCGGGATTTGTCTGATGTTTTATCCTTTGATTTCAATTCCACACTGACCAGTGCTGCTCTCCTCTGTCGGGTTGCTTCTTCTTCTTCGATTCTCAAGTGGCCTTGCGCCCTAGAATTGAGTTCTCCTATTCCCGAGGGAGGTCGCTTCACAAGTGATTGGTGAAACTTGGTCCCCGGGATGAGAGCCATCCTGAAGGCCTCCACGGCAGAGTGTTGGTCGCAGTTGTCGATGGAGGACGACTCGACATTGAATCGGGACAGGAAGCTCTTGAGGGATTCGCCCTTTTCCTGAGTCATGGTGAAGAGGCTCGAGATGGTCTTCTTCTGCCTCTTGTTCCCGAAATATTGCGCCACAAAGAGATCGGATAATTGCTGCCAGCTGCCAATGGATCTCGGCCGTTGCTTTCTGAACCAGAGGAGCGGTGCATCGATAAGACTGGTCGGGAAAACTTTGCATAGCAGGGCTTCGTTCTCGGCGTACATCGTCATCTTCTGGTGGATCTGGTAGATATGCTCCTCGGGATCCTTCGTTCCGTCGTAAGGAGTGAATCTGGGCATGACGAACTTCCTTGGGAAGGGTTCCTGGGTGATCTCCACACTGAAGGGCGACTGAACCGAGTCGGCAGAGGCTCTGAGGGCCTGGTCATCGGTGGATCTGGCTCTCAGATCATTCATGACTTTCTTCTGAAATTCTGCCATCATCTCCTGGAGCTTCTGGGACGTCAAAGGTTCGTCGATAACTGGAGTATCGCCGGTAGCCGGGGCCTTGCCTGGCCGGTGAGATGTTTCACCATGCTCCTCTCGTGTTTGGGCATCACCTTGGGTCTGCGATTGATCGGGAACTATTTGTGGGATAGTTGCCTGATTCAATCTCGCGAGGAGTTCCTCACTCCTCCTTTCCGCCGCCAGGCTCCTTGCTTCAGCGGCCTGGCTGCGTTTCTCCGCCTCCGCCAGTCGCTGCAGGAGATTTTCAATCGATGGTGGGGCGCTTGGTTGTCCGGTGCCGGGAATCAGCGCTTCAGAATGGGATCTGGTTACCGGCATCGTTATATCTGGACAATGAGGATGGTATGAAAGGTGTATATGGGTTTCACTCAGCTTTTTTTTTTTGGAGGTAGGAAGATGGTCGGTGATCTGACCTAAATTCCCACAGACGGCGCCATTGTGTAGATACAATATTTGCACAACACAAAAAGGATCTCTTCTCATTACTTTTCATTGAATTAAATACATTTTTCTAATGGGCCTTTGGCCCATTAGGGCAACACCTTCAACTTTACACAATATATTCCTTTACACGTCAGCTATGTAGGTCCTATATCATGACATTGCCTTGAGCTTATGGGCCTTCGAGTTTCTTCAAAAATGCTCTTCGGGTCGGGGCAAGTTACTTCTCGGACCACGGGGCTGATGTATCGGTCGGGTTATGACGCGGGCACAATGGTCGGGTCACAATCACGGACTATTCCTGGATCGCTCCGGTCGGGACGGGCTTTTTCATGGGCCGGGAAAACTTACATGTACAGTACATCTTTTGCAAGCAAAAAAAATGTGCTATTTTTTTTTTTTTTTTTTTTTTTTGTTTTTGCACTATGAACTCAATATATATATATATATATATATATATCTAAAGTCCCAAAACAACCACCACCACCACCATATCTTTCCCCCAAAATACCACCATCGACCAACACCACACCACTTTCCTTTGTCCCAAAACACCACCGCCTTCGACCACCACCACCACCACCACCGCCTCCGACCACTTTCACCACCACCACCACTTTCCTTTGCTCAAAAACATCACACACACATATATATATATATATGTATGTATATATTTACAATAAAAGCATAAGTAGCAAACATGTTTTGGTTTTAAACTAACAACTTCCCATAAACATAAATATGTACCTTTGTTTCTTAAATTTCACAACACAAAAATACAAATACGAACCAAACAGGCTAATTGAGAAAGTATGTTTAATTAATTTTAATCTTATAGTCCAATTAAAAATATAAATTATAATTAAATAATTCATCTATTTACCAGAACTTATTGTTATTACGTGCTATGCCCATGCTTTTTACAATATATATATGTGTGTGTGGCTTCTTCTATCTGGTTTTGACTTGAGATAAAAAAATATTTCAGAGTCTTTTCAGGTACTAACCAAATTGATTACATATTTGTTGAATTTGGAAGTGATTTTTCTGTTCTGTTAGGTCCTAATTAATGGAAATATGAAACCCAAAAGTTAACTTTTCTCAACAACTAAATAATGTAGTGATAGAAATGTATTGCTATTATTTGCCATATGGTTAACAAGTACAACGATTTCATAAACTGTGTATTTAATACTTCGTATTTTAAACGGGAATTTCGGTGCCCAGTCCCAGCTTTTCCAACTGTTTCGCACAATAATATAAATGTAATATTTGACAAAAGAAGAAATGTGTCTGGTTTATATTGAACCAATTATTAGGTCTAACTAGAGTGTGTCGACAAGTCAATTATTGTTGTGAAAATAGTTACTTGTTTTGGTAGGTAACAACTTAAATTATGTTGATGCGAGTTTGTTAGGTTATTAAGATCCTAGAATCGGATTAAATTCAAATAAACATCTCTCACTTATTTATTCTTTTATTTATTTTGCGACATTGAATGAATCATTCGCTTGTCATTTTGGACTTATAATTTGCACATTCTAAAAATAGACAATCACCTTCAAACCATAAAATTGATTAAAATTAAAAAAATAATATTTAAATCCTGCCCGTACTCTTCTTTGATATGGTCCAATACAAAATCAGGAATTAATGTCAATCCATTTCTAAAAAGATTTTGACTACATGTACAAATTGTATTGAACCATATTAGCAGAGAAGACGAACTTGATTATGACAACCTAAATATTATCCAAATCAAAATGCGTCACCCTAGCACTCCCTTGCAATAGCACTCCCTTGCAATAATTCTACCAAAGACAATCTTATTATATGAATAGATTCAGATACACCTATTTCAATTTTTACTATCCAATAATTAGCCTCAAGATAAGAAATATCTAGTTACGCCATAAGATGGGTTCGATAAAGTTAAAACCATATTCTCTTAGTTGATTTCCCCACAAAGGTATATTTTTCAACTACATCACTAGTGTAAATACAAGTAAAATCGTTAGAAACATTAGAACCAAACCATTGTTTCAGTTGAGTTCTTTAACATATCAATTTTGATTGCGGTTTAAAAACAAGGAACCGTCACTTTAACATTCTGGTTTCGGTTCAATGTCCATTAAAACCGAATCAAACTGAACCATGAGCTATATATAGCTCTACTTATATATTTTTTAACCTCTAACAATAGTAATAAGGGATCATCACTTTAAAGTTCTGGTTTCTTTTAAATTATAAATGTATAGTATTTATTGTTGAAAAATATTCAGCTGCGTATGTGTTGCATAAATTTCTAATACCTTTGAAAAGCCAAATACACATATTCTTGGTAATGAGTTATTGACACATACTTATTTTCTTGGGCTATTATCAGGAAATCCCTGTAATTTCAAAATTGTTCAAAAAATTCTCGGATAAGGGCTTAGTAATTTTTTAAAAAAACAAATTAAAAAAATAAAAACAAAAATGCCCCTAATAAAAAATATATATATATATATCATTTTCCCTCTAGTCATACAAATTGTTTTATATATACTTTACGATAAATGATTTTTTATTTATTTATGCTGAAATAAAAAATTAATGCAAATTTTTTTTTTGATCTACCAATTAGGGTAAAATATAAAAAAATTAAGTCCAAAATATAAAAAATATTCCGAACTACCAATTATATATTTTTTTCATTTTAAATTTTTTATATATATTTTACTATAAACAAAAAAAAATATTTACGCCAAAATAAAAATTAATGGGTAAATATTTTCTTTGAACTACCAATTAGGGTAAATATATAAAAAATTAAGTCCGAAAGATAAAAAAAATATTTCGAACTACTAATTAGATTATTTTTTATATTTTAAATTATTTTTTTTATGTTTTACTATAAACGAAAAAAATAATTCATTTATGCCAAACTAAAAAATTAACGCCGAAATATTTTATTTTCGAACTATCAATTAGGGCAAAATATTTTGAACTATCAATTAGGGCAAAATACAAAATTAACGCCGAAAATTAGATTCTTTTAAAACAAATATTTAAATTTTTTTTAGTAAACCCCCTCTGGTTTCAGGGGTAATTTTGTTTTAAATTTGAGGAAATGGGACAAGTTGATCAAATGTGAAATTATAGAGGGATTTGTTCAAATTACAGAAATTTTTTAAAACACTTTTGAAATTATATGAAATTATATGGGAGTTTCTAATAATTGCCCTATTTTCTTTTGAAAGGTAAAGTGACATGGTTCGTTCCATCTTTACGGTTAGGTTCAATTCCAAGCCTAACATATTCGTTTTTGGTTCCAATTTTGAGAAGAGTTGAGAATCGTTATAATTTCGATGTAGCTTGAAACCGTATCACGTGCACCCAAAACAATTGTACATGTACATTGTCTTATTTTATCTTTATTAAATGCACTTAGAGAAAAATTAACCAAAAAACTAAAAGAATATATGGACGTGGCATATTAAAAGTGTCCCAACATGACATTTTCATCATGAAATGGGATTGATTTCTTAGAAAATCCACTGAAATATATATTTCTCCAGTAATTTTTCATAGTTTTTCGGTAAGTAATCGAATAGATTATAACTAATAAAAATATATATTAATTAGTATAGGCTTAATTAAAGTTCATTAAATTTGCAACTTCTTTTCCACTAACATTGCGTCTCTCCTGTGATGATTAAAATCACCAAACAAAATCATGAAATGTAGGGTCATTCTTGAACTCAATCAATGCGAAATTTCGGAGCAAACATCATTAAAAAGTTTTATGTGAATAAATAAAGTCAAAAAGTTGATGTGAACAATCAATGAATAAAATTCTAACTCTTGTTGAAATAAGTGTTGACTTCATCAATAATACATGAAAGCAAGATCCTGATTAATATCATTATTGTGATTCATGAAAGAGATAATTTTGTGTTTATCATGGTCGGACCACTGAGAATGTATGAGTTCTGAATTTATGTGAAATTAAATCCATCATCATTGTCCTCCCAAATCCAAAATCATTGTATGCAAATTGTGTTTAGTTGTTTATGGAAAGTATAAAATTTAATTTCATAAACTACGTGACGTTGATAACCAACTATATATATTAAAGTAGGATTAATTATTTGAGTACTTTCGTCAAACAAATGTTTGGCAGTTTAGTGGACCCTAAGAAATTGTAGTTAATTAATTAGATCAGTTGTGTAACTTAGTGTTCTTTGGTTGGAGCGTAAAAATGTAAATTTATAATCGCGGTTTGACTCGACTAAGGTGGTAAATTGTGGATTCCAACCAGTTGGGTCAGTTACGATAGATTTGGAAGTTAGTGTCTAAAAATTATATTTGTTTTTCGAAAGATTAAAAGCAGCTTTTATGCCTTGATTAATTCTATGGAATTGGTACGAGCCTAACGGTAGGAAAGGTGAAAAGTTCCAGTCTCTTAAGAAATGTTGTGGATGGTGTGTGATAGTGTGAGTGTGTATTTACTTATAAAATAATATATATTTTTTTTTTATGGAATTGGTTTCAACAAGTTGGAAACTAAACATCATGAAAAAAAATTCATGATAATATCATTAATGATGTGAATTCATGCATGAAACACGTGTCCATCATAAAAGTGTAAAAATAAATAAATAAAAGGAATGTGAAAATGATGGATATTTTTTTGGTATGTATTGATGGTAGTGATGTTAAAATTAGAATTTAAGAATTGAAAGGAAAAAGTGCATAATATCTCCTAAGCTTTTGAAAAATTGCAAAAACCCCATATGCTATTTTTAGTTTCAAATCACCCTCTTACCTTTGTAAAGGCTAGCAAATTATCCTATTTGGTATTTTTTTAGTACACTTTCTTGTTGAAATTTATGCAATATGACCAAATTATCCCTTAAAACATGATCATTGTGCCCTCTTGTCTTGTATGAATTAATTTTTAGTATTTTTTTGCCTTTTTTTCTCTCCATTTTAAAAAATAATTAATAATTCAGAACTTCACAGACATATACTTATTTCGGGCTTAAAATATGGTATTAAAAATCTAATTAAGAAATTATTATTATTTAAAAATAATTTTTTGTAATAGATACAATAAAAACTTGTCTAATTAAAGTTTACTTTTGTTATAATAGGCAGAAAAATTAACAAGACCTGGGAAGGTATCATTTGATAAATTACAACACTTTTAGACATGTTTTAATTTTGTAAGTCATATATTAAGTTATTATTGAATTTATCACAAAAATTCTATTTTTAAATAATAATAATTTTTTAAATAGATTTCTAATATCAGATTATTGTGTGTGGGTTTTAAATTGTTAATTATTTTTCAAAGAGAGAGAAAAAAAAGTTAAATAATACTAGAAATTGGTTAATACAAAACAAGAGGGCATAATAGGCATATTGCATAAATATCAACCAAAACATAAACTCAAATATATCAAATGGGTAATTTGTTAACTTTTCTAAAGGTAAGGGAGTGATTTGGAGCTAAACATAGCATAAGAGGGTATTTTACAACTTTTCAAAAGCATAGGGGGCTATTATACGCTTTTGCCTTGAATTAAAAACTAATTATTATCAAATCTTATCATTTTTTTAATTCATGATATTATCTTGAAATTATTTTCATGATGTGTAGCTTTGCTAGTATATATATACATATATATATATATATATGTATATATATTTATGTATTTAGAGATACACATGACACACATGTATACAATGCAATTAATAAAAGGGTAATTTACATAAAATCCCCTGTGATTTGGGATTTTAATCAAGAAACCCCTTATAGTTCAAAAAATCCCCTCAATTTTCATTCCGGTTACAATTAACCCCTTACCCTCGAAAAATCCAATTTTCCCGTCATGTCACTTGTGAATTCCCTATTGTGCCCCTGAATCACCTTATTTCATAAAACCCCATATAGTTTAGAAAAAAATTATATATTTTCGAAAAAGTATATATATATTTTGAAAAGATATATATATATTTTTTGGGGAAAATATATATATTTCAAAAAAAGAATATATTTCGAAAAAGTATATATATTACGGAAACAATATATATTTCGGAAGAAAATATATTTTTTAGAAACAATATTATGAGAAAATATATATACTTTTTTGAAATATATATATTTTTTGCAGAAATATATATATATATTTTCGAAAAAGAAATTTCTCAGAAGTATGTATTTTTTCTTAAATATATATATATATTTTGAAATATATATTATATTTCGGAAAAAAGTATATATTTCAAAAAATTATATATATTTCGGAAAAAATATGTATTGTTTCTGAAATATAAATACTTTTTTGAAATATTTATATATATACTTTTTTGAAATATATATATTTCATAAAAATATATAGTTTTTAAAATATATATATTGTTTTCGAAAATATATAATTTTTTTGAAACTACAGGGGGTTTTATGAAATAAGGTGATTCAGGGGTAGAATAGAGAATTCACAAGCCACATGACCGGAAAATTGAATTTTTTTGGGGTAAGGGGGTAATTGGGACCGGAATGAAAATTGAGGGGGTTTTTGGAACTATAAGGGATTTCTTTATTAAAATCCCAAATCACAGGGATTTTATGTAAATTACCTTTAATAAAATTCATAATTAACATGTAAAGTATTAGTGTAATTTTAGGTGGGCTTTCTGAAATTCAGGTCGTATAGATAAGAATAATGCCCAATCTGAAGTTTTGAGTCCAAAATTATACACTTGTTTTAGTTTTTATATTAGGGTGTGGTGAAATTTATGTAATGTTATGATTAGTGGTGTTAGTATTGATGAAGAGAATTGAAGCAAAAGAAGTCCAAAAGAAAAGTTATAGTGATCGGTGGTTCTTCACCAAGTACTCGGTAGGTACGCAATTGTGCGAACTTGCGCATTTGAAGAAAAATTGCCAGAGGCTTGTGCATTCACCGAATACTTGGTGGCCCAGTTTCGGATTTTTTAGTTTGTTTTTTTTTTTTTAATTAGGAGATTACAATCTTAGAGACTTCCTTTTAGGGTTGGTTTGTTCATCACTATATTTTCCTATATATATTGGAGTATGGTGTCTATGATTTTGTGGGAAGAAATACAGAGGAACAAAAGTGTGAGAATGGAGAGGGAGAGAGGGACAGTAGAATTGGTAGATTTGTGAGTGATAATTTCTTGTTGAGTGTTTTTATTATTTAATAATAAAATTGTTATTTTTGTGTGTATGATGTTGGGCGGGATTAATTATTAAATAGTGAAAAGAGAATTAATTCTCAATATTTTATGGGAATGATATAACTAAGAAACATATTAGATAAAAAAAAAAAAAAAAGATAAAATAAAAAGATCCTGATAGCAAAAAAAAAAAAAAAGGACCGCACATAAAATCGAGTGATGGTTTATGGATTAAGTCAGCTAAACTCTATCAAACTCCTCAATAAATATCAATAAAAAATATGTCTTGACATATTAGGTTTGGTTTACTTTGTAATGAATGTAAACTAAAATAGGCTTAAATATGGTATCAGATACGAAGAAAGGAGTTAATCGAGTTCTGCTTCCTATGGAGTTAATTGAGTTATGCTTCCTATGGTCAATTCTAGTGACAATACCTCTTCAATAGTATGAAAGCTATCGTTTACATTCGCCTATGACCGAAATATATAGTCCGAGTTCTTCACATCAAGACACAATAACCTTATAAAATTAATGCATTAGATATTATGTATGGTGAACATATTAATATAAGCGTATATCTGGCAAACAAAAAATATGTATGCAAATTTGTATTCAAATTTTAAGTACTTAAATTAACTTCCCCTTTATTCACTCCCACATATTTTTGCATATATTATATTTGTGTCCACGTCTCCAACTCATCAATTTCTTCAAATACTCCCTCCATCCTAATTTAGTAGATGACTTTGCCTACTTTATTTGTTTCAAATTAGTTGTCCAGTTTCGAATCCCAATACAATATTATCATATATTTTCTCAAATTATCTGTCTTCATTAACTTCAAAATGTAATGGGCTCCATTAAAAAGCACAACTATACTACATTATTAAAGGCAAAATAAAAAAATAAAAAAAATAAAAATTTGTTAACTTTTAAAATATAGACAACTAAAAATGGACTGATCGATGAAGTAACAAATTTATGATAGTAGCCCAATGGACAAGTTTAAAAGCTGAATATTAAACTTCAAACTTAGTTTACCTTATGTATTCTTGTTCAAAACTTGTTCACTTTATAATGATCAATATGTGATCAATCAAGTAACAAAATTATCCTAAAACATTATTTCGTGGAAAAAAAAAAAATTATATGTAAAAAAAGATATTGTACTTGAGAGAAGCAAAAGATCAATACTTGAGTTTTGTACTGCACACAGAAGTGACATTCTGAGCTACAACAAACACAGAAAAGTCACAGGTGCAATAACTTGTGGCTTTTATCCTCATGAACTTCAACACAGTAGCTTTGCCATGCAATGTGGTTGATGAAGTAAAATTCAAGCACCCTGCAGCATAGTCACCCCAAAAATTCGAATCCAAAAGCAACTTCTCTGCTTGAATTAGCACAGTTGTGCTTACGTTATGCTTGGCGCGAGCTGGAATGGTATCTTGTGCAATCGGAGCATCGGCTACATTTTCCCCGCGATAACTAATATATGTTGTACTATTTTCGTACTTGAAACTTCCGTAGTTTCGATTATTGATGGTGACTTCCATCCCCAGTGACACATTTAGCTGAAATAATGGAAGAACAATTACTCTTACAGAATTGAGAGTAACGCCTTGAGGGATGATTTTTGGTTGCTTAGGCTTTAGAATGGTGAGAAAGAGGACAAGTGATACCACAAGAAAGATGATTATAAGAAGTAAAGTGGCACAAAAACATATTTTTATGGCTCTCCTAGACCTAATACTAAGCGCCATGATTTTTTAGCACTTGGGTTTTTGAGAATGGGGAGAGATTTTGGAGGAAAGACTTGAGAAGTGACAATTTTATTAAAATGGTTTCTTGTTTGCATAGATTAATTTACCATTTTTTCAATGTGTGTAGGTCAATGATAATAGTAAAAAAAACGTCTGAGAGGTGGTTGTTCCAAGATGGTGATTTTTGATGATCAAATTGTTTGTTTTGTTCTGCTTTACAGTGTGTAATGTAGATGAAAGCAATGCAGAAATTATTTGAAGACGGTTGGGTTTACAATGTGTATTCCGATTCTAGTTTTTGTCAACATTCGGAGTTCGTTTCATTTCACAGCTTGTGCCAGAATGGTTCAAGTTTTTGGAACATGCAGCTATTATATATATAAGCAATAGCGGATGCAACATTAGCCGAGATGGTATAATCTTTACTCTCTTTTACGGGTTTTAAGTCCCCTAGAGGGACAATATTATGAGTGTACGCGGTTTCTTTAACTTGCAAAATAAATAAATAAAAAATAGAACATTTTTTGGACTATGTAGAAATCAGGTAATGTGTACATGTTTTCTTGTTATTCACAACAAAATTAACCTTTAAAATGGTGCTTCTCAAACCAGCTAGCGTCCAACAGCAACAAATTAGTCAACAATGATAAAAGGTCGCAAGTTGAGAATAGTCATAACGGACTTCGATATGTTATATTGATATCGTTAACTTTAGGGAATGTTTGGTAATCATTTATATTTGTCGTTTATTGTTTATGAAAATCATAGTTAGTGTTTATGTGTTATTTTTATTTATGGACAAAAATCCACTTGTGTAATGTTCCCTCACCATTTTGTGAGATAAAAATGAGATAATAATATGGAGGTAAAAATAATAATCACCACACAAAAGTACGCTAGATCTTTTTACATGAAAAACCCTTTGAGTAAAGGGAAAAACCACGGGACCATAGTCTAATAAAAACTTCCACTATGTAAATAATGAGATTATAAAAAGCCTTCAATTTGTGGCTTTGAATGAAAAACTCACTCTCTCACAAATTAGATATTTCTCACTCTACAATTAACTTTTGCAGGTTCTCTCTGTGTATATAACTCTACTCTTCGTTTGTGTAGGCTCTCTCTGTATTTTGGTTTCTATTTGGTGTGTTTTGAGAATGAAGCTCATTCCTATATTTATAGAGGATGCTGCAAGTATATGACAAAAGTTTAGATTTATGATCAGCCGCAAATCTAAAGCAAATCTCTATACTTGTCAATATATCCTGCACCTTCTTCCACCGACTATATAAGCTTCAAATATATCAATTTACACGTGTTTATGTTGACAGGACAAAGTCTTCAATTGTGGGCATACAAAATCTTGCACATTTTGTGTACACCCACTTTTGCAAGTGGATCTTAATTGTGGGTGGACCCCAACAGTTTTGACTCAGAAATGTTAAGGGGTAGATTGTAATAACATGTACTCTGGGCGGGTTGTACACCCGGATGACCGGGATTGAGGCGGTGACGCTTCCTCACTTCAATTCATTAGAATGATTTAGATAAGCTGCATATAGTTGCTTACAAATTCGTATACATGTTTAAATGTGTTTTCTGCAGGCATTGTGGTTTATGTTTTTGATGTTTTTATAAATAATAAACACAAGATTATTTATGCTATAAATTTTTATTTATGTTAATAATGATGGTCGGCGACAGCAAGATATGGAGGCGATGGCCAGTGGTGGTGGGCGGTGGAGGTAGTGACCGATATTGGTGGTTGATGGTTATGATACCCCTAATTTTCGCACGTGAGTTGGTCAGACTCACACACCAAGATCGGGAAATACGATGCAATTGATATACAAAAATACATAATACAATAGAAAATTTGCGAAATAAAAATCATAGCAGAATCAACACTAACGTCAAATCTTACAAAAGACTTTAAGATACAACCTGAGAATCCTGTTAAAGAAGGACCCCAAAATAAAATTACATTTTTAATAACCGTGTCTAAGTTACAACAATTGTATGACCAATATACACTGTAAACCAAAAGTAGGAATGTAGTAGACGATCACGAACACAACGAGATGACTCAAAACCTTAACCCGGTGGCTGAACTGTCTCAGACCTAAAATGATAACAACAAGGTGGGTTAAACCCATGAGTAAGTCCACTACTACTACAACCCAACAGATGATTGATAAAGCCAACATCTCTGAACAAAACAATATGGATAGATAGACCCTATGTAATAAGATTTATCTTTCATTTTTCATAAAACCTTTAGAACGTTCTTTTCTTTTCATAATCACATAAGAGATATATAAATATATCTTTTTATAATCAATTACCAATGCACCTATGCATAAACATATTTTATAATATGTATCACATAATTGAATAAAAGATATATAATTATACCTTTAAAATAAATAACCAAGGCATCCTATGCATCATCAATAACATATAAATGAATATATTAATATTCATTATAATTTCTTTATGCCAATAGACAACCCTTCCAAACCATATTTTAACCACGTACCCGACAATTCAATCATGTCGTGACAACTCAATCATATCCCGTGGTACTCATGACATTGCGTGAATAATCAACCTCCCTTTAGTTTCTTTAAAAACCTCATCCAAAATTATTTAATTAAAGAATAAGATTTATCAATTTATCAATTCTATTTTAACCATGTACCCGACAATTCAACCATGTCGTGACAACTCAATCATGTCCCGTGGTACTCATGAAACTGTGTTTATTAATCAGTCTTCTTATGGTTTTTTAGGAATCCTCATTCCATAATTATTTAAATTAAATATTATAATTTAAAAGTGCATCATATGTATCACTGAACATATAATAAGTGAGTATTATATACCTCACTTCACACATATATGCTTATTAGCATAATAAAAATAAACATCCCATACGTCACTGCGCATCCCATGCTTCACATATGTACACAATCATGAATAATGATTTATAACAACATATTAAATCATTATATCCAATAATTAATAAATATTGACTTTCATAATATAATCATTGATAAACCATTCTAATGAATATATTTAACACCGTTATAACCTTCATATATTTTATGATAGGTTAATAATATTATCCGAAATCACAATATTATTTATTTAAAGTTTAGGGATCCAAAATATTAGTTTAAGAAAGAATTGGGATCAAACTGTAATTACAGTGTAGTATAGGGATCATACTGTAACTTCAGAAACATTCTAGGGACTAAGTTATAATTTTCATAAATTATAGGGGTCATACTATAATTAGCATAAACCTTAGGCTCAAACCGTAATATAGTCATGGGTCAAACTGTAATTACAGTAACGATAAGGGATAAATCCGTAATTATAGCAATATTTAGGAGTTTTAATATAATTTCAGTGAATTACACATGCTTACGGTACGCGTCACTACACCGGATCATTTCTAATATAGGTGGATGTTTGGTCAAATTTATTCTTCCTATGTGCACACATACACCAGATTATACCCAATAATTATATTCTATTTCAAGGGTTTGGATTAAAGATTCATCTCATCCTACAGTTACAAAAATGTGTACATTATAGTAATATACAATTGTCCACACTTGATTTCAGTACACATATATAAGTAAATCAAGGGCTAGGATTAAAAGTTCTAATAATCCTACGGTTCAAGAAAATGAGAGCACCGTAGCGACATGCAACCATCCACACGAGATTTCAGCATACAGATACAATTAAATCAAAAGCTTGGATTGAAAGTTCATATAATCTTATGATTAGAAAAACAAGTGTACCATAACAACATACAAACAACCACACTAGATTTCCAGATTTATATAATTTCCAAAAAGTGCCATTAAAATTCCCTAAAAATTTATAAATATTTCTAGATAATTCAAGAAACTTATTTAAATAATTATAAATATTATTAAATCTTCCTAACTAGTAATTGATAATATTTTCATAATCATAGATGTATTTTATAATTAAAATACAATTTAATGATAATATGATATATATGATAATAATCATTAAACATTCATCTATCCATATATATATATATGCATTTATACACATGATAACACTTCTATATTTATTTTTATAGAAATTTAACTATGTATAAATAATATATATCTATTTATACATATTATTTCACAAATGTCTTGAATTTATAAATTCAAAGGGGTTGAATAAATTGTAACTTGCCTTAAATTATTCGGCTTGAATTTAATATCTTCAAGCCCAAATCCAACCAAGATCATCACCTCCTCTCCAAGAATTCTCTCATTTTCTCTTCATTCTCTCTCAAAACTTAGAGAGAAAAAAATGAAATCGTCTTAAAGCAAGACTTCCCTCAATAATTCTAATAATTCATTTCTTTAAAAAAATATTTGGCCCCTCCTTTAGCTTTTGTCTCCTCCTTTACCTCATTTTTCTCCTCTTTACACTTCATTTTCAACACCTAGCTCACTTTAACATTAAACATTTCCTTTTCTTCTTTTCCCCTTTTCTTTTTATTAAAAAAAATCATTCTTTAAATTCGTTAACACTAACCGATGTATATATACATCTTGACGCCGGACAGAATAGAGATTATTCTGTAGGCTAGCGCAACGGGTAATTTGCAAGAAAGAAAAGGGAGAAATTCGACCCAAAATTCAAAGAACACTCTGGAATTTTATATAATTATATATAATCAAGAATGAATAAAAACAACCCACAAGCCGGGTATAAATAGCTGAAAATCGACCCCTAATGGGATTTTTGCCAAAAATAGCAAAACCCTAAAAGTCCTACCAAAACAAAACATGGAAAAAAATAAAAATATTGCCAAAAATATGGCCCAAATCGGGTTCAGAATCATCTCCTAATTGACAAATAAAAAATTACCATAATTAGCAAAAAATAACTAAAAATAAAGAATCGAAAAGGAAAACAGCGGATTTGGGGCTCGAAACGATGTGCACCGAGCTTAGCTTGGTGGCCACGACGTCCGCGCCGAGATTAGCTTTCCGAATTGGGGTCATGGGCGCGAATCCGACACTCGTAGCTCCAGTTATGGCCAAAAAACCGACACGTGCACGGAAGGAATGCCCCAATTAGGCTGGATTACGATTTCTTGCCATTCTTGCGTTGATCCTCCCGCTCCAGGTAATCCAGCGCCATTAATGAGCAATCTGACAGCTCGACATCGTCTGACTCGGATCCCCCTGCATCACATCTACACATATATAGTTACACATAACAAAATTACAAATTTACACACCAAAATTTCTAAATTACACATTACAATTCTAAATTGCATACATACCCACATCATAAAGACCAAATCAATTAAATGCACAAATTTGGGTTATTACAATGGTGGTTGTGACACCCCCAAATTTCCATGCATATGTTGGTCAGGCCCATACAAAGAAAACTGAGAGTGTCTGTAATTGATAACATAACCACAGAAGAGAAGACATAAAATCGAAATATAATAATAACAGCAATACCAAAAACAAGGATACAACTTATACATGAAGAAGATCACCCCCAATACATCCTTAAATAAAATAAGTCCCACACATTACAACTTGGAAATCTCATATACATGAACCCCTAGAAACACACTTAAAAGAAATACAACATATGTCATTTATCGGATCCTACCCTGGAGTGGAAGGAAATATGATAGATCCGAACGGATATATATGAAGTCCTCAACCCTGCTGGTGAAACTGCCGAGGACCTGAAACAACAAAAATGTGGGTTAAACCCACGAGCAAGTACAACTCTACATGATCCCAAGCAGAGTACCAAAATCCATCCCCTTTCCTAGTGACATCTAATCCCAAAATTATAGTATAAAATGATAATATATTTAACTACAACCATAGTCACTAATATACCACCATTTAATATAATCATCTCTATAAATTTCTTCCATTAATCCGATTTTTCCATACATCATCTATGCCCTACCATAACCACAAACCCGACAACTCACCCATACCGTGACAATTCACCCATGTCCCGTGGTACTATTGAGATTGCAGTATTAGTCAGCCTCCTTATGGTTCCTTATAAATCTCCAAAACATAGGCATTTAATTAAATCTTGTGATTTTACGAATTTATTAATTCATTTGTATTATTTAATTGGGAACGTATAACAATTTAAGAGGTCGAGCCTGGGGTATACAATTGCCAAGGTATACGGTATTTTGTACAGTCGAAACTATTCATTTATACGGTCGAAAATACGTAATCCAGTATAATTCATGAAACACATAATAACAATATAAATCAATGTCTAGAGTCTGATAACAAAGAAAATAGAGAAAAAAAATTACATAAATATGCAATATTTTTCTATTAACAGTTTTGAAATCTTTGTCAACATTGAAACCTAAAATATTTCAATATTCAGATATTTATACTTAGTTCCAACCATATACACCTCATCAGAATCATACTAGCAAAACACATAACCACGAATCTATACATGTATATCTACACATGGTAAAAACAAATTTGTACGTATAGCTAGATATAACATAGTCTCATGCATATATCAATATATCACCACAAATCTCTATGTATAGACAAGATCTATACATATAATCATAGATTTGTACATATATGTATAACTAGAATATAAATCATCACATATATATATGAATATAAATATATTCTAACAGGTACATATATGTCTATAAAAGTCTACTAATCTCTACCTATATGTAAGATCTGTACATATGATCATGGATCTATACATATACATATAAGCAGAATATATATCATCACATAAATAAATATGAATATGAACATACTCTAACATATCTATACATATATGCCTATATAGATCCACGAATCTTTACATATATACAAGATCTATATATATACTTACGGATCTACACATATATGTATAAACAGAATATATATCATCACATAAATAAACATGAATATGAACATACTCTAACAGATCTATACATATATGCCTATATAGATCCACGAATCTCTACATATATACAAGATCTATATATATACTTACGAATCTATACATATATGTATAAACAGAATATATATCATCACATAAATAAACATGAATATGAACATACTCTCACAAATCTATACATATATGCCTATATAAATCTACGAATCTCTACATATATATAAGATCTATATATATACTTACGGATCTATACATATATGTATAAACAGAATATATAAAAGTCATATATGAACATGATTTACACATATATATACGTATATGAAAAATACGATGTAGCAGATTATAGATGCATAAAGTAAAGGCTACGAAATTTCAGTACAAAGAGGAAGAGTAGAACATATGTTTTGCCTGTAATGTAGAGCTGAATCCACCACATTACAGATCCAAACCAACCTTAAGCTCTCAACCTCTTAACCCTCATAATTTCGGGTATAATTGCTGAAGAAGAAGAAGAAGTAGAAGAAATGAGATGGTGGTTAGATCTGAAGTTAAAGATGTTTATATAGAAGAGGCTAGGGTTAGGGAATTGTCCAAAATATCCTTGTGTTATGCATAAATCACTAAACTACCCAAACACTAATGACAACCTTACTCCCCTTTAGATCACATAATTACATTATGACCTACTAGCCTTAAAATGACTAAGATAACCTCATTCAATAATTTAAACACCTAATATGCCATCCGAAATAAATAAGGAAATAAATATCCATTAAATACGGGGTATAACAGTGGTAGTGGTCGATGGCCGGTGGTGGTAGTGGTGGGAGGTGGAAACAATGGTTGATAATGGTTGTTGACGGTGGCCGGTGGTGGTGGGCGATGGAAGAGATGGTAGGTAATGGTAACCGGTGGTGGTTGGCGGTGGCTGATGGTCGTGGTCGGTGGAGGAGATGGTGGGTAATGGTGGCCAGTGGTGGTGGCTGAAAGTGGTCGGTGGAGGAAATGGCCGATAATTGTGGTCGGTGGTGGTCATCAGTGGTGGTAATCAATAGTGGTGGGGTGATTGGCAGTTGTCGTGGAAGATTGTGATGAATATAATACAAAGCGATAATATTTCATAAACAGAAATAGAAAATGATAAACATTGTTTTGGTGTTTATAAAAAGGTTAATTTCATTTGCACCCCTTGAGGTTTGCTTTTATTTCAATCACACCCTCAGGTTTGAGAATCTTCAATCACACTCATTCATGGTATGAAATGACTAAAATAGCCTAGATCCAAACACCCCTTAAATCAATTTAATCCTAGAATATTCTTAACCCTATATCCAAATATATATTCACCCCTAAATCATATATCCAAACACCCCATCCCACCCCCCCCCCCCCCCCCCCCCCCACCCACCCACCCACCCACCCACCTGCCCCACCATCACCGAAAACCCCACCCCCGGCCAGCCCTTCATCTACACACACACACACACACACACACACCCCTGCATATACATATTTATATAAATACATATATATTCGTTACCACCATTTCTAGGGTTTATAATTTCTCCAGCTCGAGCCATTTCACTTCACACACTTACGGATTCGATATTCGTATATTATATACACATATATGTATATATATTGTATGTCGTGGTAAAGTTATTGCTCAGTTTTAGCTAATTAATGATCAACCAAAATTTGATGAATTTCATGCTTTAGGGTGATTCTTCAATCCTCAATTATTGTTTTTCTTGATTTTGGTCTAGAAACTGCAATTCAATGCTTGAATGCGTTCAAATTTGCATTGACTTTGGTGGTTGTTTGGGCAATTTCGTGTTGAATTATCGAAATTTGCAAGCAAAATTGAAATTTTAGGGGCTAGGGTTTCTTTACATTGAGTTTACTAAATTGGGTTGAGATGCGATTTGAAAGGGATATAATATATATATATAGGATATTTTACATTTGAATCATTTTTGTTGTTTGGGATGGGTTTGATTATTGTTGTGGTTTAGTTATAGATGGATATATATATATATGCCACCGCCACCCCTCCCCCACCGCCCCCAACCCCTAGCAGCCGGCCACCCCCTTTGCGTGCGCGTGCGCGCACACACACATATATATGTAAAAGACTCTTTAGGTAAAAGAATTGGTGGATTGGTTGGGTTTAAACAAAACCCAGAAAACAAGTATTGAGCTTCCATTTAAGAGTTATTCAAAAGCCTCCTTCTAACAAACTTGCTTCTGCAAATTTAAAGCTCCAAATTGGTCCTTCAACAACTATATATATATATATATATATATATATATAAATACACACATATATTAATATCCCCCATAAAAATTGGTGACGTCCACCTTGGTGGTGGTAGTGGTGTCGGTGGCAACGGCGGCGGTGGTGATGGGTGAAATTGATAAAATGTGGAGTATTTGTTTTCAAACACTCCTTATTTTAGTCTTAAGGGTAATATAGGTATTAAATTAAAACCTTACAAACCAAGGGGTGTAAATGATGTCATTTGCAAACCTGAGGGGGTGTGATTGAAGATTCTCAAATATGGGAGGGTGTGATTGAAATAAAAGCAAACATGAAGGAGTGTAAATGAAATTAACCCTTTATAAAATCATGCATTAGTTATAGTGTCATTTTAAAATGTTTATACTTTCTATAACTGAACATAATTTAACAAACTTGCTTTTTTTTTCAAAATCTGTTTATATAAACAATAAACAAAAAATATAAACAGTTAACAAACATCCTCTTACTCTTCCACATATAGCTAAATTTGTCTATGGTTTGAGATCAAACAAATATATTCTAGCATTTTTTGAACTTGCAAAAGAAAATTTGTGGTTTTGCTTCTAAAAATATCACTACTGTTCAATGCATAGCACCAACGTCAAACATGCTTTTGTTGTCAAATAGTGATACTGTAGCATTTCGAAGCAGAAGCAACCAAAGCACAACACGAACCAAACAGGGCCATAGTAACCAAAATGTTGTTTCCACACAATGAATTCTCAATCAAGTTGTCATCCTGGTGTGTGTCTACAATTGCAAATCAAGTAAATCTTTGTACATGCTTATTCCTTGAATTTGTGCCAAAAAAAAAAGACTTCATTTTCCTTTCTCATTGTCATTCATGAACATTGTTTACATCCGTGTCTCACCTCTCTATTCTCCTGTGCCAGAGGTCTGATTCTCTTAAAATATCAGATATTCAATGTGTACATTCCCCTCCTCTACATTTACATAATCCATGTTTCAACCTATGCAATCTTGTTGAGGCTCATTGAACAAGCCAAGTACAAAAAGGACATGATCGCGCTCTTTCACATGCAAGATTGCCAAAGAACAATTGTTGTCCACACCATCTTTGCGATCTCACGCCGCTTCTAACCTTGATTGCCCTTTTGTGCTCTCAACGAACTTAGCTTTCGATCTTGCAGCTCGTGAGGATCTTGATGACGAAGAGTTAGAGTCGGAGGAATTTGATTTGATCTTCTTCCGCCTTTGTTTCTTCGATTGTTTGGGGGTTTCCCTTTGTGACATGTCTGTCATATAAGGAGTACTAACAATGTTAATACAGTTACAGGAGCATCCATGATGTGTTGAAGAACAAAGAAAACCATCAACATTTTGGGATGGTTAAATGAGTTTTCAATAGTGAATTGTGACGACACAATTCCGAATCTATAAATTCAACAAATCAACTCTTCTCCCACATTACCACTATCTCAAGGTTCTATATTCAACGACGAAAATTATACCAATCGTCAATATTCAGCATCGAGTCCGAGAATGAAAAATTGAAATTTTGTTTTGTAAAACTAATGCATGAAAAACACCGTTTCTTTTTTTATTATTATAAATGTACGTGAAGTTTGAAATATTCTATATTTACCCTTTTCATTGATGGCCCCTCAAAGTCAAGTTTTCATTTTTGGTCATGGGGCTCACTTGTCATCATTATGCTGTATACCGGGTAGTTGGTGCAATTTGATTATTTTTTATTATTATTTTGTTGTTGCTCTCATTCTTACGAGAAAGACACGTGAGGCTCATAGCCAAAGATAAAGATGTCCACCACTCCGCCAAGATCTCTTCATTAGTTGGGGACCAATTGAAATATCTGGAAATAGTATTTTTTTTTTTTTTTCGTCATTCTAAATTCGAATTGGATTCTTAGACGAGAACGATTTCTTACCAAATGTTGCCTACTTTGTGATCAGGTCTAGAATCACAAAATGCAGGTCCTTTTACTAAAGAAAAAGTTCTCAATATTGCCTATTGGAGAGGCAAAGAATCTGAAAAACATTTTTTATCGGTATATAAAAGTACAAAATCAGCTTTCAAAGATATAAAATGGGACAAATCTATCATCTTCCTCTCACCCCGTGAAGGCCTTTTCTCGCCCTTGTCTGATTAGAAACTTAGCACATGATATCAACTGTATGTGTTGTGACTTGTGACTGAAACATCTAATATTTCCCTTAGCTATTACTCAAAATAATATTCACTTAGCTATTACTCAAAATGACAACCCTTTCTTATACTAATATCCTTTTTAAATTAACATATATACCATACATCATTATATATAATAAACTAACTCACACTACCCACAATATAAACCATATAATTAATGTCCAGTATAAACATATAATATATGATGTGTTACGAAACTAGAAATGAGAAAAAAGAAGAAGAGAAGAAAATGAACCTATAGATGACTGTCTGGAGTCGAGAGAAGACCCTCTAACTGATGTGTTTGCAAATTCAGGGGCAGTCTTGAATTCGTTCATCTACATTAATGAAACAACAAACTGATTATATATATTATATATAATTGTACATATCCAATGAAATGAGAAAACAAAATGATGGAAGAGAGAGCCATCAAGGCGCAGAACGTACCCAACTGGGTGCACTTCCAGTGGGCCCATCAAACCCGATGTGTGCCACGTGCTTAACATCCGTTGGTTTGCCAATTTCAATTTCACGGCGGTCCTTGGCAGCTACAAAACACCATCTTTTAACAACTTAGCACCAAAGCACCAAAAATCCATTATAATAAAATGCGAAAAAGAACATTAAAAATCATAAATAAAATTAGTTGATTATTTACTGTGTTTTTATTGGGCTGTTTAATGTTTGAATCTTGATGGCATGGTTCGTGCTGGTGAAATCTCAAATCCTACGTCTGTCTCCAAGTTTTTTCTATCTAAAACTTCTTTTTGCTAATATATATGTACATATATATATTGATATAAAAATGATCTCTAGCTCAACACTGATCAAAAACATCCACAACAATTACAATGACCATTGAATGTAATTGTTAGATTTTGCATAATAATTATTTTATTTGCTTCAATTGCATCCCGTGATTAATATGTTTGGTGTATCTGAATTTTTTTCTGAAATGTGAGCAAGAGTTATTAATATATATATATATATAGATATATAAATAAAGTGATTGTGGTATATGGTTATAGAGGTAAAGGCATTACCAAAGAGTTTGGAAAGGAACTTAAATCCTTTGGTTAGACCCTTCATTTTGATGGTCATGGTGGAAGCAACAATTAATGCCAATCCAACAGCCCTCTTTATGAGTTTCTGTCCACACCCCCCCAATTTGTAGAGTTAAATTTAATTACCTGTTGAAAAAATTGAAACAAATGTACTAAATAAGATGGATCAACATAATCTCAACCTTAGTATTTTATTCATATTGTAATATATATGCGTAAATATATGGAATATAAGACAATATAAATATATATATATATATTGAAAGGTATTGTAAGACAATATTACCTTCTTAGAGAGGTTGAGGTGATGCAAGGAGAAGCAAACTTCTCCTTCAAACAATGCCCTACTCTTCTCCTTCTTCTTCTTCTTCCCTCCTATTATTGACGCTTATATGCAACAATATAATGAGGTGGGCTACTTGTGATTCCAATCAAGAAATTGTGGGGGAGAGACAGAGAAAATAAGAAAGAAACAAAAGGGTGTCTGTAGATTGAAGATATAGGAATTCTTGATTTGATAAAAATAATGTAATTCAATTGAACCAAATAAACAAAATAAAAAATAAGAGAAAATGAGAAGGAAAATTCTTGTGGGTGCCTTAGGATTAAAGGGATGGAAATGTTGATTAAATAACAATAATAATGATAATGACAATGAGAATGAGAATGGATGAAGCCAAACAACAAATTATGAGAAATAAAGAGAAAATGGGAAAGAAAGTGTTTATGGGTGTCCCTAGAATTTGATAAATTAAATATTTTCTTTCTCCTCAGGAGCAGGAGGAGGGAAAGAAAAAAGGAAGAGGAAGAGAATGAGGAGGGAAAGAGGTGGACACCAGTGGGCAAAGGAAGGCGAGGGGTGTGGTTTAAAGGATAGATAGAAACATTCAATCTAATAAGGAAATTGTTAAATTCAGTCAATGACAGCTTAGCTTTGTATTTTAACAGTCCAATGATAAATTTGTCCTACTTTATTTTAGGATAACTTGCATTATTTGGTGACCTGGGGGTACTAAATATTGCAAAGACCTATCAATGCGGGAATTTTACTCCACAAAGAGAAATGTAGCATAAAAGCGTTGTATAACACTCAATTCATCACCATGGACAACTATAACAATCTAATAACTGATAATTAAACTAGTTGTTAATTTAATATAAATGTGGAAAATGTTCCATAACAATTTAATTATTAGTTTGGTTACTTAAAATGTTAACATTTTGTTACTTATTCTTCTTTAAGAAATCTGTGTTTTATCTTAATTAGATGGGTTCATACGTAAAGGGCCCTCAAACTAGCTAAAATGGAGTGTAACTTAGTGTAAAATAGACGAAACTGTAGAATGTCCTCCCACAAATTTTCCAAATGAGAGGAATTCTTCTTCAACTATTAAGATTGAGAAATTTACACCCTTGAATTTGATGGGAAAGTACTTGTTGACCATGTGGTCATGCACATGCTTCACATAAATGTTTAAAGGGTAAAAGGGCATTAAACTCATGGACTATTTTCTCTCTCAATTAATTTCCAGAATTATATTTTTTACACAAAATTTTCTAAATTATCATAACTTTTACAATTCAAAACTTTCCAATTTAACTAACGGTTAAATTAAGATAATTTGTACTCAGATCCCCTGAAGTTTCGGTCAATAGCATTCGCCCCCTGAGATTTTATTTTTCTTGCAATGACACTCCCTGAATGGGAGAAATGACCGGAATGCCATTTTGTTGTCTCCCTTATTTCATGAGACAAATATTTAGGTGGTGAAATTACCTTCATGCCCTAAGATGAAAACCCTATAATGTATATATATCTATAACAATTATTCTAAAATGTGAGGGGTTGGAATTTTTTCCAAACATTTTCTTCAAAATAAAAATTAATAAATTAATATGTATTAGTTGAAGTGCTACTCTAAGGAGTATGTCAAAACGATATAGAGTAAAAGAAAAAGGGTTCGAAAAATTTCAATATTTCTAAAACATAATAAAAATTAATTAATATGCATTACTTGAAGTGTAACTCAGTTCGGTTCAGTTTTAAGATGATTCGGTTCGGTTACGGTTTTCAAAATTCAAAAACCGATTTTTTCGGTTAGATTTCGGTTTTTACCCTCCAAAAATCGAACCTAACCGAACCGAACCAGTTTTATAATATATCATATATTATATTATATATGTATTATCTATACGCTTATTGTAAGTATCAAGTCCACTAAAAAAATAGACATAGAGCTCATTATGGAATTAATTTACTTCTAAATCGAAGAAAAGAAGATAATCCATATTTGAATTTTCTTTCAAGACTTTTTCTTTATGTTTATATTAAAAATGTATACATGTATAATGATTTATTTCTCTGTCTTTTACCCTTCATAAGTTCAATTATTTCTAAGAAGTGAAAGTTCCAGCTTCATATCCCATAATAATATGAACAAAAATATGGCACCTTCCACGGTTTGGTTACAATAATGAACACAAATATTACAGTAATAAAATTTTTACTTATAAATTTTAAAATATCTAGAAAATGTTAAAAATCGAAACCGAACCGAAAAAATGGTTTGGTTTGGTATGGTTTCTTTTACTAACGGTTTGGTTACGGTTTTCATTTTTAGAAAACCGTAAATAACGGTTAGGTTACGGTTTCGGTCAAAACCATATCGTACTGTACCATGCGCACCCCTAGTTGAAGTGCAACTCTAAGGAGTATGTCAAAACGATATAGAATAAAAGAAAAGGGGTTGGAAATATTTCAATACTTTTAAAAAATAATAATAATTAATTAATATGCATTACTTGAAGTGTAACTCTAATGAATATTTCAAAAGATATAGAGTAAAGATATACGACAAGGGGTTATAAATATTTTCATATTTTAAAAAAAAAGTTAATTAATTAAAATGTAACTGTAATGGATATTTCATAAGATATAGAGTAAAGATATAAGACAAATATATTTCGGCAAGGAAAAATAATATAACTTAAAATACAGAAATCTATATATTTATCTATCTATCTATATACTATTAATAAAAACACAAGGACTATCAAATATTTCGATTCATTATCACCTTTTACAATATAAAAAATTATAATAAGTAAAGTTTGAAATTATTTAAAGTGTAAGGGATTAAATTAACTTTACAAAAAAATTAATAAATAATAAACTATTTGTCATATTTTTATAAAAATATAAAATATTACAATAAGTAAAGTTTGTTACTATTTTATAGTGTAAGGGCTTAAATTAATTTTACACAAAGAATAATAAATTATAAATCATTTGTAACATTTTTATACATTTATCACCTCTTACAATACAACAAAAACTATAATTAAAATGTATTACTACTTGTTTAAATTGTAGGAGTTGTATATTATTTATTTACAAAATAAATTAAATTATATGAGCTCACAAATATTTTATACATGTATCACCTTCTAAAATACAAAATAAATAAATAATAATAATCATAATTAAAGTGTATAATTATTATTTAATGTAAAAAGTCACAGTATTTGTTTTAGGGAAAAGTAAAAAAATGATAACTTTTGGGGCCTATATTACAAAAATGACAATTTTAAAACAATAATTTAAAGAAATGTGATAATATTTCAAAAATCATTGTATCCAAAGTACTTGAAAAGTTTTTCAAATTAAGCTTAAGACACAAGGGTTGTTTGGTTCATTAATTTAGCCAACATGTCTTTTACACTAAAGCAAGCGCATAAGAGTCATTTCATGGGGTCTTCACCCCTTCAGGGGGTATCCTTGCAAGGAAAATGAAATCTCAAGGGGCGAGTGCAATTGACCGAAACCTGAGGGGATCTGAGTGCAAATTATCATAATTTAACTAACGGTATTATAACGGAATGGAGTGAATTGTAAAAGTTGAGATAATTTAGGGAGTTTTGTGTAAAAAGTATAGTTTAGGGGGGTTAGTAGAGAGAGAGAAAATAGTCCAGGGGGTTTAATGCACTTTTATTGCCCTCTTATATTTTTATAAGAAATGAAACTCAACCAAATATTGCCATTCTCACCAATTGTAGAATCAAAACTGTCACGTCCCGAAATTTCTAGAACCCGAGAACGAGTCTAAAAAATCAAGGAGGGTAACGTAATGTGGAAAATAAAACAAAAAGGCAAAAAATAAGGAAAAAACAAGAATCCAAAATACTCTCAGAAGTATCTTAATTAGGTCTCTAAGACATTCTAGGAGAGTTTATAAGATGTTTCGGAAAGATCCCCAAAGAATTTTCGAAGAACCAACAAGTAGTCAAGAAGATCGAAATGAATCGTCATAATCAAACGATCATAAATCACTTAAAATAGCTTCCGATTGAATGATTCAAAAGTCTAAACTCAAGAGCTCGAAGACAGCTTTCCAATGAAGTAAAGAACGCCTCAATCGGCACTACGTAGCAAACATGATGATCAAAATAGTGAAACATGGTCGAAACGAAGCTGAACGGGACACGAAGGAGTATTCTAGAACAGCCAGTCGATTGCCCGAAAACATCTAGTCGACTGGTCAGGGCATAAAATTAATAATTTTGTGGGAATAAGCATTGGGTGCCCCAGTCGACTGGTTGGGTAATGCCAGTCGACTGCCCGATCTAGGAAGTGCCAAAACTGACTCCAAACCCCAAAAAGAATGAATTTTTGTCCTTGAAATCCAACATTGGCACTACTTATTCCAAACACTCACATAAGCCTCAAAAATTAATAGGAAACTTTCAAGAGGAGAAAAAGATGTATTTTTGTTAAAAATACTTCTTTGAAAGTCCGTAAAAATATATGTCTTGCCCCGCTCTCCGTCTTTAATGTCACCGGTTTCCAAAAGCTAAATTGTTTAAGAAAATGGTTTTAAATTCATTTATAAAACACAAAAATTTATCGGGGCTACGGGGGTTAGCGAAAATGGATTTTTCTTTGAAAAATGAAAGGGTTTGTTTATAAACCGTGAAAAATGCCGTTTTCAGGAATAACCTAGTAAACCATAATAGTATCAATACACAACTAGAAACATTAAAACATAATCATTTCATCGAATTTAACATTTAAAGTCACCCATGGAATTACCTGAAATCGTTTTTCAAAGGAGAAAGGGGCTCTGTATGACTATCTATGTCATTTTTTTTAGTATAAAGGGCACTGAAATGCACAAAAAGAATAGAGTCCTCGCGCATGGCGCTCCGAGGGATGTACATAAAATATAACTCGGCTAACATACTGGTTGTCAAAAGAGTAGTCTTAAATACACGTTTCATATATGTTTGTGAAGTAAACCAAAAGAAGCATATAAACGTTCTTATGTTCTACAAAAGAGTACAACCGATATTGATGCAAAATAAAATAGTAGGACAAAGTGCCGAATGAACAGCCGGCACTAGAGGCCTCTCGTGGAGGGATCATCACCTAAAAAGATTTAAAATAATGGGGTGAGCTCACTAGCTCTATAGAGGAAGCGTTACCGCCTCAATCCCGGTCTTTTGAGTGGTATAACTCACCCAAGGTATATACTACTAATCATAGGTCGGTCCTTTTGCCCCACATGGTTCTCATGCCAATTCAGGACCCCGTCGAACCTAACATACAAATTTTCCAACATGCTCAATATCAATATAATTTAACAATAAGGTGAGCATCAAGATAAACAAATTAATCACATAATAACAAGTATAATGCAATTTGACTCAACATTAACCCCTGGTACACACACTACCCACTAAGATCAATGGATTTAGTGCCATTGACCATTCACTTTTGAGGATACAAGCTCATGAAGAAAGGTAGAGTGTCACTAAGATCATTCACTCGAGAGGATGTATGCACTCAACAAGGAAGATCGAAAACATGGGACGACCCGTGAAAAGTAGAGTTTGGAACAAGTCCTCCCCCATTGTCTCTATTTTTTGAAATACTAGTTCCACTGGAAGCGAGAAGCACCACCTCACCTGTTGTTGCAATGATCTGACACAAGTCTACTCACACATGATTACACGACTGAGCAAAAATCTACACCAAATGGATATAACACAATAGGTGTACTCAATATGCAACTATGTCTCAATTGAACCATGCATCAACATAAATATATCATTTGTCATATTTCCAAATAACATTCTCAAGAATGACAACATGCTCATATTAATTTAAGTTATAAGCAATTTCAACCACAAGCATATAATATTACAATCTCATGCTTTCAAGGGACTTAAAAATTCACGTCTAGGTTGCAAAGAATCAACAAATATATAAATTGCATATATACATAGACGCACGTACCCAAGTTACACAAGATTAAAATGACTCATTTTTCCCCTACCTCAAGTCCAAGCAAAGGCGCGCAAGAGGTGTAAGAAAGGTTTCAAGCGGTGCCAACAACAAAGCAAACAAATGATTTCAAAAAGCTCACAAGAATGAATTCAATCAACACAATTCCTCCCAAGCTAGTAATATAACAATGAACTGATTTTGAGTAATGATTTTTAGTCCAATAATACCCAATCATTCCGACCTTTCAACCAAGATCAACCTCAGTTTCACAATCAAAATCCACCGTCTAAACCACCTGATTTTGAGGATGAAATGATGAGCGCCTTGAGAGAGTTTAAAAACAAATCCAACCATCTTCAGGCAGCCATCCAATTATTGAACTCTCATGTTCGACTATTGAACTCTCATTCTCAAGTAGGGCAACTAGTTGATACTTTAAGAATTGAGGAATTGCCAAATCAAGTGGTAGTTAATTTTGAAGATGAGAAGGACGGTTATAGTGAAACAGAGGAAATCTTTGACACTGAGAGTGACATATCACATAACGAGTGTGCTCAAACCATTCATTTACCACAAGAGCCAAAAGAGACATCATATGAACCTAAAACACTATTTACCCAATGTCTCTAGGCGTATTTAAGATAAACAAGGAGGGGATGAGTACTACGTAATTGACGGGCTTGATAAGGTGATAAAAGACCCATTACCTTATTAGTTGATAGAAGAATCGTTGGACACAAGTGTTAAACATGGGATGAATGTAGAGTATGACAAAAGAGGAAAAGTATATGATGATTATTATTTGCTTGATGTCTTGCTTGTTACTGAATATTCACAATGGACACCGTTGAACAATTTATTCCCACACTTGTTTCGACATGTAGTGGAAGTGTGGCAGAGAATAAGGGTGTTGGATAGCACTTTGCGGAGCTGTCATGCCAAATGTTGACCCAAGGTTTTTCACCATAGGTAAACACAACATTTTGATGATAACAAACCATTGAATGTGGTGAATTTAATATCTACTTGAGTTGTGCTTAATAGGTTGTTGATTCAAGATAAACTCAAAAGAGCTAGTGAATCCATGAGAAGATCAATCAAAATGTGCTTAGAGCTTAAAAGATATTGAAGACAATGATGGAGACATCAACCCAAAAGCTTAAAGAAATTGAAGATCAAAGAGATGGGTAAAGTAGGCTTGGGTGAGTGTTAGACTTAATGTAAATTTATTTTTGAAATAACTTATTTGAAAGTTCAACTTTTGACCATATAGCTTATAGGACCATATATATCATTCATGAGTCTTTGCTAAAGTTGAGTTAGTTCAAGCTTTCATAAGTTATGGAAGAACTCAACAAATAGGGTGTCCTAGAACCATAAAATCAATTCATATCATTTGAAATTGTTTCTAGATATGTTAAGGCTTTGAACATAAATCATTTCAAACATGAAAAGTCTGTCAAATATTGAGAATTTTATCTAAATTGGAAAATTATTTTATGATCTCAATATTGACTTTAGGAATATCAAGGACCTTAATAAGTCTCTAAGACATCCTAGGAATGTGTCTAAGTCATTTCAGAAAAATCCCAAAAGATTTCACGAAAAACCGTTAAGTGGGCTAAAAGTTCGAAATGGAGCGTCACATTCAAATGAACATAACGCACTCAAAAATGGGTTAAATGGAGCAATTCAAAATCCTAAAATCAAGATCCTGAAGTCCTATTTCCAAAAAGTTAAAAAAACGCCTCCATTCGAGTTTCGGACCTCTAGTTATGACCAAAAGAGTGAATTGCGTCAAAACTGGGTTGAACAACCCAGTAGACTAATAGTCGACTGCCTATTGACCCAGTCGACTGGCTAAGTCAGTAGCCTAAAAATAAAGTTCGGAATGATTTTTTTGAGACCCAGCCGACTGCCCCAAAACACCCTGTCGACTGCCTCATCCTGGATTTGAATTCTAACGACTAGTTTTGGATTCAAATTTTTCCAAAACTTCCCAAAACACCTCCAAATAGCTATATTGTGTTCCTATGCTATATATATGTCATATATGAGCCAAAAATAAGTTAGAGAAGAGTATGAGTGAAAATCTACCACTTTGGGCATAATGGTTGAAATTATTGTTGGGTAGAAATCTCTTCTATAGGAATCACCATGAGCATTATTCATATCATCCTCTTGTGATTCATTCTTCATACTTGAGTTGAGCTCTTCATTTGATTATTTCATCTATAACTCTAAGTATGTGAGGAAGTGAGCCTTGAATTTCTATATCTATCTATTGAGAGATATTGTTGCACAACTTAAATGTAAAATTCTTATTCTTTGTGAGTGAAAGTCAAAGAGGTTATCTTGGCATGTGATGGGCTTGTTGAAGATTTGTAAAGGTTTTTCTCTACCTTAAAAAGAGAGGATTATGTTGGCTCTCCACCCGCAAGAGTGAGCAAGGTTGGCTCTTCACCCACAAAAAGGAGCATATAAGGGTTTGCTTTTCCCCAAAAAGAGAAACACGATAGTGGAATCCTTGGGAGGTTTTCTCAAGGCATGGACGTAGACCAAAGCTTTGGTTGAACCATGTAAAATCTTGGTGTCTTGGTTTTCATTTTCTTTATCCCTTAAACTCTTTACTTTGCAAGCAATTGTCATTTACAGTCTTGAACTTCATAGTGATGTCATGCTATGAAATTGCTTGTGGTTATAAATTCATAAGGAGTAGGAGAAAATGTTAGTTGAAGTAGGTGATTGGATTGTGAGCATGATTGAATTATATCTTATACTATCATCTCATTTATCTTGCTATAAATCTTGTTGCACAACATGTGTTTGATAAAATGCTTCTTCAACAAACCAAAGCCTTGAATGTCTATATGAATCCCATGTGCTTGACAAAATGCATATTCATCCTAACCTTTACCTTGAGAGTGTACATTCCTTTGTAAACTCTTTAAGAATATTTTCTAAACAATAAGACTTTATATATAATGTTCATAAATGATGAAAGTGTTATTACATGTTTTATTTAGTTAGGTGAATTACATTCTTGGTTAATTGGATGATACTTCATATTCTAATTGAATCAATGATGCAATGCTTAAATTATGCAAATCATTATTGCATAAGTACAAATATGAAATGAGGTAGTCACTTAAGGATCATCTATTCACTAAGTGTTTGATAAGAGCTTTATAAGATTGTTTTTTATCAAACAAGTCAAACCAAAAAAGTCTCAAAATTTGTAATTGACCCTATTCATCCCCCTCTAGGTGTCAATATGTGGCCAACACTAAAGATGTTAAACATTGGTCCTAGGCTGTGAAAGTTAGTTTATAGCCTCGGTTTGTAGAATAGTTTGTCATTTATGGAACATCTAGGAAGAAGAAGATTTAATCAAAATATCGACAAATTTTTGGGGAGTCCAAAGAAATGAAATTTTATAATGCTTGGCAATCCTTGGTAGAGCTTATTCATGATTTCATATGGATGAAAGTACCAAGGTGCGTTTGGTGGTATCGTATATAAGATCATGGCTGCATTTAGGAGTGATCTTTCCCTGGTAGGAATCGCGTAACTGAGAAAGAAGCATGACCAGTTGAGCTCGAAGTACAAGAAACGGAAGCACACTTTGGGACAATCACAAAAAGGGGATTCCCCAGGTATTTCTAAGGACGGATTCAATTTTTAGGATTGTAGGCTATTAAGGCCAAATCAATGTTATTCTAAAAAGAAAAAAAAACTCATTCATTGTGTTATATTGAGTAATGATTTCCAGAAAGTGATAATTATATTTATTATTCTCTTGCTATGATATTGGGTATGCGTGCTTTGTTGAATATCTCTACAAGTGGTTCAATTCAAGTTTGGGGGGAAGGACAAACATAAAGAGTTGAAATTCCAAAATTGCGCTGCAAGGGTAACTATATTCTTTCTCACGAGTATGATTGTGAACCATACTGACATGGTTTAATTTAAGTTTGGGGGGAAGGTATAGTTGGTTATAAGGAATGACTGAAAAAAATATTGAAAACGTTGAAATTATTTGTTTTCATGCATGAGTATTTTGCATTACAAGTTGATTGAGTATGTGTTTATGATTTATGAGTAATATGTGATGCAATATTCCCACTCATGAGTGTAATGATTCGATGGAGTTAGTGAGGTGATGTGATTTTACATATGTAAATGAATTACTGAAATCGAAATCGAAAAGGACGATTTTGACCTATAAGCACATGCACATGACCGCTACTATTAAATTAGTTGATATTTGAGTACTGAGTCGGAAAGTTTTTGAATGCTATGAAAAACAAATAGAAAAAATAAATGAAAAAAAAATAAAGAAAAGAGAAGTGAAGTATTGAAAAGTCTTTACAACTCGAGCCTAGATGGTTTGGGTTATTAAGCCCGAGGAGTGCTTTATCACTTGGTGTCCTAAAGTTGTCTAGCTTGGGAATCATTGGCCCAACGTCTGCTAAAGCCACTAGGTTGGAAAAAAAAAAGAGAAAAAAAAATGAAGTGAAAAACATAGTAAAAGAAGAAACGATAAAGAGAAATGAAAAGTAGATTAATTTACTGTAAGGGCAGTTCACTTACACATGAAAAGTTGTTTGAATTGGGAGTAGAGATTAACGGTATTGTCTACTCTAGTGGGGATCTTTCTCAACATTAACTCGAGATAGTTGTTATTTGGTAGTGAGTGGGAATATTTGTATTCGTGTTATTTTGTATATTGTAGCATGACTTGGTTAATGAATATGTGAATGAATAAATACGTGAGAATGAATGATGGAGAAGTTGTGGGTAGTATAGCTAACTTTCACGAGACTTCACTCGTCCACTAGGCATTGCCTAGGGGTTTAAAAGGCTTGTTACACATACTAAGTGTAATCGTCGACCCTCACGAAAACAAGGGGTTAGTGTAGAATAGTTAGGATAGAGAATCATCAGAAAATGTTTTCAAAGTTCTCTTTGTGAGTCCATTGCTAAGAGACTAGCAATATTTAAGTTTGAGGGTGTGATAGGTGCCGAATGTTGTCCATTCTAGGCCCCTAACTCGGTATTGTTATGTTTTACCATTCCGTTACTTGGTGTTTTTATGCGGTTTGTATGTCTAAGCGTGTTTCAGGAGCTTAATGAAGAAAACGAGCTAACTTTGGTGAATTAACCAATGATGTGCTTGTGTCTACCCGAAAAGAGAGAAAAATAAGAGTTTTCAAGCAAAAAGTGTCTACCGGAGGGTAGAAATGATATTTTTCGAAGCTAAAATTTCGGGAAACATACTAACGGAGTAAAGGGGGTTCAAAGGGAAGAAGAATTGGAAAACATGATTTTTATGATTTTTTCTATGCATACCTACGCAGACAGCAAACAAAAAGTGGTTGGAATCATCATTTCTACGCATGAGCTACGCATATGGCTGGGGAGCTACACTTGTGTGTAGTGCGTAGGCCAAGCTACGCTCAAGCGTAGGAAACCCTACGCATGTGAGTAGGGCCATGCGTAGGAGACCGTTGGGATTTTGGTAAATTCAAGTCCCAATCCGATTCAACTTCTTTCGACTTATCTCCGACTCCAACACCTCTAAGCACGTGTATAATGTATCTTTACATCAGATTAAATGGTCTTGGCTCAGGATTGATGAAAGACACATCAAAGAGGAATCCTACTCTAAGCAGGACAAGTCTAATAAAAACATGACTCTTCTCAACTTCTTCTATAAATACCAAGGTCTAGACCAGACCTAGGGAGCTTCAAAATACATAATTTTCAAAGCACCAACCTGAAGATTTACATCTTTTGAAGAAGGGAGTCATTCAAGACCTAGAGATCCGGAGTAGACGATCATAGAGAGCGTTTCTACATCAACGATGCAGTCTCCCACCACCATGAGCAACTAAATCGGTATCTAGGGTTTTCTACCAAAACCCTAGCCCAATAATGTAGTTTATTTATTTGTTTCAATTGTAACGAGGAGAAACTGAAAACCACACATGTGATGATTGTGTAGATGAGAGATCATAGTTATTTAATATAAGAGATTTTATATTTATTCTACTCTTGTCTTAGATTGAATGAATGCATTATCTCAATCAATCATGTTTATCTGGTGTTCTCTAACATATCATGATTTTCTACACAATGGTGTTTAACACCCGAAACCCTAGATTTACACAGGTCATGTCTCGGCGAGGTGATATAGACAAGCTTTAGTTTAAATTCATTTTGTAATAGTAGATTAGAGTAAAGTAGATGACATGCACTAATCAAACTCTGTCTGGAGATGAGTTGTAGCGAATCCGGTTGACGGTATCTCTTTTAGGATATATTCGACTATTTCCGGTATAATCTGATTCATGGGTGGTGGATCGCCCTTTGGCAATTGATCAAGTAGATAACTATATTATGCGGTTAGTGGTAGAGTATGAATACCCTAGTTTTTATCTCTACTGTTCTTGTCTTAATCTAACTTTACTTGTTTTATTAGTTAATTAGTTAATAAATCACAAACAAAAAAACCATACTTTATAGCAATTAAAGAGTATTACTTTACGAGAGTTCAGAATACGACTTAGTCCCTTAGGTTCAATAACCTTTCTCAAGCCGAACTGTACTACAATACGATTCATGCACTTGCGATAGGTAAAACTAGGTCATTGTAAGGGTCCGTTTTTAAAAACTATTTTTAACCCTGGTTTATACCGCATCATATTCTCTTCAACCTTCTTAACATGAGATGTGAGCACGATGAAGTTCTCCAACTCATCACCTAACTTAGAGTCCTCAGAATCACTAGCTGAACCATCACCAGATTCATCATCCTAAGTAACAGTTAAGCCCTTTCTTCTATTGAAAGTGTTTGCACACTCCGTAGCCATGTGATCATACCCTTGACACTCATAACATTGAGGTTTCTTCAATTTAGGATCAAACTTGTCGTTCCGATATTGGGATTTATTTTTATAATCACTTGATTTACCCTCAGAATTTTGTCCCTTAGCTGGCCCTTGAGAATGAAAAATCTTTAAAATTTTATTAATCATTTTATAGAGCTTGTCAACTTCTTTTTTACTCATCTCATCTTCTCCATCAGATTCAAAAGGATCATCCTTAATAGTCTTAAAATCTATACCCCATTCTTTTGTTTTGTTAAACTTCTTAGGGGAAATAACACACATCTCCATCTCATAAGATTTTAGGATTCCATCCAACTCTTCAAGTTTAATTTCTTTAAAGTTTATTATTTCAGAGATGATAGTAGCCTTAGAACGAAATTGTTCGGGTAGGACCTAAGAATCTTTCTCACTATGGTAATCTCAGGAATTGGCTCTCCTAAATTGTAGCAACTAGTTATGATGATAGTTAATCTAGCCTCAAAGTTAGCATAGACTTCATCATCTTCCATCCGGAGTTGTTCAAATTGAGAATTTAACATTTGGAATTTTAATTGTTTAACGATTGAAGTCTCTTCTTGAGTAACTTAGAGAATATCCCAAACTTCTTTGGCAATTCCGCACGTGGCAATTTTCCTAAACTCACTCACGGTCACAACATTGAATAAAGCACACAAAGTTTTGGAGTTCCAATTAGCACTATTCGACTCAAAAGGAGTCCACTCGTTTGAAGGTTTTAATTTAGATTTATTCCTAGTTTCATCCATCACAGTGGGAGGTGAGTATCCTACCTCTACAGTAAGCCATACTCTTTCATCTATAGCTTTCAAGAACGCTCTCATTCTAGCTTTCCAATATGTGTAATTTGAGCCATCAAATAAAGGGGACCTAGTAACGGAACCTCCTTCACGAGGTACATCCATCTCCTAAGTTCAAGATCTATCCTTAGGTCGTCAATCTAAATCGGGACAACCATGTATTGATACCAATTGAAATTACCTAGGAAACGGTGGAAAAAGCCTAGATTGGGGGGGGGGGGGGGGGGTGAATAGTCATTTTATGAATTTAATGATAAATTAATAAATTAATTGCGGAATAGTCAATTTTAATCCAATTCTTTACCAATATAATTCACGCAATAATAAATATATATGCAGAAAATAAAGTAGAGATGACATCAATAATTTTAAGTGAAAGACCTTGGACAAACTCCAAGTAAAAACCATAAATACACTCTGGTATCGATGCACTATGAATCAAAGAATTTGTACAGACTCTATGAAGTTAAGACTTACAATAACTCTGATTTGTCATTTTTCACTCAACGTCTGAAAGTCTTGATTCATTCGTGCCACCACAAAGCTTTCGCTTTAATCTTCATCATCTGATGGCTCCGCTTCTCAACGGATCAAAGAACCACAAAATCTCATGCTCCGATCTCCGTACTCTGACGGCTCCGTTTCTAAATGGATCGACAAGGTGGTGTGATGATTTTTGACAACTAGATCATCCAATTGTGCATAAAGATCTCAAGCGTTGAAACACAATTGAATAACCTTCAAAAACTAGAGAGAACTTTGATATATGATGATCAAACAATCTCTTTCTCTCACTCTCTACAAACGAATATGATCTGTAGAAGAATCACAAAGTTCTCACAAAAGCCACAATGTAAAAATCACACCTATTCTCTTGAACATAACCCATATATATATATATATATATATATATATATATATGTATATAAGAGTCTTCACCTAGGGATTGAATTTTTTTCCCTCCAAGACTTTGAATTTTGACCATAAAGTCCTTAATTATTGACCAATATACCAATAATACCTTTTAATCATGTTCAAAAGTGAATAGAAGTCTTAAACACATCAGAATAAGTCGTCTTTAAAAGCTGCAGTCGGCGAGCTCGAGATCTCGTAAATTGGGTCGAGATCTTAAGAATGATAAGTTGTCGAGTTCTCGTGGGAAGGTTACTGAGATCTCGGGAAACCTAGTGGCGCGCAATGGCGGCTAGTTGCGACCTAATATCTCTGGAGTGTTTTGCGCCATTGGTGGTAGTGGCGGACCACCATACCGAGAACTCGGTAGGGACCTTAAGTTCTCTGGAAAGCTAAAAACTAATTTTTTTCTTTCTTCTTTGTAGCATCGCTCCAACCGTTGTTCCACTCCACTTCCTTTCTATCTTCACCACTATATATTTGAAACATAAACTCTTAACACTCAACATGATTTTTTATCAGAACATGTCATTAATAAACACTCAACACTCAAATGTTCTTACAAAAATATTAAAGGTTCAAAAAGTTGGATGAAACCTCCAAATGGATGGCTGAAAATCAATACTGATGTTGTTGTTAAAGTGAAGGAAGGCGGTGCCGCAGGTGGAATTGTGTGTAGAGACTATAATGGAATGATAGTTGCGGCTATCAACTGGCTTTTCTCGTCCATTAAAGACGTCGTTTTGGCAGAAGCTATGGTTCTTCACTGGGCAGTCCAGATCATTTTAGAATGGGGATGGAATCAGGTGATGTTTGGGATGGATGCACAAGTAATGGTTGATGCACTGAGGGGGAAGACATCTTGCCCTTTGTCCATTCTCGGTGTGGTGGAGGATATTCAAAGTTGGTTTGAACATAGGAATGATTTGCTGCTCTCTCACATACAACAACTCACATCTTAGCCAAATATGCTTTGAATGTTAAAATTTGTGTTGTGTTTGTAGATAGTTTTCCTCCTTGTCTTACCAAGGAAGTTGAAAACTAGTGTACTGTTGATTAATTTAATAGAAGTTTTTCTTGCATTGAAAAAAAAAAAAAAAAAAAGGCAAATTATCTCCTAATCTTATGACCCAAAAAACAGAAAAATAAAAAATGGAATAAGCAAAAGCTATCACCTAAGTATAGCTTGCTAGTATCTTAAAAAGAATTATAATAATCTTTTGGCAGGGCTGAAGAGTAGACCTGTAAATGAGTCGGATTCGGATCGGATTTGTCCTGATCCGATCCGAATCCGATTAGCATATATTTGATCCGATCCGACCCGATAATCCGATGGATTTTCACTTAATTGATCCAAATCTGAATTTGTTTATTTTCGGATATCCGATCCGATAACCCGATCCGATTAGGTAAAAAAAAATTACAAAAAATTATTAATTTTTTATTTATTTTTATATTATTTTTTAAGAATATTAAACGCTAAATTATATATTTTACAATCAATACTTATAATACATGACTATAAAAACATAAAAATGAAAAAGCGAAAAAAAATTTTGAAACATAATTTAGTATACTATTTAATATTTACATATTAATAATATAATATATATGTGTATATATAAAATTAATCGGATCGGGTTATTATCGGATCGGATAAGGCAAATCCAAATCCAATTTGTTAAGGAATCGGATTATCGGATTCGGATCGTATTTGGATTATCGAATTTTTTTTTTTTAATCTAAATCCGACTAATGGGATCGGATTCGGATCAAATTCAGATCAAAATTCAATCCATTCACAGGTCTACTGAAGAGTCTGATTTACTTGCCAATTTCAATGTTCTTGCAGGGGCAGCAATTCAAGATTGTCCTGCAGGTATGCCCATTAACAATAAATATTTTTCACATGTTATCAGACTACTTATTTTCTCAGTGGTGATGAGAGCCTCCTGACATATGTTCATTTTAAAATTTAAATAAATTGATACTGTCTACTGACTATGAACCTCCTTCTCCACGCATGTAGCACAATCACAATCACGTCATCTCTAAATTTCAAAAGTGAGAAAAAAAAAATTATATATATATAGGGTTAATTTCAATAAATTCCATGTGGTTTCAAAAAAGTTCACTTTGCCCTCTTTCTATATAGAAAATTTTCTTATATTTATCAAATTGTATCAGGTTGCCCCCTTTCCTATAATTTTGGATCAAAATATCCCTGAAATTTAATGAAAAATAATTTAAAATTAAAAAATACATACAAAATCCAAAAAATATATATAAAATTCGTAAACAAATATATAAAATTCGAAAAATATATGAAATTCGAAAAAGAAACATATAAAATTTGAAATATATATATAAAATTCGAAAAAAATATATATAAAATTCGAAAAAATATATAAAATTCAAAAAATATATATAAAAAACATATAAAATTCATAGAAATATATAAAAACATATAAAATTCATAATATATATATATATATAATTCGTAAAAATATATATAAAAGTCGTAAAAATATATAAAATTCATAAAACAACATATAAAATTCGAAAAAAACATTAAAAGTTTGAAAAAACAAGTAAGAAGATGTAAAAGTGAGAGAATATATTAAGGTTACAAGAGAATATAAGTAAGAATATATAAATTTTGAATTTTATATATTTTTAAGAATTTTATATATATGTTTTTTTCTAATTTTATATTTTTTTTTTCGAATTTTATATATATACTTCTAATTATATATGTTTTTTTCGAATTTTATATGTTTTTTCGATCTTTATATATTTTTTTGAATTTTATATGTTTTTTTCAAATTTTTTTATTTTTTCAAATTTTATATATATTTTTACGAATTTTATATATATATTTTTTGAATTTTATATATGTTTTTGAATTTTAAATCATTTTTCATTAAATCACAGGGCTATTTTGGTCCAAAATTATAGGGTAGGGGGCAAGCTGATACAATTAGATAAGTGAATGGGGTTTTCTGTATAAGAGGGGGGCAAAGTGATTTTTTTTGAAACCATAGAGGGGTTTATTAAAATTAACTCATACATATATGTGTGTATGAACTTTCTTTTTCCTTTTTCCTTTTTCCTTTTTCCTTTTTCACGGGTTGGAAAAATCACAACCTTTTTTCTCTTATATTTAAGATTTAAAATATATAGATATGTGAAATTTTGGTTTCACATTAGTCATTGACATCAAAGACATGCAGTTGTTGTTACATATAGTGTATGCAAAGTTACTTCTCACCCTTGAGGAGGCAACTATTGATATCTTACAACAGAAATTACTAGTTTTCAATACAAAAGTAACAAGTTGATATATCGTGTATATATAGTTCGATTGATACTCGTATATTGTTATTAATATCCAAGATATTCTTTAGCTTCAGTTTCATCAACATAGTAAGTGAATATCAATGTTGTGTCATGGTATCGGCAATTTTCAATAACATTATGCATAGGAGGAGACTTAACCTATCAGATATGTTCATGGTGTTTGCCTTGTATCTTCATTTTGTTCGAAGGATGAAAAAATAAATGAAAGTAAAAGTGAGACGATGTATAAAGCATTCATAAAGAAGATAACGTGCCTCTTTCACTTTTTATTTGACCCAATGGAATCACTATAGAAATGAAATGAATGAAATAACACTTTTTCTTGTTTGGTAAAAATGAAGATAAGTATTGCATAAACTTTACTATGATACCATGATTTTGTGTAGTATAATTATAAAAATTTGTTAGGTAAAAAGGTTAAGAATGTATACATATTTGCTGCTAGTTAATTTTTGGGTAATTATCATAAACCTCTACTATAATTTCAAAAATGTTTAAATAATCTCATGTGATTTCAAAAATCCTCCAATAGTTTTCAACTTTATCAAATACCCCTATGTACTTCAATTTGAACCTAACTCCGTATAATTTTGATTACGTGTTTGTCACGCGCGTGGCTTGTGATCTTTTTATCCCCAAATTGCCCCTTTGTGGTTTGAGACTTTTGTTATTTCGAAATATCCAACTTTTATAAAATCCCCTTATAGTTTCAAAATTATTCAAATATCTCCCAGTAGTTTCAAAAACCTTCCTATAGTTTCAAAATTGTTCAAATAACCTAGCCCCTATTATTTTAAAAAAAAAACCCTTTACTTTTCAATTTTATCGAAACCCCCATTTCCGTCAATTTCAGCCTAACTCCGTTTAGAGCTGCACAAAGAACCAAAAGAACCAATTTATCGGACTGAACCATTGGTTTCAGTTGGGTTTCAAGGTCGTTCGGTTTGATTCCGGTTCTGAAAATTAAAAAATTAAATTTTTAAGTTCGATTCTGGTTCTTAATCATATAGAACCAAACTATACTGGAACCAAACCTATTTTTTAAAAATTATTATTATTATTTTAATATTTTTATTAGTATTATATTGTTATTTATGTAAAAGTTATAAGTTAATAGTTATGAGGTTATAATTTTATGGGATGTAATTCTAAAAGAGTTACTTTCATTCCACTAATTATATATACATTTGATTTTAACTTTCTAATAGTTGAGACTCTAATTTAATTTAAATTATAACTATACTATGTTTTGATATTTGACATTTATTTTATTTTTTTTTTGAAAGACGATAGTAGCAACCGAAACTGAACAAAACCAAAAAATACAATTTGGTTCCGTTCCATTCTTTGCATTAACGGTTTAGTTCCAGTTTTTATTTTTAAGGAATTCAAAACAATAGTTCGGTTTCGGTTTAAGGAACCGAACCGCTTGTTAACATCACAAGAATACCAAAAATTACACCACTTTCTATACAGGTATAAGGAACATTGTTGTTTCAATAAAGGTATACATGGAATTATACACTAAAACACTTAGTTAGCTTCAAACGGTGTCGTTTTAACTAAGGGACTTTTCGTAAATTGTCATTTCTATTAATGTAGTTAGACTCAAATTGATGGACAGGGTATGATAAAATTGGAAATTATAGGGGGGTTTTGAAACCACAAAGTGTTATTTGAACTATTTTGAAACCATAGGAAGATTTTATGATAATTGCTGGTGTCGTTTTAACTAAGGGTCGTTTTAGTAAATTGTCACTTATGTTAACAAAGTTAGGCTCAAATTGATGAACGGGGGGATTTGATAAAATTGAAAACTATAGGGAATTTTTTGAAACCATGCACAAGGGGTTATTTGAATATTTTTTAAACCATATGGAGTTTTTATGATAATTACCGTTATTATTTTCCCCTTTACTTTTTCCAAGGGATACTTCATGTTTTTGTCTCTCGGCTTCTCTTTCCTCCAATTAAACACAAAATTGTTATTTCCTCTTTTTTAAATTAGTTGTCCAGGTCTGACTTTTTAATATTTTTTATTATTATTTTATGTTTTTGATTTTATCCTTTGATAATATAGTATAGTCTAAATTCTTATTTGGGACCATTACTTTTTTATGTTAATGAAGAGCGATAATTTGGGAAAATATATGATTATAATATATTGGGATTCAAAACTGAAAAAGTATTTTTGAACAAGTAAAATTAAGAAAGTGGACAACTAATATAACCATTAGTATTTTCCGTCTCATCCATCCCTTCTCAATCGTTTCATCCAACCAAACATAAGATAAGTCCATCTCATTTGTATATTTTCAATCATTTCATCCAACCAAACATAATATAAGTCAATCTCATTTGTATACGTAGACATATAAATTAATGATGCCGCAATTCATCGGCTATTAGGAAAATCATACGCTAAATCCCTACTGTTTTTTTATTTTCTGCAAATTGTGTGGGAGCGTGTGAAGATATATTGATCAATTTAGTTGCTTATAATGCAAAATTTAATTGCATTATTTCCTTAGGAACATGCAGTTGCATGACATACGATTTCAGTAGTATTAACGAATGCGTATCATCAAATTTTCTTTGAAATTAAAAAGGTTAATATCGTCTTAACAAGAATTATATTGGAAACTTTGAATAAATGATAAATTTTTAGCCCAATATTACAAAAATAATAACTTAAAAAAAGTATTTATAATAAAGAAGTAATGAACAAAAATAATTTTGTATTTGACAACTTTGAGTCTTATAATTACATATTTGACACGTTGGTATACATGTATTACTAAAATGCTCTCAAAAATTTATAATATAATTATTTTATGTGGTGAAATAAAAAAATTACTGTGAGAAATAAAAGTTTTACACCTGGATCCAAACATTTCACATGCATTGTCAAAAGTTTACTTGTTAGAATAACAATTTTACATTAAAATCATGGAATACAGGGCATTACGAATCAAAATTGTATTTTTTTTTTCCTTTTTATTTTTGTTCATCGTTTTTTTCTCTTTTAACTATTTTTTAAAAGTTATCATTCTCGTAATATTGACTCCAAAATATATATATTTTTTTTACTTTTCCCTTAATCAGACAGGATGATATAATTTTAAGAATAATTAGATGATATGCAAACTATTTCATAGTTGCTAGGGGAGAAATTAAAAATATTGAATAAATTCATTGGTGGTCATAGAAATCTTCATATGCAAACTATTTCATAGTTGCTAGGGGACAAATTAAAAATATTGAATAAATTCATTGGTGGTCAAAGAAATCTTCATATGCATTCTCGTACTGGTTTTTGTTTTCAATGTCAATTTACATAATTGCAGTACTCCTATATTTGTTGATTATGGGGTCAAATATTGGTATGCGGCGGTGTCGAATAACAATTAATTTTAATTATTATTTGGTTTCGTTTAAAGAAATAAAATTCATAACTTCACACATTCGGAAAATTAAGGCTTTGTTTGGATTAACTAGAAAGAAAAGAAATGAAATGATAACATTAATTATGAGAGAAAAGAAAAGAAAGAAAAAGATAGCAATGTTTAAAATTCATGCTTGGATAAATTATGATGGAAAAGAAAAGAAATGATAGTATTTCTGTTTGGATAGGGTAGAGGAGATAAAACAAAAGAAATTGTTATAACCAATTTACTATTATAGCCTAATAACCAAATGTCTTAAGTTTCTATTATCAAAATATTAAGGTTATATTTTGTATTATAAAAATATTACTTAAGTGCTATTATTTCTCACATAATCTTCTCATTTTTGGGAGGATAGTATTTAAGGAATAAGGAGTGATAAGTTATCCTTCCAAATCTTTTATTTTTTCTCTTCATTAACAAACCAAATATGAAAAATCCTATCCTTTATTTTCTTTTATTTTTTTATTCTTCCAATTCTCTCAATCCAAACTAAGCCTATGATTATTGGCAATGATAGTACTATTATAATCTTTTGTGACAACTTCGGTGGGAGACTATAAATTACCATGTAAAGTCCCATATTAAAAATTAAATAACATTATAGTTTTGTTATTTCGCTAATTCACATTAGTGTGGACCAAATGACTAAAACACTGGTATTCATTAGTCATTCCTATATTAATTTCATCACTTCATGTAAGTAGATTGGACCAAGAGTGCAACCATCTCACTTTAGCACACAAGAAGTTAGCATGCATGCATGGTTGGTCGTGGCGGTATGAATTCACATGGGTGTTTAAAAATCCGGCGAGTATGAAAATTCAATTCGACCAATTCGGTTCAACATATTTGATCAATTTTATTATGGATTGCATTAGACATAATTCGAAAAACATCGAATCCGGTATTTTACGGATCGGTTATTGTTTTGGTTTTTAATAATCCATCTAATCCGGTCCAATTCGGTAATGTTCATATATATTTTATTATATTTATATTAATAATATATTATTTTAAACTAAAATATAATATCTTCTATCAATAATATAATATTTTGAACTAAATCATAATATCTTATATTAATAATATACTAAATAATTATCTATCTCTACTATTATAAAAGTGTAAGTCATTTTTATACTTTAATCATTATTTTTTAAAAAACAATTTGCAATTAAAGAATATCACCTATTTATAAGTAAGAACCCTCTAATATTATTATGCATTTATTATCCTCTTATGAAAAATAATTTATACACAAAATTGAACTTTTTTTATCATCTAAAGACTTTATATTATTTTAAAAAATTCATCACTATTGCAATTTTAAGAAAAAAAAATGGAATACTTTCTATTAATTTCTTACATTCATCACCGTACTGAATACCAGATGATATACATGTCTACATTACTTATAAAAGTATGAGTTATTTTTAATATTTCTAAATATTTAACCCATTTTAAAATACAATAATATTATATAACAAAAGGATATTTTAATTATCCTAAATATTATTAATCTCCATCATTCACCAAAAATAAGAAAAATAAGATGAAGCACATAATAATATACAACTTTCGTCATGGTTTATATGTGGGCTTGATACAAATGAGATTCATTTTGGTTTTAGTAAAAAAAGAATTTTGATGCATTGTATTTTTCAAATCACAATATGATTTTAGTTTTCACTTAATTCTAAAAGTGTGAAGCACTTAGATTATATCTATACATTTAAAATTAATATGTTTAAGCAAAAAAATAATTAACAAATTATTTTATAATGTCATTGAATATTTGATTTATCAACTATATCCATTTACATATGTATTTATTTTTATTTCTATCCATACTACTTATAAAAGTATGAGGTATTAATTTTTAGTACTGAAATTACCTAAATGGTCAATGAAAATAGCCTAGAGGGGGAGGGTGAATAGGCTTTTTGAGGATTTATTGACAAATTAAAATTAATTGCGAAAAATTCAATTTTAATCCAATTCTCAAACAAGATAAATCATGCAAAGATTAATCTAAGTGCAGAAAATAAAGCGATAAAGACACGATATTTTTACGTGAAAAACCTTGAAAAGATTCCAAGTAAAAACCACAGATACGCTCGGGTATCGATGCACTATGAATCAACCAGTACACAGACTCTATGAAGTTTTAGACTTACAAATCCCTTCAGATCTGCCTTTCTCCACTCGACGTTTGACAACCTTGAATCACTCGCGCTCCACGAAGCTCTTGCTCCACTTCGTACTCTAACGGCTCCACTTCTCAACGGATCAATGAACCACGAAGCCTCCTGATCCGATCTCCGCACTCAGACAGCTCTGTTTCTCAAACGGATCTAAGCAACCACATTGCATAAGGTGTGTAGATTTTTCAGAATCTAGGTCATTCAATTGTGTATAAGATCATCGATGTAGAAGCACAATTGAACAAACCCTAAACAAGAGAGAACTAGAAGACATAAAATCACTCAATGATTTTTTTTTTCTCTCTATCTCTGTAGAAGAATATAAATCTGTAGCAAACTTGCAGAGATCTCTTAAAGGCTCTAAGGCTGCATCACATATGTAGAAGACCTTGGTATTTATAGACTATACTAAGGAGAAACCCTAATCTTCCATTTTTTTGTAATTTCATACCAAACCAAGTAAAATCATATATTCTGATGAATATTATGTGTATGGCCCGTATCTCAAGGTGTAAAGTCGCAGCCGCCTCAAAGGAAAACAAGTCGGGGGCAAAACGGGAATTTCAGCATCATAAATTCACGAGACCCCTATGCCTGGGACGTAGGGGCTTCTACGCCTGGGGCGTAGCTTGGCCTATGCCTTGGGCGTAGAGCCAAAATGGTCGCGTCTGCTTCAGGCGTAGAAAACTCACTTTCTAGCCACTTTTTGTTGTTGTGGGCGTATGTCAGATGTAGCATAATACTCGGAACCAAATTTTCTTGATAGTTGTGCCATTTAAACCTCCTCGACTCGCTTGTCATGATTCTTGAAGTTACGACACGTAAAAATGACGTTTCTGCCATTCGAGAGACACTTTTTACTCAAACATGCTTCCTCTTCACTTCTCTTGTATTCTTCACTTCTTTAGGCTTAATTTAAATTTAACGAAGCTTGATAATACCTATTAAACCTTCCCGAATCCAAAATTCACTCAACATGATTATTGTCTAGAACATGTCAAACATAAACAATTACAATAAATGTTCTTACAATCTTCCCCTTGGCATTTTTGAGACAAAACCATGTTTTACAAAGATATCCTCACAAACAACAACATAATATCTATACATATGAACACACACCAACAAACATAGACATAGAATATCATATTGCCTTCATGACAATCTTCCAATCTTGTAACCACAACACTGAACAACATACCATGAAAAACAAATGTGAAAAACAAATATAAACCAATATAATGATCAAACGAAAATCATAACAACAATGCAAACAATCTCTCCATCAATTAAATATTTCTCTCTCTTAACCAAACAATCTCTCCCCCTTACTTAATATTTCTCCTCATTTTGTCACTGAAATGACAAGCAAAGATATAACACTTAAAGCATAGGGAGATACAAAAGAACAGGCTCAAAATGCAAACATAGGAAAAGAGCACAGAGGAAACTCTAGAGAATCTAAGCCAAACACTAAATACTAAGATAAAGTACTCTATACGATTATATCCAGATTCTCAAGTAACAAAATCTCTACAATGCATGAACTTAAAACTAATACATGAATGCAAAATGCTCTAAAAAATAAAAATATTTTTGTTCTTAGAAACATGTGAGCAGGGCTGTAGTGACAACGAGTTAATCATTAACACATCATATTCACATATTTGACTTAGCTATTATACACACGATAGTGAAGAAAATCAGTACAGTACCTTGTAGTTATAAGCAGTCATAAGACAAACTTTACATAGACTTTGCATATATGAAAAATATTCAGGTGCAAGTAAACAACTAAGATGAAAGCAATACGTACTAATTCTAATAATCTCATCACTAACCATGATAACACTTTAGTCCAAAAACTAAGCTAGAAGTCAAATCTTTAACTCGAACCTGATTGCTAATTAAGAAGAATACAATATACAACTTTCTTTTTATCACACAATTTAATCCTTCTCACATTTTCACCTCATCCCTTTTTATCTTTCTAAGCTCCGGACTTTCCAGCGAGAATTTTTAGTCCCGACCAACTGGGCCCGAGCTTCTTCTTTGGGATATATACTCATTAGTCTTCTCCCCTTTTTACGTGAACACTCTGCTACTTTGTGGTAGGAGGCCCGGTTACTCAGATCAAAGAACTACTTTTTGCATTTCAATATATTAATTATCTCATTTTTTTTCATATTTCAACATTAGCACAACCTTCATAAACATGCAAAAGGTATTTCAAAGCATAGATCAATCTAGTATAGTTCATGAACCTACATATCATTTCGGATTATATGAGAAAGAATAAAAAGTTCAGTAAGCATTACAATCATCTCCGAAGTAAACAAGCACCCAAAATTGATGAGTTCCAAAATTAATATTTAAACATGTTAAGTGAATCACTCATAACCTCAAGTAAGACTAAAAACTCCAATTCTCATAAGCATAATAAGCAAAGTAAATATGAGAATAAAGTGAAATATGACAACCATTAGCACCTTTAGCCAAGCTCAACATGCTAAGAATTATTTTTTCAATTTTGTCATAATGATGCATGCATGAATAATTCTAATAGTAATAAAACATGATGCATGCATAATAAAATAAAACAAAATGCATGATAATGTATCAATTCTAGGATAAAAAAATAATGCAAGATATTCCTAGAATGATACATATGAAGTCAATTATCCACATGCTTTTGAAAATATAATGGTTTTGAAGAGATGTCTGTAGACTGAGAATCATTGGATATATACTCAAGACCTTTATCAGAATTAGAGTCACGCACTTTACATGCAGTATAAGCAACCAAACAATGTAGTTCATCTTTCCTATCCCACACTTGTTTAATTTTCGGTGCCCTATTTGCCAGCCTAGACAACCTATTCACCTTTTCACTCAACACCCGAATTTGATTTTCAATATTGAGTCCTTTTTGAGTTCTACGCTTCCACTCTTATTTCAAAGTTTTTCCTCTTAACTTTAAACACACTGGTCGAATGTGACCTTTCTATCCACAGTGATGACATGTTGGGATAAACCTTTGAACACCATTGATTGAACCCTTATTGAATCTATAGGTAATGGAAGTATTCTCAATAGGTTTTCTGACATAAGATTGAGCATGAAGATTCCTATCAGACTTACCTTGAGAATAACTAGATGTTACTTGAGAAACCCTAACAAAAGTAGTTTTGAGAACGATGTTAGAATCATTTGTTGTTCCTTTGAACCCTAACCCCTTTGTATTTCTTGTAGATTTTCCCATACTCAACATATGATTAAGCTTAAGAGTTTCACTAGACCATTTATGGATAGTTGAGTTAACATCCTTCAATTCCTTTTCCAAACCCCTAATTCTTGTAGATTTCTCACTCAATTCCAATCATAGAGTTCTTAATTCCTCATTGAGACCATCTACCCTCTTCAAAGCCTGAGTCTTTTCTTATTCAGACTTGGTCAACTATTCTCTCAAGGACTGTCTCTCCTTATCAACATTGTTGAATTGAACTATATATTTTGAGAAGACTTTACTAAGATGAACCGACTTTTCATAAAGTTTATTGTATGCATCTTCATACGAATCCCCACGATCTTCATTATCCTCAGAATCATCATCTTCAGACATTGCCCAACTTGCAGCAATTTCACCGACCTCCTTACTTTGTGCAGCAAACACGGTGAAATTCCCAGACTCATCAGCCACTTCAGACTCAACAGAGTCACTAGTTGTTCCATCATCTGATCCATCACTCCAAGTAACAGCTAAACCTTTTGTCATTTTCTCCTTATTGACACACTTAGTAGCTATGTGACCGAACCCTTGACACTCAAAACACTGAGATTTTTTCTTTTTAGGGTCAATCTTGTCATTCTGATTTTGAACTTTTCTATTTTTAGAATCATATGATTTATCTCCAAATTTTTGTTCTTTAATCAATTCTTGACCATGAGAAGATTTTAAAAACTTATGAAACTGCTTCATGATCATATTAAACTGTCTTGATCTACTCTCACCCTCCACATCAGACTTACCAGAACCCTCCTTAGTGGTTTTAAAAGCAATGTTTCTCTCTTTTGTGCTACTAGACTTCTTAGAGGATTAAGCACACATATCCATCTCATATGATTTTAAATTCCCAGCCAAATCTTCAAGTTTAATTTCCTTGAGACTCATGATTTTAGATATGACAGCAACCTTAGATCGAAAACGTTCAGATAGAGACTTAAGAATTTTTTTCACTATGGTAGTCTCGGGAATGGGTTCTCCTAGATTGTGACAACTTGTTACTATGTCATTTAACATAGCCTCAAAGTCACCAAAAACTTCATCCTCCTCCATCCTAAGCTGTTCAAATTTTGAATTTAGAATTTGGAGTTTCGATTGCTTAATTTTTGAAGTTCCTTCATGAGTTACTTGGAGAATATCCCAAGCTTCTTTGGCAATTTCGCACGTGGCAATTCTCTTAAACTCACTCTCAATCACAGCAGTGTATAAAGCATTCAACACTTTGGAATTCCAAATAGCACTGTTTGACTCAGCAGTAGTCAACTCACTTGACGACTTTACTCTAGATTCATTAGTAGTAGCATTTTTTACAGTGGGAGGTGAGTATCCTACCTCTACAGCCAACCAAGCTCTCTTATCTAACGATTTCAAAAACGCTCTCATCCTCATTTTCAAATACGTCTAATTTGAGCCATTAAACAAAGGAGATCTAGATACAAATCCTCCTTCACGAGGTAAATCCATTGTCTAAGTTCAGAATCTAACCCTAGGTAGTTAACCTAAAATGGGGCAATCACGCTCTGATACCAATTGAAATTACCTAGACGATCAATGAAAATAGCCTAGAGGAGGGGGGGTGAATAGGGTTTTTAAGGATTTATTGACAAATTAAAATTAATTGCGAAAAATTCAATTTTAATCCAATTCTCAAACAAGATAAATCATGTAAAGATTAATCTAAGTGTAGAAAATAAAGCGATAGAGACACACGATATTTTTAAGTGGAAAACCTTGGAAAGATTCCAAGTAAAAACCACGGATACCCTCGGGTATCGATGCATTATGAATCAAGCAATACACAGAATTTATAAAAAAATTAGATTTACAAATCCCTCCAGATCTGCTTTTCTCCACTAGACCTCTGACAACTTTGAATCACTCGCGCTCCATGAAGCTCTCGCTTCGCTTCGTACTCCGATGCTTCTCAACGATTAATGAACCATGAAGCCTCCTGTTTCGATATCCGCACTCAGACGGCTCTGTTTCTCAAACGGATCTAAACAACCACGTTGCACAAGGTGTGTAGACTTTTCAGAATCTAGGTCATTCAATTGTGCATAAGATCACCAATGTAGAAGCATAATTGAACAAACCATAAACAAGAGAGAACTAGAAGATATAGAATAACTCAATAATTTTCTCTCTCTCTCTATCTCTATAGAAGAATATGAATTTGTAGAAAAATTGCAATGATCTCTCAAAGGCTCTAAGGTTGCATCACATCTGTAGAACCTTGGTATTTATAGACTATGATAAGTCCATTTTACATACATATTTTATCCCCAAATGTATATTTGTTAGTAGGTAAAACTATTTATTTTAATTAATTTAGAAGTGTAATAATGATAAGTGCACAAAACTTAATTTATATAATAAAATTGTTGAATAAATCATTTTCAATGTCATTAAATTACATCTACATTTATGTCTTTCATTTATAGGTGTAAAGTGAGAAATGAATCAAATGCACATGGATGAAAGTTGGATGAATCAAATGCACATGGATGAAAGTTGGAAGATTCAAATACACATGGGAAAAGAACAAAATGTGATGGAAAGTTATGTATATTCAAAGAAAAAGAAAAGAAAAGAATATTTCATTTCTCTTTACAAGTTGTAATTTGATTCCAATATTTCTCTATAAATATGGATACATCTTGGGAAGAAGGGGGGAAAAAGAAGAAGAAGGAGGAGATCAAGGACACCAAAGAGGAGAAGAATTTATCTTCAATTCCGGGTTTTATTATTCTTACTTTGTTATTTTCTTTTTAAGCATGTGTAACTAAATCCTCAACTAAGGTTGAGGATGAAACCACCATTTATGAAATAAATTCCTTTTAGTCTTTTATCAATTTCCATGTGTATGGTTTAAATGCTTATGATTTCCGCTTCATAGTATTAATTGTTTTAAATTCCTTTCACTATAAATATCATGTATTTATAGTAATTAAGAATTCTTATCACAATTAATCAAGCTTTGATTTGATGAGTTTATAAGTAAAAATCTTTGATCTTATGTGATCCATTAAATTGCATACATAGGATGCTTAGAATTTTACACTTTAAAGCGAAGGAAAATCTATTTCTTGAAAATATATTTCATTAGTACGTTATTGTTAAATCTGAGAAAGTAATAAGATTGATTTCTAAATTACTACTTTAAAATTGGAATTGATAAAGGAATAATTAGAAGTTTATGGATTAGTGGTGGTGGATTCCGATACCTTAGTATTTTCTCCCTATTATTCTCGCTTTAATTATTTGTATTTCGATATTGCATGTTTAGTATAAAAATCACTTCAACAAACAAACTTTGAGAAACTATGTTAGTTTTAGATTAATTTGAGTTTAATTAAGTTATGTTTAAAGCATTCCCTTGGGTTTTACCTCGTTCTTGCATAACCTAAACTACAATTGATTCGTGCACTTGCGAATAATAATTTAAAACACATCAAATTTTTGGCGCCATTGCTGGGGAATCGCAACAAGAAATTAATTAAATTTAAGTTGATTTAATTCTTCTACTAGTTATTTAAAAATAAAATAAAATAAAATAAAAATAGATTTTAGAAGCTATTGTTTTGCTTGAATATACTATTTCGAAATTTAAAAAAAAAAAAATCGAAACTACTGTAGCATTTCGGCTACTGTAGCAAAAATAAAAAATAAAACTGTATAATTTTTTTTATTATTATTTTTTTTAAGCTACTGTTTTGTTTAGAAAAAAAAAATTTTAATTTTGTCTTTCTAATTATGATAGTACTGTAGTAAGGTAGTGTTTCTTCACTTTTGAATTTAGAGATTGTTTTTTTTTTAGTGATAAAAAAAAAAAAATTTTAAAATTACTGTAGCAACTCGGCTACTGTAGCAGATTTTATTTATTTTATTTTTTTATTTTAGTTATTTTCTTTATTCTTAGCTTAAGTTTAGAATTAGTGCTTGTTTATTGTTTTTATTTTTTTTGTTTGTTTTATTATTTGTTTTATTTTAATTAAGTAATTGATACTTTTTAATTTTGTAGGTAGTATTTCATTTTCTTTGGAGATCGCCTTGAGTAAGCTTATTTCGGGATTTCTTTGTGTCATCTTCAATAGCATTACTGCGGAATCCATGTAAGTACCCCTATCTTTAGTAAATAATATATATATTTTTTTTTAGATTAGGTGAAAATAGTTTTTATATAGGTGAAATTTTGCATGTTACCTTTAGGATAGAATAACACTAGAAATAACCTTTAGGTACACACTTTCTTCAAATTTATTTTTGTTACTTATTTTATTTTATCTCGTTTATTTCTTTCTTTATTTATTGGTAAAAAAAAAAAAAAAGTTCACACACTCACTCCCTTTTACTTTTATTTTTGTTGACTTGCTTGTATGTGCATTTTTAATCTAGCATTTTGCATAAATCTTTTAGTAAGGGCATTAACCCTTTAACAAGATAATGATTGGATTTCATCACTAATTCCTTGCCCATTAGGTTAAAAATCTCCTTGCATTTGTATACCCTTGGCTAAAGTTAATTTAATTTAAAATCAAGTAGACGTTGGCCAATATGTTTTCATATAGCTCATAGGATCCTCTTGGACATTGTTAAACTTTTGGTAACTCCAGTGAGTCACTATCAAATTGATAAACGGTAGGACAGTTCTGTCTAGGAGTGTGGCTGACGTGGCATTAAGCAGGCCTAGTGCCTCGCCACACTTTCCTGGGAACTACTTCGTTGTTAGTTTGATGGTCCTTAACTGGTCATCCACTAGTTTTCTCTGAAAAAGAGTAGGAGCTGTCTAACTAGGTGAAGATTATTTTGGAATTAGTCATAATAATCTCTCATATAGAAAATTAAAAAAAAATAAAATAGAAATCACTACCCTTGAATTAAATTTTAGATAAAGAAAATACTTGTTTTGGTAGTGTATTTGTTGAGTCATGGAGTCTTCCTAGTGCATGTTAGGTCGTCGATCTCTAAAATCAAAGTTGTCACCTTTAGATCTAGAAATTGAGAGAACTTTTAGAAAAGGTGTAAGGAATTCTAGTATTGGAAAGATCATTGAAGTCAAGATGGAGGGAGAACATAATGAAGTGAAAGCCCTTAAGGATTATTATACTCCCGCACATATCACAAATCCTTCTTGTATTGTCTTGCCTGCTACACAACATACCCATTTGCAGATATGGGCAGCAGTAATCAATTTACTGCCGACTTTTAGAGGTTCGAACTTTGAAGACCCATACCTTCATGTTAAGGAATTTTTAGAGATTTGTTCCACCTTGAATTTTCAGAATATTCCCGAAGAGTCAATTAAGATGAGGTTATTCCCGTTCTCTTTGAAAGAGAAAGCCAAGTCTTGGTTATATTCATTGGAACCAGAATCAATCAAATCATGGGATGAACTCTGTAAAAAATTCCTCACCAAATTCTTCCCTAGACATAGAACTAATTCCCTTCGCCGAAATATCATGGAATTTGCTCAAAAAGAAGGTGAACAGTTTTACATGTGTTGGGAAACATTCAATGATTTGCTACTTAAGTGTCCCCACCATGGTTTTGAAAAATGACGTTTAGTTGAATTCTTTTATGATGGATTATCAGCTCAAAATCGTCAACTAATTGAGTCACGAGGTGGGGTAGATTTCATGTCTAAGAATGAGAATGAAGCTTGGAAATTTCTAGATGCGTTAGCCGAGAGTTCCCAACATTGGGAATACTCAGGGAGGGTTGAGAGAAGAAGTTTACCAATGTCTATGGATACCAAAAAGGGAGGAGTCTATGAAGTTAGTGAGGGAACTGATTTGAGTGCAAGGATAGCTAGTCTCACCAGAAAAGTGGAGGCTATAGAGATGAAAAATGGAAAAAGTTCTTCAGTCCATGTTATTAGTGAGACATGTCAACTTTGTGAGAGTCCATCTCATACTACTCAGACGTGTCCCTCTATAACATCATTCCATGAGTGTATAACTGAACAAGCTAATGCACTAAACAGCTATAAGAAACCATTTGGTAGTCCCTATTCTGACACATACAACCCCAATTGGAGAAATCATCCTAATTTCTCATGGAGTCAAAATCAGCCTCGGAACAACTCGGGTATGCAACATATGCAATCCCAAGGGCAACCACCAGCATCATATCCTTCCATGTCCCAAAATTCTCATCCATATGTCCCCCAACAACCAAGGAAACCAACACTGGAAGATACCTTACAACAGTTCATGCAGCAAACTAGTCAATCGATTTCTAAATTAGAAACACAGATTGGCCAGTTAGCAACTATTGTAGGAGAGAGGGAAAAAGGAAAATTTCCTAGTCAGCCCATTCCTAATCCAAAAGGTCAATATCATGTGAGTGAACAGTCGACCTCTGGTCCAACTGATCAAGTCCAGTCAATCATAACTCTAAGGTCAGGCAAACAAGTTGACAATCAAGTCAAAATTCCAAGAAGAGAAACTGTGAAAGGTAACCATGAACCAGAAAAGGAAAACAAAATGGAATCTCAAGTTAACCCAAAAGTCCAAATTCCCGATCTTGTCCCCAATTCTCTAGTAGAACCTTCAGTTAGGAACTTTGTTCCTACTGCACCATTTCCTCAAAGACTCCAAAAGCCTAAGAAGGGGCATCATTACAAAGAGATTATGGAAATATTTAAACAAGTCAAATTCAATATTCCATTTCTCGATGCAATTCAACAGGTCCCCTCTTATGCTAAGTTTTTGAAAGATTTGTGTACGGTTAAACGTGGATTGAATGTGTATAAAAAAACCTTCCTTACAGAACAAGTAAGCTCAATTATACAGCACCGCACACCACCTAAATTCAAGGATCCCGGTTGTCCTACAATCTCATGTACAATAGGTAACCAAATAATTGAGAAAGCTTTGCTTGATTTGGGTTCGAGTGTAAATTTGTTGCCATACTCTGTGTATGAGAAACTTGGTCTTGGTGATTTGAAACCCACAAAGGTAGTGCTACAGTTGGCAGATCGTTCAGTCAAGGTACCTCGTGGTATCATTGAGGATGTGTTAATTCAGGTTGACAAATTCTTCTTTCCAGTAGACTTCATAGTCTTAGACACTCAACCTGTGGCTAATCCCAATAGCCAAATTCCTCTTATCCTTAGTCGACCATTCCTAGCCACTTCAAATGCTTTAATCAATTGTAGGAATGGTGTTCTAAAACTTTCATTTGGAAACATGTCTGTTGAGCTTAATGTTTTTAATGTGAGCCGACAACCATCAGAATCTGAGGATATGAGTGATGTGAATCTAATAGAGAGTCTAGTACATGAGACTTTTAAACATTCAAGTTTTGATGATCCTTTAGAGGCATGTCTAAATCACTTGGGGTATGATTTTGATCTGGATAGTGCTTGTGAAGAAGTTAATACCTTGTTAGATTCTGTCCCTTTTATGGACATTGAGAATTGGAAACCCAAGGTAGAGCCCCTTTTATCAATTGAATCTAAACATGTCTCATCTGTTGAGTCACCTCCAAAATTGGATCTGAAAGTTTTACCTTCTGAACTGAAGTATGCATACTTAGGTCCAAATGAGAGTCTTCCTGTCCATCATTGCTTATGAGTTAAATAAAGAACATGAGAAAAAACTCTTAAATGTCCTTAGGGAGTATAAATCGGCTATTGGGTGGACTATAGCAGACATTAAGGGCATATCTCCATCTGTGTGCATGCATCGTATCCATCTTGAGGAAAATGCTAAAAATTCACGAGAAATGCAAAGACGGCTTAACCCTAACATGAAAGAGGTCGTTAGGGCAGAAGTCTTGAAGTTGTTAGATGTGGGGATCATATATCCTATTTCCGATAGTTCTTGGGCAAGTCCTGTTCAGGTCGTGCCTAAGAAATCAGGTATCACGGTAGTCACAAATGATGCCAATGAGTTAGTACCGACCCGAATGACTACTGGATGGCGAGTGTGCATTGATTATAGGAAGTTGAACTCTGTCACTAGGAAAGATCATTTTCCACTTCCTTTTATCGATCAGATGCTTGAGAGATTAGCCAGTCATGAGTACTATTGTTTCCTAGATGGTTATTCTGGATATAACCAAATTCCTATTGCACCAGAGGATCAGGAGAAAACTACATTCACTTGTCCTTTTGGAACATTTGCCTATAGACGTATGCCATTTGGATTATGCAATGCACCTGCTACTTTTCAGCGGTGTATGCTCAGCATATTTTATGATATGGTAGAACGTTTTCTTGAGGTGTTTATGGATGACCTCTCCGTGTTTGGCTCATCCTTTGATGAATGTCTCATTCATTTGAAATTCGTGCTTACACGTTGTGAGGATAAAAATCTGGTCTTAAATTGGGAGAAATGCCATTTTATGGTGAAAAAGGGAATTATCTTGGGGCATGTTATTTCAAAGAAGGGTATAGAGGTTGACAAAGCTAAGGTTGATCTGATTTCTAATCTTCCACCACCACGTACGGTTAAAGAGATTAGGTCATTCTTAGGTCATGCTGGATTTTATCGTCGATTCATTAAAAACTTTAGCAGCATTTCCAGACCACTTTGCAATTTACTTGCTAAAGATGTTGCTTTTGTCTTTGATGACGAATACCTGAAAGCCTTTGAGAAGCTCAAAACATTGTTGACCACAGCACCTATCATGAAGCCACCGAGTTGGGATGCGCCTTTTGAGATTATGTGCGATGCATCTGATTATGCAGTTGGAGCTGTGTTAGGGCAACGTGTGAATAGGCTACCCCATGTGATATATTATGCAAGTACGACATTAAATGAGGCACAACTGAATTACTCTACCACTGAAAAAGAATTGTTAGCAGTTGTGTTTGCATTAGACAAGTTTAGGTCCTATCTGTTAGGGTCTAAAGTCCTCATTTTCTCAGATCATGTTGCACTTAGGTATCTCTTTTCTAAAAAAGATGTTAAGCTGCGTTTAATTCGATGGATCCTATTGCTACAAGAGTTTGATTTAGAAATTCGAGATAAGAAGGGGTCTGAAAATGTAGTAGCTGATCACTTGTCTAGGCTCATTCTTGAGACATCCTTAGACTCCATGCCTATTCTTGAGTCTTTCCCTGATGAACAACTCTTTGTTGTATCTGAGTCACCTTGGTTTGCCGACATTGTGAACTATCTTGTCACATGTCAAATGCCTTCACATTGGACTAACCAAGATAAATCCAAATTCTTATTTGAGGTTCGTCACTTCTTTTGGGATGATCCGTACTTATTCAAGTATTGTCCTGATCAGATTATTCGAAGATGTGTCCCCAATTGTGACCAAACTAGTGTAAGCTCCTTTTGTCATGATCATGCATGTGGAGTTCATTTTAGTTCTAAGAGAATCGCTGCAAAGATATTGCAATCTGGATTTTACTGGCCTTCAATCTTTAAAGATTGTCATTCTTATTGCTTAGCATGTGAGCGATGTCAAAAGTTAGGGAGTATTTCACGTCGAAATATGATGCCTTTAAACCCAATTCTGATTATTGAAGTTTTCGATGTTTGGGGCATTGATTTCATGGGACCATTTCCTAATTCATTTGGCAATTTGCACATCCTTGTCGCAGTTGATTATGTGTCTAAATGGATTGAGGAAATTGCATGTAAAACTAATGATCACAAGGTGGTAGTCAAGTTTTTGAAAAATAATATCTTTTCACGTTTTGGTACACCCCGTGCTATTATTAGTGATGGGGGGAAACATTTTTGCAATAGGGTTTTCGAAGCATTAATGAGAAAATATTGTGTAACCCACAAAATTGCACTCGCTTATCATCCCCAGACTAGCGGTCAAGTTGAGTTATCCAATAGAGAGATTAAACACATTTTGGAGAAAACAGTTAACCCAAATAGGAAAGACTGGTCCTTGAGACTTAGTGATGCATTGTGGGCATACCGTACTGCATTTAAGAACCCCATTGGAATGTCTCCTTACCGAATGGTGTATGGTAAAGCTTGTCATCTCCCAGTTGAGTTAGAGCATAGAGCCTTTTGGGCTATTAAATAACTCAACTTTAACCTTGACAAAGCAGGAGTCCATAGGAAGCTTCAGTTGAATGAGTTGGAGGAAATTAGGAATGATGCTTACCAATGTACAAAAATTTATAAAGAGCAAATGAAAATAAGGCATGACAAAAGTATTCTTAGGAAAACTTTCACACCTGGTCAAAAAGTCTTACTTTATAATTCTCGGTTGCATTTGTTTCCAGGAAAGTTGAGATCTCGATGGTCTGGTCCGTTCATTGTTCGAATTGTTCATCCATATGGAGTCATTGAGATTGAAAATCCAAAAAATGGTGATGTGTTCAAAGTTAACGATCAGCGTTTGAAACCATTTTTAAAGTTACTTTCTCAAGAAGGGGAGGAGATCTCTCTGAGTGATCCTGTTTATCAGGATTGACCTATGTGGTCTTGTTGTACATATCTATTTTAGGATTTTTTACATTATTTTTAATTTTTTTTTTGAATTCTAACAACTCATTGTTGTTTGATAACAAGTTTGACCAGATCAACCTACCATGAGTCAGGTGATACCTTTTCACTCTTGTCTTTTTGTTTACAAAATGTGAGTTTGTCCAACATTAGGGACAATGTTGAGTTTAGGTTTGGGGGTATGGTGTCTAATTTTTTGTTTTGTAATTCATTAATTTTGAAAAAAAAAAAAAAAAAAATTGAAAATTTGAAAAAAAAAAAATTTGTTTTCACCCATGAATGTTTTGCATTACAAGTTGATTGAGTTTGTGTTTATGATGTGTGAGTAGTATGTGATGCAATATTCCCGTTTATGAGAGTAATGATTAGATCGAGCTAAGTGAAGTGATATGGTTTTACATAGGTGAATAGATTAGTAAAATTGAAACCGAAAAGGACGACTTTGACCTATAAGCACAAGCACACATTCACTATGGGAAAAACAATTGATCTTTGACTATGTAGTTGAAAAATTAATTTTGCCACAATAAAATGGGAGATGGGGAGTTGATATAGATGAAATGGAGAAAATTTTGAAAATTTATTTTGAAAAATAAAATGCAAAAAGTAGTTCTTTGATCTGAGTAACCGGACCTTGGTATCACCAATATCATTGTTCACATAAAAAGGGGAGAAAACTAATGAGCATAAATCCCAATAAAGAAGTTAGGGCCCAGTTGGTTGGGATTAAAAATCCTCGATGGAAAGTCCGGAGCTTAGAAAGATAAAAATGAATGAAAAGTGGAATGATGGAAGTAATAATTTTTATTTTTTGGCAAAATTTAATCAATGAAGTAGAAAAAGAAAGATTGAAATACCAGAGTAGAATGTTCACAAAAACACGGAGGGTTGTTTCGATTGGGAGCATAAAGTAACGAAATCTTTTACTTTTGTGGGAACCATTCATGACACGAATCTTGAGATTAGTTATTGTTCGGTAGTGAATGAGAGTATTTGCATCCATAATATATTGTGCATTATATCATGACTTGGTTGATAAGTATGTGAATGCATGAATGCGTGATTATAAAGAGTTGAGAAATTGTGGGTAGTATATTCACGAGAATCGATGTTTATGGGTATCATCACTGGAAACCCTCACGAGACTATAACTCGTCCACTATGGGAGACCTAGGGGTTCAAAGGCTTATTGCATATGCTAAATGTAATCGAGACAACCAACGAAAATGGTATAGTTAGAATTTTATTTCTTTTTGTTTTGCTCGAGGACTAGTAAAATATAGGTTTGGGGGTATTTGATAAGTCTATTTTACATACATATTTTATCCCCAAATGTATATTTGTTAGTAGGTAAAACTATTTATTTTAATTAATTTAGAAGTGTAATAATGATAAGTGCACAAAACTTAATTTATGTAATAAAATTGTTGAATAAATCATTTTCAATATCATTAAATTACATCTACATTTATGTTTTTCATTTATAGGTGTAAAGTGAGAAATGAATCAAATGCACATGGATGAAAGTTGGATGAATCAAATGCACGTGGATGAAAGTTGGAAGATTCAAATGCACATGGGAAAAGAACAAAATGTGATGGAAAATTATGTATATTCAAAGAAAAAGAAAAGAAAAGAATATTTCATTTCTCTTTACAAGTTGTAATTTCATTCCAATATTTCTCTATAAATATGGATACATCTTGGGAAGAAGGGGGGGGGGGGAAAAGAAGAAGAAGGAGGAGGAGAGCAAGAAGGACACCAAAGAGGAGAATAATTTATCTTCAATTCCGGGTTTTATTATTCTTACTTTGTTATTTTCTTTTTAAGCATGTGTAACTAAATCCTCAACTAAGGTTGAGGATGAAACCACCATTTATGAAATAAATTCCTTTTAGTCTTTTATCAATTTTCATGTGTATGGTTTAAATGCTTATGATTTTCGCTTCATAGTATTAATTATTTTAAATTCCTTTCACTATAAATATCATGTATTTATAGTAATTAAGAATTCTTATCACAATTAATCAAGCTTGGATTTGATGAGTTTATAAGTAAAAATCTTTGATCTTATGTGATCCATTAAATTGCATACATATGATGCTTAGAATTTTACACTTTAAAGCGAACGAAAATCTATTTCTTGAAAATATATTTCATTAGTACGTTATTATTAAATCTTGAGAAAGTAATAAGATTGATTTCTAAATTACTACTCTAAAATTGGAATTGATAAAGGAATAATTAGAAGTTTATGGATTAGTGGTGGTGGATTCCGATACCTTAGTATTTTCTCCATATTATTCTCGCTTTAATTATTTGTATTTCGATATTGCATGTTTAGTATAAAAATCACTTCAACAAACAAACTTTGAGAAACTATGTTAGTTTTAGATTAATTTGAGTTTAATTAAGTTCTCTTTAAAGCATTCCCTTGGGTTCAACCTCGTTCTTGCATAACCTAAACTACAATTGATTCGTGCACTTGCGAGTAATAATTTAAAACACATCAGACTATGCTTAGGAGAAACATTAATCTTCCTTTTTTTCGTAATTTTACACAAAACCAAGTAAAATCATATATTTTGATGAATATTATGTGTATGGCACGTATCTTAAGGTATGAAGTCGCAGTCACCTCAAAGGAGAACAAGTATGGGGCAAAACGGGAATTTAAGCATCATAAATTTGCCAGACCCCTATGCCTGGAGCATAGGGGCTTCTACGCTTGGGGCGTAGGGCCAAAATAGTCGCGTTTGCTTCAGGCATTGAAAACTCACTTTCTAGCCACTTTTTGTTGCTGTGGGCATAGGTCAGATGTAGTAAAATACTCAGAACCAACTTTTCTTGATAGTTGTGCCATTTGGACCTCCTCAACTCGCTTGTCATGATTCTTGAAGTTACGGCACATAAAAATGACGTTTCTGCCTTTTGGGAGACACTTTTTACTCAAACATGTTACCTCTTTAATTTTCTTGTATTATTCACTTCTTTAGGCTTGATTTGAATTTGACGAAGGTTGACAATACCTATTAAACCTTCCCGACTCCAAAATTCACTCAACATGACAATTCTCAATATGGTTATTGTCTAAAACATGCAAAACATAAATAATTACAATAAATGTTCTTACAAGTACTTCCAAACATTTAAGCCATTTTAAAATACGATAAAATTATATAACTAAAGGATATGTGTTCGAGGGTATGTGGGATAGGGTTAGCACCTGTGCTCAATTCAACAGGGCATCCTAGTTAAAAAATAATTAGGTTCATATAACCAATTGGGATTACACAAGGGGTCAAATATCTTTTCCCTTTTATTTTTAAACCTTTTTGGAGATCCTTATGCGAAGCTTTGTCCCAAAACAAGTGCTGGTGTGCATGAAGGATTTCAAGAGGTGAATTGTTACCTACACCATTTAAAACATATAGTCACAATTTAGTATTGCTAAAGGTAATTTTATGTTTGAATCCACGAATCCGATCTGAACCAACCGTCTCATCGTGATCCAGTTTTGTTTGGATTCATTGGACAAATGAATTGGATTGGTTCTAAATATTGTGAATCCGGCATAAGTGGATCCTAAAATATCTTCAATCCAGTGTAATCCGATCCGTGAACATCCTTGTGGATTCGATCGCGTTTGCGGTAACACTATAATAGATTAATACGGTCAATATTGATATTAAAAATGAGTATCGGTATTACGTAACGATATCAACACCTTGTCAGGATCACGATCTTAAGCTGGAAGATTCTATGTTCCTAGAACCCAAAACAATTCAAATTGCATTAAAATCACCTGTGTAGGTAAAATCATAATAAACGGCATAGAATTGTAGGATCGTACGATTTTAGCGATCTTATGGGAGTTTTCTATTCATATTTGTTTTGAACTTTTTTATACTAGAATAATGGTTGTTTGGCCCTTCATTTAAAAGGTTGAAACTCTAATTTATTTAAGTTCAATAATTCAAAATATGATCCAATCTTTAAGGAAACCCTAATCTAACTCTAAGCTAATAAGGGCCTTTCGATTTAAAAATTTATATCAAATGATGCCCAAGCCAAAGATGATTTCTGATTGTTAATATTAATAACACTTATCTTGATATTATCTTCTAAAAATATTTAAAATCATTGCCTCCCACATTTATTTTTGGAATTCGGTTAAGACTTTCAGAATTATTATTTTTAGTTAAGTGCAGAATAAAAACTTAAATATGTATGCTTAAATAGCACATACATGCTTCGTTCGCCCTATCGAAATAGTGATACATTACAAGATGTTAATATAATTACGCAATACTGATATTCATTTTTAGAATAATCTTAACCATTATATTGTTACCACAAACTACACTCAATCATATAGCCATCAACCAACCATGCATACATGCTAACTTATTGTTGTTAGGGCTACAACTTGGGTCAGTCCAACCCGACCCGACCCAATCCCACCCTGGTGGACTCGATTCTGAGTTGGGTCGGACCTGGCCAACACTGCACCAGCCTCAAGTTCGGGTTGAACTAGAAATTAACGGTCTGGGTCGGGTATATATATATATATATATATATATAAAGGTTAGTGTCAAACACAGATTCACCATGCCCCACATGGGGCTGTCATTTTCATTAGTCACCGAACCCGAGACAAACGGTTGGGTGGGGTCGGGTCGGGTCTAAGTTGTTGTGTTTTATTTTTTTATAAAAAACTGAAAATGAATTTTGATATGTAAGGTTTGAAATTAGGAGAAAATTGTTTGGAGTTTTTTTTTTGAAGTTGTAAGTTAAGAAAATAATCTAAAAATAGAAAAAAATAAAATTTTCCTTGTTTCAATTTTTTTTTTTGATAAAAAATTATAAAAGGAAAACACTAATTAAGATCTAATATCTCCTCTTATATCTATTTATGTATATATAAAAATCAAAACCAAGAACTGTTTTGTACATATATATAGATATATATGTGTATATATTGGTTAAAAATCAAAGATCAAAGTTCAGATCTAAGAGGATATAAATATGACAGTTGTTTATATATATACATATTAACATGAGCATCATAGAATAGAGAGGTAAAGAGAGAAGGGAGAGAGATCTAACTATATGTGTATATACAAATATATATATACAGATCAACAGCAGTATCAGAGTATAGAGAGAGGGAAAGAGAATAAGGAGGGAGGGAGGGAGGGAGGTGAGGGGCGGTGGCGGTTGGCGGGGCCGTTGGCTGTGGACGGTGGTGAAACAAAGGACGGAGGGGAAACAAGTATGGAAAGAGAACAAAGAACTCTTTTTGAAAAGGTTGGTGGCTAGGGTTTGCTAATAGTTGTATATATATATTTATATATTAAATCCGGGTTTCGGGTTGGACCCGAACCTAATCCAAATTTAAGTGAAACCCGAATGGGCCAAACCTGAATTGGGTCCGAGTTGAACATTTAATGAACCCGAGACCAAAAATTTTCGGGCTAGGCTGGGCTGAGCCCACCCAAATTGCAGGCCTAATTGTTGTGCTAAAGTGAGAGAGTTGCACTCTTGTTTACCTTCAATTTCATCAACAAAAATTGGAATGCTTTTAAGAGAATAAATAAGAAAGAGAATGCTTTTGATATTTTATTTCCACTGAAGAAGTGCAAACTGATAAAATAAAAAGCGCGCTTCAACCATAATTGAGGCGGAATATGTCATTCTGGACAATATAGCTTCCTTGCACCGTTGGAATCAAGTGAAACATCTGCACCATAACAAACATAAAAAAATCAAATATAAAAACACACCCAATTTTATATGTTTGTTAATGTTTTTGGAAAATGCTAATACTTTTACGCAACACGATTACTCATCCGATATTCCTTTTAATAGTCATATTGTAAGATACCGTTATCACAACCCCAATTGTGACCGAAACCTACCGCGATGGCGATCCATGAATGCAACTCATACCCCATAATTTCTGACTTACTTAGTTGTTTGGATTGCTTATATAAAATGAGCCAATTTCAAAATAAAAGATATATAAATTTATCCCAAAATGCGTTATTCCCCACACATGCTAATCTATACTACTACTATTGTGTGTGTGTGTTAATGTGAGAGAGAGAGAGAGGGAGGAGGGGAGTGAAAATAACCTGACTAAATCTTAGTGAGTGTTCCTCTCCCGCCAATTGGAGGCTACCACTAACGAAAACCATGATGCCGCCAGGGAAGGACGATGGCTGGGAATCAACGGTGCTAATGGCGTGTAGGCATTGATCGAACGGTAACTGACTAAGTTTACAACAGATATCATCTCCCCCATGGATCTGTTGGCCTTCAAAGGTGAGCACGGAGGTTGCTTCGTAGAGAGACGAGAGAGAAGAGCGATCATTGTCGAACAGGTGGTAATAGTGATCCACAAACGCCCTCCCCACCAATTCAACTTGTTCCTCCATTCTCTCTCTCTATGTATATATATTTCTATATTTATATATGTATCTTGATATGAATTTCTCTCCCTCAACTTACCCAGGCCGTGATAATATAAGGGAGAAAGACTTGTTATGGAGCACAAAGAACATGGCCTATTGCCCAGAAAGGAAATGATGTCGTTGGACTTTCCAGAAAGCCAAAATAGAAATTAATAATAAAAAAAAATTTAAAAATATACATCGAATTACAATTCTAACCTCTTGGAAGTTATGAATGGATAATGCATCTGGAAAAAGAAAATTAAAATTAACTATATAATAATGGCATGATAGTAGTGTGAAGTCTCTTAGAGCAGTCTATATAAACTGAGGGCAAAAGGGTAACTAGGCAATAAGGAAGGCATCTATGCAGCTGCATATATACGCAAAGTTTGACAAGTGATGGAAAAGTGAGAAATACATATATTGTATATGCTCGAGGGGAATCGAGGCTACCAGACTTTTATGGCTTTTGGCCGTCCAAATTCACCTTATATTTGGCAGAGAGAACCATTAAAGATTCTGAAAACGAAAAGAAATCAAATGAGCTTAACTGATAGAATAAATAAGTGCCAACAAGGAATACTCTCTGCCCTAAGCCGAAAGTGAGGAATAGATACTTTTCCTCAACCATCATACTTCCCGAAAGCAATAGTACTTGCCACCTCCAACCATGGAAATCGCCCAGTTCGTAACCTTTTTTAAAGGTGTCGATACCATATCATTATATAACACTGATACTTATCTGATAATTACTTTTAATATCGATATTATCTGATACCGTTATTGCATTACCGTGACTGAAAACGACACCCTGATTGCAAACCATACCTCCAATAAACAATAGATAACTGCTGGGCCAGACCGAAAAATAAAAATGAGCTATTGAAGACTTAAATGAAACCGAACAATGTTGCAGGTAAGAAACATTTATGGAAAGTGAGCGTTTCTTTGAGCACTGGTATAGTTTCGAAAGCAAGGATCTGAATTGCTGTAATACAATAATATGAAATTTGAATGGTGAAAACTTTATTTGGGTTATTTAAGTACAAAAAAGCAACAAGATGTACATGGATGAACAGATACTACCATAAGATGCTGCACCAATCAAAGCACAGAAGAAAGTAGGTATTTTTTACTGCAGCGATTTCATGGAAGACCAATTCAATGCATTAGAAAAATAGTATCCCAAATACTAGGCAAACGCGTTTCTTGAGTACCATAATTACTGTATCCCAGCTGACAAATTAAAAACTTAAGTTACACTACTAATCACATCTCTCAGCCAAATTAGTTACGCATTAGAAAAATCATAATGGAAAGTCAGTGTATATGAGCCGGGGATTCTTTCGAATTACCACTGCTTGGCTTTGCCTTCTACCAAAATTTTCATTGCAAGTATAGTAGCAGTAAAAATAGTATCCCAAATACTAGGCAAACGCATTTCTTCAGTACCATAATTATTGTATCCCAGCTGACAAATTCTAATGCCCGTCTGCTGAAGGTGTCGGCTACAAGTATCCCGTTGAACAGCAATAGATAAGATATTACTTTCTCTTTCCTGTGTCAAGCTCTTAGACTTCTCCTCACTTACTTTCCCTCTTAAAGAAGGAAGCAGCGCTCTACTAGAGGTTAATGGGAATCTAGTATATATACCTATGCACTACATCATTTAAAACCACGTATCAAACGTTTGTATGTTTTCTCATCAGGTTTGAGTCCCATCTTCAACATTTGATCATGTAATTTCATGGCTTTCCTGAATTCCTTTTCATGACAAAGCCCACTGATCATAACTGAAAAACTTTCGCTGTTGACCAACTTCATTTTACTAATGTAATCAAACACCCTGACTGAATCTTCAATCATCTTCTCTTTGAAAAGTCCATTAAGGAGTGAGTTATATGTTGCTACATCTAGTGTACAGTCCAATTTTTCCATCTTATTATGCAATGCTATAGCTAAATCAATCTGCTCACTAGAGCAGTAATGCTCTATCAATGAGCAACAGCAAATTGAATCCGGAAAGAACCCTTTCTCTAGGATTTCATTCATAAGCTCCTCAGCTTCTTTCCATTTACCTTGATCACATTGCAAATGAATGAATTTAGAGATTTCCGATCCATGAGGAACAAACCCTTTCCTAATCATATCTCTCAACATTTCACTTACTTCCACTGACGGATCTTCCTTGCAAAGAACATTAACAAACGCTTTGTAACACCTCTCATTTCCTACAACACGGTTTCGCAACATAACACGGTATACTCCAATTGCTTCCTTTACTCTTTCTTCATCAGAAAATGCCCTCAGCAAACACCCATATGAAGCAGCCTGTAATTCAATCTTCTCATCACAAGCTCTCCTAAAAAACATCTCTGCTGCATAAGTCCTACCCAAGTCAGCTAGCTTCTGAATGATCGAATCATAGTCTCTTAACACAAGCTCTGGAACAAATCCCTTCTTCATCATACGACTTATTACCATTTCACTCACTTGAACATCTCCAAATTTACAAGCCCCATCAAGAATTGAGCTATAGGTACTAAAACCCGCATCGAGGTCTTTATTGTACATCCCATTTAAGTGATCTAATGCATCTTCGAAGTTCCCTCTTTTACTATAACAATCAATAATTATGTTATACATCCCAGAATTATATATACCCATATCTAAAATTCGACAAATTCGATCAAACTTCCCAATTTTGCAAAGAACCCGAGCAATTATAGACAATGTGGAGTGATTCCCTAAAACCTCATTACGCAGCATCAAACCATAGAAACACCACGCTAATTTAATCTCATTTTCTTCTTGCAAAACATTCAACAATCCATTACAACTACGAATTGAAACTACATGTCCATTATCTTTGCATTTCACAAAAACCTCTAAAGCTTGCAAGAACAACCCATTCTTGCAATAACATTCAACAACAGAACTCAAAACAGGGGAGTGAGAATCAGTACCTCCGCAAGCTTGGATCAACGAATCGATAATCTGGGCAGGTGGGTAGGCTTGAATTAGCGAATCCAAGATGGGTTTTGCGTCTTGGGCGAGTCCGGACCCGATTAGGATCTGGGTGAGTTTGCAGAGGGTTTGGAGGTCTGGTTGGAACCCTAAATTGGGCTTGACCCAATTGAAGAAAGCGAGGGAGGTTTGTGGGTTGGTTTGGGTCTCGCGGAGGACTTGGAGGAAGAGAGATGGGTTGAGTTTGGAAGAGACGTTGAGGTTGCGGAGAAGTGGGGCCCAGTTGTGTCTCTGCAAGAGGGTTGAGGAGATTTGGGAGACGAGTTGGGTGTGTTTGTACTGTGTTCTCCAATTGAGAGGGGTTGGTTTTGTTTCAGTTGAAATTAGTCTGGTGAAGACTTGAGGTTTGGGAATAGGCATTCGAGTTCAGTGAAGCTGTGGTTATAGTGTTATTCTACTCATCTTCTCCTGCATCTCTGAAATTGATTTCAATGTGGCTTGTTTAAGCTTCAAACCTAAAACCCCTAACTTTATATATATATATATTTCTTTAGTTTTTCTTGTGCAGTAAAAGATTGTCACACAGTAATAAATTCAAGACAATGATCATTTTCCCACTATCCTCATCACTTTTTTTTTTCACACATACTGTCTCTACTCAAGCTCGAACCTTAACCTCTTATTTGAAAAACAAGTGTAAGAAGTGTTTGGCCATTAATTAGGCTTTGTTCATCTCACTATTTTGTCCACTAAATTTTTTTCACTTGGTTAAAAAATAAAATTACAAAAATGGATCAACATAAAATTAAATAGAAATCAATTGATGTTAAAAAAAACTTTTAGCATGTCTTAAATGTTAAAGGAAGATTGAACTCCATCCTCCTAAAATTAAGAAAAAAGCTATTCCTCCACTCCTAAAAACATTTTTTGGAATAAGTGAGTGAAGAATTTTTGGGTAGTGAATGGTGGAGATCATTTTAACCGAGTTTCCAACCCTGCATAAATATATTGAATTTCATTTCACATGAATAAGGTGAATTTCAGCCTTCTTTATGTACCCGTGTGTCCTTTGGGACAATAACTAATTTAAACTTTGAATTAGTCTCCACCAAATTTGTTGCGTTTTTTAGAAAGATCAGTTAAAGAAAGAAGGGTTAATTTCGGTAAACCCCTATACTATTCAATTTAATCAACTAACTCCTACTGTGTCCACTTTGCCCCTATACTATTTAATTTCATCAAATTGCCCCATCAGCTCACATTTTGACTCAAAATGCCTAAACTACCCTCAATTAATAGTATAAGGGGGTTTGTTGATTCAACCATTTAAAAAAATATTTTTCAAAAATCAATTATATTTTTCACAAAAATTATAAATTTAGAAATATATATATATTTTTCAGAAATTGTTTTTTTGGAGGGAGCATATTATTTTCCAAAATATGAATTATTTCGGAAAAAAATATATATACTTTTTGCAAAAAAATTATTTTTCGAAAAAAAATCATATTTTGGAACATAATAGTATATATTTTATGCAAAAAAATATATTTCGGAAAACATATATTTTGGAACATAATAGTGTATATTTTTTGCAAATAAATTAATTTTCGGAAAAGATCATATTTTGGAACATAATATATATTTTTCGCAAAAAAAATATTTTTCGAAAATAAATCATATTTTGGAACATAATAAATACTTTTTCGCAAAAAAAACAATTTGATGAAAAAAAATCATATTTTGGAACATAATAGTATATATTTTTTGCAAAAAACATATATTTCGGAAAACATCATATTTTGGAACATAATAGTGTATATTTTTCGCAAAAAAATTATTTTTCAGAAAAGATCATATTTTGGAACATAATATATATTTTTCGCAAAAAAAATATAGATTTTTTTTTTCATATGTTGCAGGTTATCAGAAAAAATGATTTTTTGCAAAACAAATTTTTAAATTTTTTTTTTTCATATGTTGCAGGTTTTAAAAAAAATGATTTTTTGAAAAAAAAATTTTGAAATTTTTTTTTTCATATGTTGCAGGTTTTCGGAAAAAATGATTTTTTGCAAAAAAAATTGTGAATTTTTTTTTTTTCATATGTTACAGGTTTTCGGAAAAAAATGATTTTTTTTCGGAAATTTTTTTTTCGCAAAATATGATTTTTTCATGTTCCAAAATATGATTTTTTTGTGAAAAATATAATTGATTTTTGAAAAATAATTTTTTAAAATGGTTGAATCAACAAACCCCCTTATACTATTGATTGAGGGTAGTTTAGGCATTTTGAGTCAAAATGTGAGCTGATGGGGCAATTTGATGAAATTAAATAGTATAGGGGGCAAAGTGGACACAGTAGGAATTAGTTGATTAAATTGGATAGTATAGGGGGGTTTACTGAAATTAACCCAAGAAAGAATGATCATTTTTTTTTTGTTTTTTCCTATATCAAATATGTATTAAAAAAAAAAAAAAAAAGCCTGGACAGATGGTTTTATTCCTATATCAAATATGTAGATGCTCAAACATGTATCCATACGAGAATTAATTTATTGATTCCTTAATGCTCTGTTTGGTAGGTTGTTTGATTCCACCTGGTATGGTTTGATCTTTGTTTTCAGGGACCAAACCATGTTTATTTGGACTTGGTCTCAAAATTTGGAACCAGATCAAATTGAACCAAAGATGGTGTTTTCGGAACCAGATTTTTTGATGGTTCAACCTAGTCCGGTCTGGTCTTATTAATAAAATATATTTACAAATAATTAAAAATAAATACATAATAAAAAAAAATTAAATAAAACATATTTTAAAAATAAAATATAAATAATAAATAATAAACAAAATGAATTAAATAATACCTAATAATAATAAAAAAATGAAAATAATAATAATAAATAAATGAATATATAATAAAATATATTTATAAATAATTAATAATTAATAATTAATAATATAAATAATAAATTAATTAAAACATAATAATAATAAAAAAAATGAATACAATAATAATAAATAAATATAATAATAAAAATGGACTAAATAATAAATAATAATAATAAATTAATAAAATAAATAATAAATTACATAAAACATATTTAAAAATATAATAAAAATAATAAATAGATATAATAATAAATAATAAGTAAATATAATAATAAATAAATACTTCATATTAATAATAAAAAAGAGTATAATAATAATAAATTAATAAAATATATATTTTTCAATAATTAAAATTGAATAAATAATTTATAAATAAAATGAATGAAATAATAATAAATAAATAAATATAATATATTTATAAATTAATATATAAATTAATAAATAATAATTTAATTAATAATTTAATAATATAAATAATAAAATAATAAAATATATTATAAAGTGAAGAAATAATAAATAAAGAAAGAAATAATACATAAATAAATATTATAATAAATAGTAAGACCAGACCACTTAGCAAACAGATTTTTAAGTTTAGGATCCAGATCAGATTAGACCAGACCAGACCAGACCAAACCAGACTGGACTGGACCAAACCAGACCAAACTAGACCAGAAAAACCGTCTACCAAACATGGCCTAAACCACTATATATCAAGGCTGACATGATCAGGATTCTAGGTAGAATCGTTTTGGGGTCCGTAGAATCATAAGATTTTAGTAACTCGTATTTATTTATTTTTTTAAAAAATTAATAATTAAATATTTAATTTAAAAGTCTAAATCATATTAGAATTTTTAAAATTTTCTAATATATTGGCCCTTTAAATGTTTTCACATAAATTTAGGCCATATATTAGGATATTAGACTAAATTATTAAGTTTTTGGACATTTTATATAAAAGGCGAAACCGTCAAATCATTATAAAAATGTAATAGAATTGTAGTAAAATTGTAAAATTGTACAGAATTGTAGAATCGTAAGATTTTAATATTTAGAATTGAGATTCTGACAACTATGATATATATACATGAGCAAGATGGGCCTGATTAGTGATAAGTATCTAATCCTCAATTACAGGGATTGTGGATAACCCTTTGATTGGGCCTTAAGTCATGTTTAAATTTAATCCCTGATTTTAAGGAATCAATTATAATTTCATAACAAGTCTTGATTTACACTGTGGGATTTTTCCCTTGTGGACTTAAGTCCATTACAAATTGAGCATAGTCTGCAAACTTGTTCCCTACTTTGGGCTTGCAATTTCTAGCCCGTACACAGGCCCCAAAGGTGATGGGTCGTGATTCCAGATAAACGGATCATCACTGAATCCTTCATATGGTGAGGGACAATTGTGTTGCTGACGTGGCAAGCTCATTAACAATGGTACATGGGGCAATCATTTGAATTCAAAATGAGTGAACCACAATGCCTTGTTCCACACCCTTGACGGTTGGAAAATACGGCACATGACCCCTAGATTTCGTGTACGACCTCTGACCTCCCTTTGATCCTCTATAAATATTCCAGTCTCTCCACTCTTCTTCACACTTAATCATTTTTACTCTTAAGTTCCTCAAATATCTCTTTTGTCTCTTTCTTTCATAATCGGATTCTGCATTTGCGTTATCGGAGTTCCACCGAAAAACTTCAATTTGTGTTAGTTTCCCTTATCTTTTTCTTCTTCCCCCTTCTATAGACCATGTTTGGGAGCGACGATACCAGATCCATAAGCCAATTGTTGGTTTCATCTTATGGCAACAACGATCCTGAGTCTTTAAGCACTCCATCCGTCAAGTTGTCAGATTAGGCAGTCCCTCATTCGGCCCCAGTTACTGATCCCCGCCTTGGGGAAATATCGCCTGAGCAGATCCTTAATGTTAGTTCTATTGAGGGTTCTGAAAAGTGAATCCCCTACTAATCCTAAACCCAAACCTTTTAACCCCGATCCCTTTTCGGGCAAGTCCAGGGTAAATGCAAACCTAAAACGGGTTGAATGTTTTATCCCTTTTGGTGTTACTGTAAAAAATTACCCCAGAGAGCTTGAATTTTGATCGGGAGAGGGGGTCAAAGAGGACCAGATCCTCCTTTAAAGTCATCACCTTACAGTTATTCGGTTCCCCCTGCCTTTTTTCCCATTTTCTGCTCAACCAGCTATGTAACACCCTGTGTTATTTTCCTAATTTTCTGGAATTATTTTCAATTTATTTTTGGTTGTGACATCACTTGTTTATTGACGTCGTGGTTATTCTGGGTATTTCCCGTGTAAATGTTTCGCATTTACGTTTGGATTCGACATGACGACTCTGCGATTTCTCCTTGAGGACTTTGTGGAGTTTCGTTGGTTATTACGTGTCTTGACGTGATGGTAGTGTTTCAGACTTAGTGAAACGTTGACGTGAATTCTTATTGTCGACTAAGTGGATTCATTTTGACGTTGGCGATTGGTGCTTCGACAGGGTGGCGACACGCTTAGTATGTCCGATGTTTTGAGTTCTCTTGTAATTGGATTGTAACGTGGTTTCGTTGTGACATTAGCACTTAGCATCTTATTAGGCTTAGGATGCGCTAGGTAACGTTCAAAATTTTTATTTTCTTTCGTATTTAGTTTAATACGTGCCTTGTTTAGTTGGCGTGCTTAAGAGTATTGATAGTCTCTTTGCTCATTTTCTTTATGGTTGTACGTACGTGCTTGGGTTGTTTGGCGTGTTTTGTTCCTCGTGTTTCTAAGTGCTCAAATGTGTTGATGTGGTTGTGCTTGATTATTGTTTTGGATTTCTTTTCGTGCCCTAGTTATTTGTAGTTATTCGATGGGTTAGGGACGTAGCCTGTGTTCCGGTAGCTGGGTTTCACACCCCGGATTATTTGTTTTGGATTATTTTAATTATTGAGCGTCCCGTTTATTTTTTAAGCTCACGTAATGTTATTTAAGGGTTCCCGGTACATTTTCGGGACTTTTTATACTTATATTATTAATTGGGAGGATATATATATGTGTGGGAATATATATATATAAAATTAATGGAAAATATATATGTATATGTGGGTGTATTAGCGGCAAGAGAGAGACGATTCATGCGCATTAGTTTCTCTTTCACGCAACTCCATCTTCTTCCTCATCGCAACTCTCCTGAAACACCTCCTTCTCCGACCCACTCTAGGTGATCAACTTCTGCTTCGTTCTCTAGGTAGCGGATGAGAGAGAGAGGGAAGTCGAGCAGAAGAGGATAGTTGCGCAGAACCGGAGACGCGATCTGGGGTGTGCGTCGCCGGAGGTTGCAGCGACGACGACATTGGTGGTTCTGGTGTCGCACGGTGGCGTGATGGTGGTCGTTAGTAGAGGAATCGTCGCGATTGTGAGAGAGGAAATCTGATGAAGTTTTGTGGGTTTTGTGGGTCTAGTGGTCGTCGGCGATGACGACCTGGTGGTGATGGCATCGTGAGTAGATGGGAGACGGCGTGGCTGAGGCTGTTGGTGACGGTGCTGGTGATGCGACGTCATGATGTGGTGGTTCGCAGTGGTGGAGCCGATCTCGGCTGGAGAGAGAAGGTGTGATCTGGTGTTTTCAAAAGAGAGGGGAGGCGATTGGTGTGGCACTGGTGGTTCGCAACGGCCTGATGATGGTGGTGTGCTGTGCTAGAGCAGTTCACGTATAGCAGTGACGAACAAGGGCCGAGTTCGACCGGACCGAGTTAGGTCAACTATGTGCCAATTCTTGTTTCGTTTGGGGCAAAATTTTGAGGATAGCTTGCTCCTGATGTCGTCTATGATATACCCGAATTCGGCACAAAATCATTAAGCGGTTTGCCAGGAATTTCAGATTATAGGTACGATTTTTCATTTGGTTTTTGTTAGATTTGTTCAGTTTTCTAGGCTATTACTAACGAGATTTGACTATGTTGAATAGGTCATCAGGGCAGACGTTTCAGTCCGAGCGAAAACAATTTCGGACAACTTTGGTCGGTTGGCCCATTTTCGGGCGCCAACACTGTTTACGGCGGACCATTTCGGGGCTATTCTATAAGCATTAATTTAGGTGGGATATTTTTAAAAATATATCCAACTCTCACACTCATGGCGTAGGGAGCCGTAGATTTTTTTATTATTTATTTATTGAGCATGCTTTAAATGTTTAGGAAATTTTAATTTTCCTACTGTTGTGTATTGCTAGTATGTGATGGCATGTTTTGTGTTACTTGTTATATACGTTAGTTAGGATAATGTAGTGCCTCTAGGTGGGCTAGAAAAGAGGCGGAGGATAGTAATTTACTCGAGAAATTAAAATAATTTAAAACCTACTTAAAGTGGGTTGAGGCCTAGCTCCCCTTGAATTTAGAACTGGTTAGATGAAGTTGTGAAAAGTGGGTTTTAACTTAGAATTTGATATTAGTTCCCCTTTTGGTTGTGTTTTACGAAAATTAAAACAAGTTAATGGAGACTTGAAAACGTAAACGCTGCTCTAGGTCCCTTTTCTTTATCTTGTAAATTATAAAAAGTAGATAATTTGTGAACTGATGTTCTGGTAATGGATTATTCATGAATTATTGGTATGATTTAAATTATAAGCATGTTTTGCATGAATGAAAAATGGAAATTTATGTTGTATCATTGAGTATTTGGTCCATGTTAAGGAATTTTGCATTCATGTAGCACCGTGGGCATATAGATATATATTCGGTGTTGGTAGCATGCCTCATTTGTATCATATATACGTATGGACCGTTTGGATACTTGCAACAACTGGCTAGTAGGTGTTTTAGCACCCAGGGAGCTAGCATATCTCGAATTCTCAGAAGTTGGGGGTGAGGGCTTAGGCCTCACTTGCTGTTCCGACCGGACTTGTGGTCTCCATACTCTATTTGGCGACACCCACCCTTCCTTTTGCGGGTTTGTTACCCCCATCAGTGAACGGTTTGGGATTCCTTGTTATCTGTTTAACCCTCATGTAGATAGGGTTGCACTTGAGTTGCATTGACATTGCACTGACATTCACATTGAGCATTTATTTGACATATGATTATATGTTGATATTTTTTGTTGTTATTGCTTACTGATATGGAGCAAATGGTATGTGGATACATTTTATAAATCTTTATTATCCCCTTGGGCACTACGACACAATAGTTGTGATATTGGTTGAGCTCCTAGATATAGAAATCCCTTTTGAATGTTAGAAAATTGACTAACAAAAATTCTCAATGTGAATGAAGGCTTAAAAACCTTAAGTTGGAAAATAAAGAAATTTAATAATAATTAAGAACCAGTGATGATGGCACGACGGTTGGACGGATTTTAGACGATTATGTAGAACTAATTGAAAAGTGGTCAAATGTCATAGTATTTCCCCCTTGAGTTGGGCTTCTAGTTTAGCTGGCCAACCCTCATACCCGGACTTAGATAAGGTTGTGGTTTTTGGCTATATAGGCCTTTGCTTTGGGTGATTGATGCTATCGCGGGGTGGCTGACGTACCCCTCCGGTGGGGAGGTGAGTTTATTAAGTTAAAAGTCGATCTAGGCTCGTTAGTATTACCGTCTCTCTTATAACTCATGTATTTTGAGCTTGTCGCTCTTCCTTTCATTTTGAATGTGTTTTAAGAAGTAAAACGGCATTTAGCTCGTGTCCCTTGAAATATTGGTCATGGTTTGGATCTTTGGGACCAAACTAAGACTCTCTCAATGTTTTGAAAACTTAAAGCTTTTGGGTTTTTATAAAGCAATGTTTTTCATTTAACCGGGTCCCGATAATTGTTTTGAAAACTCTAAGTTAAAAACTTGTTTTATAAATTATTTTTGAAGTCTCGGGACTAGAAGTATCAGAAACAACCCCATTTTGAAAAGTGTCAGAAGCTTTCATTTTAAAAAAAAACCCTTCTTGTGAAGTCATTGAGTTCAGGGTACTGTATGTCCCTGTTTTCAAGACCTTGAGGTTGTGCCGAGATGTTGGTATCGTTGGAGTTCGAGAACTCCAAGTTTCTTCTAGTTGTTTCTAAAATTCTTTTTGAGTCAGTTATGCCTTGAAGATCTGTTTAAAGTTTTCTCAAATTTGTAAACAAATATTGATGGTCTGAGGACCAGTTTAAAAAATAGTTTTCAGTTTGAACTCTCGTGGTTGATCTTACTCTTCATTGTCACTATTTCTTGGCTTTTAGCTGAACTTGGGATTTTAAGGTTTCTGCCTTTAGGGCGGACCTTATATTCACTTGATGTTGATTTTCAAACACATAGTGCAATTCCTAGTACTTTGGGATGGGTTCAGAGACGTTGGAACCATTTAGATTTGATCGGGTCCTAAAAAGTTTCTTAAAAATTTGTTAAATCCTTCAGGGTTCAACATTTTTTTTCCTTAAAACTCGAGGGCCTCGGCATCCGTTTGGGACTAAATGACTTCGGTACCCTTTCATGTGCCTCGATAGGCGGTGTGATTTGGAAATGATTCTGTTGGTTATTGAATCCAGTTTGTTGATGATGTCTTTCCACTTATGTTTATTTGAGTGAACGGGTTAGTTCACTGGTTATTATGAATAAAATAATAGGATTGAAGTTAGAATATGTGAGAGTGAGACTTTCTAGATATATTTGATAGCGGTATGATGTAGAAGTGTGATTCGGTTGAGTTGTGGACGTGGTTGTGAGGATTCCCTTCCTAGTCCTAAGGAGTGACCTATTTACCTCCTAGGAACGTTGAATGGCTTGCTCGGTGCACGATATGATGGATAGTTGGTTCTTGTAGTAACTCTAGACAAGGGTGTATATTAGACTGGCTGTATATACGCTTATGCGAGTATGATTAGTGATCTACGGGATTTTATGTGAGTACATGTTTATATATATTTTGTTTTGACTTGTGTATATGGGTTGGTGATATTTCTATTGCTCTGTGTTTTCTTGTGATTCTTGATATGATTTGGATTATTTGTGGGGCTGTTTTGGGGTCTCGGATTGGTGTGGGTGCTAGGTGAGACAACTGACTAACCTAGGATAGATGCATGCACACGGAATGGTTAGAGGTTCCTGACGGCTAGGGGTGTTTTTATTAGGGATATTTAGTGAGCTGTGATTTTTGTTCACCCCCACACATATTGCAAGTTTGCAGGTGAATACAGCAAGTCGTGTTCAGCGGCGATGGTATGGGTGAATTGAGACGTTTTTAATTAGTTTTGTTCATTTTATCCGTAGTTATTCTTGTGTATTCTTATTTCTCTTGGGAGCCAGTCTGTTGGCATATTCCCTTTCGTTGTATATTTCATTTCCCATATTTGTTGATTCGGGGTGCCATTATACCTTTTTGGCATCGCCATGTGGCTTTCTTTATAATTTCATTTGAGCATTTGGGACTCTATTGATTTTAGAGGGGTTGTGTAGAGGTAGCGGTATTCTTTTTCACTACCTCGGCCCTAGTAGGTTTCTGGAATATTGGGTTGCGTGTCATGATTCTATTTATGTTGTTATGGCCTGGTTATTCTGTTATGTTGATTTTAGGTTGTCCGGATGTTCCATTTACAAACGGAACTTTGTCGGATTTTCATTAGAATTCACTTATGAGTTTCTATCACCCAGGTGGCATGGAATACTTTATTTTCATTATTATTCCATGTATTTTCTCGTTATCGTTGATTTTAGTGATCGTTTTCAGTGACGTCATACCTCGGGATTCGCTGATTCTCCGGATGGGAGTCTCAGGAAGAACGGGATGTGACAAGCTAGGTCTGGCCCACTGTAAGTCAACCCCAAAGTTTTTCTGGATTCTTATTCTGAATAGAGATCTGGAATTGGATCTGGGAATCATCGACCTTCTATTTTGCTATAAAATCCAGGACCTAAGGGAAACTAAAGGTCGTTATAACCTATTGTCTTTCAAAGGCAGAGGGATCTGCGCCAAACTTGAGGGATCTGAGAAGGGGTGGAATGAGATGATGGTCATTGTGAGTAGCAACTAGTCTTACCCCTTCTCTTCCTCTTTTCTCATCCCCAAAACCTTCGGGCCCATACTTCTTCCTCTTTTTATACCGATGCACAAAGAAACCTTCCTTTGTAAGTTCTATGATAGGCACCGGGGAAAATATGTATATAGATTCTTAGGTTTTTCTCAGAAATATCTGGCTCCGGAGCCTATCCGAGTTCGTTTTGAGCTTATGAAGGCCAATATTTAGAATTCTATACGAAAATGCCCTGATTATTTTACTCTTACTAATTTGCAGGTTATTTCAGAGATAGGCGCATCTGTCACCAAGATGAATATCCCTTTAAAGCCCCTAGGACTTGATGAGGTTGATGGTGCTTACGCACTTAGACCGAACGATCCGGTTTCTGCATCCCCGATCACTATCGTCCCCCCTTCTCATAACATTCTTCCACCCCCTTCTCCGCCTGAGATTGTGGTGACAACATATGTTGCATTTTGGTCTCCTCACCGTCCTAGGCCCTCCGTAGAAGAGTTGCAGATGGCGAAAAGAACTAAGGTCTAAACTACCCCTACTGGGGATCCGGTGATTCAAGTCTGACCTCTGGGACTCCATGGCAACCATAGATTATTCTGCCATGGGGTTCCTATTTCTGTCAAGCAAGAGACATTACCCCATCCAGATACCCCTCGATCCATGGTGAGGGGTATCACGACACCTGCTGATAGGACTGTTATGTCCAAAGTCAAAATGAATGACTTGGCCTTCAAGGTTCCCAAGATGGCAATAGAGGTGATAACACATAGAATTTTCCTTTTAAACTTTGTTATGCTCTGTCAGCCTGTTTTTTTGACATTCTAATTTCTCCTTTTATGCAGCTGCTCTTTATCGTTTAGTCCTACAATGCTGCTCTGGAGGTAGACGCGAGGGAGATAACGCGTTTGAATAATGTTTGCCTCCAGAGCAACGAAAAGAAGAGCTCCATGGAAAGGGAAATGGAAGCACTTCATCTAATGCTGGTGGAGAAAAAACACCGGGTTTATTGAGGCGGAAAAGGAGAAATAGGTTCTGGCTGCCCAAAATGAAGAATTGTTTGCTAAAAAGTGCAAGCTTTCTCAAGACAAGGTCGAGTTGGAGAATTCACTAGTTATTGAGCGATCTACCGGTGAGATGTGCAGGGCGGGAGTTCTGGAGATATACGATCGGTACACCAGGATTACTGATCTACGGATGGCCTATGGTTGGCGATCCTGCCATACACAATCCTAGCTACCTCTTGAGAAACAAAAATTTATAAGTCCATAGGCCTTGGATGCTCAATTAGGTATTACATTTTCCTATAAAGTTTCGAAACCAGACCCTAATGATGCTCGCTTTGGTAAGTTCTTCGGACGGTCTCTACCTCGGATCCGGTAACTGAAGCTTCAGGAGCTAGGATCGTTGAGGATTTTTGCCCTGGTTTTAACAGATAGGTTCATAGGACCTAATCATATGTATTTTTCCTTTGCCAATTAGCATTTTTGTAATTTGCCCCTAAGGCTTTTGTAACTTCCTGATAGGTTCTTAATACAAAAGTATTTTTATTTCTCATGAGTTTCTTTTATGCCTTTTCTCACTTATTCATAAACATGTTATATTTTGGTATAATCTATTATATGTGCATTTTGTACCTTAGAGGTTGATCCGTCATTTTAAAAATCTTAAATGGGTAGTGAATATTTTCTAGGTCTAGCCCTAGAAGTCTTATCCTTCTCATACTTCGAATACTTATAGTGTACCCGGTGTTTTGAATCCTTAGGTCGAGTTGACCCTTTGGGCATCTTTGCTCAACACTTTGGAAATTTGGGTTTTCGAATGTATCCGGCACTTTTGGGTCATCTGATTGGTTGACATCAATGGCCACTTTAACCAATGCTTTTGGAGGTTTTAGTTTTTTCCAGTGCATCCGGCACTTTTGGGTCTTCTGATTGATCTAAGTCGTTAGCCTTTATAAAAATGCTTAAGAAATTTTTAAGTTTTCTATTATGTCATTTTTCAATCATGTCAAGATATGAAAGAATTAAAGAGGATCCCTTCTTGTTAATCATTTGACATATAACATTTTAAAGTAAAAACTCAACAATCTGCTTACTAGTGTCAATAAATAGTTGCTCGAGAGAATATGCTCAGTCTTTTAGGGTAGTACTTCTTTAATCAGTAAGCATTCTGAGAATTGGGTTCCATGCGACCATTTGATTTCCTGACTCGGTAAGCCCCAAGTCCGATAACTATTGTGATAGTGTAAGGTCATTCCCATGTTTCCCTGAGCATTTCAACGTGCATTATCTTTCTTCTGAGAACCATGTCCTCAACTTGGAACTGTCGTCACTTTATTTTCTGATTAAAGTTGTTCATGACCCGCTGTTGATATGCGGCCAGCCTGATCCCGACCATCTCCCTTCATTTTTATAGAAGATCTAATTCATTGGCTAAGTGTTGGTTGTTCTGCCCTTCCTCTCAAGGTTGACTCGGTAAGCCCCACGTCCGATAACTATCGTGATAGTGTAGGATCTTTCCCATGTTTCCCTGAGCTTTTCAACGTGCATTATCTTTCTTCTAAGAACCATGTCCCCAACTTGGAACTGTCTTCACTTTATTTTATGATTAAAGTAGCTCCTGACCTGCTGTTGATACGCGGCCAGCCTGATCCCGACCATCTCCCTCCATTTTTCTAGTAGATATAATTCATTGGCTAAGTGTTGGTTGTTCTGCCCTTCCTCTCAAGGTTGGTTTCTGAGGGTCGGGATCCTTACCTAGCCTCAATTAGTATGACTATCTTTGTGTCATATGCCATCGCGAAAGGGGTTTCCCCCATTGGCTATATAGGAGTGGTCCGATAGGACCAGAACACTTATAGCAGTTTTTCGAGCTAAACTCATTTTTCTTCGAGCTTCTTACGTAGCATGTTGAATATCATATGGTTTGTTCTTTTAGCTTGTCCATTGCCCTTAGGGTATCCGATAGATGAGATCTTATAATTGATTCTATACTTTTCAAAGAACACCCTCACCTTTCGATTGCCTAAGTTTGGTCCATTATCCATTATGATCGTCCGGGGTACTTCAAATTTGCAGATTATATGGGTCCAGATGAATTCTGTAACTTGGGAATTTGTTATGGTGGAGTTAGCTTCTGCTTCTTCCCATTTGGTAAAATAATATGTAGCCAGAATGACATGTGTGGTGGTTTGGATGGCCAGGAGTAGAGGCTTGACAATGTCCATTCCCCATTGAACGAATGGATATAAAGCGATGGTTAGAGATAACAATTCCGGAGGCGTATGGATGTCATGTTCGTGTCACTTCTTGCATCTACTCACATACGTTTTGGCATCTCTTAATAGATAGAGCCAGAGATAACTCTAGCTGATAATCTTGTGCGCTAGAGACCTTACACCTAAGTGATTCCCGCACGAGCCACTATGTATTTCTTTCATAGATGTTGCTGCTTCCGATGGGGTGACACATCTTACGTAGGGTCCGGAGAATGACTTTAGTTATACTTGTTGTAAGCACCACATTTTTACCTCCCCATTCTGATCACCGGAATTGCACCCCGGGAGGTAGTTAGTGCCCCTTTAACCACAATCTGCCGGGAACCGCCAAATTTAATTTGGCAATATCTCATAATCCGACCGTTGGATTTCCAATCGGTTTTCTCTAGCACGTCTCTTACCACATTTACCTCTAGGGAGAGCTCCTTGGAGGCAAATGACGCATACGCCCACCGTTCAACTTACACAACACCCACTTAGGGTTTTGGCTTACGGGAGCCGTATCTTATAATCCGATCGTTCGATTGACGATACGCATTCTCCAATGCACTCCATATTACATTTTACACTTTGAGAGGTTCCTCGATGACCAATCACATTTGGCCCACCATTCACCTGAAAAATGTCATTTTAGGGTTTAAACCCTAAACGGTGATCTCTCTCTCCTCGGGTGTCCAATTCTCTCTCAGTTTTCACTAGTGATATAGTTTTCCACTATTTCACTTATGTTTTAGAGATAGTCATCCTCAATTTCAAGGCACAAGGGGTCCATGTCACGCCCCGCCATTTGTAAACTCAAACCGAGTCCCCAAATGACGCACACGACGCCTAGATTAAAATAAGTCTGAAAATAAATAATTTCTTATACAACTTTTTAGTAAAATACGTTTCAAAAACTCATATTATAGGTAAAATAGTCATCTCATACTTGAAATCATAAGAATGAAATGACACTTTAAACGGACCATTCCAACGCCTCATGTTTTTCCAAGGGTAAAACAGTCATTTCAGTGACGAAATAGAAATTTCAAAATTCAAATATCCAAACCCGACATAGAAGAACTCATAGGAACAAACGGAACTCAATTTCAATCAACGAGCCAAGAGATATGAATTTTTGAAATTGGAAGAAAAAGTGACAAATTCTGAAATTCTGGGAACAGTAGCTGCAGGCTAACTGACTTCTCAACTAGAAGTTCACTTAAAAAAAAACTCAATTTTGCAAACGGCATCCGTTTTCGACACCTCAAGTCCCTAAAATTCAAAAATATAAAAAAATGAGTTCTATGCCTTCGGATTTCAAAAATACTAAGCGGGATCCGGGGATGAGTGACAAACATCATTATCTCTAAAACTTTTGCAAGGATGAGTTTGGAAATGTACAAAAAAACAAGTTTTTGAGTCAAAACTCACATAGTACATATATTCATATCTTAATATCATGTTTCACATGAAAAATCCCAAACGTAAGCTCAAAAACTCATAAAACACAAATATTTCCAAAATATACATTCTTTAGCAAAATAAACATAAAGTGTTCAAGAGTCTCAAAATACACATATTCTCATGATCAAGGCTAACACTCTTGCCCGCCAAAATAATATAATACATAACACGAGTTTAAAGTTTCAAAAGATAACACGAAACACCTTCGAATGGTCTATAGACATAAAATACAATATCAAAGGTCAAGATTATGCGCAAAATCCTCACGTCCATCAACGACACTCTAGTGCTCACTTTTCTCGGGAGCGCCACTTGAAAATTTTTTTTATAAAGAATGGGGTGAGCTACACCAGCCCAGTAGGAGAATTTGCACCACCTCGATCTCGATCGTCCGAGTGGTACAACCTAACCCGTGTGCATGCTACTAACCCTAGGTCGGTCTAATTGTCCCACATGGCACGTGTTCCCATCCGAGACCCAAGTTGTACCCACAAACAACCCCACATGCTCAATATATATAATCAACATAAAAAATATCCGCAAGTAGATAACAATGAAAATCAATGCAAATGATAGGATAGAATGTGACGCCAATGCACAACCCTATCACTAAGGGGCACGGATATCAAATGTCACCATTCTTAAAGAGCTCGGGGACCACAAGCCCTACCGGAACAACCACGGGTTTGGACATAGTCCTCCCCCACCTCTCATTTTCGGGAGATACTAGCTCCACCGGTCACGAGAAACCGATATGCCAGTTGTTGCGACAATCCAAACGGTCTCAAAACCACAAGGTCAATGAATGCAACATGAAAATGATACCAACATTCAAATGCATATACTCTTGCATTTCATTTAAATATGCATCATGTAGATCATTTATCAATAGTTTTATCATGTTTCCATATTCATAAGTATAAATAATGTTTTTCAATTAAAGACTACTAATCATACCCACATGTATATACCAAGCAATATATAATAAATAAAGCATTTAAAAAGGGACCTAGAGCATGTTTCCAAATTATGACTCAACTAGTATGTATAGATATACTACAAAGACGCACACCCACGTAATCGGGAAAAAAAATGGAGCATCAACCTCTACCTCAAGTCCAAGCCGAAAGGTCCAAAAAAGAGCAAATGTTCCAAATTCAAGTGGAAGAGAGTCTCCAAGAAAGGCTTCAAAAATGAGTTCAATTCCAACACAAGATTTCTCAGACACTAGTAACCATTATAACAAGCAAATAGTAACAAGTGTGTCTCAAAAAAAATCCAAACACTCCATAATATAATTTTCAAGGTTTGGGAACCAAATTCCAAAAATAGAAAGCTTAGAGTTTTCAAATATCTAAATCAATAATGAAGCAACAACTCACCAATTTAAGTCTTCAATAAGGGTCTAGGATAAAGAGGGAAGCTTCTCAAAGATCCTCCAAAATGATCCAAGCCAGAAACCCACAATTTCAGAGCAAATAGGGTTACAATAGGGCTATCAACAAAGCTATACAAATGAAACAACCTTCCAAATTTCTTGTAGAGGAATTCACTAAAATTAAAAGTTGAAGCTTCTACAAGAATAAAAACTCAAGGACGAGAAAATAACTCAACACAAGAGTCTTCCAATGAAATTTAATGAAAGAGGTGAGTCTCAACTTTGGTCCCTTATCAAGAATCACTAGAGAAAGAAGAAAAATTTTCAAGTTCACATACAAATTTACAAGGGATGAAAAACTAGGGCTTGAAACCCAAAAGAATTCAAGAGACCCAAGTGAAAGAGTTTTACCTTGCAACCTTGGTACCAAATGGATGAGAAGGATTCAAGAATCAACTTTCTAGTCCATCATTTCCTCAAAATCTCAACAAATTTGAGTAGGAAAACAAATTTCGATCAAAAGAGAGGGAGAGAAATCCCTTGGCCGAAAATATAGAGAGAGGGAGAGAAAATGGCTTTGTGACTTGTTTGTTTATTGGAGAATAAAGTCTTGAAGATAAATATGGCTCAATATGGGATTGACACATCACCAAACTCTAGATAATTCCTTAAAAATATCTTGCAATTTATAAGGTTTGTCCTTTGACTAATTTGGTGAATGAAGAGAATGCCTTGACCGAAAATGATGGGGAGAAGAGAAATAAGTGTAGTTTGGTGATGACAAGTAGCAATGAAGTCTTGAAATAATTGATTCAACACAAGACCTATACGTATATGTATATGGAAGACTCCAATAATATCATCTCAAATCCAAGGGCCTAGATTTGTGATGAAAGAAAGATGATGGTAGAAATCAATGTGGGATTGACACATCACCCCCTCTAGATGGTTCATCAAGAATATCTTGCAAAAGACTACAAAAACCCCTTGACCAAAAGACTTGAAGAAGAATGTCATTCGTAGAGATAGTAGTAGGAATGATACTTAGAAGAAATTTCATAAGTTTTCATATAACACTAAAACTTTAAATAAATTCACAAGATTAACCATAAGCTAAAAAATCACCAAACAAATTTCTAAATTCCTTATTTTGACATAAGGAAACTAACGCAACTTTCGGATTCAAAACCGGACACTCCGGGAACCTATTTCCACCATACGCTTTTCCTAGGTTCCCGAGTTGTCAGATAGCGAAAACGCTAAAATAAAATAGAACCCGAATTCAGAAAAATTCCAAACTTTAAATATCATACATATAACATATATTAAATCATCTAACGTTATTTTGGAAATTAAATAAAATAATTAAAATAAATGTGAAAAATTTACTCGTAATTTTAGAAAAAATAACGAGACGTTATAGTCCAAGTCCTCACTCAGGAGATGTGGTCCCTACAATCATCTTTTAATATGACTGTCCATTGTCCGATCAGAGTTTACAGGTGCATAGCTAACATATCAAAACCTCAAAAAGCACTCGGAGCACGACCCATTTCGAGTTCGGGACCCACCTCAGGCCCCGGTCAAAGTAGTTTTACTAGGTTGTGTAAAGGGGTTAGGGTGTGTGTGTGTTGATCGGTTCCCAAACCTCGATAGGTTTAGGATACTAGGTTGGGATAATAAATAATGATAATAATAATAGTGTGCAAATAAGCCCTTAAAGTTGACATAGTTTTCCATATCGTAAGTGCAAGAATCAATTATAGTATAGTATATATGAGATAAGGTATATCGTATCCACAAAGAATAATGAATTCACAACTTCTTTATAATTATTGTAACTAAATTATGAAAGATAGTTTGTTTGTTTTGTTTTCTATAATTAATTTGACAAGAAATAAAATAACATAAAAGTAAAGATAGATTTTGATTTTTGGTTGAAAACAGCGGAGATAAAGATTTAGGGTATTTCTACCTCCACCACTAACCTAAAAATATATTCTCCTAATCATTTAATTGTAAATGGCGGTCCATCATATGTGAATCAGATATAGGGTTGCAAGCATTGGTAAACCCTAATCCCAAAAAATGAACAATTAATCTTAACATATGTACAATCCATCTTCGAGCAAGTATAACTAGTGCATGCATCTACTCTAAACTACTCATACTGACATAAATTAAAAGCATGCCTATATTATCTCTTATTAGCATGTTATGTCTAAGTTTAGATTGCATGTTAATTACCACTATTGTGTAAAAAATCATGAGTTAAGCATCCGAGTTTTATCCCATATTGAATAACAATGATTGTGCAAGATAAAACATTCATTCAAACTAAAACAAGAAATAGAATAAATGAAGAATCTTATATAAAATCAAACGTAATCACTCATCTACACAATCATCACATATGTGTCCTTTAGTTTCCCCTTATACAATTAAAATAAGAAAGAGTCTACATTACTTGGCTAGGGTTTTGTTAAAAACCCTATATACCGGTTTAGTTGTTCATGGTCGTGGATGTCTGCATTGTTAATGGAGACGCCAACCATGGTTTCTCTTTTGCTAAAACTCCAAGACAATATATAAAAATCCAACCTCTCGTCTGTAGGGGAGACCCCTCTCTTTTATAGAAAAAGAGGTGTCTTTGTTTGGTGCATATACAAGTTGTTGATTTGGACTTGGCGTATTTGATCTCATCGTGTACTCGGTGAAAATTCCACTTAGTACTCGGTGGCTTCAGGTTCCTGCACAATTGTGCACAAGTTCGCCAAACTTTCTAATCCTTTTTCCTCTTTTATGCAAGTTCGCGCACTTTCGCACTTCACCGAGGAGTACTTGGTAGTTTTTCACCTTGTATTTCTTATTTCATCTTCTTTGCTCCATTTCTCTTTTTGGCTTCATTCCTCCTCATTCCTTTTGTATCCTTGACTCATTTTTGATCATTCATAGGTCTTTTATCCATGATTTCGGATCTTGAACAATCTTGAGTCACAAATCCAGTTATTTCACCGAATTAAACTCACTTTACATGACATAGTCCTGGAACGTATTAAAACACAAAAACCGTATAAAAGCACCAATATAATGATAAACATAAACATAACAATGTATAATTAGGAGCCTTAAATGTATGTTATTTGGCTCATATCATGTGCATTTGTGTTTTGGTACACCTTTCTTGCTCACTAAGTCTTGATTTCCATGCTCTATAAATACCTCTCTCTTGTCTCATTCACGAAGGGCTTTATACAATTCCAAATTTAGAAATTCTTCCTTCCATACACCTTCATAAACATTTATATATTCCATGAATCATTATCCACCATTTTCTAGCCCTCAAACATTTTCTAGGCATCCAAACACTTTTCTACTCACTTTCTAGCAAATTTGGGAAATTTGCCCCCCATTTTTATTATTTTTAGTTAGAGCCCTTAAAACATCCAAATCCTTCCAATCATTTTTTATGAAGATCTTTAACATCTTTATATTTCACCTCATATTTTTTATTTCCCTAGATTCTAAGCCATGATTTTATGAAAAATAAAAAATCCACTATTTTCCCCCAATTTTTCACCTCTAGAACAGAAACTTCAAAAATATCAAAAAAATAATCAGGGGTTGAACAAGGAGCAAACTAATAGCAAACATCTCATGCTTTCTGGTAAAAATATCAAAAAAATAAGAAAAACATAAAAAAGGAGGTCGAAACTTCTCAACATCCCACTGGTCTTCTCTAGTAGGTCATCTTTTTGGCCTTCAATGGTAACTATGATTCTAGCCAAGCATGCATGTGCACTCTTCCGCATCTAATATTCTTTAGGACCTCCATATGAGGACATCAGAAACATGTCATGCAGATTTATAATTATTTTTATGAATGGATAAAGTACTTGACAAGTTGTGAAAATCATGTTGCTATTGAATGATATTTGAGACAATGGAGGGTCATTATTGATATTTAATGATTTTTGTTGTTGTTGAAGCTATGGATGGTCATACATGCTTATATTACTTGATTCTTAGATGATATATCTTGTATTTGCTTGAGAATCAACACAAACACTAGAAAAAGTGCATAAGAAATACTCAAAAGACACAAATCATTAACTTCTGGTCACTACCTCCAATATTTTCACAAAATCGTCTCTAATCTCACCCAAATTTAGGTTTTACACTTCAAACATCTATTTTTCAAATCTCTATTCAAAACCCCCAAATATTGGGGTGATTTTTACATAATTCATTCATTCATTCATTTGTATATATTCTATTTATTTGTACATATTTCATTCTCTACATGTTTACATACATTCATTTTGTATATATTTCATTATTTACATGTAGATAGACATTCTTTTGTGAATATTGCAATCACTACACACATTTGTGTGCCATTCTTTTATTATTTGGACTCATTGTCCTACATGTCACTTAATACTTGTACAAGTTGCATTTATTAGTGCATATTCCATTTATTACAGCATATGTCACTCAATAATTATACAAGTTATATTTATTGGTACATATTATATTCATTAGTAGATATACCATCTAATATTTGTACAAGTTGCATCTATTAATGTATATTCCATTCATTACATGTCAATACGTACATTATTTGTCAAATACTTACTTTATGTGCATTCTTTCCAAATGATTCATTAACAAATGACCCTTCTATGGGGATGACATGATAAGAGAAGAAGTCAAACTTTGACAAATCACTCTTACTTATTTTGATGATAGTATTCCTTACATGTTTCAATACCTTGTCAATATACATATGTATGCACTTTCAATACAATTTATTCTAACCTTCTCTCTAAAGGTGATAGTATTACTATTTTCTATACTATACAAGATTTCAATATACATACATATGTCATTTCAATTCCATTTTTTTAACCTTCTCTCTAGAGGTGATAGTAAGTTATATGTAAATATTATATACCTTGCTTTTATTTTACAAATGATCCTTATGGTGATAGCCCGTGAAGCAAGAGGTGTCGCATCAACGCCTTCGCACGTGATTTATACATTTTTCTATATTACCTCGTTACTAGAGGAGTATTTTGCACATACCTAATTTCATGTCAATTCCCTCATTATTAGAGGCCCTTTGTGCTATACATGCCAATATGTGTACATACATATTGCTTAAATCAATACATGTCAATTTGTGTATATTCAATATTTTCAAAGTAAAAAATTCACTAAAAACTCTTTTTAAAAGGGCATTTTTTAAAACTCAATTTCGAAATACTCTTCTCCCTCAAAGGGAATTTTTCATTAATTTATGCAACATGTTCAAAATATTTAATTCATTTTTGTCCACTATTGGACCATATTTCAAAAAAGTATATTTTTAAGTAAGCCCTCTCAAAGAGGCAAAATCATTTTTATACATTCTTTGCCTGCTTTTGGGATTTATACATGCTTTACATGCTATGTGCCAACTCATGCCTCATTATTTCTACGCCTCTGGACTATTCTTTGACAAAACTACTTTTCAAGTAAGCCCTCTCAAAGAAGCAAAATCCATTTTCATACATTATTTGCCCACTTTTGGGATTTATACATATTTTATGTGTTATGTGTCAATCAATGATACATTCATTGTCCGCCACTGGACCACTCTTCTACAAAACATATTTTCAAGTAACTCATCTCAAAGAGGCAAACTCCTTTTCAATACATTCTTTGTCCACCACCAGACCCTTCTTTGTCAAAAATTAAATCTCAAGCAAGTTCTCTCAAAGAGGAAAATCCATCTTCAATACTCTTTTTTCATCCTTTGAAGGCTTACATATATTATGTAATTATAGAGAGGAAAACTCTATTTTTCTTATTTTTCAAATGGTGGAAAAGGCTAGAATATATAGGAGAGACATAACTGCAGATCTGTCATTGAGTCTCTAATTCTAGTAATAAACAATCCCTCAAAACAAGGGAAATAAACATAATTAAAACAATGAGAGATTTTGGATATAATCATGTTTATCTCTTTATTTAAAATTTGAAACTAAATAAAATCATAAACTAATTCCTACAAACTAGGAACTAAAATTCATCATTCCACACTCCCCATCAAGCTGGGGAATAGATGTCAATCACTCCCAGCTTGGAAGTCAATTCTTCAAACTTTATTCTTTGAAGAGCTTTCGTTAGAATATCAGCCACTTAAAGATGTGTAGGAATGTAAGTTAAGTTTAGTATCCCTTATTCAGCATTTTATTTAATGAAATGACGGTCTAGCTCCACATGTTTGGTCCTATCATGATGAACATAATTTTTAGCAATACTGATTGCAGATAAGTTGTCAAAAAAAATCTTCATTAACTCTTTTTTTGAAATCCTTAATTTATCAAACAATCTTTTCAACCACATCCCTTCTCATATACCCTGAGCTAAAGCCCTATATTCTGCCTCGGCACTACTCCTTGCAACAATAGATTGCTTCTTGCTACACCAAGTGACCAAGTTTCCCTATACATAGGTGCAATAGTCAGTGGTTAATCTTCAGTCTGTAATGGATCCTACCCAATCTGCATCTAAATAGACTTCAACTCTCTTATTTGTTCCCTTTCAAAAGAATATTACTTTATCGGGAGTCACTTTCAAGTATTGAAGGATCCGATAAATTGCTTCAAGATGTTCTTCATTGGGCTTATTCATGAATTGACTGACAACACTAACTGGAAAACTTATGTCTGGCCTTGTGTGAGAGAGATAAATGATATTTCCTACAAGTTGTTGATATCTCCATGTGTCAACCAGAGGACTGTCTTCTTTCAATCCAATTTTGTAATTCAAATCCATCGGAGTGTCTGCACGCTTGCATCCTAACATTCCAATTTCTTTTAGTAAGTCCAAGATGTACTTTCGTTGTGAAACCACATTACCTTTTTTCGAATGAGCAACCTCCATGCCTAAAAAATATTGTAGAGTTTCTAGGTTTTTGATTTCAAACTCTCTAGCCATAACTTCCTTCAAGCAGTCCATTTCTTTAGTATAATCCCCTGTCACAATAATATCGTCAACATAAATGATAAGAATAACAACTTTCCCATTATGAGAGAATTTCGTAAACAAGGTACGATCGGCTTGCCCCTGAGAGTACTCATGCTTCTTGACTGCTTTTGTGAACCTGTCAAACCATGCTCTAGGAGATTGCTTGAGTCCATACAAAGACTTCCGGAGCTTGCAAACTTTGTTAACATTACTTTTTGTCTCAAAACCAAGTGTAATTTCCTTGTACACTTCATCTTCCAAGTCACCATTGAGGAAAACATTTTTGACATCTAATTGATGAAGGGACCAATCTAGGTTAGCTGCTAAGGATAACAAAACCCGAACAGTATTAAGCTTGGCAATAGGAGCAAAAGTCTCTTTGTAGTCTATTCCATAGGTCTAAGTGAATCCTTTAGCAACAAGACTTGCTTTGTAGCAATTTATACTTCCATCTGGTTTATACTTGATAGTGAAAATCCACTTGCGTCCCACTAGTTGTTTCCCTTGTGGTAAATCTGAGATTTTCCATGTACCATTATTTTTTAGAGCATTAATCTCTTCTCCAATGGCAGCCTTCCATTCTGATTTTCTTAGAGCATCATAAATACTCTATGGAATTTTTACATTCGATAGATTAGTGACAAATGCTCGATATTCGAATGATAGATTATCATAAGAAATAAAATTGCAGATTGAATACTCAGTACATGATCTCACACCTTTCCTTAATGCAATAGGAACATCAAGATCATTATTAGCAGTAATATCATTATGGATTTCATGAATTATGTTAACTGGACTTTCTGGACTCAGAATGGATTCAGTGTTTTGCTCGGGAAGCGTGTGATCCTCTATCTTCTCTTGGGGTCTTTTCTTCCTTGAATACACATGTAGCTCCTTATCAATTATAGTTTGAGTGTGGGATGGAGTAGAAAGGTCTTAGCTGTTATGCAAAGTTGTTTCGGTTATGGTGTTTGGCTCGGTTTATGGTGAAATGGAAATATTTGGCTCGATTTCTGGTGGAATGGAGGTGCTAGGCTCGGTCTCTTGTGGAATGAAGTTGCCAAGCCAAAAATTACATTCTTGTTTAGTCAAGTTCTCCCCCTGAATGTGAGTTTTTTAGGTAATAGGATTGGTTCTCAAAAAAGGTTACATCCATAGATATGTAGAAATTTCTAGTGATAGGTGAGTAACATTTATCACCTTTTTTAGTAGGTGAGTAGCCAAGAAAGAGACATTTGATGGCCTTTGGGTCAAGTTTGCTTCGGTGCTGTTGATATGTACAAATGTTGTACACCAAAATACTTTTAATGTTAGGGATGACATAATTCTGGTGGGTAGGAGAGGAGAAGGGCTTGGCAATGTGTTCGGAATTTGAGAGCCCTTGATGGCATTCTATTAATGAGGCATGTGGTTGTGGTGACTGTCTCTCCCCAAAAATGTTTGGGGACATTTGTGGTAAACATAATAGATCTGGCCATTTCAAAGAGGTCTATTTTTCCATTCTACCACCCCGTTTTGTTGAGGTGTGTCAACAGCTTTTATGCACTATCCCATGACTTATTAAGTATTCTCCAAGTATATAATTGAAATACTATTTTGGCATTATCATATCTAAACACCTTTATTTTTGTTTGAAATTGTGTTTGGATCATGTTGTTGAAGTTTTTGAATATAGGACCAACCTCTGATTTCTCTTTCATTAAGTATATTCAGGTTATCCTAGTATGGTCATCAACAAAAGACACAAACCACCGAGCTCCTGATATATTTTTAACTTTAGAGGGTCCCCATATATCACTGTGATTGATTGCGAAAAGATGAGATGTTTTGTACCCTTGGATTGGATAATTGTTTCTCACATGTTTCGATAATTGACACACTTCACACTGAAATAACTCGGCATTGTTATTCTTAAATAATGTGGGAAACAATATTTTCAAGTACTGAAAATTGGGATGACCTAATCTATAGTGCCACAACATGATTGCACTATTGTTATTGGATAAAGTTGGAAAAAACAGAAACTAACTCATTACTTGCAACTTGAGCTTGTTCTTTAGGATTATTAGGACCTTTAAGGAAATAGAGCCCCGCACATTCCTTAACATTGCCAATCATCCTCCCTGATTCCAAGTCCAGAAATTCATAATGATTTGAGAAAAATTAGTAACACAATTCAAATCCTTGGTGAGTTTGCTAATGGACAACAAATTGCAAGTCAAATTGGAAACCAAGAGAACATAATTTAGGATTAGATCATCTATAATAGCAAAATATCCTATTCCAGCCACCTTAGACAATGACCCATCATCAATTTGAATCATAAAATTCTTAGAACTTGGGCTATAGGTGTGAAATAAAGTAGCATTACCTGTCATATGATCTGATGCACCGAAATCTATAATCCAGGGGATGTTTTTCTCCAATTGAGTGCTTAAAGCCACTGAAAAGTTACCTTTTTGAGCGACTGATCCAGTGTTTATTAAATTGGGTAGAGATGATGATTGTTGGCTGATTAATTTTTGAAGCAATTCAATTTGCTCTTTACTGAACAGTGAGGTCTCGGGTGCAAATTTATCTTCTCCAATGGACATGAAGCCACGATTTTCAATAGGAATTCTTGGTTTCCACTCCACTGGTTTGTCATGCAACTCCCAAAAGGATTTCTTGGTTTCCAGTCCGCTGGTTTACTGTGCAACTTCCAGGTTTTCTGCACTGGTCACACCGTGGTCTTCCTTCCTTCTTTGGCCGATTGTTATCAATAGGAAGATTAGTTCCACAGGCTGTAAGGGCAGAACCTTCATTCGGGGTGAATGGGGCTTGGTTTCCCATCATAATCTTCTTCCTACTTTCCTCTAAAGCTTCTTTGATTGAAGGAATAGGCTTACTCCCGAGAATTCTTCCTCTTACTTCATCCAGATTTTTGTTAAAACCAAACAAGAATTTAAAGATTCTTTCTTTCTCAACAATCTTTTAAACTTGAGGCTACATTTCCAAGTTTAGCATTATCAAAGAGATCTAATTGCTACCAATACCTATACAGGGTATTGAAATATTGAGTGACAGTAAGTTCCCTTTGTCAGATATCATTTAGGATACCTTTTACCTCAAATATTTCAGAGGTATTTTCGTTATCAGAGTAGGTTTCTTTACAGCATCCCAAATCTCCTTAGTCGTCTTATAGGACATGAAGTCTTCTCCAATTTATTTGGTCATGGAATTGATTAACCACGACATCACCATGTTATTTTCATCTTTGCACGCCTTGTATTTCGGATTCTTTATTGATGGAGCGGTGGCTGTCCCGGTAAGGTAGTTGTCTTTTCCTTTCCCGCAGATGAACATCATAACTGAATGGGACCATTGCATGTAATTATTTTCACTAAACTTATGCCTAGTGATAGGAATAACCAAACCTTCTGGTCCGCCATTGATGTTGGAAGGGATGACCTCTTGGCTGGAGGTCATGGTTGAGGCAGAGGTTGTATCTATGGTGGCCATTCTGTACTTTACCATTCGGATTATGATAGGTACATATTTGGCTCTGATACAATATGGAACTATAGAGAGAAAAACTCTATTTTTATTATTTTTCAAATGGCAGAAAAGGCTAGAATATATAGGAGAGGCATGACTACAAATCTGTCATTGAGTCTCCAATTCTAGTAACAAACAATCCCTCAAAACAAGGGAAATAAACAGAATTAAAACAATGAGCGATTTTGGATACAATCATCCTTATCTCTTTATTTAAATTTTGAAACTAAATAAAATCAAAAACTAATTCCTACAAACTAGGAACTAAAATTCAGAATTTTGCATACATACATGTCAATTTTCAAAAAGAATCTTCCCCCTTGAGGGGTGGGGGTAAATTTTATAATTCACAAATTTTATTCTCGAGAAACTTCATCCATGTTATGAAGAGTTCTATTCTTCCGAGAATGAATTTTCAAAATAAAGTCCTACATTTGGACATTTTACTTAACTTATTTCGCTTTCTAGAACATGCACCCTCAAAAAGCTTTTTAAATCTTTACCCAAGGAAGGTGGGGGATAATTTCTCTTAAATTTAATTTCTTCTTGAGGGCCGCTGCCCATGTTGTCGTGTGTTCTACCCTCCCGAGAAGTTTCTCTTTAAAAAATAAAGACCCCGATCAAGGGCACCTTTCAAGGCAAACTGCATGGTTCCTAATGCCAAAATGTATTTTTCAAAACTTCCCCCGGAAGGGTGAGGGAAAGGAATTCATTCAATGTATATTCTTCGAGAACCGTTGCTCATGTTGTGACGTGTTCTACCATTCCAAAAAACTATTTTGTAAAGACAAATGTCAATCTAAGGATACTTTTCAAACTTGTCTTGCTCGCTTGAGCATACTTTATCAAAAGCTTTTCAAAACCTCCCCCTGAGCGGGTGGGGGAAAGGAATCAAATAATCAAAATATTTTTCTCGAGGACCATTTTGCACATCTTTGTGTGTCCTACCCATCCGAGGAACCCACTTTTTAAAATCAAGTCATAAGCCTCAAAAGCTTTTTCAAAACTTTCCCCCGGATGGTGGGGGAAATGATGTTTTTTCAAATCCAATTTTCTCAAGAATCACCATCCATGACATGGTGTATTGTACTCCTCCAAGAAACACTTTTCAAAGTTAAAATCCCACTCGAGGACACATCTTTCAAAATATTATTCATTCGCTAAAGCCTCTTCCAAACCTTTCCCCGGGAGAGTGGAGGAAAATACTTTTCAAATTACATCGCTTTTCTAAGACTGTTAGCTATGATATAGCGAGTTCTACTCTCCTGATAAGCCATTTAACGCATAAATGCCACCTTTCAAAACCCTACCCCGGGCGGGTGGGGGAAGCACGATCATATTATTGATTCTCGAAGACTAATCCAAAGTCTTACTCGCCTAAGAATTCCAAAAGTCCTCATTCAAAAGGCACTCAAAAAGTCCTCATTCAAAACGCATTTTTTTATCTCAATGTCCTCATTCAAAAGGAACTTCTTATATTTGAAGACCTCATTCAAAAGGTTATTCTTTAATTCAAAGTTCTTATTCAAAAGGCACCCAAAGTTCTCATTCAAAAGGAACTTCTTCTATTTTGAAGTCCTCATTCAAAAGACATCTTTTCCACCCGAAGTTCTTGTTCAAAAGACATTTTTTTCTGTTTAAAGACCTCATTCAAAAGGTTCTTCTTCCATCTAAAGTCCTTATTCAAAAGGCACCCGAAGTCCTCATTCAAAAAAGACTTATTCAAATCAAGGTCCTTATTCAAAAATATCTTTCTAATCAATTTGAGGCAACTTGTAAGTCCTAACCGTTCAACTCAACCGTCATTTAGTAAACTACGTTTTGACCTGATTCTCTACCACGGAGATACGTAGGGAGCTTGGGCTTTCCCAAGTTTGGTCATCCCACCATTCGTGCACTACTACGCGGGTGACACTCTATCTTACTTTCCTCATGTCATATAATAGCACGCATTTTTACACTATCATTTTGCACCCTTTTTTCATAACATGCATAACACATAAGAATGAAAAACAAATTTAAAAATCAACATCATAGGATAAAGTAGGTTACCGTACATGGTACAGGCGTATAGGGGTGCCTAACACCTTTCCCAAGCGTAACCAAGCTCCCAAACACAGTTGATTTGGTTCACGTAGATCAGTGAGTCACTTTAGGGACCACAATATCAAATCTTACTCATCAGAGCTCCCTCTAGGTGACCTAGCACACCACAACTCAATGTTAAGTGTTGACTCTGTTTTTTAAATGACCTTATCCTTCAAGTGAACCTTTCAACCCCGTCACACAACGGATCGCGTTTATTCTCCGACTTATGTGGGGAAGTTCGCTCCTTCCGGGCGCGCGAAAGCCCCCCCGCATCGAAAGCGCAGGTGCGACACTTGTCCATTAATGAGTGAATACTTGGTTACCTTCATTTTAATTTTTCCGCCTTCTGGTTTTGATTCCTGTAGCATTCCGTCTGTGAGGTATGACACGATCGGATCTATCCAGCTTGGTTCCCATGGGATTATCATCATGGGATCCGCTGATTCTAGGCTCGGCTTTTCGAGAAACTCAACCAGGGTGACTCTGGCCATGTTTTCGTCTGTCGAGGATGCTTGGTAGGCCAATTGGTCGACGTTTGAGTTATGCTCTCTAAGAATCTTCTTGAAGGTTATGCGGTTGAAGCCTTTCATCTCTTTCAGTACCGGACCATGATATGCTTCCATTTTCTTATATTTTGCCTTATATTCCCCAATAATTTATCGAATAACGAGCTGAGAATCGCTATATAATGTCATGTATTTGATCCAGAGTATTTGAGGGAGCATGATCCCGATCAACAGAGCTTCGCACTCGGGCTCATTATTTGTTATTGGGAATTCAAGTCGAACAGATTATTGGAGTCGGGTGCCGTCGGGCACGATAATCTCCACCCTGATCCATGCACCCCTAAAACTTGATGATTCATTGATGTACAACTCCCAGCAATCCGTTGTTTTTATCTCATCACTCATCTGGCTCTACGTCTAGTAAGAAATCAGCCACTGCATGTCCTTTGATGGTTGTCCGGGGGACGTCAGTTATATCGTATACCACGAGTTTAATCGCCAATTTTAAGACATGTTCGAATAGGTCAAGCTTTCCATATTAGTTCTTATCAGTGTAGTGTATGACACAACTAATCAGATGTGCCTTAAAATAGTGGCATAACCGAGGCTTCACGTTAGGCAACGATAAAACTAGCCTCTCAACTTTGTTGTACCGGGTTTCAACATTTGCCAAAGCCTAGCTACTATAAATACCGGCATTTGTTTCTTTTTGTCTTCCTTTACCAAGGAGACACTTTTAGGAATTGTGGATATTGCCAGATATAAACATAAAGGCTCACTTAAGACTAGTCAGGTTCCCAGACTTCTCATTTTCTCACCTTGCTTGCTTGGAAGAATGTCTGCAATGATTTGTTAATCTAGCTATGAACCGACAAAGGGATGCCATGCCCCCCGTTAGCATTTGTATATATTTTTGGGTTCTTGGCTCTTCGTTTTGCAGAAGAGCCTTAACCTGGGTCGGGCGTTCTTATATGCTGAAATTACCTGAACAATAGTGAAAACATCTTAGAGGGGGATGAATAGGCTTTTTGTCAATATTATAATCAATTAAAATTATTTAGCGAAAATTCAATTTTAATTAGTCACAAACCCTAATTCCCAATTCAATTCTCAGAAACAGATCAATTAAGCAAATATGAATATAAGTCCAAAAATTAAATCATGAGAAGATACAGAGATTTTTACGTGAAAACCCTTGGAAAGACTCCAAGTAAAAACCACGGATAAGCTCAGGTATCGATGCACTATGAATCAGAGAATTTGTATAGACTCTATAAAAAAAGAACTTGCAACCGCTGTAATTTGATGTTCTTCACTCGATGTCTGAAAGTCTAAATTCACTCGCGCTCCACGAAGCTTTCACTCTGATATCCGTGCTCTGACGGCTCTGTTTCTCAACAGATCAAAATCATAACGAAGCCTCCTATTTTGATCTCTGCACACAGACGGCTCCGTTCTTCAACGGATCAACACAACCACGTTGCTATAAAAGGTGTGTGAATTTTTAGCAACTAAACCATAGAAGCACAATTGAAGACGTCTAATAACAAGAGAGAACTTGTGTATCTCTATAATATTCTCTAACCATATGTATATCTCTGTAGAAAAAGATGAAGTTGTAGAAAACTTGCAGAGAATTCTTAAAGACGTGTCTCCTCTTGTTGAAGACTTAGGTATTTATAGACAATGATGATCCAAATCCTAAGTTTGCCCTTTCTCATAATCTCACATCCAAACCCTATGTTCTGATGAATATAATATATATAACACGCACTTTGATGTATATAAGTCGTGGTCAAATCATAAAATCAACCCATGAACAATTTGGACATCGCAGCAAAAAATAGCCAAAAACTTGCCGCAGCGTAGCTGGGCCTACACTTCAAGCATAGGTGTAAGCGTACCTCCAAGCATAAAAATGTATTTTCCAACCACTTTTTGAAACTGAAAGCGTAGGCATTTTTGTTAAAACCACTTTTCTTCGCAACTGTGCCAAAATGACCCTCTTGAACGCTTGATTCTACCTTTGATGAACCTTATCGATGTCATTGAAACCAAACCAACCTATCTAACACTCAATAGGGTTATTGTCTAGAACATGCCATAAATAAACAATATACAAAAGTGTTCTTACAATCTCCCCTTGGCATTTCTGAGATAAAACCATATTTTACAGTATAGCCTCACAAATAACAATATAACATCTATACCTATGAACACACACCAACAAACATAGATATAAACTGTCACCTTACTTTTATGATGACCAATCCGGTAACCACAACACGGAACAAACCATTAAACGCAAGTTTGAAAAACAGATATAAACCAACATAATGATCATAAGAAAATCATAACAACAATTCACACATGATGATCATCATTCTCCCCTGAGAATAAACTCCCCCTTGCTAAATACTTCTCCCTCTTAATCAAATAATCTCACCCCCTTTTTGTCACCGAAATATCAAGCAAAGAGAGTATATGTCATAGCAAGAATGTAGAGAGATGCAAGTAAGTACTCAAGAAAAAAAAACACCAAGAGAGTATATGTCATAGCAACAATATTTTTGTTTTTAGAAATTTGTGAGCAAGGCAGTAGAGACACAAAGCCAATCATTAACACATCATAATCTCATATTTAACTCGACCATTATACACACGATATAGAAGAAAATCAGCACACATACCTTGTAAACATAAGAATGCACAAGTTAAGTTTTGCAAATAAATATATATATGAAGATTCTCATGTGCAAGCACTAAGGCAGGATGAAAATAATACATACTAAAACTGATAATCTCTCCACCAACCATGATGATAATTCAATCCAAGATCCAAACTAGAAGGCAAAAATAAAAGATATTTTCTCTTTGTCACACAATTTTCTCATTTTCATCTTTTCAACTTTTTCACCATATCCCTTTTTGTCTTTTTAAGCTCTGGACTTTCCAGCGAGGATTTTTAGTCCCGACCAACTGGGCCCGAGCTTCTTCCATGGGATTTATGCTCATTAGTCTTCTTCCCTTCCTACGCGAACACTCAATGCTTACTGAGGCAAGAGGCCCGGTTACTCAGATTGAAGAAATTATTTTTGCATTTTTATATTTTAAACATCTCATTCTTTCCTTTTTTTCAACATTACCACAACATTTATATATATGCAAAAAATATTTCATGCATAGACCAATCTAGTATAGCTCATGAACCTTCATACCACTTCGGTTTAAATAAAAAAATTTAACAGATTCAACAGGAATTATAATCATCACCGAAGCAACTAGCACCTAAGATTAAAGTTTTGTAACATAAAAAAATCATGCCAAGTGTTCATCCAAAAATCTTAGGTCAGACTGATACATCTTCTTCACATATGCATAATGAGACAAGTAAATGTGAAAATAAAGTAAAATATGACAACTTTTGTTCTCTAACTAAGCTCAACAGTCTAAAAATTTTATTGTCATTTATTTCAAAATAAAATGCATGCATGAAAAAAAATAATACAAATGCATGATTACTTATCAATTATAGGAAAATAATTCAATGTGTTCCTAGAATGACAGATAATAAGATATCTATTTTAAAGAAAGCATACCAATAGATTTCCTAAGAGTAACATGCTTTTGAAAAGATATCTGTTAACTGAGAATCTGTGGATATAAACTCTAGAGACACTATACCATCTTCAACAAGATCACGGATGAAATGATGTCGAACATCTATATGATTTGTCCTAGAGTGTTGAATAAGATTTTTAGAAATATTTATTACACTCGTGTTATCACAGAACACAATCATTGTACCTTGAGAAAAACCATAATCCTGCAACATTTGACGTATCCACAAAACCTGAGTACAACAACTACCAACTGTTATATACTCAGCCTCAGCAGTGGAAATAGAAACACAATTTTGCTTCTTGTTATGCCAAGCAACTAAGCAATTTCCAATATAAAAACACCCTCCACTGGTAATTTTTCTATCATCAACATTATCGGCCCAATCATCATCAGAAAATGATGCGATATCAGTATTAGTACCTGATGGATACCACAATCCATAATTCACTATCCCTTTAACATACTTGATAATCCTTTTCACAACAGTAATATGAGACTCATTAGGACATGTCTGGTAACGTGCACATAAACCAACACTAAAAGTAGTATCAGGTTGACTGACAGTGAAGTACAACAAACTCCCAATCATACTCCTATAAAGTGTAGGATCGACATCTTTACCTTTAGTATCTTTGTTAAGCTTGATACTTGTACTCATAGGAGTACAAACATCCTTAGCTTTTTCCAAACCAAACTTCTTTACCAATTCCAAGGCACAACGAGTTTGGGAAACAAAAATTCCATCATTTAATTGTCTAACCTGAAGCCTTAGAAAGAAGTTCAATTCACCAATCATGCTCATTTCAAATTCATGTTTCATTTTATCTCCAAAATAATAAGCAAGTTGATCAGAAGTGGAACCAAACACAATAACATCAATATAGATTTAAGCAATAACTGTATCACTCTCAATTTTCTAAATAAACAGTGTTTTGTCCACTCCCCCATGAGCAAAACATGTTCCCAACAGGTAATCAGTCAACCTTTCATGCCAAGTTCTAGGAGTTTGCTTTAAATCATACAAAGCTTTTTTCAACCTGAAAACATGACCCAGACAATGAGGATCTTCAAACCCTTTGGGTTGCTCCACATATACTTCCTCATGAAGAACACCATTCAAAAATGCACTATTCACATCCATTTGATACAACTTGAATCCAATATGACAAGCAATAGGAAACAAAATCCGAATAGATTCAAGCCTAGCAATCGGAGCGAAAGTCATCAAAATCAATACCCTTCATCTGAGTATATCATTGAGCAACATACCTAGCCATATTTCTAACAACTGTACCATTTTCATCCTTTTTATTCTTGAAAATCCACTTGGTACCAATCACATTTATCTCTTTTAGTCTAGGCTCAAGATACCACACGTCATTCTTAACAAACTTTTGACGTTCTTCTTACATAGCATTTATCCGCTCACTATCTTGAGGAGCTTTTTTGAAATTTTTAGGTTCCAAGGAAAATGTATAACATGCATACGAAACCTCATTCCTAGCCTTTCTTCATGTCACCATTATCTGATCAACAGATCCTATAACATTATCCAAAGGATGGTACAACTTTACCCTTGCAGATGGTTCTTTAGAAGGTGTAGGCTGAACATTACCAATTTGATCATGTGATTCTGCAGGACTTGAAGTATCATCATTAACAACATTGTCCTCTTTTTCAACCTCAAAAGAATCATTATCCAATATAAAGAACGGCTCACCATCTTTCTCCTCAGCAGACATCGGAGACTCATTAACACATGAGTCATCAACCACTACATTCGCAGATTTCAGCATAGTTTGAGTTCTAAGGTTAAACACCCTATATGCTCGACTAGTCAATGAATAATCCAAAAATATTCCTTCATCACTCTTAGACTCAAACTTCCCAATAGATTCACGATCTCTAAGGATATAACATTTTGCTCCAAAACCCTTAAAATATTTCACATTGGGTTTCTTGTCATTCCACAGTTCATAAGGAGTTTTTAAGGTGCTAGGCCTAAGATAAACTCTGTTTAAGGTGTAACAGGTTTTGTTCACCGCCTCGGCCAAAAAATATCTAGGAACATTCCTATCCTATAGCATAACATTGGTCATTTCATGAATAACCCTATTCTTCATCTCGACTACTCCATTTTGTTGAGGAGTTTTAGGTGCTGAAAATTCATGTTTTATTCCTTTCTCTTCACAAAATACTTCAATTTCTGAATTTTCAAACTCCCTTCCATGATCACTCCTCACTCTAGAAATGGAACAATTCTTCATAGTCTGAATTCTTAAACAAATCCTCTTAAAACTTTCAGAAGCTTTAGACTTTTCACTTAGAAATCCAACCCATGCAAATCTTGAGTAATCATCCACTATGACAAAAATATACTTCTTTCCTCCTTTGCTCACGGTCTTAGTAGGACCCATTAAATCAATATGTAACAGCTCTAAAGGTCTAGAATTACCAATGAGATTTGTCTTTTTGTACTGACATCTAACTTGTTTACCCTTCTGACATGATCCACACAGAATCCCTTTTGCATAACCAAGCTTAGGGACTCCTTTAACAATTTCACTCATAATAATTTTTGTTAATTCACGAAAATTAACATGTCACATCCGCTGATGCCAGATTTCAACTTCATCAAGTTTAACTCTATTGCATAATAATTTAGAACTAGGAACAATGCAATAACAATTATTAGTTGAACGTATATATTTCATCACGCAATTCCCAGAAGAGTCAATGATCGAACGCTTTTCAGGAGAAGAAATGACCTTATGATTGTTATCACATATCTAACTTATGCTCAACAAATTTGCTTTAAAACCCTCTACATAAAGCACATCTTCTAGTTTAGGTAGACCAGGAATCACAACCGTACCTTTTCCTTTAACATTTGACTTCTTTCTATCACCAAACGTTACTATCCCACCATGACACTGCTTGAGAAATCTAAAAAATGACTTATCTCCAGTTATATGCTTCGAACATCCACTATCCAGATACCAAGAAGTAGACTTACGTGCTCTAAGAGCATTATGAACTACAAAAAAATGTAGCTCACATTTTCTAATCCATGTTTTCTTCATCTTCGGAGCTCCATTCGCCAATCTTGACAAATTATTCATTTCTTCATTCAGCATTCGAATTTCATTTTGAACATGATCTCCATGTTGAACTCTTTGTTCATTCACTGACTTCAACACCTTGTTCGAATATGACCTCTGACACCACAGTGGTGACATACAGGAACGAACCTCTAAACTCTATCAGTTAACCTCATAGAATATCTAGAGGTAAGGAAAGGCTTTCTTTCAACAGACCTTTTGACATAAACTCGAGTATCTAGATTCCAATATGAATTTCCTTGTGCAGAACTAGTCGATACATGGGTTTGAGTATTTAAATCCTCAACCAACTTGGCCTTTTAAGCCTGTAGGAGATTTTGAGTTTTAGAACTATTGACTAATTCATCTTTTAAATAATGTAATTCTTAATCCATGTTAAGACTCTTAGTCAACAGTTTCATGTGATTTTTATGAAGTTATGCGGTCTTAACAAGTAATTTGTCATAAGACTCTTGAAGCGTTTCATCATAATCTTCATCACTCTTAGAACCTTCTTCTTCATACATCGCCAAACTTGAAGCAACTTTTTTAACCTCCTTGCTCTGTGTAGCAAACACAGTAAAATTATTAGAATCATCACCTACTTATGATTTTGTCGCATCACTAGTTGATTCATTGTCAAAGTTATCATCCCAACTGACAGCTAATCCTTTGGATTTCTTCAGAGTGTTTGCACACTCTACAGCTATATGACCATATCATTGACATTCAAAACATTGAGGTTTCTTCTTTCTAGGATCAGACTTGTCCTTCCTAGTTTGAGTCTTATTTCTACTTCTAGACTCACCCAACTTATCTCCAAATTTTTGTCCTTGGCCATTTTGTTTATCCTTAACAAATTTGTTCAACCTCTCAACAAACATGGCACTATCACTCAAACTCAACTCACTTTCTTCATTAGATTCAACATCATCCTCCCTAGTGGTTTTGAAAGCTATACTCTTCTCTTTTATGCCACTAGCCTTCTTATGAGGATTTTTGAACATCTCCATCTCATAGGATTTTAAATTTCTAGCCAATTCTTTAACCTTAATTTCTTTAAGATTCATGACCTCAAATATGACGGTAACCTTAGACCTAAAATGTTTAGGCAGAGACCTAAAATTTTTTTTCACTATAGTAGTATCAGGAATAGGCTAACCTAGATTGTGACAGGCTGTCAGACTATCAGTTAATCTAGTCTCAAAGTCGCCGAAGACCTCATCCTCTTCCATCTTCAGCTGTTCAAATTGAGAATTCAAAATTTGAAGCTTTGATTGTTTCACCTTCGACGTTCCTTCATGAGTGACTTGGAGAATGTCCCAAGCTTCTTTGGCAATTACGCACATAGCAATCCTCTTGAACTCACTCAGAGTAACAACATTGTATAACGCATTCAACGCCTTCGAGTTCCAATTCGCGTTATTCGTCTCGGCAGCAGTCCACTCGCTTGACAATTTTGGTCTTGATTCATTGGTCGCGTCGTCTTTCACAGTAGGAAGTGAATATCCTATTTCAACAGCATTCCACGCTCTTTCATCTAAATTTTTTTAAAATGATCTCATTCTCGCTTTCCAATATGTGTAATTAGAGTCGTCAAACAAAGGGGATCTAGATATAGAACCTCCTTCATGAGGCATCTCCATCGTCTAAGTTCATGATCTAACCTTAGGTAGTTAACCTAAATTGGGGCAACCAAGCTCTGATACCAATTGAAATTACCTAGACGATAGTGAAAATAGCCTAGAGGGGGTGAATAGGCTTTTTGTCGATATTATGATCAATTAAAATTATTTAGCGGAAATTCAATTTTAATTAGTCACAAACCCTAATTCTCAAATCAATTATCAGAAACAGATCAATCAAGCAAATATGAATATAAGTGCATAAAATTAAATCATGAGAAGACAAAGAGATATTTACGTTGAAAACCTTGGAAAGACTCCAAGTAAAAACCACGGATACGCTCGGGTATCGATGCACTATGAATCAGAAAATTTGTACAGACTCTATGAAAACAGAACTTACAACCGCTGTAATTTGATGTTCTTCACTTGACGTCTCAAAGTCTAGATTCACTCGCGCTCCACGAAGCTTTCGCTCCGATCTCCGTACTCTGACGGCTTTGCTTCTCAATAGATCAAAATCATCACGAAGCCTCCTGCTTCAATCTCTGCACACAGACGGCTTCGTTCTTCAATGGATCAACGCAACCACGTTACTATAAATGGTGTGTGAATTTTTCAGCAACTAAACCATTCAATCGTGCATAGAAATCGCGGTTGTAGAAGCACGATTGAAGACATCCAATAACAAGAGAGAACTTGTATATTTCTAATCACTCAATAATATTCTCTCACCATATATATATCTCTGTAGAAAAAGATGAAGCTGTAGAAAACTTGCAGAGAATTCTTAAAGACGTGTTTCCTCTTGTTGAAGACTTGGGTATTTATAGACAATGATGATCCAAATCCTAAGTTTTCCTTTTCTCGTAATTTCACATCCAAACCTTATGTTATGATGAATATAATGTATATAACACGCACTTTGATGTATATAAGTCGTGGACAAATCATAAAACCAACCCACGAACAATTTGGACATCGCATCAAAAAATAGCCAAAAACTTGTTGCAGCGTAGCTAGGCCTACACTTCAAGCGTAGGTCCAAGTGTACCTCCAAGCGTAAAAATGTATTTTTCAGCCACTTTTTGAAACTGAAAACGTAGGCATTTTTGTTAAAATCACTTTTTTTCACAACTGCGCCAAAATAACCCTCTTGAACCTATGATACATTTTGTTTGAAGTGACGGCTTCGAAAAATATCATTTTTTCCCTCCAGGAGAGATTTTACCTCAATATGCTCACTTTTGCGCTTCACTCGTATTCTTTATTACTTCAACGCTTGATTCTTCCTTTCACGAAGCTTATCGATGTCATTGAAACCAACCCAACCTATCTAACATTCAACATGGTTATTGCCTAGAACATGCCATAAATAAACAATACACAAAAGTGTTCTTACATATGCTTGTCCGATTCACTACGTGTCCGAGGAACTTTCCGAAAGATACGCCGAAGGAACATTTGGCTAGATTGAGTCTCATCGCATGCCTTCTGATAGTGTGAAATACAGCTGCAGATGCCTGAGGTGATCGTTTTTCTTCATGTTTTTTACCGACGTGTCAACTATGTAGGCTTCAATGATTTTAACCTTTTGGTCTTGGAAGTTCTATTCATCAGCCTTTGATAAGTGGCACCTGCATTCCTTCGTCTGAAAGATATAACTTTATAGTAATACGTACCTACTTCTGTGATGAAAGATGTTTTTTCTTTGTCGGCCAGATCCATCCAAATCTAATTATACCCGAAATATGCTTCCAGGAAGGTCAGATGTTCATAACCTGCAGTGGCGTCCACCATTTGGTCGATCTTCGGCAACGGGAATCAATCTTTTGGGAAAGCCTTATTCAGATCGATGAAATCTACGCACACCCTCCATTTGCCATTTTTCTTCTGAACCACCACTACAATAGATAGCCAATCCAGGTATCTCACTTCCCTGATTAATCCAGCTTGCAGTAGGCGACCGACCTCCTAGACAATGATCTGATTCCTCATGGCTCCGCAATGTCATTGTTTCTACTATACTGGTTTAGCATTAGGGTTAACGTTGAGACTATGTTGGGTGATGGACGGATCGATGCCTGGCATATGCAGGTGACTCTAGGCAAATACATCTAAATTCAGTTGGAGAAAGGCAACCGACTCTTGTTTCTCTTCCTTTATTAGGCTTGTGTCGATGTAGGTCAGTTTCTTCGATCGCCCTGGAACAATGAAAACACTACAAGAAAATAAGTCTTTTACGACAGTTTTTTTTTAAATGGACCATTGTTTTTGGTTATAAAAAGTGCCTTTTAAAACAAACTTGCATGTACCATTTTAAAAAATAGAATTTTACAATGGACTCAATTAGCCTGTTTCAAAAGTGAACTTTTATAATGGACTGAACTAGCCTGTTTTAAAAGTTAAATTTGTTATAACAGTTCCCATTAGTCTCTTTAAAAAAATATGTATTTATAATGGGCTATTCGGCCCGTCTTAAATAGAGTACACAAATATTTTTCTTTTTTTGTGGCCAAGGGTTTTTAAATAAATGACCTTGTGTCGTATTATCAGCATCGAAATCCTCACTTAAAAAACACACATTTTCATCATATGCTCAGGGCTACCCCCATATACACTCATCCTTCATCAATCGCCTAAGGACCAACAACGTTGATGCCTACTGATCAATTAATCGATTAATTGGCTCGAACACGAATCGACAAAGAGGGCTTTCTATTGTACCAAAAATGCCTGATTTTCGCCCAAAAATATTGGATGGCGGTCGAACCCTAAGTTTGACCTATCTCCTCCCTGATCTTTGTTTTTCTTCTTTTTCTCCATCTCCTTTTCTCTTTTTTGTTATTGTTTTATTTGATTCTCCGATTGCGTTGAATTTTTTGTTTTAACCTCAGTACCTAACTTTATAATTTATTGATTTTGGTTAGAAAATTTCTTGTTTATGACGGCCTATTCGGTACTGGTTTTTATTTATTTCTTCATAGTGTCATCTTCTATTGTTTTTGCAGTTAATTGAATATATAAAATTGCCTCATATGTTATGCAATCTATTTCTTGTGTTATAAGGGCCCGTGACATTTATTTTTGTGTTGATTATTTGTTTAATTATTTTTTAAATAGCAAATTTCAGTGTACTTGTGCTTTTGTGTGGATTTTATTGATTATATGATCGAATTCTTGGCATATTTCTTGATTAGGCGCTTTTTGGATTTCAGTTTTAGAAATATGTATGAACCCTAGAAGAGAGATTGGGTGTTCAAGTGTGTGAATGGAGTCAAGTCTTAAAACACTCATTTCTACAAATAATGGAGATGAGAGATTGTACCTTTTTCATCCCTTTTTGATATTATTGATCAATAGAAATCATAATTTTGTGATGATGTTTGGCCTTCTAGTTTTTAGATGAAATAATTATACTCAAAATGATAATTTTTTCAACCTAAGGTTCGCTATATAACAACAATAAATAGTTAGTTAGAGGACGAATGATCTTGGAAAGGTGGAAAGGTAGATGAAGAAGCGTCCCTTACCATCTAATTTTGCAACAAAACCAATAGTTAATAAGAGCAAAATAATTAAAAAACAATAGGTTATTTTTCGTATTTCTACGGTTTTATGTTTCGTTGTTCCTTTGTTATCAGTTTTGTTTCCTGTTGTACATACCCAAAAATATAGATTGCCTATTTTTGTATTTTACTCTAGTTTTTGCAATCTATGCTATATAGAGTATGGGGTTTCCATTATATATATATATATATATATATATATATATATATGTTATATCAATTTCTTCTATTTGAATTATATCTATAGGGTATGTCTAATGCTACTAGTTTTTAGATTTTTTTCTATCAGTTTCTATTGTAGCACTGATTTATTGAAACTATTTAGCTATTGAAAATATTTAGAATTTTTTACTTTTCTTTGAACAAATTTGGGATTTTCTACATGTTGGTCAAGTGATATCACAAGTGGTGGTCATGAAATTTAGATTGTACATCTCTTTATAATATGTGTCTCTTATATGGGTGTTGATTTTTTTGTTATGTTTGTGACTGCTGGAATAGGGGAAAAAATCGGCTGCGGCAGATCACCACTTGTAATGGTGGTCAAATCTGAACCACACATCTATGATGTTGGAATTCCAAAATAATTATGATCACATCACCATGTGATTTGGTCCTTTGGATGAAGGGGTGGCCCACACTTGACTCTCTCACTTGTTAAAATCACTTGAGACGATTTGTACCTCTGGAATTGTGGTATTACTTTGGTCAAATTATTTTTTAATGGTTCGATTTGATTGTTAAATTTCAGTGCAACTTGTACTCTTGTTTGTTGGGAATTGATAAATGATATATCTTTTTGCTCTGTTATATGTTATATGTAGGAATAAAGATGAAAAGTTTATTATATCTATTTCTTTATTTATTAAATCATACATTGAGCCAAAACCTCAAACTAAGCCTATTTTGTTTTTCATCTTGTGTTTTTTTGTTTTTGATGTGCAAATTGGACTTCGGAATAACTGTAAAAGGATAAAAAAAAATTACTACATGATGGTAAGGTAACCATCAAATAGTTATTAGACAAACTTTGAAAACTTATTATTTTTAAAAGGCCATAGATATGTAATGAATAAACTATTATTATTATGTTTAATTCTGTATATGTATCAACTTACAGGTATTTGAGATCACTCCTTCATTAATGGAATGTTACACAAGATATGTGTTTGGCCTTGTGGAGCTGTTTTTCTCTCGAAGTAGTTTTTAGTATTGTGGATTGGATGTTTAACAAAAGAGATGTATGGTTGGAAAGGAGATGTGTGGTTGGATTTTTGCAATTCATTGCGCTAAACTTGATGTTGTTTTAACTAAATAGAATTGTAAGCACCCATTCAATTTTTTTAATATGTTTCAAGTATTTTATGCAGTGGAGGAAACTTTAGTTTATTTGAATGTGTTATTTTTAAGTAATTGATTTATGTTGTATGATGGTCAACACAGATGTATGGGTTATAAGATATTGAATACAGGTATTTAGAAAAAAATAAAAAAAAGTTAAGGCCGCTGTAATATGTTATTAAAGAATATTAAAGGATAAAAAAATATTTGGATAAAAAAGTGGCTTTTTAAGATAGTTAAAAATGACACTTTTTAAGATACACAATGTGCGTTCTAAAAAATGATATTTTTTAAGACACGCAAATGTCCGTTACAAAAAATAACACATTTTAAGACACGCAATGTTTGTTATAAAAAATAATACTTTTTAAGACACACAATGTCTGTTATAAAAAAAAGTCTAGTATTTATAACAGTGTATTAGAGAACAGACTGCTGAATGTGGTCATCGGGGGAGTTGCTGCTCTCGCCCCTACGGAGGGTTCATTCTGTAATTGCTACTTAACACCAGTGGATGACTCATCCGGAAAACGTCTCCTTGGGTTCTTTTGCCTTTTGAGGCTTCTCATTATGACTAGGTAACACTCCTTCACTGCTAGTTAGTCTCATTTGATGTCTATCATGATCTGGTGCAGTGTTGATGGAACTCTGTGCATTCGGTGAATCCAACTTATTCCCAAGAGGAGATTGTAAGACATCTTGACATCTACGACAACGAAGGTCTCATTGAGTGTGCGTCAAGCAACTGAATCCAACAATAGGGCTTTGTACGAGATTGATCTCTTAGGGATAGATTTCCAATTTTTGGAACGCCCATTTTGTGATGATGTTGGCGCTATTCCCTGGATCTATCATCACTCTCTTGATGAGGCAGTTTGCACAGGTAAGGTGACTACTAATTGCTCGTCGTGCAGGGTTGGATGCTGCGGAGAACATGATGCGTGCTTCCTATTGGCGATTGTGGACGACATTCACCTCGCCTACCCTTCTTAATTTCCGTGGCTGCCGCTACTATGACCTGCGAGATCCCTCGGTTTTGTCCCGAGCCTCTCCTTCGTGGACCATATGGATCACCCGTACCGATTAGTCGGGTGTGGAATTTTGGAGCAGGGGTTGCTCTGATTGCGAATGCTCTTCCATAACATAATCAAATAACATGCCTTATTAATTTATCTAGCGGGGTAGTTGTAGATGATCATGCCTTATTAATTTATCCAACCATTATTAGGTTATTTTTGCTTAATATTTTTTGGGGTTATTCCAGAAAGACAACATATGGACAACATTTTGGTAATAAAACAAAAATGATGTAGCGAAAGCGATATGGGTTCAACATGAAACCAAGATAACGACCATAAATCACGCACTCAAAAATATAAAGGGCAATTATCACAAAACACCCCATATACTTTCAATTTTATTCAAGCAACCCCATATACTATCCAATTATATCAATTACCCCCTATCCATCAATTTCAGGCTAATCAATTAACAGAAGTAGAAAATTACTAAAGTACCCTAATAATATGACGTAGTTTAAACAATATAGGGTAATTTTCACAAAATTCCACTATACTTTTAATTTTAATCAAATAACCACCCTGTAGTTTAAAAAAATCCTTATACTATCTAATTTTATCAATTACCCCGTTGCGTCAATTTAAAGCTTACTCTATTAATGTGGTGTCACATGAGCGGTACACGTGTGATTAGAAACTTATTTTATGCACAAAATGCCCTTCTATGCTATTTTATAATATAATTATGTAACATATGATGAAACTTTCTTTAGATATGTTTATATCCCCTCTCACTCAATTTTTCCAAATTTACAGCCATAAATGGAAAAGATTCATCTCCAAATTCACCGTCTATGCTCAAAAAAATTCTGATATATGCCTGGGTTTGAAATTAAATTAGAATTCAAGTTATTAAACAGAAAATATTTTAAGAAAACAACAAAACGCCAAACAAACAGGACAAACAGACTCTGTTCAAAACATAATAAAAACATGGAATACATGGCGGTGGTCGTGGTTGATGGAGGTGTTGCGCGTGATGGTGGTTCTCGGTGGAAGATGTCATTTCGCTGATTAGGATTTGTTAAAGATATTGATACTAAGGATAAGGGTAATATTAAAATTATTTATAACAACATTTATATATTTTTAATCGACATCATTTTAGAGGTTATTTTAGTAATTTTTCACTTCCGTTAATGAGGTTAGCCTGAAATTAACGAACATGAAAGTAATTGATAAAATTAGATAGTATTTGAGGGTTTTTGTAATTGCAGAAAGTTCTTTGATCAAATTTAAATGTACAGGGGGGTTTTGTGAAAATTATCCCAATATAGCATAGAGGGGCATTTTGGGAATAAAATAAAATTCAGATCACACATATGCCGAAATTTGAAAACTAATACAATAAAAAAAAACCTCGGACTACATGAAAACTAATTCCATATGAAATCTTAATTATATAAGAAAACCATTTAAAATAAAAACAATCTAAAAATACTAAAAGCAAAATTAAGTAATTAAATTCCTAAGAAAATTGTCCTATATTAGTATCCTCTACCTTTTAGAAAATAAGTTCACTTGTTCTGATTTTTAAAATTGGACAGCTATTTTGGAATACCTTAGGTTGAGAAAATAGACTATATAATACATATCAATATGATACAGTATCTTTTCAAAAATAAAATATGATACAGAGCATGGTTCGCAAAAACGGTTTCGGTTGGTGTAACGGTTTCGGTATCGGTGTAACGGAACCGGGTCAGTATCGGGGTTACGTAACGGTTTCGGTTATCGCAAGCGTGAATTTTTTAAAAACTCGCACATAATGGTAAAAATGTATTGTAAAAATATATTGATATGGTACTTTTGACAATATAACTAAACTTTGATAATTTTAAGTAAATTTTATATATTTTTTAAAGATATTTAGTACAAAAAATAATTTATTAATGAATTTAAATGTGTCGTCAATCTTCTTATGAGACTATTCATAATATTAATTTTAAACAAATAAATATTCAAATCATAAAAGATATAATTTTTTTTCAAACTAATCCATGGATTTCATGTTCCTGAAGGTACTTAAAGACAAATAATTGGGAGTTTTTGATAAATAAATGAAGGTACTTAAAGATTTGTGTATAAAATGACTTAATAACCCTCAATCTGTTTATTATATTTGATGAATATTCCCTGGTCTTGCCCAATGACTATATTGCCCTCTCTGCACCTCCAGGCTCCAACAGTTTCTTTTCAACCCAAATTCCATTTGACCCTATCCATCACTTCTGTATCTGTCGTAGCCCCACCACCATCCCACAACCCCTTCTTCCCCAACCACCGTTGTCGTCAACGCAACACACCGACGACCTCAGCGGAAACAATTCTTGACTGCGAATTTGGCCAAATACATATACATACATGTATATATATATATATTACGATACAAGAACAAGGGCAAGGCTGTGACGCTGCTCAATACCAACGTGCAGGACGCCACGGGGAAGGCCGCGGGATAGAACAGTTCGACGGGAATGACGTTGCTCAATTTCTTTTTTCTTTTTTTTTTTTTAAAAAAAAGTGAACCGGTTCAACCAAAACCGGTTCGGAGATATATCGGCCGGTTTACCGATATATCGGCTGGTTCCTAGCGAACCGGCCGGTTCGGATGTGAACCGGCCTACCCACCGATATATCGGGCTGAACCGGTTTCGGTTAAGCCCAATACCGTTGCGAACCGGCCGGTTTCGTTACGAACCGGCCGGTTCGGCGAACCATGATACAGAGTGAACCAAATATATAACATCTATATATGCCACATCTTTATAACAAATACACACACCAAAAATAAATAAAAATAAAAATAAAAAGGATAAATTACACTTTCACCCCCTATTATTAATATAAATTACACCTACACCCCTATGGTTATGCTAATTACACTTTCACCCCCGGAGTATGTGACATTTATACCCATATATTTTAATTTATTTTTAATTATAAAATATCTGACATGTTAAATTACTCATTTACCCCATTCTTTTCCACTTCTCCTATTTTCTTTTTGAATATGTGTTTATATATATATGCATATATATATGTAAGAACTGAAAAAAAAGGACTGATGAGAACCCTCCTACCCTATTTTATTTTATAACTTTTATTTATTTATTTATTATCTTTTGAAAATCAAGTAAAAAATTTCAATGAAATTGAAATTGATTTCTGCACAATTTATGTTTTTCGAGCTCACCTCTCTCCGCCTAGCCCTCAATATATATTGCAAATGAATATATATATATATATATATATATATATATATGACTTGATATGAATATATACATATACCGATATACATGTATATAAATATATATATGTATATTTTCAGTTCTAATATATACATATACATATATATATATATGAATATATATACACATATAAAATGAGAGTAAATTGGTCTTTTTACATCTTTATAGATGGACAAATAGGTCCTCACACATATTTAGTGGTAATTTAGTCATTTCACATCTCAAAATTTGATTGACAGATCAAAATGAAATAAATAAGAGGTGAAAATATAATTAGCAAAACTACTTGGGGTGCAGATGTAATTTACATTAACAGCAGGGATAAAAATATAATTTACCCTAAAAAAAATACACACATACATACATAATACATTACTGTACAACAATTTATCTAGTTTTTGGAACTCATTACTTGCTAATTAAATAAAAGATTGTCATCTAATATTGTACTTCTTCGTGTCAAAATCATGAGCTCTTCCACCAATGTTCTGGCTTTCCGATCAGAACGAGTGAACTTATTTTCTATTGGCTAATTTTAGGGACTTCACTATTTCGAAGACAAACCATGAACTGCACTCCTATATTTCGAAGTCAAACCATGAACTGCACTCCTATATTTTATGCCCAACTTGTTGAGAATGTATAGGTAGACCATTTGCTCACTTTGAAGAGGTTGACGAACACAGTATTCCCATTTGCCACCGACACTACACAGTACACAGTCTGTAGTACATGTGACTGCATTATCTATATATATATATATATATATACATATATATATATATATACATGGTGCGTATATTGTATGCATGGAACTTAAATACTGTCTGACTTGAATTTCCTATACAAAATGTCACGTCTCACTTAAAATATATAGGATAATTTGCAGAAACACTCCATGATGTCGGTCAATGTGATCGGTCAATATTGTTTTTGTAGAAACACCGGTAGGTTTGTTAAGTATTGCAATGACATCTTTTAAAAATACGAAATAACTTAAAATATCCTTTATTATATTACTTTGCAAATAAAATATCTAAGTTGCCCACAATCCCTAAACTCCAGTTCACCCACTACGCCAACCTTAATTTACTCTTATTATTTATATTTTAAGTATTTTTTATTTTTTATATAATTTTTCATTTTTATTTATTAAATAAATATAATTATCCATTTACTTAACATCTACACTAAATATTACACACAGAATGTATTAAATATTACTGGATTCAATTATAATATATTTACACCAATTAATACAAAAAATTCAACTTCCCACAAAAAACATTAATTATTATTATACCCCACTATACTTTTTTTTATATTGTTAATTTAAATAATAATACCGATTTATTTATTTTATATTTATACTTAAATGTTACAAAACTCTTTCGATATTCCCACTAAAATTAGGAACTATTATGAAATTATATTTAATAATAGATATAATTATATTGTCAAATTCCACTAAATTTTTTGATTGGCTATAGTATTTGAATTGTTAACAAGATTAACCACAAAAAAGAAGTTTATAGAAAAATAAATATGGCTTTAGTATTTGAAGTAATATATAGTTTAGTGAGATTTTGTAATAATTAATGTATTTTGTGGGAAACTAAAAATAATTTTGTATTAGTTGGTGCAAATATATTTTAATTAACTTTAATAATATTTCATACATTTTGTGTGTAACTTTTAGCGTAAATGTTAAGTAAATGAATAATTATATGTATTTAATAAATATAAATAAAAAGTTGTATAATTTTTTTTACTTAAAACGTAAATAACAAGAATAAATTAAAGTTGGTATAGTGGGTGAAATGTAAGGTTTAAAAAATAGAGGTAAGTTGGACATTTTATATGCAAATTAATATAATCAAGGGCAGTGAAGTCATTTCATGCTTCTAAGAGGGTGTCATTGTAATACTTTACAAACCTCAGAGGGTGTCTTTATTAAAAACAAATTGACCGACCACTAAGGGAAAATGACCCAAACCTTAAGGGTGTTAGTGCAAATTACCCAAATATATATTACCAGATGATTTTGACCTTTCTGGGAAAAAATAATAATAAAAAATCACCTTTCTCATGCAGTCTAAGCTCTAAAGGATAAATAGCAGTACTACCAGTTCTATATAGACATATCAAACAAGAACAAGAAGGTTAGGACTCAACTGAGACCTTCTCCCCACTTACCTTGTTGGTATTTCAATTTAAAATACTCTATGCAGTGGCGGAGCTAACATTCTATTTCAAGAGCGCCATAATACAACAATAAAATTAATCAAAAAATTTATTCAACTTCAAACTTGAACATATATTATAATTAAATAAAGAAAACTCTATACCATTGATGACGATTACAGTTACTTTCAACTGTTTTTCATCTTTTGAAAGCATTGGATGATAGCCTCGTTATCAATGCCCCGAAATATATCTCTTTCAATGTATACAACCAAGCTATCATTAAGAAATTGATCCCCCATCCATTTTCACAATATTTCATAGCAGAAAATGTCAATGGGTTTGTCTACTTGTCAATTTGATTTGATTATAATTTATACATATAACTCTGACTTGAGTTGAGTTGAGTTGATTATACTGTTATACATATATATATATATATATATATATATATATATATATGCATGGTTTGGGACTCAATGAGAATTGGGAGTTGATGGGTATAAATCCCTAGTATTAGATTAAGGGACTGAGTTTGTATAAACTTTCAATTCCAATTTATTTGTTTTAATTTTGGGCCTAAACTAACATAACTCGTTTTTTTTTTTTGGTTTTTGGTTATCGATCCCCTAAATGCATAAAAATTGATCATCATTTGGTTATGGAGCATATAAATTACATAGAAACCATCTTCCATAAGATTACCAATTCTAGAACCATGCATAACCCAAAACAAAAAAAAAAATTAAAGTAGAATGGTAAAACATAAATAAAGTAGAACGGTAAAGTATAACTATAAATGACAAAATTTCTGGCCCAGCAAAGTAAAAGGCCCAATGTTAAATGCCCAGTATACAAGCTATTTTGGGCCCACTAACATAGGTTTAAATACATCATAGAGGTCCATCAAGTCCGAATAATAAGTCCTATTAACTAAAGTTCGTAAACAAGGGGAACTTGGGGCTAAAGTTAAGGGCTTAATTAGAATAGAGATTGATGTTAATCAAATCCCTGAAATCAAAGGATTTGATCCTAATCTCAATGGGCTAAGACCCATCATCTCATGTATAAATATGGCCTTAGAGTCTCAATAAATGATATTCTCGAGTGTGTGCAAAAAACTGCATCTACACTTTGGCGTTCTCTGTGGGAACAAAGATTATTATCTTTTTCTCACCTCACAGATTCAATGTTCTCCCTTTCTTTTCTTTCTTCGATTTTTCTTTTCGAACCCTTTTTTAGGGTAATTATGGTGGTGGATACGAGGTCCTCCGTGGCTTTAGCCGAGGCAAGCAACGCTCAAGCTGCCCAGATTCTGGCAATCATGGAAATATTAGTGGAGGTGGAAAAAAGGAATGAAGTGTTAGAACGACAAAATGCAAAGCTCCGTTAGAGGCAAGGTCAAGTTCCAAATCCTGACAATCAAGGAGGCCAAGCTAATACCGCAAACAACGAAGGCCTGCTCCCAGATCCGCCACGCAATGATGGAAATCAGAACAAGCGATGGGAAGACACAGGCAGCATAGTAGCTGATGGTCAAGAAGAGGTCACTACCAAAGGCACAGGGATACCCCAATCCAGACTCAGCCCATAATGAAAGATCTGGAATATATGGCCGCCAAAATACAGAAGCAACTACTGGGAAGCATGAAATTCCAGACCCCCTCGATGAAAGATTTGGCGGCCCACGCTGCCTTTGACATGATTAGATCACCATTCACAGATGAGATAGATTAGGCCAAGTATCCGAAGAAGTTTAGGTTGTCAACCTTCACCCTTTATGATGGGACAAAAGATCCAACATATCACATCTACCAGTACCAGACCAAGATGACCGCATGGAAGAAAGATGAGGCACTGATGTGTAACATATTCCCCACCAGCCTAATTGATGCACCATTCATATGGTTCATGAAGCAACCCCCTGGGCCCATTGGAAGTTGGAGTAAGTTGTGCGAACTTTTTATAGCACAATATTATGACAATCATAGATAGAAGAAGACTATTTCCAGCCTATTTACCATAACCCAAGAGAAAGATGAAAGTCTCCAGGGTTTCTTGTCCAGATTCACTAGAGAAATGTCCTCCATCAATCAGTGTGACCAACTTTCAGCGGTAGAAGCATACAGGATGACCCTGATCCCATATACTAAATTCCACGCCTCTCTGGTAAAAAGGCCCCCGAGTAATATAGGGGAATTAAATTCCAAAGCTTAAGGTTACCTCTAAATTAAAGAAGAAGAAGAAGCGGTCAGGCGAAAAAGGGCCACCATGATTACCATCAAAGCTTGCACCAAAGATCGAATCAAGGAATAGAAGCCAACCCGTCAAGCTCCAGGCTCTTTATTAAACAAACCTATCAGCAAAAATCAAAAAAATGAGGACAAGGTGACTCCCCTTAAAGTAAGCCTGGGTAAACTCTACCTACAAAAAAAGAATAAGGGGATTTTCAGTCCCCATTTTCCCATGAGACAGCCCATGGAACAAAGAGATATGACAAAGCATTGCGCCTTTCATAGTGAGTATGGTCATCACACTAATGATTGCAGGAATCTGCGTAGACAGGTAGAAACAATGATTGTAAAAGGAGAACTAGCCGAATATGTAGCAAAAGATCCTCAGAATAATACTCAGGTGGGACAACCAGTACGAGTGATCCATTTAGTACAGGGTGGTGTTACACCTGAGGAGAGAAAGGGGGTCAAGAGGTCCCAGATGCGTCAGGCTCACAAACTCAGGAGGATTGACGAGATATGCCAAATTTATAACAGAAGGGAGGAGCCTCAAATCAGCTTCTCCGAAGCTAACCTAAAAAATGTGCAGATGCCACATGAAGATCCTTTGATCATATCGCTCTTAGTGTCCAATTGTTTGGTCAAAAGAGTTATGGTAGACCTTGGGAATAACACGAATATTTTGACCAAATGGGCCTTTGACAAACTCGGAGTGGATACCAACCAAATGCAACCCGCTAGAGTTCTTCTCGCCGGATTTGATGGACGACGGGTGGAGCCGATCGGGGTCATCCAACTACCTGTGTTAGCCGCGAGAAGGACACTCAGGGAAAACTTCGTAGTGGTGGACGTTAAGCCATCATACAATCTCCTTATGGGCAGAGGTTAGATTCACAGGATGCAAGGAGTACCTTCAACCCTCCATCAGGTAATGAGATGTATGGATCCCAATGGTGTGGACATGATTGATATCTCGGGGGATCAGGTAGCAACAAAGGAGTGCTATGCAGTATCGATAGAGAACCTCAATACATGAACTAAGCCAGACGAGGAGGTTCAAGAGAATTCCAAGCAGAAGGAAAAATAGCAATTACAGATTGACCCTTTTGAAGGGGGTCAAGAGACTCAGGTCACGATAGATCCGCTCCAAGAGGTGGATATCAGTCCCATTGGCGATGGCATAACTACGTTCATCGGGTTAGACCTGAAAACCGCTGAGAATGTAGACCTGATAAAGTTATTACAAGACAACATGGATATATTCGCCTGGTCACACCTGGATATGCCAGGCATAGATCCGTAAGTTGCACAACATAACCTGAACGTTGACCCTAAGGCCAGGCCCATCAAGCAGAGGCAGAGCCGCTTTGGGATATAAATGAATCAGATCATAGCCGAGGATGTCAGAAAGTTATTAGAGGTCGGGTTTATCAGGGAAGTCAAATATCCCATCTGGCTCTCTAATATAGTTGTTGTTAAGAAAAAAAATGGGAAATGGAGAGTCTGTATCGACTTCACTAATTTGAACAAGGCATGCCCGAAAGATTGATTCCTACTGCTAAAAATTGACTAGATGGTGGACGCTACAACAGGCTATGAAAGACTCTCATAAGAAGAAGGTACATTTTGTTATAAAGTAATGCCTTTTGGATTGAAAAATGCAAGTGCTACCTACCAAAGGCATGTAAAGAGGATCTTTGGTCACCTGATGGGCCATACAATAGAGGCATATATCAATAACACCGTGGTTAAAAGAAAAAGTATAAGAGATCACCTTCAGCACCTAATGGAGATATTCAAAACAGTCAGACTCTACGAAATGAGGCTTAATCCTTCCAAATGTTCATTCGGAGTTTCATCTGGATAGTTCATGGGTCATATTGTGAACAGAACTGGAATTGAGGCAAGTCCCTCTCAGGTCAAAGCTCTGATACAAACGGAAGACTCGAGGACACAGAAGGAAATCCAGACCCTCATGAAAGGGTATCGACGCTAAGCAGATTCATCTCCAGGCTCACAAATAAGTGCAATTCATTCTTCAAGGCCATTAAAGTAGGAAAAAGCAGTACCTGGGGACCAGAGCAAACCCGTGCACTCCAAAAATTAAAAGAGTATCTTGTGAGCCCTCTTGTGTTGATCCTCCCAGAGCCAGGAGAAAGGTTACATCTATACCTAGCAGTTTTTACTTCATCAACAAGCGCAACGTTGGTTAAAAAAGATAAAACTTGTCAGGCCCCCGTCTTCTACACCAGCAAGTCACTCACAGGCCCAGAGACAAGATACATTGCCATAAAATGAGTGATCCTATCATTAGTTAATGCCAAAAGAAGGCTCAGACATTATTTGAAACACACCCGATCGTTGTGCCTACATCATTTCCCACGAGGGCAATAATGTCCAAGCCTGACCTAACGGGCAGAATCACCAGATAGGCAATAGAGTTGGGAGTTTTTGACATCACATACATCCCTAGAACCGCTATCAAGGGACAGGCCCTAGTTGATTTCCTTTTAGATTCGGAACCAAAACTCGATCATTCAGAATCAGAAGAGCTAGAATGGAGTCTATTCATTGACGGGTCAGTAGGAATCACATAGGCTGGTCTAGGTCTGGAAGTCATAACGCCAGATGGTACAAAATTACACCATTCGGTACGATTGGAATTCCCAGCCTCCAATAACGAAGCTGAGTACGAAGCATTACTGGCATGACTCAAACTATGTCAGAGTCTTTAAGTAAAGCCCCTCAAAATATATAGTGATTCCCAACTTGTGGTAAATAGGTCAATGGGGAATACGAAGTTGGAACCATACAGATCCCTGGCTTATACAGAGCTCAATAACTTTGATCAATTCACCCTACAACAAGTTCCACGAAAAAATAATGAAGGCGCACACATATTGGCCAACATGGCGTCATCCAACACATAGGACCTGACTAGGGTAGCACCGATAGACTACCTGAAATTCCCCAATACGGAACAACCAAAGAGTGTCTGCATAATTCCATGGGAGCCCAGCTGGATGGATCCAATCGTATCTTATTTAAGAGATGGGACTCTGCCTGAAAATAAGCCCGAGGTAAGGAAAATCCGCATGAAGTCCACCAGGTATTCTTTGATTAATGGGAATTTATACCGTAAATCCTTTGGAGGGCCATACCTCAGATGCCTCACCCATTCTGAGGCCAGAGCCATTATGAAGAAAATACATGAAGGAACATGTGGAAACCACTCAGGAGGAAGGTCACTTGCTTACAAAGTACTAAACCAAGGCTACTTTTGGCCCTACCTCTCCCAGGACACAGAGACTTTTGTTAGAAGATGTCACAAGTGTCAGATCCACGGAGACAACATTCATCCCCCAACAGAGCTTCTTAGTCCTACATTTAACCCACACCCTTTTGCACAATGGGGGATTGATATTGTAGGACCTCTTCCACAAGCTCTAAAGGAGGTGAAATTGGCGTTGATAACTACGGATTACTTTACCAAATGGGTGGAGGTGGAATCATACTCAAAGATCATTCACAAGAATGTAATAAAGTTCAATTAGATACATATCATATGCCGTTTGGGGCCCCCAAGGTCATAATGATAGATAATGGCCTGGACTTAGAAAATAAGTGGACTAGGGCCTTCTGCGAGCAACATGGTATACAGCTCAAAACTTCTTCAGTTGGATACCCACAAGGAAATGGATAGGCTGAAAGAACGAAGAGGACTATTCTGGACAACCTCAAGAAGAAATTGGACGACACCATGGGGCTTTGGTCGGACAAGCTACCTGAAATCCTGTGGGCATACAGAACTACACCAAGATTTCCTACTAGAGAAACTCCATTCTCCATGACATATGGAGCCAAAGCTGTGATCCCAACAAAAAATGTGGTCCCAACCATCAGAAGCAAAAATTACAAGGAGGGTCAAAACAATCAGAATCTAACACATGCTCTCAATACTCTAGAAGAAAAGCGTGATAAGGCAACTACCAAATTGGTTAAGTATCATCAAAGGATAAGAAGAAGCTACAACCAGAGAGTAAAGACACGTGAATTCCAAGTAAGCAACATGGTGCTCAAAAAGAAGATTGGAATTATAGGAAAGCTTCGAGAAAATTAGGAAGAACCTTATACTGTGACGGAAATCATTGGCAAGGGGGATTACCGACTAAGGAATTCTAATGGGCGCATGGAACCAAATTCCCAAAATGCCTCCAGATTGAAGATGTATTATCCTTAGTTAGATTCCCAGTTCTTTAAATTTGGCATATGCAATTCATGCCCACATTGTTTATTATTATTTTTTTGATTCAATGAATAAAAGAGGCTGGAGCCTGAGTGTTCGTCTTCTCAAAATACATATTTTAGCAAACAATTAACAAGGTATTTTATTATAAAAATGGCAGAGGCGTATGCTTGGCCCATTCAAAAGACAAATTTATTCCTTAAGTTATGAAAATGGCATAGGCATATGCCTGGCCCATTCAAAAGAGGAATTTATTCCTTAAGCTATAAAATGACAGAGGCATATGCCTGACCCATTTAAAAGAGAAATTTATTCCTTAAGCTATAAAAATGACAGAGGCATATGCCTGACCCATTCAAAAGAGGAATTTATTCCCAAATTATAAAAATGGCAGAGGCATATACTTGACCCATTCAAAAGAGGAATTTATTCCTTAAATTATAAAATGGCAGAGACATATGCCTAGCCCATTCAAAAGAGGAATTTATTCCCAAATTATAAAAATGGCAGAGGCATATGCCTGGCCAAATAAAAAAAGGAATTTATTCCTAAGTTATAAAAATCAGAGGTATGTGCCTGAGCCAACTCAAGGGAACTTTTATTCCTATAGTTAAATCAACCAAAAGCTTGTTTGCCAGAGGCATACACATACTGATGAAACAAATATCAGTTAAGACATACAAACTTTGATATATTCAAAATAAATTAAACAAAAGAAAGAAAAAATTTCATTAAAATGAAATATGTAAATTTGACTAATCGGCAACAAAAGTCCAGGGGTAGTTACAAAATTTTGCCAAAGGCGCTACAAATATCCAGAGACAGGTCTGATAAAATAAATTAAAAGAAAGAGGGGAGATTGCTCCTAATAAGGGAAATGATAGTGCCACGAATGAGATACATTGCAACTCAAGACAAGAACAAGATCCATATTGTGGCCCTATCAACATCCCTTACACTTCAAGAAGGAGGAGGGGCTGGAGCCTTTGAGCCTTGAAGGTCAGCATGGGCATTCCCAACAAGGAACTTGGAGAAGAGCTCATTAGCTGGACTTGGGTATGGAGCATCATAGGGAGCCTTTACACCAAGATGCACATCCATGTCCTCAGGGTTTGCAGGCTTTCTCTGCGCAGGCTCCTTCAGAGCAGTTTCAAAACCATTGCGCCAGAACTGGCCAGGAACGCAATTGTTGAAGATCTTATAGCGCGAGTGCATGGCCAACCCCCCTTGGCAACACATCTCCAACTCATAATGAGTGAGGGACATCCGATACTAAAGATCTTCAATCTCAGAATTTGCCTTAGCCCTGCTCTTTTTAAAAGAACATTCTCCTCTTCAAAGAAGCAACCTCCTTGACCAAGAGGGTCTCCCTCTTATCTGCCAAGGCTAGGGCGGCTTTGAGGCGCGTTAGTTCACCAGTCTGATGGGCCAGTTCATCAGCATGGGTTTGGCGAGTATAGTACTAAGTCCCCACAGTAAAAAGGCCTGAGAAAAACACAAGGAAAAAATGGTTAGAACACCAAAACAGAAAGTAATCCCCAATCAAGAAAGGAAAAGGGGGGGGGGGGGGGTGGGGCGGGGGGGGGAGAAGGGAGCAAAGCATGATAAAAATAAACACACAGGAAAAATGTACCCTCATCATCATGTCCATCACCCTATCTGGCAACTCGAGACCATCAAGGGCTTTGAAGGCATCCAAGTCCTCCCTACTTCAGAGGGACTTGGCCCTATCTGTCATTGCAGCCATAGTAGTGGGGAGAGAGAAATCCCCCCCATCCTCTCCAGCTTTTCCTTTCAATTTTTGCCTCTTAGAGGACCTCTCTTCAGTGGAAGGATGAGTATGGGAGGGACTAGGCTGGGGCAAGGAAGGGGCAGGGGACTGGACAACAACAGACCCAGCCGCTGTAACAGACCCATACACTATAGCAGTCCCAGACGCTGGGGCTGCAGTTATAACTCAAGAAGAGGTCTCCTCAGTATCAGGATTGGGGGTACCATCTGGATTGGCATAAAAAAGATTGGGGTGGGTCAAGTGAAACATATCTACAGAGGCTCCTAGTCTGGAAATGTACTACAAATTACCAGGAGTCAAAAGGTCCATACAGTCAAGATGCTCAGACCAAAGTTTACTCCTCAAAAGCTTGACCCTTTTATAAACCTTACTAAAAAGAAGACCCTTTGCTACTGACGCCAAAAGACTCAAAAATATATTTAGCCCTATGGAGGTCACAATCATGGCACAGGCAGGAAACTGAGTGTCCATGAAGAAACTTATAAGGGCTGAATTTTCCAGGACCGAAAACACTAGGGATAGAAATGAGCCAGAGTGAGGATAAAATGAGGGACCCTTGATGAGGACCATCCTCTCCTTCCATCCCTTTTCATAATCAATTTTTCCCTCACAAATCTGTCTGTCTTTAAAAGGGTAAAACATGAACTCCCTAAGAAATTAGAGATCTCCAGAACCTGATAGCACAAAATGAGGTCATCAAATCTCAGATGCAGTCTATAGTCGCGGTTTGCTAGGATTAACATGGAAACGATTCGAAAGAAATTGGGGTTAACTTGCAAATGGGCTAACCCCAAAGTGAAAAATATGAAGTGAAAGAGGGGGGAAGGGGAAACCTAACCAATTTCACTTGGTTATAGTACATAAGAAGGTCGTGAGGACCAACACCTTCACCCTGGGTAAAATCTAATTCAGGGTTGTAGGCCTTAAACTTCACGCCAGAAGGAGGTTTGACTAGTTTTCTAAGATATTTAATATTTGGGGTTTTGCGAAGATTAGCAGGAAGTTTATCTAGGTTATAAGGGGGGAGTTTCTCGATGTCGTCGGCCCTTTCATCTTCCTGAGGAAGTACCAGAAGTTCCTCGGTACGACTCTCTACAGAATCTCCACGAGGCAGATAAGTTAATTCCTCGCTAGCAGAACTGGCATGTGACTCAGACATTTTGGGAGAGAATAAGAGGAAGCGTTAAAAACACTTACTGAGATAAAAGGAAAAGACCGCTGGAGTTGTTTCCCGGAAAAAGCTTCAGCAAACGAGACCTAAAAAAACAAGAAATTGCTGAGAACAAGGATGAAAGATTCTTACTCAAGAGATTTTTGTAACAGTGAAAATCTCAAGTGTTAGGTGAAGATGTTATTTATAAGAGATGAGACGGGTGTCCAAACGACGCATTTAATGAAGACTGAGGTGTTAGGACTTTTCAAGGCCAAATTGTCGCGTCGTTTGAGGGAATCAGCCGTCGAATTCAATTCTAAAAGCGCACACAATCAAGGTCATGATTACCATGACGTCAACACCAACCCATGAACGACTATACTTATATATGTGTATATATAACTTAAAATGGAAGGGTACTTTGTAGAAAAACCTAACATTTGGATCAGGTCCAATACACACTGGCCCAAATCCAAAGGGGCTAGTGTAAATGACAAAATTCCTAGCCCAACAAAGTGAAAGACTCCATATTAAGTGCCCAACATACAAGCTGTCTTGGGCCCATTAAGATAGGTTTAAATACATCTTAGAGGTCCATCAAGTCTGAATAATAAGTCCTGTTAACTAAAGCCCATAAACAAGAAGAACTTGAGGCTAAAGTTAAGGGCTTAATTTGAATAAAGATTGATGTTAATCAAATTCTTGAAATCAAGGGATTTGATCATAATCTCAATGGACTAAAACCAATCATCTCATGTATAAATATAGCCTTAGAGCCTCAATAAAGGATATTCTCGAGTTGGCACGAAGCCAGGAAATTTTGTGAATGGGGGCAAAGAGAGGTAATAAGCCTAATTTTTTCAAAATTGAATGGGGTTAATTGTCAATTTTTGTTTATATTTTCTTCAAAATACAGAAATTATCAGTAAAAAATACAAAAAAAATAAAAAATTGAATGGGGGCAACTGCCTCCGTGCATGTTCTCGAGTGTGTGCAAAAACCTCCATCTACAATAACATTTTGAGAATGTGTTTTTGAAGAGTAATCCTACCCTTGACAATTGGGTGCAAGGCGAATCACGCGTCTTATTTTATATCCAACTTTCACATAGTCGAGAGTCGTATATCCTAAAATTTATTGTATTTCTTTTCACATTAAAGTTTAAAGGGTAAATAACATTAAACCACCCTCAACTATACTTTCTCTCTCAACTAACCCCCCTCAACTATGTTTTTGACTGTAAACCCCCCAAACTATAATGATTGTTACAATTCAGTCACTCCCGTCATAACGCCGTTAGTTAAATTTAGGATAATTTGTACTCAGATCCCCTAAAGTTTAGGTCAATTGCACTCACCCCCTGAGATTTTATTTTCCTTGCAATGACACCTCCTGAAGGGGTTAAGACCCCATGAAATGACTCTTGTGCCCTTGCTTTAGTGTAAAAGGTATGTTGGCTAAATTAATGGAGCAAACAACCCTTGTATATTAAGTTCAATTTGAATTTTTTTTTAAGTAATTTGGATACAAGGATTTTTGAAATAAGGATATCTATAACATATAGGTAGACATAAGGATCACTAATTACAAATAAGTAAACTTTTACATTTAAATTACTAATACATCAACTTAACTAAACTAATTACAAATGGGTCAACTTTTTTGTTTAAAGACTCAAATACTCCCAAAAAACTCCAATCTTCTTTTTCTTCTTCTCTCCCATTCCAAAATTCCCAAACACTCAAAAATAAAAATAAAATATTTCAGAAAAAATATAAATATTTTGAAAAAATTAAAATATTTTTGAAAAAATAAAATATTTCGAAAAAAAATGAGGAAAAAAATATTTCGAGAAAAAAAATATTTTGAAAAAATAAAATATTTCAAAAAAATGAGGAAAAATATTTTATGACATGCATTCAAAGCAATTCATAGGAATCGAGTAAAGCAATTCATACTAAACAAGTAAGATTCAAATTATGTCCACTGTCATATTGAAATAAATTATCTAAATATAACTCACCTAAGATTTATTACTTTTTAAGACACCAAATTTCAAAACAAATTCAACTTAATCAACTCGTTCTTGATACTTCTTGACACACTTGACTCCAAAATATTGCATTGTAATCACCAAGAGGTCTAAAGTTTGAATACATTTCGTTGAAAAGAAGAAAAAAAAAGTGAAAAATAAATAAACAAAAATATTTCAAAATATTTTATTTTTCCAAAAATGTTTTATTTTTTTGAAATATTTTATTTTTCCAGAAATATTTTATATTTTCAAAAAAAAAAATTTCCTCATTTTTTTGAAATATTTTATTTTTCCAAAAATATTTTATTTTTTCAAATTTTTTTTTCCCAAAATATTTTTTCCTCATTTTGTTTTCGAAATATTTTATTTTTCCATAAAAATTTTAATGACACCCCCTAAAGGGGTTAATACCCCATTAAATGACTCTTGTGCCCTTGCTTTCAAGGGGTGTCATTGTAAGGAAAATGAAATCTCAAGGGATGAGTGCAATTGACCAAAATTTCAGGGGATCTGAGTACAAATTATCCTAAATTTAACTAACGGCGTTATGACGTAAGAGACTAAATTGTAACAATTTCATAGTTGAGGGACCGTCACTTAGTTAAGGGGGGTTAGTTGGGAGAGAGAGTATAATTGAGGGGGGTTTAATGCTATTTACCCAAGTTTAAATTGTATATATACATTTTGGGTTAGATCATTCATATGGTGTTGGATTGAGTGCGCAGTCACATTCCAGTACATTTAATAAGCTCCCCAATAATGCAAATGGAGGGACCACCATTACCTCATGATGGGTATATCTGCAGCATAAGTGCATGTTCCCATCTCAAGCCAGTTGTTTTCGTTTGGGTACATAATTCAAACGGTTAAACTTGTTTGCAGATCCACATCTAAATGAAACAATTGGTAAATATGATGAATTAATTTCAACCAATAACTGAATAAAATGCACACCATGTGTTTCGATCACTATCATGCTTCTTTTAGATATTGATCGAAAATATTACGTGATAATATCAGAGAATACTCGATATCTCCTCCCACACCGGAATATTGGGGGTAATTAAGGATTAGAGTCATATATATATATATATATATGGGCAAAATAATTATATTAGCCTATCTTTTCTTTTATTGGTTAATGCGACAAGTATGTTGGTCATGTTCATTACCATAACCTCGTTTACCCAACATATTTCACTGCTTTTAGCAAAAGTTCTTGTTTATTGTGACTGATTATAACACATTGTCACGTAAAGCTTGTACAAATCAAATAAACAATGTAAATAAAGGCCATAAGATTTATTTATTTATTTTAATCTATAGATAATGCGTGTCATTTTACTCGCACAATGTTTTGCGTAAATTTTCAGTGCAAAATGACCAAAACCTTCACAATCTGTGGTGACCAAAGCATCTGTCCGATACAAGAATATTCGATATTTGTATCACCAATCAAACGCTCACGTTCTTACATGCAACATGTGGGGCCCATACCTCCTTTTCTACACCTAAATTCAATACAAGGGCAGCCTGGAATTTTCGTGCATATATATGACCATATATTTCTTGTGTGTTTGTAAGTTGTGACCTCCACCATGTATAATTATTTGTTTCCCATATTGCCCTCCCCTATCCTCCCCAGAAATACAAGCCGTGTAATTGCGCTTAAGTAACTTAAATTCCGAGTCTATCTCCTAAGTAATTCCCAAGCTTCATGACATACCCTAATTAAATCACTCTCCATCATATATATTTTAATTATTTATATATATATATATCCTGAAATATAACAAAATTTGATTTACTGCAAAAATTAAAATATTGATTGTATAATTTCTCTAATGTGTCTATATGATGTATGTTGTCTGACACTAAATTATAAAAGAGAAGAAATTAAAACTTTATTTCCTATGTAAAAGGTGTTACGTAAAACACAAAATTTTAATTCTTTAAATGGCGTATAATTTTTTTAATATTAGGTGAATTCTTTCTCACTCAAAAGGTACATACTTATTGTGTTTCACCAACAAACAAAAATAAAACATTGTTAAAGTTTTCTTAGGATCCATTTAAGTGCGCGGATTTGGAATTGAAATTGGAATATCATGATATCTCAATTTCATAAATACAATTCCAAATACATTGTTTAGATGTGTATTGGAATTCAAGTATAATTGGAATTCAATTTCAAAGTCAACCCAATTTAAATGTACAACATCATAACTTTAAAATAAAAATAGACAATATAGATATATATATAGATAAGTATACAAGTATAAGTATTTATATATATACATGTGTATGTATGTGTGTATATACATGTATGTATGTCAATGTGTATATATGCATGAATTTATATGTATGTGTTTGTATATATATATATGTGTGTGGTTATATATTTGTGTGTAGGTGTATTCATATTTGTATATATATGCATCTATGAGTTCATATATATATACATACGTATATTTAAATGTGTATATATATTTATATATATAAGCGTGTTTATATATATTTGTATATATATAAGTGTGTGTGTATATATATAGGCGTATGTATATATATAGATATTTATGTATATGTATGTATGTTGGTGGTTGTGAAAAAAATTATTCTTAGAGAGAGAATATTTAGAGGGTCAATGGTTGAAGAAGATGTGAAATTAAAAATCACAACTTCTCTTTGTGGAATTGAAATTGCATTTCAATTTCAATTTCAAAGTATTTTATTACATTCAAATAATGAATTTGGAATTGGAGCCTCTAATTCCAATTCCAGATCCCATACCACCCTTATTAAAATTGTAATTTGTAAATCACATCAATGAGAATGGTGTTTGGTATAAATATATCTCCCAACAATAGTTTTGTGAGAAAATTGAGGACGATCCATGGGCAAAGTTGTACATTTACTTCCTAGCCAGAGAATTACATCAAATTACAAGCAAGCTAAATTTCCAGTTCTACCCTTTGTTGTTATATAAAAAGCTTATAACAAAACAACATACTATCATTTATTGCTCTTATTGTTCAAAGATCCAGCAGAAGAAGACTCACTCTGCTTCCCAATCCTCAAGATGGAGAGAAGGGTCTCTCCAATCTCCACTCTTCTCTATATTGCAGCTATTATAGCTTTCCTTTGTTCATCATCTGAAGCAGCTGAGTCAAAAGGTTCATTCACAGACAATTTTGACATAATGTGGTCTGAAGACCATTTTAAGACCTCTGCGGATGGGCAGATCTGGTATCTATCCTTAGACAATAAAACAGGTACATATAACACAAGTATCAATAATAATGTATACATATATACATGTAATATATATCTTGCATTTTATTGAATATCTTTATGTTCATAACTTCATATATTGATTTCTTATAAAAATGTTGAATAGGCTGTGGGTTCCAAACGAAGCAGAGGTACAGATTCGGGTGGTTTAGCATGAAGCTCAAGTTGGTGGGAGGCGACTCTGCCGGTGTTGTCACAGCTTATTATGTAAGGATTTTTGTTTTGTTTGGATTCACTTTTCAAAATCTATTTTTGTCTTTGTTTTTGACAAAAAATTTTAAAGAGTTTTTGGATTTTCATTTTTAAAAAGTTAGGCTATCAGCTTTTCAAAATTACTTTTCCATCTTTTGTTGTTCTGTGTAAAAGAAGAAGCACAATGTTATATATATAAATACAGATTTAGATCATGAAAATCAATCAGTTAATGTGATTCTTATAGTAATGATTTTGTATATATATATATATATATATATATATATAAGGATTGATATAATGCCAAATTTTGATTCTTCTTTTATTGTAGATGTGCACGGAAAATGGGGCAGGGCCGACGAGGGACGAGGTAGATTTTGAGTTTTTGGGGAATAGAACAGGGCAGCCCTACCTGATACAGACCAATATATACAAAAATGGGACTGGGAATCGTGAGATGAGGCACATGCTTTGGTTTGATCCCACTGAGGACTTCCACACCTATTCTGTTCTTTGGAACAACCATCAAATTGTGTAAGTTCTATATGCTCCTTTACAAATTCTCTTTTTATATATGGGAAAAATGTTACATCCTCCCTTCCAATTTATTTGTCTACTTTTTTTATTTTACTTATTTTAAATTAGTTGTCAATTTCGAATCTCAATATAATATTATCACATACTTTTCCAAATTATTCATTTTCACTAAATTCAAAAGGTAATAGACCCAATAAAAAACATACTTTAATTATATATGTTGTGGGCAAAATTGAAAAATAAAATAAAATAAAAAATTCATTAACTTTTCCAGTACAAGTAAAAAGTGACGGAGGGAATACTTAATTTATCACCCACTACTATAATTTTTTATTTTCTTTTGAAAGTAACTACTCCTTCCGTCCCAATTTAAGTGTTCACTTTTATGTTTTCTCCATCCCAAAATAAGTATCCAATTTTGAAAAATCAAAGTACTTTATTTTGTCACTTTACCAATTTAATATTATGGACCCAACTATGAATAAAATTGACAATTTATATACTACTCATATAATAAAAAATACTAAAAATTATTCCGTTAAAAAATTGAATTTCCCAAAATAAACACCTGGACAGATGGAGTATAAGTTAAAAGATATCTCCTCAAAATTTTAAAGGAATATGTGAGAGCATATATACATGGTATAGAAGCACTATATATTCAAGTATCCAAACATTATAATGGTATAGAAGCACTATATATTCAAGTATCCAAACATTATAATGATCAAATCACTTTGTGACAACATTAAACAGGCCCATATTCATATGCCCTAATTTATGGGCCCATATCCATGTCATTGGCTTATTTACAAACTTCACTGGGCCACCCTCAGTCCTAGTTGGTTCTGGCACTAATGGTAGTGGCCTAGTGGGGACTCTATCTCTCTCTCTCCTTTTCTTTTTTCCTTTTTTTATATGGTTTTTTTAATGGGTCAGATTTTGTCTTAATTGATAGTAAACCACCTAGCTCATTGGTGCAATTGGTGCATTTTTAGTGAAGACATCAACATAAAAATCTCTGACCATTCAAGTCGTTGTAGACATTCTAGCATTGAGTCAGAACTATTATAGACAGTTGGCTAATACCTTTTTTTGGGTAAATAAATATATATACACCAAAAGGCAGATAAAAACACTAACTCACTTATATAAATAACTTACTTTAATTCATTGATTCGCTGAAAAAGATATGGTTCGGTTTGGTAACATTTTCTTGAAGGTGCGGATACAATTACACTCACTATATTCATCGGTTATTCACTTTTAATATTTAATATTGACCGCGACCGAAGTTGATATTATGATAGCCGTACTTCAATCTTTTTTTGAAAAAAAGATACTATTGTATCACAAAGTAAATTTTAATTTAACAAACTAAATTATAAACTTGCATATGAAAAACAGGTTTTTCGTGGACAAGGTTCCCGTAAGAGTATTCAAGAATGCAAATTACGCGAATAATTTCTTCCCCAACGAGAAGCCAATGTACTTATTCTCGAGCATATGGAACGCGGACGACTGGGCCACAAGAGGCGGGCTCGAGAAAACGGATTGGAAGAATGCACCATTTGTGTCCTCCTACAAGGACTTCAGTGTGGATGGTTGCCAATGGGAGGACCCTTACCCTGACTGTGTATCAACCACCACCCAAAACTGGTGGGATCAATATGATGCTTGGCACCTCTCGGATGACCAGAAAATGGACTTTGCTTGGGTCGAGAGAAACCTTGTTATATATGATTATTGCAAGGACACTGAGAGATTCCCAACATTGCCCGAGGAGTGTTCATTGAGTCCATGGGATTGATGGTGATAAACATGAGACAATTTTTTATAATTTTTTATTCTATATAAGTAGTATAATTTTTTGAATCATATGTCTTTATTTTTTGTTTGTAATTAGTTGTCGATTGAATCTTGAATCCTATGTCGCATTTTTGGTGGCATGACACGTGACGAAAATGGCTGTCAAAAACCAATATTGTATTGGATTATAAATTGAAAATTTATTTCATTCACTTATATTGAATATCATTTTCGGTTTTCCGTTTATTGGGAAACATATCTATAATACCCCTGTATTTTTTTATGGTTATTATCATAAAACTCCCTCAAGTTTTCAAAATTATTAAATATTCCTTGTCCTATCAACAAATTCTTTACAATTTTCAACTTAAGTAATGATTAACTTCATTTACACCTCCATGAAATTTATTTTTATTTCAATATGATCCCATGAGATTTATTTTTATTTCAATATAATCTCATGAGGTTTGTATATCTTCATTTATACCTTTTATTTTATCTGACACACGTCATTTACACCCCCTAATACCACTTTCAAGTCAATCAAGCCTGACATAACTCAAAAAAATATATTTAATACCTATACTACTCCTGAAGTTGTTGTTTGAAAACAAAGACTACTAATAACTTATTTTAATTTATCAATTTCATCCCTTTGTATAATTTTATTGCATATTGTTATTTTGGGGCCAATTTCATTTGCTTTTGCGCCAATTTGTTACTCTATTTTATCAGTTTCACCCCCTTTCAATATGTAACATCACTCCATCTACTTACTTTATTTTATCAGTTTGACAATAGAACTTAATCAAACATAGAATTGAAATTTTAATTGTTTTCCACACTGAAAAATAACACAAGCAGAATCTAGAGAACAACAATAATGCCTACTTTTCATCCCATTTTCCCGAATACCAAACAAAAAGTCAAAATTATCTACTCCTTTTGCATTTGCTGTCCAAAATTACACAATCAGAAAAAAAATTCAAATTTACAAAGAAGAAATAGAAGAACTGACGGATGAGCGATGAAAGATTGCTTGGAAGTGTCCCACCGGAAAGGGCAGACACCAAACTGAACAACAATGAACTTCTCAGTGGAGTCTTTGGCCTTGAGATAACGGATATCAGAGCGATCAAACTCGAAGGACTCCCGCCAAGGAGCGTTGGTGACTCCAGTCATCTCGAGGTTGATGGAGACGAAGTCGGCGTCGTAGACGTGGCGTTGAAGATTCGGCGAGAGCCGACTCGAAGTTGGTTTTGGTGACATTTTTTAGCGCGAGTGGTGGTGTAACATCCTGTGTCATTTTCCTTTTTCCTAAAATTATTTTCCGATTTAATTTCGGTTGTGATGTCACTTGTTCATGACGTCATAGTTATTCTTGGTATTTCGCGTGTAAATTTTTCGCGTTGCGTTTTGATTCGACTGAGCGACTTTACAATTTAATCTTGACGACTTCAAGAATTCTTGTTCCTGACTACGCGGTTCTGTTTCGACGTTTAGCATTAGTGTTTCGACTGGGTGGCGACACATTCTGTTGTACGATGTTTAAGGTTCCGACTCGATTGTTTCGTTACGCCATAAGTACTTTTAGGGATTCGACGTGACTCACATTATTTTATTTTCTTGATGTTTCGGTAGTTGGGTTTTATACCTCGAATTATTTATTTTAGGTTATCTCAGTTATAGGGCGTCCCATTTATTTTTTGGACTCGCGTGATTTAATTTCGAGGCTCCCGATATATTTTTAGGATTTATTGGACATATATATTATTCATGGGGAATTATATATATGTGGGTGTTTATATATATATATTTATTTTGGATAAATATATATGAAATATATATATATATAGACATATCGGTATTGAGAGAGAGCCGACCTTCGTTCTTTTTCTCCTTCGCGATACCACCTTCCTCTTTATCACGCACCACCAGGGCTTCTTCACCTTCATCACCTCATTGCTGGCTAGAGAGAGAGGAAGGAGTCGGACATGGAAGGCTGGAGGTCGTGCGCAGAGGCGCGACCTGTTGGTGTTGGGTTGCCGGAAACAAAGCGGAGACGGCGACGTGTAGGGGAGGTGGCGCGACAGTGGGTGACGCGGTTGCAGGTGGTGGCTCGCGCACAGTAACAGTTCGCGCGAGTAGGGCCATTTCGGCCGGAACTTCGACTAATTTTTTAGTCAACTTCCCGAGCTTCGTTTGGGGCAATTTTCGGAGGGTAGTTTCGTCTCAATACTAGATACGACATACTAAAATTTCGTATATTTTTGTTGAGTGGTTTGCCCAAAAATTTGATTTATAGATTCGAATTTTTATTTGGGTTATTTTAGATTTATTCAAATTTATTAACCTATTGCTAATGGGTTACGTATATATCGTATAGGTCGTCGAGGTGGACGTTTTGGTATATTCGAATTAATTTTTGGATGACTTTGGTCGGCGGGTCCCATATTTAGGCATCAACATTGTTAATGGTGGGGTCGTTTCGGGGCTGTTTTGTAAGCATAAATTTAGAGGTGGGAAAAATATTTTTAGTGCTATATCATTTGTTATTGTTTAGATATGAGAGCTATTATTTTAATTTAGATATATTTATTTGTGAATATAAAATATGTCTATATACGAGTTAGAAGCGAAGCAAGAGATATAAATTAATTTGAGAAAATTAAATAAATATTTTCCCTGCTAAATTAAATACCTATTTGAATTGAATGAGAGTCGGTGACCTAGAAATTCCTTGAGAATTATAGTTGGTTAGTGGAATTGTAAATGTTGGACCGAACTTAGAACGTGATTTAGTTTCCCCTTTTCATTGTGTTTACGAAATTAAAACATGTTAGTGGATAGGTGGCAGTGAGGGACGTGAACTTAGACGTTATTCTAGTTCCCCTTATGATTTGTAGATTGTTGCTTAAATGAAATTAAGAGCATATTAAAGGGGATGAAATGGATGTAATTGTGAATAAATGTTTCAATTGAAATAAAAACATGTTAAAAGAAATAAAATTGATATTCTCATGGATTATTGCTTTAGTGATTTAAAAGTATGTTGGAGAATATTTTCATAAATATGATGTATTACATATTTATGTTAATACATGATTTTTATTTAGGCCCTGTATCCATATTGAGTACACTGTGTCGTGTCGAGTACATAGGTGTTGGTCTATGTGGGTCCTGTAAACATGTGTGGGTTTGACTAGTGTTGAATAGTTGAATGTTTTCATAAATATGATGTGATACATATTTGTGTTGATTTGTGTCGGATCATCGTAACAACTGGCCAGGGGTGTTTCTCGCTCCACGAAACTAATCTTCCAAGAAATTGAGACGCTAGGGGAGGACTTGTTCCAATCCTAGGTTCACGACCGCGTCATGTTTGACAATCTTCCTTGTTAAAAGTGTGAAGTGTAAAAAGTACTTGGGAATAAGCGGTACGATAAATCTACTTTCATTCATGAGAAAAAGTGAAGTGTTAGAGAATGATCCTGTTGACCCTTAGAGTAGGGTGTGTGGTTGTGTGTGTACCACAGGTGGTGTTGAGTCACATTGTATTTGTGTAGCATTTATGTGATTCTATTTGACATGTTGATCATGATATTATTGCATGCGATGTTATAGCAGGTTTATTATGTGATATTATCACTTATGGTTTGTGGAGCATATTGATTATGAATATTGCGAAATAAATTAATATTTTTATAAAATGCTCAACTGAAAATGGAACATGAAAATATGATTTACATGCAATAATTATTAAAGTATAATGAAATGTAAATTCTTATACTTGTAATTATGTACTTTTATGCCCTTGGAGGGTTAAATATATTGATGTCGTGACCTCTTTGGGGTGTTGAGGTTAGTGATGGACTATAGAGTCGATTTTGAGTTGAGGCCTTCGAATGAGGCGGTTGATGGTTTTGTGATCGTGATTGGTTGTGTGACCTCTTTAGAGAGTTGAGGTCAGGAATTGATTTTAGTATCAATTGTGATTTGAGGTCTTAAAGAAGGCGGGTGATGAGATTGTAGACTTAGTTGATTGTGTAGTATCAATTGTGAGTTGAGGCCTTAGAGAAGGCGGGTGATGAGATTGTAAACCTAGTTGATTGTGTAGTATCAACGGTGGGTTGAGACCTTTGAGAAGACGGGTAATAGTCTTGTGGTCTTGGTTGGTTGCGTAATATTGACCAAATAGAAGTTTCTTTCACACTTAGAGGAATGTATCATTTCTCGTACTTTTGAGGTTATGAGTTGGTTAGACGAGGTTATGATTGAACATGTCTGGTTGCGTGACAATGGTCTCTTGATTCTGTTAGTGATCTAGAGAGATGGTATCAGATGTGAATTTGAGGTTTGAATAAATTGAAAGAGGTATTGATTGAGACTAGTTTGTTCATGGGTAGCGGTCACTAGTTTCCTCTTTTCATGAGCTTAGGGAATCGAAGCGGTTTGGCTAATTACTCGAGGTACTGTAGCTTTGCACTTTGTTTCTTGTGCTTAGCTCATTCTCCTAAGCAGTTCTTTCACTCTCCTTTGTATACTAGTATATGTTTTTGACTTATATGTCACTCCTTGAGCCGTTGGTTACGACGTGGTGTCAAATCTTTTCCTTATGTTGCCATTTGATTTCATGGGGTTGGAAACGGATGGTGGTGTTCAGTGGATCCAATGCGTTGCTCTTCCTTCATTGTCCTCTTGGACAATTTAGGAATCCTTGAGTTGTTGTTCGTATGGGTTTGAGAGTGCGTTCTCTCGGTATGATTGTTTCATACATTTTTACATTTTGAGTCTCGGGTATGGGGCTTGTTGTTTAGTGCACATACATAGTGTTGTCTTTCCTCTTCTTTCGGTTTCTTTTGTCTGGGTATTTTCACTAAACACTTGTGGTGTTTTTAACCTTGACATTGTTGTCTCGGTTATCTGTTGGTTAGCATTGGGAACTCTTTTCCCTTGCTTTATTTCTTAACCCTTATGTGGTTGTTCATGAGAGTATTGTTCATGTGCTCTTCGTGATTTAATCGGTTAACTTTCCTCACCTATATGGATAGTTGATGGTTTAATTAACCTTATTGAGGATAGTGTCATAATATTGAGGTGGTAATATATTTAGTGGCCTTGATGAGGCGATATGATTGAGGTGATTTAGTCCTTGAGAGGTAGATCTCCTCCAGGGATGGGATAATGATTCTTATATATATATATATATATTGATGACGATTATGTTAGTGCGCAATGATGTGAGTGTTTTTCCTCCTGTGTTTGAGGAGAGTGAGTTATGAGTCTTCCTTGGTACTAGTTGTGGATTTGATTCCTTTAGATATTAGAGATGAGTGTGATTCCCTCTGTTTGGATTTTCTAGTTAACGTTGTGAATGCTTAGTGATTAGTAAGTTTGAACTGGGTTACTGTGTACTTGGTGTACATTTGTGAGAGTAGTGTAGACTACTAGAGTTGGTACTTAGAGTACTAGTCTTAGTAGTACCTTATGGGACTCATATTGTGAACTTATATATATATATATATATATATATATATATATATATATATCCCCTATATACTTACAAACGGTAGTATATGAGTGCATGCCTTGTGATTTAGGGCCGGGATTAATTATCTGTCACGTGTCTTGTTGGATAGTTTAGCATTACCTAAACAGTCAGAGGATGTGGTAGTTAGGATTTCATTTTTCCTACTGAGCTTCTTTGCTCACAGGGTGTTTCATACCCCTGGTATTCCACGCCAGTTTGCGGGAAATGTTTCGACTATGGACAACATGCGGTGCAGCGACACCTTTCTTTTATTTTACTCGTTATAGGTATTGGAGTTGCGTAGAGTGATGCGGTTACGGTTGCAGCGCAACTGGATTGGGGGATGGTAGTTAGCTATAGTCTTTTCCATTATTTAGTTTCTTTCCCTCTATTTTATAGGATTGCCATGTATTTCTCTTGGGAGCCAGTCTGTTGGCATATCCCTATTGGTGTATCTTTAATGTTTTGTATTTATTATTTTAGGATGTCACTATATCTATTGGGCAATGCCATGACCATTTATGTATTCTTATTCGAGGATTTGTGACTCTGTTGATTATAGAGGGTTGTGTAAGGGTTGGTGCTTTCTTTCCGCTACCTCGGCCCTAGTGGGATTGATGAATGTTGGGTTATGAGCCATTATTGTTATCGAATTGTTATTGGCAGGTTTTCTGTTGAGTTGTGTTTCCAGGATGTTCCATTTACAAACGGAAGTCTGTCAGATTTTTGTTGGATTCCGCTATTGTATTTCTAAGATTCAATTGTATATGAAATATATCATTTTCATCATTATTCCTTATGTTTTAATGGTTAATGATATCTTAGTTGGTCGTTTATTGATGAATCACACCCCGGATTCCTCGGATGTCCCAGTTCGGGAGTCTTCGGAATTTAGGGGCATGACAGTTTGGTATCAGAGCATTCTGTTGAGTTTTCATCATTCAGTTAGGCATGGAATATAATAGTTTCTTTGTTATTCCATTATTTCCTTGTTATTGTTGACTCTAGTGGTCGCTTGACTTACATCATCCCTTGGAAATTCGCTGATTCTCTAGGTTGGAGTTTCGGGAATTTTAGGGGCGTGACAGGTGGAGTGAGAGAGAGTTAACAGAGAAAAAAAGGAAATGAAACCCTAAAATTGCAAAGTAATACCATAAAAAATGCTAAGTGCTTAGATGATAGTGTTTGGACTTAGGTATAAAGTTGTTTGTACATAGGTTTATGTCAAACGATAATATCTGACAAAGGGTGTAAATGAATATATGCAAACCTCAGGGGTAGAGGTGTTCAAAACCGGTTTGATTTTGATTCCGGCTGGAACTGGAACCGGTTTTTTTTGTTCCATAAAAATCATAACCGGAACCGAACTATAACGCCCCAAAATCCACATGACCTCCCATACTGGAGTCTAGGATCATTGGAGAGCCACCTGACAAAACTAACGAAAATCTGGCAGAGTTCCATCAGTACGAGAACCCAACGGTGGATAAGCTCCACTCCAAAATACCCCCCTGTATATACATAAATGTTACTAACACAATAAAGATCCTGTACTACAACAACAACAACAAGGGACCGGGATCGACGACACAGTAATACCACCACCCTCCAAGCCCCACAACAAGACTACAGTCCAAACATACATGATTACCCAACCCAAATGAAGTACGTGTCAACTCAGCAATAAATATAGGCCACTACACTTGTAAGTGCCAAAATAATAATACATTAATCCAAACGGGTAAGATAAACACAAATTAGCCCTAAACATAACCTAAACAATAAGATGTAATAGTAGGTCTCAACATGCCAACAACATCACAATAACTACATCCGACCATGTCCGGTCACACAACCTGAAAATAATAACATAAGGGGAATGAGCTCACAATGCTCAGTAGGGAAACACCCTCTGTCTCCGCCCTGACTGGCGAGACTAACTGGCACTTCCTAAAACAAAAACTAGATCCATCCTGGAACAAAGATAAAATAAACATCTCGTCTCAGTCTATGTACCCGTGAGATCCACAACTCGACACATTGAATACTCATCAGTCCAACTATAACAAAAGTAAGAGAATCGTAGAGCAAGTTTATATATATGCAAATGTCTCAACTAACTGATATCATGAAATGATGTAAGAATATGATGCATGTCCATGTCTACCTATATTTCCAGACACGAGTCTCAGGCATAGCTCTCTCAACTACCCTGTAGTCATCCTGTACATGACTCATCTAGGATGTCCGTAACCCGGAGTCCTAGGAACAAACGGGCCATCCGTACCCTATAATCCCAAACGTAACGCAAAAACAAAATCACAGGCGTAGCTTCCTCTGCTACCCTGCAGTCACACCCTGTATGACAAACACACGTACAGTGACTCAATTAGGATGACCTAACTCCAAAGTCCTAGGAACAGACGGAATATCCGTACCCCGGAATCCCTACACAAGGATGGTCAAACTCTGAAATCCTGTGTTCAATGCAATCATGCTCTCTCGTCTCCCACAGACTACATGCTCATGGGATGAAAATGACTTATAATAATAATATCATGTGATCGCTAACACCTTAGGTAGACAGGCATGATCTTCATAATTAATTTAATTTAATACACACATAACATGCTCTAATAAAATCACATAAACACGTAACACATCATCCTATCGTCAATTCTCAATAATACCAACTTATTATTTAATTATCTTTCAAATGATATAATCAATTAAATACATACTCAACATGTTCAAATAAAATCATATAAGCACAAAACACGTCAAATTTTAATAATATTTATTTATTTATTTATTTTTCCCAGTTAATTTAATTATTTATTTACTTTTCAAATAATCATTAAATCATGGTATTTTCATCCCTTTCGAATTTAAACACGATAAAAATAAATTTCCAAGCCATCAAAATTTCCAAATAACGCAACAATAATTTCACACGCCCCACATTGAGTGAACTCGTAAAGTAAAATAACGGTTTCCCTACCTCTAGAAGTGTGCACAAACACGACAATGAACCAACACCGGCATCCGAACCGCAAACCCGAAAAGTAGATTTCTACACTAGTAGCTCGTTTTCACCCCCCGACATACCAAAATCATCACCATGGCGCCTAGAACAACATACTAAAATATGATTAAAATCTATGCACGTTAGGGCATGCAAATTGATAGAAAATGAAAAAGTCAACTCACCTTTAGAAAAGCGATCTACGCCAAACCGTTCAACAAAATTGTACCAAATTCGGAAATGTCGTGCACACGGTGACCACCCATAAATCCTCCGAATTTCACATGAAACGGAGTAGCGATCACTGTCGAAACCACTTCCCAAACCCCGCTCGAACTAGTCCCAAGGACCTGCTGCCGCACAACCACCCCTCCTCCAGCCCCGCCTCCACCAGTTGCACCTTCTCTAGCCATGTCGTCGCCCTTGCACGCATTGCCTCTTCTCCCGGCAATCTTCTTCCCTCCAGCTGAACCCTCTCTCTCCCGACCTCTCTCTCGCTCTTGCAGGTGAGATGGAGTTGAAGAAGAAGAAGAGGAAAATGCAGTCGTAGTGAGTGAAAGGGAGTTCGCGCGTGGTTGTGAGGGAGCTCGTGAGGGACGAGTGCAATTTCCTGTATATAGATACATATAAACATATATATATATATATATTTATATATACTAAAATACAAAATTAAAAATATAATATTATTAATATCATTTATAAAGCCATTTCTTACCCAATTTAGATAATTACGTAAAATAAATGAGAAAAACATTTCCCAGACGTTTCACGAACACCCAAAGAACCAGAGCAAATACTCCTTGCCTTATCAACAAACCCTTACACTTTTCAATTTAAATAATTACAACCTCCGTCCCAAAATGTGTCCACTTTTACTCTTTTCTCCGTCCTAAAATAAGTGTCTCATTTGAAAAGTCAAAGCACTTTATCATACCACTTTACTAATTTACCCTTCATACATTGAAATTATAAATCATCTACACAATAAACCATCATATCACTATGGTGGGACCAATGATAAAGTTGGTATTTCATTCATTACCAATACAGAGGGAGTACTTCATTTTGCTAAATTCTTTCCTAGTTTACCTTTGAAGCATATTAGAATGATGCTTTAATAGTTTTATTTCCATGCTATTTATATTTATATCTATACCATTATAAATATGTGAAACCCCTTTTTTTATTTCTATGCATTTTTTAATTTTTTAATAAATTAAATATTAATTAACATTTAAAATATAATAATTATAACCTAAAAGTAATTATATATATATATATATATATATATTTAATGTACTATATTGTAACGTTCGATATTTTCACGTTTATGTGATTATGTGCTTAATGTATTTTATGTGCTTAACATAACTTACGTGATTTACTTGTAATTAAATTTTGTAAGTTGCATGTTATAGTTCCCAATTTACTAATGAATCCAAGTCTTCCATCATATTTATCACAATGCCACATACACACCAACACTTAACCAATTTTCTACAAACTCCACTAAGTCTTCCACATGTGAAAATACCAAATTATCCCTTGGTCATTAATTTTTCGAAATCGTTTTCAACACTTTTCATTATTCATAAAATAAAAATATAACATGTAACTTACAAAATTTAATTACAAGTAAATCATGTTAAGCACATAAAACACATTAAGCACATAATCACATAAACACTTAATCATTAGTAAAAGTTTTAATTTAGACGTGAAAATACCGGACGTTACAATATAGTACATTAAATATATATATAATTACTTTTAGGTTATAATTATTATATTTTAAATTTTAATTAATATTTAATTTATTAAAAAATTAAAAAATGTATAGAAATAAACAAAGGGTTTCACATATTTATAATGGTATAGATATAAATATAAATAGCATGGAAATAAAACTATTAAAGCATCATTCTAATATGCTTCAAAGGTAAAGTAGGAAAGAATTTAGCATAATGAAGTAATTGTTTAAATTGAAAAGTGTATCGGGGTTGTTGACAAGGCAATGAGTATTTAATGATTTAAATAGCATATTAGAATAAAAAAAGGGGTTTCACATCTTCTTCTTCTTCTTGCTCCTTTCAACCAAAGCAAGAAAAAGCATATATACACATACCATGGAGGGATTTTCGGCTACCCTTACTCTCTCTTGATTGTTGGCTTCGAAAATTGTCCTTTTCTATACTCCATGCTCTATTGATGATAAAGCTTTGAGTGGTTTCGATTTGAGAGATGTTCTTGTCATTCTTCTACTCCATTGGGTAAGCTTTCTCTTATTTAGGATTTTGTCTACAAGAACCCTAGCTTTCAATGTCTTGAGTTTTCATATAGTAGTATTGATTTTGCTCTTCCATATATTATTCATTCTTGTGGAAGGTTGAGCATTGATTCCAACCATCAAGTGGGTTTTACTTGTGGTGGTTTTTAATTTCGTCTTTTGAAGAATTTGTTGGTGAGTTCACAATTCTCTACTCTTTTAAAGCTTGCCTATGAAACCCTAGAATTTCATTCATTAGGGTTTTGGTTCTATTCTTGTGGTTAGGACCACTTTTGATGATTAAAACTTGTTTCATGACACCATTGTAATCTTGTTTTCATTAAATGGTGTATTGATAGTTTCGGAAGAAATTGAGAATCAACCCCTGTCTCTCTTGGAAGCTCTCTTTTGAATTCTCGAACTCATGTTTACTTGCGCCCTTTTGCTCAGTGGATTGCACCTCTTGATTAGCCTTGTTTGGATTGAGGTAGGGGAAAAACGAGTTGTTTTGATTTTTGTACGATGGTGTGTGTCTATGTATATATGCGATATATATGCTTATTGAGTCTTGATAACATAGACGAAAAATTAGGCCATTGAAAAACATGATTTTGTGATGATAATGCTTGTTGTGAAAAGTTGCTTATAAGTGTATGATTATGAGTATATTGACATTTTGGACATAATATATTGCAAAATGATGTAAAACATGTATTATGATGAGACATGGTTTAATTGAGGTCTTTTTGCATATTGAGTACGCTTTGTTGTGTTGAGTACATTGGTGTTAGTGTATGTCGTTCGTATAACCATGTGTGAGTAGACTTGAGTCGAATCGTCACAACTACTGATCAGGGGGTGTTTCCACAACCTACGGAATTAGTACGTCCGAGAATTGTGATATAGGGTTGGATTGAGCCACCCTCTTAAGTTGCGGGTCGCCCCGTGCATTTAAGCTTCATTGATTGATAGTGTATGTCCTCTTCAAGTGAACAACTTAGGCGACAACTTATATCCTTGACCATAGTGGCTAGTGTATGTACCATGGGTGGTGTTGAATCATGTTGCATTTAAATTACTATATATGTGATTGTGATATCTTTGTTGAAACATGTTATGTCCTTGAATGATTATGATATGAGCATGTTGGAGAAATTGTTTGTTGGGTTTGATGGGGTCCCGGATTGACGTGAGAGACATGTGGGACAAGAGACCGACCTATGATTAATAGCATGTGCCTTGGGTGGGTTGTACCTCTCGGACTACCGAGATTAAGGCGATGACGCTTCCTCTACTGGGCTAGTGAGTTCACCCCATGACTTTAAACATTTTTCAGGTGATGATCCCACTACGGGAGGCCTGTAGTCTTTTGGTGGAGTTACAGTGTTGTTTCCACTTTTTTTGTGCTTGTAGATGTGGATTACTTTTTTTTTTTTTGTAGAGCATATATGAAACATGTATACATATGCTTCTTTTGATCATGTAACTCAAATATTTTAAACTACTTTTCTTTTACTGGTTACCATGTTAGACGGGTAGTTATGTTGATGTACATTTCTTGGAGCACTACGCACGGGAATTTTATTCTTATGATGCACTTCGGTGCCGAAAATGATAATATACGCCTTGTTTTGTAAAATTATAATTTGTATCATAATGAGGCGTTTCAATGTCTAAACTAATGAAATTGCTTCCTTTTAGCATTATTAGTATCATTTTAAATATTATTGTTGATATTAGGTTGTTTCTCGAAAACGAAATTTTTCGCAATTTACAGCGAAACCTTTCGATTTTAAAAAAAAAATCCGTTTTCACTCACCCCCATATCCCCGAATTTTTTTCCCATTTTAGAAATGATTTTTAAACTCATTTTTATAAAGAATTTGACTTTTAGAAGCCGGCGGTAATTAAAACAGAGACCGGGGATAAAATAGATAATGTTACGAAATTTTAGAGAATTACTTTTATTTAAAGTTTGCGTTTTTTGCGTTTCCCGAGATTTCGGTGCCTATTTTTGGAATCCGCAAATGAAAAAACCCATTTTTCAAATTTTTGTGATTTTTCGGGACCAGAAACGTTGAAATCGAACTTAGTATAAAAAAAATGGCATTTTTTTGAAAAATGTTGAAAAATGAAAAATTGTCAGATTTTGGGGTTGAAGGCCCTAGGGGACATCTCGCAAGTTGCGAGATGTCGCGCAACCTGTTGGGCGCGCGGCATGCGTGCCATGACACGCCGCGACGCCCGATTTTTAAAATGTCGTGGTTTCTGACTCGCACCTCCGAATTGAATCATGGTTGTTACTACGGTTTGTTCTAGGTCCAAACTACGTAGTTGCACTTTGAAATTACTATTTTATCCCTAAAATTACTATTTTATCCCTAAAATGACCATTTTATCATTGGATAAACATGATGTGTAACACCCCGTGTTATTTTCCTTTTTTCCTAAAATTATATTTAATTTAATTTCGGTAATGACGTCACTTGTTCGTGACATATTATTTATTCTTGGTATTTGATACCTGTAAATTTTTCGCGTTTAGTTTAAAGTCGACTGGATGACTTTACGGTTTTTCTTTGACGACTACACGAATTCTTATTCTCGACTACACGGTATCGTTTTGATTATTTCGATTATGGTGTTAGTACTTTTACGGATCCGGGGTGAAGCGTATTAAATTACTTTCTTGGTGTTCCGGTTGTTGGATTCCTAAACCAGTATATTTCTTTCGGACTAATTTGGTTATTGGGTGTCCCGTGGACTTTCGGGGTTACACGATATTATTTGGAGACTTCCGGTAATTGTTGGGACTTATTATATATATATATAATGAAGTGGGTTCATTTCGCAATTTAGGATAATTAAAGGGTTGCTTTTGCAATTATGGAGAAATGATGGGCTAGTTGTGCAATATATCATATATATGTATCTGTATATACACGACACAACCTGTTACAACAGACCATATCTCTTATTCTCTTCTCCCACACGATACTGCTGAATACACGCTTCCTCTCTTCTCCTTCCCTCTGCAGCAGCAACAACTCCCTCACGTCTCCATCCTCCATGGTCGCCGGTCAGGCGAGAGAGAGAGAGTGAACGGCCGGCTGGGGGGAAACGCAGCTGGTGGCGGACGCGGCTGGGGCAGGCGGCTGCGCAGCTAGAGCGGCGGCGACCGGGCTGGGCGGCGATGCGGCGGCTACGGCGTGGTGGTCCGGTGGTGGCGGTCTGGCAGTCGCGCACGGTGGCGCAAGGGCAAGGCCGCGGCTGGACAGCCGCGCATGCGCGTGAGCAGGGGCGATCCGGCCAGGCTTCGGCCAATTTTTTGGCGATCTTCCGGTGATCGGTTTGAGCCGATTTTCTGTGAGTAGTTTCGTACCTACGTAGTATTCGTCATATATTAATTTCGTGAATTTACGATGAACGATTTGCCCGGAAATCGCATTTATAGGTTATAGATTTCGTTTGGGTTATTTTAGATTTAACCCAATTAATTAACCGATTATTAATGGGCTTCATATATATCGTATAGGTTGTCGAGACGGACATTTCGATATATTCGAAATGGTTTTTGGATGATTTTGGTCAGCGGGCTTCATATTCGGGCGCCGGTACTGTGCTGTTTCGGGCTGTTCGGTAACGTATAATTAGGTGGGAAATTATATTTCTCACTCCGCATTATTGAAGTATTTTAGGGGTGCAAAACCCTTATTTAATTTATTATAGATATATTAAATTGCTAGTTTAAATATCTATAAATTGTTTAGGATCAGGATGGGGCTTAGGAATTAATTTAAGAAAATTTATTAAATTATTCCTATGTGATTAAATAATATTCTTATTTAAATTAAATAAGAATGGACGGCTTAGAAACACTTACGAATTTAAATGGGTTATTAGAGATTCGAAAAGCTTAGACGATGTGCTAGGATCCTTTTGGTATACGTGAAATAATTGTTTAAATTATTTTAAAAAGACATGTTAATTGAAATTGAAATATTTTCTAAAGAATTAAAGAAAATATATTGTTTAGAACATGAATCTATTTTCTCACGATTTAAATGCTTTAATATATTTTTAAAAAGCATGTACAGAGATTATGAGATTTATATATTACCATGTGGGTATTTTCATAAATATGATGCATGACATATTTATGTTGGACATGATTTATTTGTGTACACCATGTATTGTGAGACATGGGTGTGGGTGCATGTAGTGCACGGTTTCACCATTTGCAGAGAGAGTCATTTGGTGTGGTCTACTTCCTTTGTGCGTGGTGCACGAGTAGACGTTTGTGTTTGGATCTTCGTGACAACTGGCCAGGGGGTGCTTCTCGCTTCCCGCGGAACTAATCTTCTGAGAAACTGAGACGATAGGGGGAGGACACATAGTCCAAGGCCCTATGTGCGCGACTAGGTCGTGGTGGACGTCTTCCTTGGTTAAAAGTGTGAAGTGTCAAAAGCACTTGGGAAGAATGGTACGATAAGTCTACATTCCTTAGTGAGCTTGTATCCTCAGGGGAATGGTAGAGAATGATCCAGTACCCTTGGGAAGGGTGTGTTTTTGTGTGTGTATACTACAAGCGGTCTGTGAGTACGGTGCGTTGCATATCACCATGTGATTTATTGATATGTATATATATGTTGGAGCATGATTATTTATGAATATGCAAAATGAATTCATTTTATAAAATGCTCAGTTGAAAATGATAAATGTTAAAACGTGAATTAAAAGCAGAAATTATTAAAGTATAAACGAGACGTATATCCTTATACTTGTGTTGTATACTTTTGTGCCCGTAGGGGAGGTTAAGTATATTGGTCTGACGACTTCTGTGGTTAGTTGAAGTTAGAGATGGATTGTAGATTGAGGTTGAGTTGATGTGGAGTAATGCCTTAGAGAATGTGGTTAATAGTTTTGTAATTGTGGTTAGTAGCCTTGTGATTGTGGTTAGTAGCCTTGTGATTGTGGTTAGTAGTTTGGTGATTTTGGTTAGCTGTGTGACCTTGTTCGAGATTGATTTTAGTATCAGTTATGAATTGAGGCCTTAGAGAAGGTGGGTGATGAAATTGTATTTGAGATTTTGGTTTGGTTAGAAGAGGTTGTAGTTGAGGTGATTTCATTAAGTACTTGGAGTACGGTAGGGTTGTTCCTCGTGCTTAGTTCATTCTCCTAAGCATTTCTTGTATTGTATTTGTACGCTAGTACATATCGTTGACTTCTATGTCACTCCTTGAGTTGTTGATTACGGCGTGGTGCCGAACCTCTTCCTTGTGTCATCATTGATTTCGTGGAGTTGGAAACGGATGGTTGTCTTCCGTGAGTCCAACGTGTTGTTCTTCCTTTATTGTCCTTTCGGGACATTATAGGAATCCTTGTAGTGGTGTTCATTCTTATGTGGCTGTCATTTCGAAAACGGTGTTTTCTAAGTTTTAAAATAATCTCTTTGTATTTAAAAGGAAAAACCCGTTTTTGCCTACCCCCGTAGAAATGAAAAGTTTTAATACTTATAAAATGATCTTGAGATCTTCTTTGAGATGATTTTCAACTTGTAAAAGCCAGTGATGGCAACTGACGGAGACCGGGGGTAAGACGGTCATTTTTAATGTATGGTTTCCTAAAAGAAAACTATTTTATTACTTGTCTTGATGATTCTGAGATTTTGAGACTTCTTTCTCAAGATCTCGACCTGTAGTGTTTTGAAAGGGGATTTCCTGTTTCTCCTTTTCTTCGGATCATTCTAAGTCTCGGTTACGAGGCTTGGTGTTGTTCAGTGCACACATATAGTGTTGCCTCTCACTTCTTCTTGGTTGTTGATGCCACCACCTAGGTGATAGGAGTTTTTCTTACGTTAGGGGCATGGATACCGAATGGATTTGTTCGAGTTTGAAAACATTTTTCTTAAAAACTATTGAATCTCTGGGATTCATCTTTTTATTACTCCCACTCTCGGCCATTCGTTTTTGGTTTCCTTGTTCACTTTTGGTGTTCTTTCCTTGTTCACTTGTGGTGTTCTTCCTTGTTCGGGTATTCTTAACCTTGACGTTGTTGTCTTGGTTAGCTGTTGGTTAGCATTGGGAATTCCTTCCCTTTGCCTTGTTTTGGTGACCTTTAGGTGGTCGTTCTCGTGAGTTGAGTTCGTCTACTCATAGTGACTTGATTGTGTGGTTTTCCTCACCTACAGTGAGAGTGTTAGTGATGTGATTGACCCATTGATGATAGTGTTATGAGGTTAATGTGGTGATGTGATTCATGGTATTGAGGAAGTGATATAATTGAAGTGACCCAGTACTTGAGAGGTGTATTTTCTCTAGAAATGGAATGAGGTTTGTTATATATATATATATTGATGATGGTTGTGTTAGTACGCAAGGACGTGGGTATTCTCCTTCCTGTGTTATCGGGGTGTAGGATTTGAGCCTTCCTTGGTACTATTGGTGGATTTTGTTTCCTTGTGGATATTAGAGGTGAGTGTGATCTCCTCGGTTGGATCTTCTGAATTGTGTTGTGAGTAATTTGGTGATTTGTTAGACTGGACCTTAGTATCGTGTACCTAGTGTACGTTGGTGAGAGTAGTGTAGGCTACCGGTATGGGTACTTGGAGTATGAGCCTTAGTTGTACCTTGTAGATTCAGGTGGCATACTTATACATGTATACTTGTATATATATATATATTTCCGTTATATACTTACGTACGGTAGTATATGAGCGTGCCTTGAGTTTTGCGTGGATGGGATTAGTTGGGCTATATATATATCTTGCTAGATAGTTTAGCATTACCTAAACTGCCAGAGGATGTGGTAGTTAGAGTATCTTTTCCCACTGAGCTTATTTGCTCACAGGGGAATTTCATTCGCCCCCTGGTATTCCACGCCAGGTTGCAGGAAATATACGGCTATGAGCAGGACGCAGTGCAACTGCAGCTTTCTTTTGTTTCCTTGTTACAGGTTTTGGAGTTGCGTTGGGTGATGCGGTTACGGTTGCAACACGACTGGGTTTGGGGACGATAGGTATCCACTTTCAGTTTCTCTACCCATTGTTATGGGATTGTTATGTATTCTTTTTTGGGAGCCAGTCTGTCGGCATATCCCTGTTGATGTATCCTTTAGTTCCTGTATTTATTCTTTCTGATGGTTATTGTATTTATTTTGCACAGCTAGGTGCATTTCTTGTATTCTTATTCGAGCATTTGTGGCTCTGTTGATTATTAGAGGGTTTGGAGGGGTTTTGGTTTCTTTCCATTATCTCGGCCCTAGTAGGATTGATGAATGTGGGGCTTGGAAGCCATTGTGATTATTGAATTGCTATTGGCAGGTTCTTGTGTTGTGGTTGTTGTCCGAATGTTCCATTTACAAACGGAACTCTGCCGGATTTTCGTTAGATTCCGCTGCTTTGTTTATTATCCATTTGGGTATTAAATATACCATTTCTACCATTAACCCATATGTTTTCTTGTTAATGATGTCTTAGTTGGTCATTTGTATTAAGGATCACATCCTGGATTCCTCGGATGTCCCTGTTCGGGAGTCTTAGGAATTTAGGAGCGTGTCAGTTGGTATTGGAGGATGCTAGTGAGTTTATAGCATTCTACTTGACATGGAGTATATTTTTTATTGTTATTCCATGTGTCTCTTTGTTGTTGTTGACTCTAGTAGTCGCTTGACTAGCGTCATCCCTTGGAGATTCACTGATTCTCTAGATTTGAGTTTCGGGAATCTTAGGGGCGTGACAGCGTGGTATCAGATCATTTTACCCTTTCGTGGGTATTTGATGATTGAAATTCGTTGGTTCTCATTTCTTTTTACTTCCGCAATCACTCCCTTAGCTCTTAGGCTCGGGTTTTGGAGTCCTAGGAATTCGGGGCGTGACATGATGTGTTTAAATGATTCGTTTAAGGTACCGATTGATGTGGAATGACTATTTTACCCTTGTACGGGCGTTTGACGACTAAATGTTCCTTTTTTTTTTTTGTTTCTTTTCACTTCTGTACCACTTCCTTAACTCTCAGACTCGTGTTTCGGAGTCTTAGAAAATTCAGTGCGTGACATATATGTTCATAGTAATGTATATTTAATACCATCATATATAAAAATATTTAAGAACAAAAAAGGTTCGTTAAAAATTTGTGTACAACAAAAAAGGGTAGTTAAAAATTTAAATTTGTGTAGAATAAAAAAGGGTCCTTTTCTACTATTATTAATCCAATATTCAGGACTGAATACAATACATACCCAACCAAAAAAGTTAGATATAAATAAAGTTACAGTGTTTACAAACCAAATCATTGAGCCGGAATTGAACTACAGATTGCATAAACAAAAGTGTATATAAAGTACATGCCTTAGATGCTTAAGAAAAATGACTTGAAATCGGCCGTCCAAAGGTCTTTCAATAGAAGCTCCAATGCCATGAAGACTTATATTTTCAACGATAATAGTCTCATTTCAAGAATCTCATAGATTTGTACTCTGAGATAAGCCTGGTGTCAAGAGATCCAATTTTACCATATCAAATTTACGCTTTCCCCGTGTTCGCTCTCTCCTCTCTTCCCTCCACCCACTGGGCAAAGAGAAGTCCTTCCGTTGATCCTTTGGCGGGAACGCTGACCTGGCTCACACTGCACCCTCCTTATCCCGACCTTCGATGGGCGCCCCCTCGGCCTTCTCTGGACCGGCTGCTCCTCTACTGCAGACGCAACACCACTTTCTCCTAATTCGGGTTGGGGAGCAAGTGAATTCTGATGCTCTGACAGATTTTCACATGCGCCATTTCTAGGGCCCACAACAGATGGTAACCTTATAATTACATTCTTGCGGGGGCCGCCATCGAGTCCTTCTGAGGAGGGTTGCGGATGTTGGTGGTCCCCACCACCATTACCGTCCACTTGTATTGTTGGTGGTTCTGCAACCATGACCTCATCACTCGGGCCGCTTCGAGGGCTCATCATCTACCAGTGAAACTTTGACAAGTGAAAAAAATGCAAAGGTATAAGTATTTTTTGACAAGTAAAGATTGAAGTGGTGTTAGAATTTAAATTAAATTAACCAATGAAACTTAAAATAGAAATTATTTAATATTTAATTTTACCATTTTTGAATTCTAGAGAAAAATTTGAAATTATTTTCATGAGTTGTAGCATTGCTTTAAAAAAATTTGTTGGCAGTTTGAGGTTAGATTTAATAATAAATAAAAAATTTTGTATAGATTTGTTTAATAATTGAATAGGTTAGATAAAAAATTAAGAATATAGATAATAGAAAAAAGTATTAGTTACTATAGAGTTAATACATAACATAGTTAGTATATATATTAAACATATATAAGAATATAAAACTATGTTCACGAATAAAAGAGAAATTGTATTCATTCGCTAAAATCTATATATGTACGAATTCATAAACATATACATTTAGACTTATTATTAGAGTAATAAGACAAGAATCAATAATTCTTAAATTGTGTTATAGGTTAAAGGCATTTATGCCATTTATTTCTTAAAAAGAAATTTAAGTAACAAATAAATATACGAATATGCCTACGATTTAATGAAATGAGATTAAGACTAAGTTAACAAATTTAGAAGATTATTTTTGAAAAAAATGTTACTACCATTATTGAATGAAATGAGATTAAGACAAAGTTAACAAATTTAGAAGATTATTTTTGAAACAATGTGATGTATAATGCTTCTTAGTGTCTTTTAAGATAATTATGATGATGACACCATTCATTTGAATTGCTCAAGAAATGAGTCGAGTGCAAGTAATGAAAAATATAATAGAATGAGAAAATGTTCTTTTGATAACAATAAAAATTATAAAGCTTTCAACATATTGCAATATTATTTTAAAAAAATCTTTAACGATCCGTATAAATTTTCACATACCTCCATTGTCTAATCATCTTTAAAATATTAAAACCTTTGGTTTTATATTTCATATGATAATAATAATTGTCTAATAAACTTTACAAGATTCAAAAATTTTTGTTCCCCTTTTTTCTGAGAATATTTTCTTCTTCTCTTTATTAGTTTTTCTCATTTTTTGTTTCGACATATTGAAAAGTGTCTTTTACTCACTATGATTGAATAAATATAATAAATTATCTAAATTACCTGAAATTTGGGCTTTTGCAGCCATAAAGTTGCATTGGTTAGACCCACTGGGTTCGAAACAACCTCTTCGCACGCGCAAGTAAAATTACCTACATTTGACTATCTCTAAATTCAGTAATTGCAAATTCACATGAGACATATTGAATTAATTACATATTTATTATAAAAAAACAAATCTACTTAGTTATGATTTATAGACGAAGATTGCAATGGAGCATTTCGGGATAAGTTTCCTTAAACTATGCCATAATTATTTGAGATATAGGGCAGATAAATATAAAGCAAAAGGGTCTATCTTGTTAAATTGTTTAAAATAACTTAATGTTTTTAAGAATTGAAAATAAACAGAATACTGAAAACTATTTGATGTGAGATTTTCTAAAAATTGAAACTGAGTGGATAATTATATTTTTTAAGCAATAAAACAAAAAAGTTGAGTTTTATGAATTTATGAGAATCATTATTTTTTTGAAAACAAATTTGAAAATTAAACAAAGCAGGTCTAAAATGATCTCATATCTATTACACACTCACGAGTCAAAAATAGTTTCATATCTCAAACACACTCACGTTTACTTTCACTTTCAAGCGTCAAATTAAAAAAATTAAAAAATCAAAACAAGTGTTAATGTTTACATCACATGCAACTTTTCACATTATAATTAAAAATATATATATTTATGAGCGAACAAGTGACCGACAGATTAAAGACACAAAAGGATATAATATATATATAGAAAAAGCTAATACCAAATGAGAGAGCATCAGATATAATCAATTATCAATTGGACTAAAAATCGATCGTTCGATCATCGAAGATCGATTACGAAAGGAGGTGACCAATATGGAGTTCTAGCACACATAAATAAGATAAAAGAAAAGAGAACAAGGGCGTTTGAGAGGTGGCTTATATGGGGATAAGAAACCCTAGATTCTATCACGTATATATAATAAGAGAAATGATAAAAAAAAAAAAAGGTAATATAATTGCGTAATCAACGACGTCATCAACAAAACATTGACCTCACTGAAGAAGTAATATATTTAAATTTTTTTAGGTATCCCAATTCATAAAAACAACATTTAATTTCAGTATAATCACCTTGTCCAAATCTAATGTGATACACTAAATGAATTTTGGGTAATTTGCAGCCATACTCCCGAGATTTGCATCTATTTCACCTAGATGCAGATTTTCGGAATTTTGACACAAACACCCCATGAGGTTTGGTTTTACTTGACATGACACCCCAAATGACGAAAATACTCTTTATGCCCCAATCCCAAATATATAAAATTTCGAAAAACATATATATAAATTCAAAAATAAATATAAAATTCGAAAAAATGTATAAAATTCGAAAACAAATATTTAAATTTTGAAAAAAAATATAAAATTAGAATAAAATATAAATAAAATAAATATATATATATATAAAATTCGAAAATATATATATATATTTTGAAAAATATTTAAATTCGAATATATATATTTCAAAAAATATATATAAAATTCAAAACATTATATAATTTCGATAAACATATATAAATTTCAAAATATATATAAAAAATTCAAAAAATATATATAAAATTTGAAATATATATAATTCGAAAATATATATATATAAATTTTGAAAAATATATAAACTCGAATAACTATATATTTCAAAAAAAAATTTAAAAATATATATATTTTCAAAAACAAAATTCAAAATATTATATAATTTCGAAAAACATATATAAATTTCAAAATATATATATAAAATTCAAAAAAATATATAAAATTTGAAATATATATATAATTCGAAAATATATATATAAAATTTGAAAAATATATAAACTCGAATATATATATATTTCAAAAACAAAATTCAAAAAATTATATAATTTCGAAAAACATATATAAATTTCAAAAAATATATATAAAATTCAAAAAAATATATAAAATTTGAAATATATATATAATTAGAAAATATATATATAATTTGAAAAATATAAAAACTCGAATATATATATATTTAAAAAAAAAAATTAAAAAATATATATATTGTCAAAAACAAAATTTAAAAAATTATATAATTTCGAAAAACATAGATAAATTTCAAAATATATATATAAAATTCAAAAACATATATAAAATTTGAAATATATATATAATTCGAAAATATATATATATAATTTGAAAAATATAAAAACTTGAATATATATATATATATATTTCAAAAAAAATAAAAAATGAAAAATATATATATTTTCAAAAACAAAATTCAAAAAATTATATAATTTCGGAAAACATATATAAATTTCAAAAAATATGTATATCGTTTTTTGATATATATATATTTTCAAATTATATATATATATTTTTTCGAATTATATATATATTTCAAATTTTATATAATTTTTGAAATTTATATATGTTTTTCGAAATTATATAATTTTTTGAATTTTTGTTTTCAAAATATATATATTTTGAATTTTTTATTTTTTTTGAAATATATATATTCGAATTTATATAATTTTCAAATTATATATATATTTCAAATTTTATATATTTTTCGAAATTATATAATTTTTTGAATTTTGGTTTTGAAAATATATATATTTTGAATTTTTTATTTATTTTTGAAATATATATATTCGAATTTATATAATTTTCAAAATATGTATATATATATATATATATATATATATTCGAATTATATATATATATTTCAAATTTTATATATTTTTTGAAATTTATATATGTTTTTCGAAATTATATAATTTTTTGAATTTTGGTTTTGAAAATATATATATTTTGAATTTTTTATTTTTTTTGAAATATATATATATATATATTCGAATTTATATATATTTCAAATTATATATATATATTTTCGAATTATATATATTTCAAATTTTATATATTTTTTTGAATTTTTTATATATATTTTGTAATTTATATATGTTTTTCGAAATTATATAATTTTTTTAATTTTGGTTTTGAAAAAATATATATTTTTTATTTTTTTTGAAATATATATATATATATATATATATTTGAATTTATATATTTTTCAAGTTTTATATATATATTTTCGAATTATATATTTATTTCAAATTTTATATATGTTTTTGAATTGTTTGTATATATTTTGAAATTTATATATGTTTTTCAAAATTATATAATTTTTTGAAATTTTTATATATACGTTTCAAAATTTATATATTTTATTCTAATTTTATATATTTTTTTTCAAATTTTAAATATTTGTTTTCGAATTTTATACATTTTTTCGAATTTTATATATTTTTTTGAATTTATATATATGTTTTTCGAAATTTTATATATTTGGGGTTGGGGCATAAAGGTCATTTCACATTACCCTTAATATTTTGGAATTTTGTGAATGGTATTTTCGTCATTTGGGGTGTCATGGCAAGCAAAACCAAACCTCAGGGGATGTTTGTGTCAAAATTCCGAGAATCTGTATTTAGGTGGAATAGATACAAACCTCAGGAGTGTGGCTGCAAATTACCCATGAATTTTTTATATGTGTTCCAATATTTTATTGCATAGAAATCACTCATGGAACGTGACATATCATTTCATTAGCTAGTATCATGAGCACGGGAATTCCACCATTTTTTAATAAATAGATACAAATATTTATATTACCAATGTAAATTTTGTAAGATTTTTAAGGTGTAATTAAATTTAGAAAAAAAAGATAGATAAAATATTTTTGTAATTACAGAAAAAAATTCAAACTAATTGTTAATTACATGTTAACTTGGATATGCATATTTACTCATATTTGTAAATCTTAATTGTAATGTCCGGGATTTTATCTAAATTACTTTATTTATTTTAACATCATTAAATTAATTTATTGATGTGTTATTTTGCGGGTCTGGGACGAGTAGAATTTTCACGGACTTTATTTCAGGTTTGTTTCATTCGATTTGTTTGTGTTTTTTGTTTTCGGAGTTTCAGTTGGCTCGTGACATATCTTGTAATGACCGGGAAATTTTTTCATTTTTATTATTAATTTTCTTATCTAAAAGGAATTGTAAATAAAGAAAATTGGTTATATTTAATCATCCCTTTAACTTATACATACATATATATATATACATATATATATATATATTGTAAGAACACTTTTCAGTATTGTTTATTTATGGCATGTTCTAGACAATAACCATGTTGAGTGTTAGATAGGTCGGTTTGGTTTCAACGACATCTACAAGTTTCGACAAAGGTAAAATCAAGTATTGAAGTAGTGAAGAATTTTGGTGTAGTGCAAAAGCGAGCGTATTGAGTAAAAATGTCTTTCGGAGGGCAAAAATGGCATTTTCTAAAGCCGTCAATTCAAGCAAAAAGTCTTGGGGTGTCAAGAGGGTCATTTTGGCGCAGTTGTGGAGAAAAATGGTTTCCACGAAAATACCTACGCCTATAGAAGCAAAAAGTGCCTTGAAAGTGAAAATCTACGCCTGACCTATGCTTAAGGCATAGATGTGACAGGGTGATTTTAAAATCGTAAATTTCCCTTGTTGCCCTGATTTGTTCATGGCTACGAATCCTACACATTAGTATATGTGTTATACACATAATATATATCAGAGATTAGGGTTTTGTTGAGTTGGATGTGAAATTACGATAAATGGCAAACTTAGGGTTTCCCTCAGTTATGGTCTATAAATACCAAAGGTCTTCTACAGATGTGGTAGAGCCTTTGAGCCATTGAGAGATCTCTACAAGTTTTCTACATATTCATATTATTCTACAAGATAGAGATAGAGAGAGAAAAACATTGAGTGATTTTATATCTTCTAGTTCTCTCTTGTGCTAGGGTTTATTCAATTGTGCTTCTACATCGATGATCTTATGCACGATTGAATGACCTAGATTATGAAAAATCTACACACCGTTGATTACAATGTGGTTGCTTAGATCTATTTGAGAAACAAAGCCATCTGGGTGCGGAGATCGGAGCAGGAGGCTTCGTGGTGATTTGATCTGTTGAGAAGCAAAGCCATCAAAGTACGGAGCGGAGCGAGAAGCTTCGTGGAGTGTGAGTGATTCAAGTTCGTCAGATGTCGAGTGGAGAAAGGAACATCTAGAGGGATTTGTAATTCTAAAGCTTCATAGAGTCTATATATCTCTTGATTCATAGTGTATCAATACTCGAGCGTATCCATAGTATTTACTTGGAGTCTTTCCAAGGTTTTTGACGTAAAAATATCGTGTCTCTATTATTTTATTTTCTGCACTTAGATTATTCTTTGCATGATTTATCTTGATAGAGAATTGGATTAAAATTAAATTTTCCGCAATTATTATTAATTTGTCAACAAATCCAAAAAAAACCTATTCACCCCTCCTCTAGGCTATTTTCATTGATCGTCTAGGTAATTTCATATATATATAACATAAACACCCACACGCGACACACACACACATCTTCTTCCTCTTCTTCATCTCTGCACCCCTATTTCTTCTTCTTCTCATTCGTCTTCTTCACGCGATCTATGAGAGGGAGAGAGAGAGAGAGGACTAGAGAACCAAGAGTGAGGAGCTCCGGGAAAGGGGAGCTGCGGTTGAGGGAGAGTTGTCGGAGATGATCTGCGGTAATGGTAGTGGCGTCGCAGCACATAGGTGGTGCAGCAGCGGGGTGGTGGCGCGACGGCAGCGGCAGAGCCGAGTTTGATCAGAATTTGCAATGTCATTTCGGCAATGATCGCTGCTTCGTTTTGCGTGAAATTCAAAGGGTAGTTGGGTAATTACCTCATGTACGTCATATCAAAATTTGGGACTATTTCGTTGAACGGTTTAGCGTAGATCGCGTTTTCAAGAGGTAAGTCCATTTTTTTTTCTGTCAATTTGTGTGCCTTAACTTGTATAGATGTTAATCGCATTTTATTATGTTAGTCTAGGCAATGTGTGGATCATTTTGGCACATTGTAGGATCCAATTGGATTAATGGTGCAAAAAATTATTTTTCAGGATTGCGATTCGGGAACCGATGTTGGTTCATCGTTGTTTTTGTGCATGCTTCTAGAGGTAGGGAAATCATTGTTTATTTATGATTTCATGTACTGTGGAGCATGTGAAATTACCGTTGTGATGTTCAGAAGTTGTGAAGGCGTAGAATTTGTGTTTGACATGTTTAAATTAAAAAGAGTGAAAATAAATAAATAAATTTAAATTGATTAATTAATTAATTAAATAGGAATTATTGAGAGTTGATGTTTTTGGGCGTCAGGTGTGTGCAAAATATGTGATTAAAAATGACACATTAATAACACTTTAGGTTTTACCTTTCTGCAAGCCCACAGATCAATTGCAAATATGTTTTGCTTGAATAGGGGAATATCGATCCCACAGAGACGAGGATTGTTCACTTTAATAGTCTAAAAACACTGAATTATAGTTTTCCGAAAATAGTTTGGTTTTATGAATTATCTAATAATAATGAAAATAAAACAGAAAACAATGATAGATAATGGTTCTGATTTAGAGAGAGAGAAAACTAGGGTTTCCTCACTCCAACACTAACCGCATAATATAGTCCAAATTCTATTTTAATTGCATGAGGGCGGTACATTGATTGTGAATCAGGTTGCACTGCGCCAGCAGTTTGATCCCAAAAAGAATTACTCTTAACCGGATCGCAACAACCCATCTCAAGACTAAGCTAATTAGTGCATGCCAACTACTAACATAAAGTAAGTGTAGAAAAGTAAATTAAATCAATAAATTAAAGCATAAAAATAAACTAAAGCATGTCTATATCAGTTTGTCAGGGCATGGCCTGTGTCAACATAGGGTTTCGAGTTTCATGACCACCATTGTGTAGAAAATCACAGATTAAGCATCCGAGTTCCAGCCCATAGTGAATAATTGTGATTGTGTAAGATAAATATATTCGAAAAGTCTAAGACAAGAATCAATTCAAATATATAAACTTGTATCACGAATAAAAACGATATCTCATCTAACACAATCATCACAGTATGGTCACATTTTCCCCTCTCTACAATTGAATATAAAATCAGAACTACATTACTTGGTTATGGTTTTGCGAGAAAATCATAGATACCGAATTAGTTGATCATGGCTGAGAGAATCTGCATTGTCGGTGTAAAAACACTCTCCATGGCCTTCTTATCTGGATCTCTAGATCTTCAATAGTGGTCCTCTTCAATGGAAGAACTCTATGAATGAACGTGGAAATTAGAACCAGCCTCCCAAAACAATACCAAAACTGAACTAAAACATAACTAAACTCTAAACCAAACCCTCTCATATTTATAGACAAATGAGAGAAACCCTAATGGTTACCCTTTTTCTGTAATTTCATAATACATGAATAATCTTTATAAAATCTCATGTAAATATGTGTATATGCCTGTATGTAGAGGTCTGGAATCACCGATCACTTAAAATATCGAAGTAGGTACAAAACTGAAAAATTCTAAAACAACTCTGAAATAACTTCAGCACATAGAGGGGTCATGTGGCCACAAGGTGGGACCTACGCTCCTGACCTACGTTTGGGCATAGGCTACGCTCCTGACCTACACTTGAGCCTAGGTCTAAGGCGTAGGGTCCAAACCACTATGTAGCTTAAGAGCGTAGCTCAGGTCCAATCTGCCTCTTTTGTTCTCTCTAACGACGTAGGGTTTTATGCAACTTTTGCTGTAAAAACTTGTTTTTTCATATTTGAGTTAGACTGGTCGCCTTTGACTCCCGATGCTTTTTGGTGAAGTAAGAATGTCTGAAAATTATATTTTTGCCCTTTCGGTAAGATAATGATGTCGGGAAATTACCATTTTGCCCTTTAGTAGCTCTTCTTCGCTCTGGCACACATTTTTGATTCCTTTCTCGAGATAGAAATGAACACGAACTCAGTTAATTCACCGAGATTAGCTTTATTTCTTCATTAAGCTCTTAAAACATGCTTACACACATAAACGAGATAAAAATACCTAGTAACGGAATGTAAAGACATAACAAACGCAAGATATGAGCGAAAAATTACCAATATTGAGCACCTATTAGATGTGTTTCGTGCTTATATGTTTTTATTGGAGCATGTTGCATATGTATTTAATTGATTATATTATTTAAAAGGTAATTAAATAATAAGTTGGTATTATTGAGAACTGCCGATAGGATGGTGTGTACATACCTATGTATTTTTATTCGAGCATGCTATGTGTGTTTTAAATTAAAATGATTTGGAAATCATGCATGTATGCTTAGGGTGCTAGAGATCGTATGAGGGTACTATTATATGTCATATTCATCTCACGAGCATATAGTCTGTGGGAGACAAGAGAGCATGGTTGCATTGAATACAGGACATCAGGGTACAACCATCCTGGTGTAAGGATTCCAGGGTACGGAGATTCCGCCTGTTCCTAGGACTTCGGAGTTGGGCCATCCTAGAAGAGTCACCGTACGTGTGTTTGTGGTATAGGGTGTGATTGCAGTGTAGCAGTGTGAGCTACGCTTGGGATCCGGTTTTCGCATTATGTTAGGGATTCCGGGTTACGGAATGCCCGTTTGTTCCTAGGAATTCGGGTTACGGACATCCTAGATGAGTCATGTACGCTCGTACTTGATGACTACAGGGTAGTAGAGAGAGTTACCCCTGAGACTCGTGTCTGGAAATTTAGGTAGACATGGACATGCATCACATTCTCATATCATTTCATGATATCAGTTAGTTGAGACATTTGTATATATATATAAACTTTCTCTATGATTCTCTTAATGTTATTATAGCTGGATTGATGGGTATTCTGTGTGTCGAGTTGTGGATCTCACGGGTACATATACTGAGACAAGATGTATGTTTTATATTTGATCCAAGATGGGATCCAATTTTGGTTTTGGGTCTCGCCAATTATAGCGGAGTCAAAGGGCGTTTCCCTACTAAGCATTGTGACACTACAACAAACGGCATTTTGCGACTAATTTTTTGGTCGCAAAAGAGCTTTTGCGACTAAAACATATTGGTCACATAACCGTCGCCAAAAAGGCGGAGCAAAAGGTCTTTTGCAACCAAAATATTGATTTGTCGCTAGTAGCAGAGTATTTACGACCAAATGGTTTTGCGAACAAATATTGATTTTACGACTATATTTGGTCGCAAATAGTATACCCATTTGCGACTATTTATTTTAGTTGCTAATACATTGATCATTTTGTGACTCTATAATTTGGTCGTAGATAGTATACTCATTTGCGACTATTTATTTTAGTCGCTAATTCATTACCAATAGCAATAATTTGTTTTGGTTGCAAATAACATTCCTATTTACGACCATATATTTTAGTCGTTAATATGTAATTCTTTTCTAACCATTTTTTTGTTGTTGTTGATACATTAGAAATTTGCGACCATTTATTTTGGTCGCCAATAGATTAGCCTTTTGCAATTGTTTTTTTAGTCGTGAATACATAATTTTTAGTGACAATTTATTTTGGCTGCAAATAGGCTTCCTATTTACAACCACATATTTTAGTTGCTAATATGTAATCCTTTTCTAATGACTTTTTTTGGTTGTTAATAAATTAGGCTTTTGTGATCATATTTTTTGTCATAACTACATTCCTTTTTTGTGACTAATTTTTTGGTAGTGAATACATAAGTTTTCATGACTATATTTTTTGGTTGCAAATATCATGCTCATTTAGGCCCATATAATTTGGTTGTCAATATGTAATATATATTAGTGTCATCCAAAATATGTCCACAATACAACTCAAAATAGACAACCTATACTCCAACTACAACTTAAAACTATATATGCCCAAAGCATATCCATAACAAAAAGATGGATATTTACAAAAATATATATCTACCATATTCTTACAAAATACACTCCAGTCCAATCTACCCAATATCAAATTTGCCAAAAGCATGTCCATAACAAAAATTGGGACATTCGTTAGTTACATCCAAAACAAGTCCATTACAAAAAACATGGCATGCCTAATGCATATTAGTGGCATACTTGATAGTGCATGAAAAGATGGTGATGAAGTGGCTGGAGAAGGTGGTGAAATTTCATACAATTTCGTCCAATCTGCAAAAAATAATAATAAACTATTAAACTGGATTTACATAAGCAATAATGTATACTAATTAATAGAGAACATAACTAAAGTCATTACAAGAATACAAGCTTGATGCTACACATGGTACTAACTGGTTTCTTACAAATATACAAACAAAGAAAGAAAAACAAAGCAATGAATAATGAAGAGTGTATATTGGGTAGCCATTAACAACAACTATGCACAAGTAGATCGTGCTTCCAAAAAATCAAGTAATAATTTAGCAACAAGTAACTAAATTCCATCTTGACATTCTTAGTATTGCGGTAAACAAGATGTACCAAAGTCCTCCTTGTACACTATTTCAATCAGATGGGGAGTTGAATTACAATATTTTAAAATTGATACCAGATTGAGAGGTGCAACATATTGTGAAGGGGAGAAATAGATGCATATGTGAGATTTAATAGGAATGCTATTAAAAGTATTTGGAGATGTTAAGATGCAAGCAAAATAGTGTCCCATGGCTTGATATAGTGTGGCTGCAACAAGTTATTCCTAAGCATTCATGTTTACTTTGGATGGTTATCTTGAATAAACTTAACAGTGAAAAAAATAACGAAAAACAAGAAAAACAATTTCAATTCTGCACAAAATACTCACTTAAGTTGCGAGGGCATCACAATTGAGTTTGTCCATAATGACTTTATACATTTCTGCCATTTTGTTGCATTGTTCCACAGCATTAGCAGCCTTTTTTTTAGCATCCGGAGCCTCTCTATTAGCCTTTTCTATCTCCATTTCAAAAAGAGCATTCTTCTCCATAGCATCCCGTTTGAGAGCTTCAATTTTAGACTTCAATATAATATTTCTTTTGTTAGCCACTAACACTTGTTCGCGTAAGCTAGAATTAGAGGATGGAGCAACCATGTCATATCCGAGGCCACCCACATAAGTTGAAGTTGTACCAAGCAAATCATCTACAATTTGATCATCGGTCATCGGAGTATTATCATCTTCAAATGATTGAGTAGTATCATCCCCCACAGATTGAGACTTAGAATTTTCTAGTTCAACTACCATTTTCTCCTAAATCAAATAACACTAATCGTTTGTAAAAGAAACCGAAGCAAAGTAAAGAAAAAAAAAGAATAGAAATAAATATATAGACAAGTTGAAATAATACATGGAGCTCTTGAGCACGTGGAGAACTCCAACCCTTTCCCGGCTTAAAATGTGTCTTCTCAAAGAACTCGATCCTACCCGGAAGTTGTTGTGTTTCAGGATCCCTCTATAATATACAATTTTTCAAAAACAATTAATCATTTATTAACTATACTAGTACAAGAATATGTACATATGCAAATAAGTATAAAACTTTACCAACTCCTCACGATGTTGAACAAATGATTTTGATCCACCATGATGAGGAACTTTGTTCTTTATTATGTTCTTTTTGTTTGTCTCACTCGATTGCTGCATTAAAAATATTTCATATTGTGTTTATCAACATCTAAATATGAATAGGAGAGGAACATGTATTACATAAATTTGTAAAACATGTCTGATATTACTGCACAATCAACAAACCTTGAATACAAATTTATAATTAATAAAATATAAAACAACATAACTCACCTTCAATTTTTCAGAGCGAAATCTATTGCAAACTAGATCCCGTCTCTCTTGTTTCACAGATTTATGTGGATGACGATGTGCCTCTTCTACGGGAAATTTCAGAAAGTGTTTATGCAGCCTGTATTTGAAATCCTTAAGTGATTTTTGCATCTGAAAATTATTTATGAATACATCTCATGATATGCGGATCCTCATACCTCATTCTGAATTTATCCTGAAAATTTAGAGATAAATAATTTTCCCCGGTATGTTTTTAAGAAATAGTCTATGATAATTTTAAATCACATTTTACTATCTTTTTACCTTTATTTTGGTGTAAAATACCATTTTGACAGCTTTCGGTATATGCTTCTAATTCTTATGGAATGGCGCATGTTGGCTTACTATGATGCTCAATTTGGTTGTCCATTCCTTGGACCAACCATTTACTGGCTTCCACATTCCTGGTAGAATGTCAATTTCTATTAAGACATTATTCTTTTTACTTCGATATTTGTTTAAGAAGTTGTTCTTTGATTTACTCCGACGCTTCACAACCATTGGAGGAACTATGAGACAAACCGATGTTAGTAGATGTAATGTATGGTATTTTTTCGTACTAATTAAAAATTTTAAATGCTAATTAAATTTTTTAATTAATGATTAAATGCATATGTGATTATGTGTTTATTTGTTTAGCATGACTTGTATGTTTTATGTGATATTAAATATTGTAATTTGCATGTTGTATTTTCATTTCGAGAATAATGAAAATTATTGAAAATGATTTCGAAAACGAAATGGCCGAAGGATAAATGAGAAATTTCATATTTTGAGCACTTAGTGGAAAGTGTAGAGATTTTGGCTAAGTGTTAGGGAATGAGTGACATGTTGGTAATTAGAGAGGATGACAAAGGGTAAAAGGGTATTTAAGAGTCTTGATGGCACACTTGTGATTAACCCTAAGTTGGGAAAATATTGGTCATTTTACACTTTTGGAGTGCTGTCTTATTTCTAGCCCTTGATCTTCTTCTCCCATCTTTGTTCTCAACCCTTGGATCATAGGGCCTTGTTTGGTTGGCACTCAAATGCAATAATCCATTATTCTTGGTCTTTCATTTGGTAAGAGTTCATGTCTATCCTTGGATCACCTCTTCAATTTTCTTGCCTTATTCTCAACCCTTGGATGGTGAGAAGGTGAGTGGAGAATCTCTACAACCCTTTAAGGTTAACCACTTTGCAAGACTTCTATCATCTCACAAACTCTTACTCTCTCTTCCTCTTCTTGCTAGTTGGGGATAGTTCTTGGTGGTGTTCTTGAAAAACTTTGGTAAGTCTTCTAATTCACTTTAGGGTTTTGTTGCAAGAGCCCTAGTTCTCATGTTTTTGAGTTGATATTGATTTGAGTCTTCTCTTATTCATGTTATGGAAGGTTGAGTGCTTTCATCTACCATAACTCTTGATTTCACCTTGTGAAGAAGCTAGTGGTGAGTTCCATAACTTGTACTCTTAAGATTCTATTTCTCCATAAAACCCTAAAATATAAATTATTAGGGTTTGAATTGATTCTTGTGGTTGGAGCCACTTTTGTATAAATTTCAGTTTTCTTGTGACACCATAGTAAATCTTGTTGTTCATGTGGTGTGTTGATAGTTGGAAGCTATTCCATTGAACACTTGGAGTGGTAGCTTGAGTTGGACCTTTTTGGGGCATTATTGTATAGCTTGCTTGGAATTGAGGTAGGGGAAAAACGAGTTGCTTTCATTTTTGTACGAGGGTATGTGCGTCTATGTGTATATATGCCGTATATATATGCGATTTGAGTCTTGATAACCTAGAAGATTAATTAGGCCCTTGAAAGCATGATTATGTGGTATAAATGTTTGTTGTGGTTTATTATTTATAAATGTGATATTATGAGCATGTGGATAATTTTGGCATAATATATTGCACAAAGAGAAAAAACATGTATTATGATGGACCATGGTTATATCATGTACAATATATTGCAAATGAGAAAAATCATGTATTGTGACGGAGTATGGTTGATATGAACTCATTGAGGCATATTGAGTACATCGTGTAGTATAAAAAACATGGTGTTGTAATATGTGGGTCGTGTAGTCATGTGTGGGTGGTTTGGTTTCGGATCGTAGCAACAACTGTCCAGGAGGGGTTCACCCCTACGAAACTAATAAGTCCAAAAAGTGAAACGGTTTAAGAGTCGTAAGAGAGACTCGTATTCTTGACTTTGGTGGTCATGGCATATGGAGTTGCAATTTGGGCTCCTGTGCAACCGTCTTCCTTGTTGAAGTGATAGAGAGAAAAATAACTTGGGAAGAGTCGGTGCGGTACTCTACATTACTTGATGAGCTTGTATCCTGAAAAGTAAGTGGACAAAGTATGTATCCATTAACCTGAGTTGGGGGCCGTGTGTGTTATGGGGTGTGTTGAGTCATGATATATTTAGATTATCATATATGTGGGATCATGATATTGATATTGAATCATGTAATAATTGTAAATATTTATGATGTGAGCATGTTGAGGGACTTGTTTATTGGGTTCGATAGGGTTCTGGATTGGCGTGAGAGCCATGTGGAACAAGAGACCGACCTAGGATTAGTGGTACGAACCTTGGTTGGGTGGTACCACTCGGACTGTGATGTCCTACATCGCCCAGGTAGAGGTCTGAGGATGTACTTATACGTGCAGTGTTGTCTCCAATTGGTATGAGGCCTTTTGGGAGGAGCCCAAGAGCAAAACCGTGCGGGCTTGGCCCAGAGCGGACAATATTATACCAAGTGTTGGAGTGGGGTGTTACAATTGGTATCAGAGCTAGAGCCTGGCCGGAATTAAGTGTGGGTGCATGCACAAGCCCGTGGGTAACACCAGCGAGGACGCTGGGGCCCAAGAGGGGGTGATTATGATGTCCCACATCGCTCGAGTAGAGGTCTGGGGATGTACTTATATGTGCAGTGTTGTCTCTAATTGGTATGAGGCCTTTTGGGAGGAGCCCAAGAGCAAAACCGTGCGGGCTGGGCCCAGAGCGGACAATATTATACCAAGTGTTGGAGCGGGGTGTTACACGGACTATCGAGATTGAGGTGATGACGCTTCTTCTACTGGGCTAGTGAGTTCACCCCACGACTTATATATTTTTCAGGTGGTGATTCCTTTCCGGGAGGTTCGTAGTCTCTCGGTAGAGACACGGTGTTGTTTTCGCCCTTTTGTGCATAAGGAGGCGAACTACTTATTTTGCAGAGCATTAGTGTAACTCACATGTATACCTATGCTCATTTTCTTGTAAACTTGTAAATAGATGATAAACTACTTTATTTTGGCCCAACTAGCATGTTAGTCGATGTGTTATTATCGATGTATATCCCTTGGAGCGCTATGCGTAGGGATTATCTTCTTCTGGTGCACTTTGGTGCCGGATTGTGCAAATATGTATTTTGAACAAACTGTAGCATGTTTCGCCTTAGAGCGCTATAATAGAAACATTGAATTCTTTCATTTGGAGTTGTGAATGTGATTATTAGGTGTTTGGCCAAAAATGACGTTTTTCTAGGTTTTCAAACCAATCATTTTCATTTTGAATGGAAAAACCCATTTTCGCCTACCCCCGTAGACGGAAAATTTTATTGTTTAAGAAATGGTTTTAAACTCATTTTATACAGATTTTGAATTTTAGAAACCGGCAGTAGTTAAAACGGAGACTGGGAGCAAGACGGATAATTTTTGTAGATTTTTGAAGAAACTTGTTTTTTTTTTAAATTTCAGACCTGGGATCGTTCCCAACTTTTTGGGACCGATCCCACTAATGGTTGCTGATTTTGTTGAAGCTCTATTGGGATCTATCCCAATTGTTTAGGATAGATCCCACTTCGCACCAGTGGCGAAGTCCGATTTTTGAACTTCCGTATTTTCCTCCTCAGACCTCAGAATTAGGTCCCGTTTGTTTCTATGGCTTGTCCTATGTCCAAATTCTTGAGATAAAATTAGAAATAATTTATTTTCCCTTAAAAGGAATGTTTTAATATTGGTGAAAGAGGAGTACTTCAACTTTCGGTTTTAGTCGGCGTTGTCCGATACCATTTTCTAAATTTCATATCTCTCTCCTCGTTGCTTATATCTAGGTTCCGTTTGTTCCTACGGCTTGTGCTAGATCCAAACTTTGTATATGTACTTTAAAATTACTATTTTACCCCTGAAATGATCATTTTACCCTTGGGTGAACATGGGGTGTTGAAATGGTCCATTTAAGGTGCCATTAATGTCGTTTTCACTTCCTTTTTTATCGCTAGTGATCTTTTTCACATCTTTTAAACGTGGAAATTACTATTTTACCCTTTTACAGGTATTTGACGACTTAAGGAAAATTTTTTTTGCTTCTTTTCACTTTCGTATTCACTCCCTTAACTCTTAGGCTCGGGTTTCGGAGTCCTAGAAAATTTGGGCTGTGATAGTAGATATCAATTATAATAAAAAAATAATAGGTTGTGTACTTTATACTTGCAAAACAATAAAAGCTTGTGATTTTACCCCAATTAGATGGAGAGTCGGTAGATGGAATTACGACATCTGGACTTGTAGATGGAATTACAACATCTGGATTTGTAGATGGAATTACAGCATCTGGAATTGTGTCAAGTGGAATGGAATTTGTAGGAGAACGTGTGGTAAGGTGTGATCTACGACCTGGCGCCATATATTCAGATAATCTGCATAGAATGTCAAGAAAATGAAAAAAAAAAATACATTTTGAAACTACAAAAACTTATGCAACAAAGCTTACTAGGGTACACCAAAGAATGATTTTGAAAAAAAAAATGTTGTTGTCCATGAACAAAATAATATTGCGGACAAAAGCATACCAAAACCATATTTTTATTAAGAACCAAAATACAAAAGATAAACTTTTACAAGTCAAAAAGTCTTTGAAGTACTGGGTAAAAAAGTTATGTAAAGTAAAATATTAAATAATATCTTCATCAGTGTCATCGTCACTAAGCATCACGACTTCCTCATGTGTACTGTGATGGATTGATATATCTTCTTCATCACTATTGTCATCAATAAAACTATCATCTCCTTCCTCCAAGTTGATGCTATTATGATTAATATTTATATCAATATTGTCCAACGTCATGCCATCCCTATTCAGCAACAACTCCACATCCTCCACAACGGATACGACTCAATTAACTAAACATTGTTCATATTCTTGATAGGCATCATGTGTGTCATTTTCCATAGCTTTAGTTTCATCTTCCACCTCCGCAATATCAAACAATTTTCTTGGTTGTATTTTCTACACTACTTTCCATTGACCACATAATTTAGTATCACTCACATAAAATATTTGTCGAACCTGGGATGCAAGAACAAAAGGGTCATTCTCATACAACTTTTGAGAGACATTAACACTAGTTATTGAATGAGAATCTTTTCGAATTCCATTTTTCCCCCTACATTCCACCAATTGCACTTGAAAAGATAAACTCGCCTCTTCATACAATACTCCAACTCTATGACATTTATTATGACACCATAGAATTCTATATTTTCTGATTTACGTTCTCATTCCACAACGACACCACTGTTTTGAGTCCTTCGATATTTGTCCCATTCCTTGCTATGGAATCTAATTCCATTGACAATGCAACCATTATATTGTTTTATTCGCTCATCCAGTCCACATACCAAAGAATAAAAATCATCATTCCCTTTGAATGGTTCAGTTTGATGTAGTTGTTGGATCTATTGGCAGCAATAAAAATAGTTATTAGTGTATGTTTACAATATTCTTACAATATTACACAATCAGTAGCCAAATAACCTTTATACATAATTACCTCTTCTTCAAACCATTTAGCGAATCGTTGTGTGTCTAAGTTGCACATTATTTTGATCCTCTCTCTTTATCAATTCCATGTGCTTTCTATATGATCAAAACTTCTCATATTAATGTCTTAAACGAAAACAATTCATGATAATTATATCGATTTAATTCTTGCTCCTACTCAAAATAAGATTGTATTTCATCGCAATTGTTAAGCACATGAAATCGAGCTTTATCCAAATCTGTAAAATCCATATTCTCATAAGTTGTAGCTCCCAATGGATGAACAATTGGGCTAAAAACAGAGAAATCTCCTTGTTGTCGCTGCCCTTTATCACAATTTTGCTCTCCTCGGATATACATAGAGCAAAATGTAAGACATTCACTATCTATGTAAGCCTCCGCAATTGAACCTTCCGGACGAGCTTTGTTACGTACATATTGTTTTAGAGTGCTAAGAAACCTAAACATATATTGACACACAATCGTTAAATTTAACAGCAACAAAGATTTACATTTAATTGACATGTACTTAAATTAAATACACCACCACCTTTCAATTGGGTACATCCATCTATATTGCACGGGCCCTGCAAGAATTATTTCATGTGGCAAATGAACAGCTAAATGAACCATTACATCAAAGAACGCTGGAGGAAAGATCATTTCTAACTTGCAAAGTGTGATAACAATGTCCTTTTCTAGTACCTCAAGGATTTCCAATTTTAAAGTTCTACAACACAATTCTTTGAAAAAAAATCCCAACTCAATTAACGCACTGGAAATATCATCATCTAAATACCCACGAATTGCAATAGGTAGAAGGTGCTGAAAAAGTACACGGGAATCGTGACTTTTTAATCCAAAGATCTTACAATCTTTGATATCTACACATCGCGAAATATTTGACGCATATCCATCGGGAAACTTTACCGACTTCAACCACTCGCAAAAACTCATTTTCTTCTCCAATGACAAAGTGTAACGTGCTAATGGCATCATATATTTATCACCATTTTGGATGAGATGCAATTCTTTTCTGATTCCCATTACTTCTAAATCCAAGCGAGCTTTCACGTTGTCTTTGGTTATCCAGTTAGTGTCCATCAAAGTTCCCAACACATTATCAAAAATATGTTTTTCAATATGCATCACATCCAAATTGTGTCGTAAGTTAAGGGATCCCCAATATAGTAATTCAAAAAATATGTTTTTTTTTTGTCCAATTCAGTTCATTTGGAATACGTTTTCTTTTCTTATTGTTTGCTGATTTTCCAAATTTAACAGGTCGTATGTGAGACAATTGTACTAACAAGTCATCTCCGGTTAACTCCTTAGGGGGCAACCCATTCTCTTTCGTATCGTGAAATTGCTTTTGACGTTTCCTCCAAGCATGATTGATCTATAAGAACCGACGATGACGCATGTAACATATCTTTTTTCCATACACTAATTTTAATGAACATGCATCTTTATTGTAAACTGGGCATGTCATGTATCATTTAGTCATCCATCTAGACAAGGATGCAAATGCTGGAAAATCATTTATGGTCCATATTACCGTTGCATGCAAACGAAAGTGTTTTCCACTAAAGGCATCATAGGAAACTACACCATTTTCCCATAAATCTTTCAAGTCATCTACTAAAGGTCATAGGTACACATCTATCTCATTTCCAGGTGACTTTGGTCCAGGAATAAGCAAAGACATGAATACAAATGGTTCTTTCATACATTTCCATAGAGGCAGATATTACGGTATAAGCATAACTGGCCACATGCTATAGGAGTTACTCATGTTACCAAATGGATTGAAACCGTTACTTGCTAATCCAAGTCAAACATTGCAAAGATCATTAGAGAACCAATCATTCTCTTTGTCAAATTCCTCCCAAACTTTAGAATCAACCGAATGTCTGAATATATTAACTTCTTTTACACATTTATCTTTATGCCACCTCATATCCTTTGTCGTCTTTCTTGACATAAATAATATTTGTAGCCTTGGTTTGATTGGAAAGTATCGAAGAACCTTATGAGGAATTTTCTTACCCTTATCTTCATTAAATTTATACCTACATTCTTCACATTCTGGACATGTATCTTTATCTTCATGCTCCTTCCAAAAAATTATACAATCATTTTTGCACGCATGGATTGCAGTATAGCCAAGACCTAGGTCACGCATTATTGTTCGGGCTTCATAATGGGACTTCGGTACTGTCTCAACAGTTTTTGGAAATGCCTCCCTAACTAACTCATGGGCCAAAGTAAATGATCATGTAAGAACATTTTTGTGTATTGTTTATTTATGGCATGTTCTAGACAATAACCATGTTGAGTGTTAGATAGGTTGATTTGGTTTCAATAACATCGATAAGCTTTGTAAAAGACAGAATCAAGCGTTGAAGTAATGAATGATACAAATGAAGCACGAAAGTGAGCATATTGAGGTAAAATGTCTCCTGAAGGGCAAAACCGACATTTTCTGAAGCGTCACTTCAAGCAAAAAGTATTGTGGGTTCAAGAGGGTCATTTTTGCACAGTTGTGAAGAAAATTGGTGTTAACAAAAATGTCTACGCTTAAGCTTACGCTTTCAGTTTTAAAAAGTGGTTGGAAAACACATTTCTATGCTTGGAGGTACGCTTGGACTTACGCTTGAAGCGTAGCTGCGACAAATGTTTGCCTATTTTTTCCTGCGATGTCCAAATTGTTCGGGGGATGTTTTTATGATATGACCATGACTTATATACATCAAAGTGCGTTCTATATACAATATATTCACCATAATATAGGGTTTGGATGTGAAATTACGAGAAAAGGGTAAACTTAGGGTTTGGATCATCATTTTCTATAAATACTCAAGTCTACAACAAGAGGAGGCACGTCTTGAAGAATTCTCTACAAGTTTTCTACAACTTCTTCTTCTTCTTCTACAGAGATATACATGTGGTGAGAGAATATTATTGAGTGATTAGAGATACACAAGTTCTCTTTTATTATTGGAAGTCTTCAATCGTGCTTCTACATCGACGATTTCTATGCACGATTGAATGGTATAGTTGCTGAAAAATTCACACACCATCTATAGCAACGAGTTTGCGTCGATCCGTTTCGAGAAGCGGAGCCGTTTGAGTACGGAGATCGAAGAAGGAGGCTTCGTGGTGATTTTGATCTGTTGAGAAGCAGAGCCGTCAGAGTACGGAGATCGGAGCAAAAGCTTCGTGGAGGGCGAGTGAATCTAGACTTTCAGACGTTGAGTGAAATACAACAAATTACAGCGATTGTAAGTTCTGTTTTCATAGAGTCTGTACAAATTCTCTAATTCATAGTGCATCGATAACCGAGCGTATTCATGATTTTTACTTGGAGTCTTTCCAAGGTTTTCCACGTAAAATATCTGTGTCTTTTCATTATTTATTTTCTGCACTTATATTCATATTTGCTTGATTGATTTATTTATGAGAATTAGGGTTTGTGACTAATTAAAATTGAATTTCGGCTAAATAATTTTAATTGATCATAAAATCGACAAAAAGCCTATTCACCCTCCTTCTAGGTTGTTTTCACTATTGTCTAGGCAATTTCAGATCTATTACTCCAACGACCAATGACTTTTAAATGAAATAACCTCGAGAGAAAAGATAATTTTGAAAAATTAACGCAACCAGGATATAGTTCACGTTGTGCATCTCTCATTAATTTCTCAAACATTTCATGCCTCCCTTCCTCTTCCAGCGAATCTGGTGCATCACTAGTAAATGCATCACCTTGTTGACCAGTTGGCACACACGTCTCCACAAATGTATCCTTGTAAACATCTTCCACCAATTCATTTTCCCCATCATCTTCCTCTTCATCTTCACTATCCGTAACGTCATTACTCTTAACATCAGAATCATAGTTACCAAAGTTTGTATTTTTTGGTTCTTGTTGGTCTCCATGGAATTCCCAATTCATGTAATCTCTATGCATTCCGTTAGTGTATAAATGATCCTCGACCTCATCCATTGGCAATACGGTCAAGTTCACACACTAACATCATAGACATGTAGACCTATTGCTTCGGTCCGTATAAAGACGTGCCAGGCGAATAAATTCCATAAGTCCTTTGATATATGTTTCTGAATACCTATGATATTAAATCCAATTTTTGTCCATATCCGTACTCCTATACAAAACAGATGTGTTATGCATGTATCAGGAATCCTATTGTCTTGAATTTTCTGCTAAACATTGGTGTGAAGTATTTTAATTCTAAGATGAAATGCATAATTAATTGTTTGTTGTATCAATATTTCCCAATTTTGAAGAGTGTATTGCTTATATTAGAAATTCTATGTGTAAATTAATGGTTAATCACGCCACTTGATCTTAATAGAAAATTGCATCATGTATATGTGACTAAATGCACGACTGAATGGTCAATTATATAAGGAATACACGAATTTAAATTATAATAAGAAGATAAAAATTCATTCAAGCACCCCAAAAAAAAATACTTCCAATTTATTGCTACATGTGGCATTTTCTACATAAATCAAGTCATATATAATGCAGTATCAATCTCCTTATCCAGTACATTTTATTTATTATATACTATCACAATCTTTTGATTAAATTTTTTTGGTGGAAGTCGTCAAATCATATATAATGCAGTATCAATCTATATAAATACAATTGAATAAAAACCGCATATCTGATCAACAATTTTTCTTAAAAGAAGCCACGATAATAGTGCCTTTGTCCTGGTCACCAAAGCACACTTGTCACCCGTCACCTGTCAAAACAATGAAAAATCATACTTAAATGACAATCCAAAATATAAATAAACAAAAAAATCAGACGAGAGTGTAAAAATAAGGAGAAAAAAAAGCATGAAGGACTAAGAAAAACTTGGTGTACAATTATGGGATTAATTTTCATCTGTTTTTTTTTTATTACCTTTTCCATATTCGGATTGATAAATGACAAAATAAAGGAAGTCTTATAGCAACAAAGTTTAATTTTAATATACCTCAAAGTTCAATCTAGCTAGACCTTCTATATTACACGGGCTCTGTAGATCTATTGTTCCACGAGAAGTCATTGCTTACCCTATTAATATTACTATAAAACAAGATAGTCTGAAACAAAACATTCCGAATTCCCCACTGTTTTTGACAGTATAGTTTTCCTACTGTAACAGAACTTCAGTCACGGAAAATAAAAAAGATATAACAAAATTATAATGTTTTTCGGTGATTTGTGTTAGAGATATGCCTAAACATTTTATTTTCCACTCCTTTACAATATATGATTACATATATATATATATAATTATATATATCTGTATATGGGTGAAACAGAGGAGGAAGAGAAGACACAACTACAGACTAGACTCGCACGTAACTAGTGTTCGTTTTTTCTCTTTTACTACACACGCATATATAATTATATATATAAATATATGAGGCCCAAATTTAATAGAACCCTAAATTGATTATCAAAAAGAGGGATTTCAGACAACAAAAGCTACAATCAACAATAACGATGGATTTACCCCTTCAAAAAGATTATAGATTGTATATTTAATTTCCAACAACTACAATGTGAGTTTTAAACAACAACATCAGAACCTAAACACCTAATGATCAGATGAGGATCTGAATAGATGAGGAGAGAAAAGGCAACAAAACTTACTTTGATGATAGTAGCTAAATGTTTGTGTGAATGAAGGTCGCAATGAATATCCCTGTAAGAAGTACTGACTAGATTAATTAAACTCAGCTTTTTCCACTAAATCTTGTGTCTGATGATGTATATAAATGAAGATAGAGGTAAAGGCATAAAGAAGTACCTGGAGAGTTTCAGAAGAAGATAACAATGTGGTGGAAGCTCTTAGAAAGGTAGGCGGTCTTTCTGGTCTGGTATGGTCTAGTCCGGTCCGGTCTTATTCGGTTTGGTCTGGTCTAATTTGATCTGGAAAAATCTATTTGGTAAGCGGTCTGATTTTACTATTTATCTATTATTTATTATAATATTTATTTACGTATTATTTATTTATTTATTATATCTTCACTTTATAATATATTTTATTATTTATATTATTAAATTATTATTTATTAATTTATATATTAATTTAGAAATATATTCTATTTATTTATTATTATTTCATTATTTATTTCATTTTATTTATAAATTATTTATTCATTTTTAATTATTTAAAAATATATTTTATTAATTTAATATTAATTTATTATTATTATACTCATTTTTTATTATTATTATGAAGTATTTATTCATTATTATATTTACTTATTATTTATTATTATATCTATTTATTATTTTTTATTATATTTATTTATTTATTATTATTTATTTCATTTTGTTTATTATTTATTATTTTTATTATATTTTTAAATATCTTTTATGTAATTTATTATTATTATTTATTATTTAGTCCATTTATTATTATTATTATATTTATTTATTATTATTGTATTAATTTATTATTATTATTATGTTTTATTTAATTTATTATTTATATTATTAATTATTCATTTTTAATTATATATAAATATATTTTGTTATTTATTCATTTATTTATTATTATTATTATATTCATTTTTTTTTATTATTATTAGGTATTATTTATTTCATTTTTTTATTATTTATTATTTATATTTTATTTTTAAAATATGTTTTATTTAATTTTTTATTATTATTATTAGTTTTTTATTATTATTTATTAATTTTTAATTATTTATAAATATATTTTATTAATAAGACCAGACCGGACAACCAGGAACCACCTTTTTTTTTGTCTGAAATGAGGTCATTTTTGTCTGATTTGGTCTTACTTGGTCTAACCAAAAATTTGGGACCAATGCTACCAAACACGGTCTGGTCCCATAAAACGCAAGACCAGAGCAGACAACCTGGGACCAGATCACCTACCAAACATGACCGTAAAGTTATTAAATGAAAAAATAGTGGTCCTCATTGATTCGCGCCTTTTCTTCGATATTTTCGAGGCTAAATGATCGATTGGTGCCTTTTCTGCGATATTTTTCAGGATAAATGATCCCCCAAACAACAGCGTTTCTCCACTCTTCTATTATATTTTCAATTTTCTACAAAAATATAACTACTAATGAAAAGAGCTATACCTTTAATTAAAAATGAATATTTTTGCTACAAAAGACTATTGACCATATTAATATACCATTTTAAATTACGGAAATCTAATTTAATCATAAATAATATTACAAATGATTATTTTCAGCCAAAATATTAGAGAAATAAATTGAAAATATATTACTTTAGATTTATTTATTTTGGTGTCACATTATTGTTTTAAAAAAAATGATGATATACAACTCGAATATTTTACTAATATGTTTTTATTTTTTTCAACATCAATAGGGGTGTATGGCTCCTAAATTATTTGTTATGAAAAAAAACTTCTATAAAATTATCTACAATTAAAAAAATAATAATGAGTAATTCAACCCACTTCATCATATAGAAATCAATCATAACAAAAGTTTTCGTAACATAATTTTCAGAACTTTTGTAGAGAAAATCATTTTATTTTTAGAATATTTAAATTTATATTACAATTCAATTGAAGGAAATTGAGTTTAATTTAATAAAACTCCAATTCAATTGAAGGAAATTGAGTTCAATTCAGTAAATCCACAATTCAATGGAGTAAATTTGAATTCAATTAAGTAAAACAACCCAAATTCAATTTAGTGAATTTGAGTTCAAGTAAGTAAACCCCTAAATTCAATTGAGTGAAATTATGTTCAATTAAGTAAACCTCCAATTCAATTGACTAAAATTGAGTAAACCCCCAATTTGATTGAGTGAAATTGAGTTCAATTTAGTAAAACTCCAATTCAATTTAAGAAAATTGAGTTCAATTTAGTAAATCCCCAACTCAATTAAGTAAAACACAAATTCAATTGAGTGAATTTGAGTTCAATTAAGTAAACTCCCAATTCAATTGATTGAAATTGAGTGAAATTAAGTAAACCCCCAATTCGATTAAGTGAAATTGAATTCAATTTAGCAAAACTCAAATTCAATTGAAGGAAATTGAGTTCAATTTTCTAAAACTCCAATTCAATTGAAGGAAATTGAGTTCAATTTAGTAAATCTACAATTCAATTGAGCAAAATTGAATTCAATTAAGTAAAACCCAAATTCAATTTAGTGAATTTGGGTTCAAGTAAGTAAACCCCCAAATTCAATTGAGTGAAATTATGTGCAATTAAGTAAACCTCTTATTCAATTGACTGAAATTGAGTAAACCCCCAATTCGATTAAGTGAAATTGAGTTCAATTTAGTAAAACTCCAATTCAATTGAAGGAAATTGAGTTTGATTTTGTAAATCCCCAATTCAATTAAGTAAACACACAAATTGAATTGAGTGAATTTGAGTTCAATGAAGTAAACCCCCAATTTGATTAAGGGAAATTGAGTTCAATTTAGCAAAACTCAAATTCAATTAAAGGAAATTGAGTTCAATTTTCAAAAACCCTAAGTTAATTATGTGAAATTCAATTCAATTAAGTAAACTATCAATTCAATTGAGTGTAATTGAGTTCAATTTAGAAAACCTCAATTTAGTTGTAATGACCCATTCTATTGCGACTATAGATCATTTAGTCGTAAGTACCCAGATCAGTCACGATAAAATTTGACTTTAGTCGTAAATAACTTAACTTTTTCAACCATATCATTTTAGTAGCAAATAACATTTTCATTTTAGTTGCAAATGATCAATTCTATTGCGACCATAGTACATTTAGTCGTAAATACCCAGAGCCATTGCGACTAAATTGTACTTTAGTCGTAAATACTTTAACTTTTATGACCGTTTCATTTTAGTCGCAAATGACATTTTCATTTTAGTCATAAAAGATTCATTCTATAGTGACCATAGTGCATTTAGTCGTAAATACTAGAGCAATTGCGACTAAATTTTATTTTAGTCATAAAAACCTCAGTGTTTACGACCATTTCATATTTAAAGTTGGTCGCAAATAATTTGGTTGCTAAATACTCGATTTATTGTAGTGTGAGCTCATTCCCATTGTGTTTATTATTTTCAGGTTATGTGACCGGGCAGGGTTGGATGTAGTTGTTGTGATGTTGTTGGCATGTTGGGACTTACTATTATATTTTATTATTTAGGTCATGTTTAAGGCTAGTTTGCGTTTACCTTGCCCTTTTGGATGACTGTATTATTCTTTTGGCACCCGAGGGTGTGGCGGTCTGTATATCTTGCTGGGCTGGCTTGTACTTTTCTTACTATCCGTTAGCTGATGTATATTTTAGGCTATGTTTATGCTGTGGGGCTTGGAGGGGTGGCGACTCTATTGTGCTGTTAATCCCGGTCCCTTGTTGAGTATTTGAGATGGTTTCTCATGTTGTTTAGGATGTATATATTGCATTACAGGATGTATGGAGTGGACTTTATCCACCGGGGGGGTTTCAGTACAGACAGAACTTTACCCGATTTTTGTTAGTTTTGCCAAGTGGCGTTCTAGTGATCCTAGACTCCAGTAAGGGAGGTCTTGTGGATTTTGGGGCATTACAACATGATATAAGAGCAATGTTCTTTAACCTTGGGACGACGGGTTAGGGTCGATCTCGTGTTTGGTAATTGGACGTTTTGCTGTTTCATACGTTATGCATTAGGACTCTAGTGTGATTTGGTTTAATTTTTCATTACCGTTAGTGGATTAGGGTGGTGTTGTCCTGCGTGTTAAGTATTTTAAGTCATGACCGTCGTTAGACTTTTCTTCTTGTTGTAGTTAGTGTGGGGACACCATAGTGGTGGGTTTTTTTCAGAGGGTGCGAGGTTTGCATTGGTGGCTCCAGTTGAGGGTGGACAGAGTAACTGGAGAATAAATTTTTTGACAATAGTGTTGGCATGTGGCTTAGGCATTTTAGAATTTCGTAGGTCTTTTGTGTTTTTCCTTAGTTAGGGATGTTTCCTACTTGGAGTGCCCTGTTAATGTTTTGGTTCGATTAGGGCTAGTAGCAGGTTATGACCATTTGTTTTGTTAGAATTGCGTGTTTGACTTCTGTTGTTTTGCATGTTGTGTGTTAGACGTTGTAGCTTAAATCGGGGGGACATTGGTGTCTAGCTATGTGTTATATGTTTTATGTTGTTTTTATGTCTAACGTTTTCCTTTAGCGGGTGAGGAGTCTACGTTGTTTCTTTATTAGAGGGTGGACATGATACTCGTAGCTCGAGAGTAGACATTAGGCTGATGGCCATGACCCTCGAGGCAATGGTGGATGTGTTGGATCCACCTGTGGTGCAGAACTTTGTGGTTCCTCAGTGGGGGAGGACTCGATGTCTTTTTGTGGGAAGCTTCGGCGCGATGAGCCTGGGTGCCCTCGGAGTGGGGAGGCCCAGTGTCACTTTAGTAAAAATTTTGGGCATGACGTGACTAGGTGTCATCGGTGTTTGACCTACTGAGGCAACAGATCGATGGTCTGCATCTGTTGTGGTTTCCAGAGTTATATCATCCAGGGTGGACCTTATTCGTGATGTGCTGATGTGTACACAATATTGTCGGTTAGGACATGTAAGGTCTGAGTGTTTTTCCTTTAAGCCATTTTGGCTGATGAGGCCGAGTATTCTCGTAGTTGCGTCTGTTGTTGCCAGCAGGGTCACAGTCGTAGGGTATGCCTTCTTCAGGAGGATGTCATCTGTATCCTTTCAGTTTGTTCGAGGCCTTACAACAGACTTCTGTGTGGTTGCCACTGGACAACCTTCCTTTCAGGAGCTGGTACAGTGGGGTCAGGATGTTTATAGGCCGTACGACTTTGACCACTCCAGCTGAGGTTTCGGTATACCTTCGCAATGGGAGGTAATGTTCCTTACCTTTGGTATTATGTTACGTTGGTTTAATGTTGATGTATCTGCTTAGTTTACTTACTTATTACTTTTGTTTTCGTACTGTTGAGGGGTGGTATTCCCTAAGGTGATGCTAGGTGCGTTGCAGTAGCTGTGTTTCGGTGTATTGTTACTTATTGGTTTATCCCAATGTCATCTGGGGTGTGGACCGATTCTTTTCTTACGGGAGATCGTGAAACGCTGAAGGGGTTAGGGTCGTGCGTGGGACTGATGCAAAATGGTTACGGTTCATGGAATGATGGTTTGTTTACATTCTCCCCCTTTTCCCTTTAGAGGCACATGTTACTTTTTCTAACTATCTTACTGTTGTCCTTACGAATTATGATTGTGCGATAAATGGTACGCTCGAGAACGATAGTATCGGTTGTGGGCAGTAAGAATGATGTCTGTCTTTTTCTTTTCGCGTGACTCATAAATTCACGTATAGCCTAGCCTCTAAAGTGCTTGACCTTTTATCCCGTACAAGAGTATGCGGATTAGCGGTTACGTCGAGGTTTGCCGGGGATAGGGTTAGTAAAAAATGACTCATTGGAGATAGGGCATTTCTTGACATTGTGACTAGTTTTGGTGGGGTTCTTTAGGTCTACCTAATAGGCTTTTAGTGTTCGCGTGAATTGTTGACCTATATTATACTCAACATTCATGTGTCGGAGTAGTATATTTTTCTTAGCCTTTTGGTTATTGCGTTTCGTGTGTCGACTATGGAACTTGTTGTTGTAAGTTGAGACTCGGTATGATGTCGGTGTCGTATCGCACCATTCCAGCGATCGCAGAAGGGCGATAGGTGGGATTAGGGAAGTATCATTATGAGTCATTGTGATGTGCTTTAGGATTTTGAGTCGTAGTGGTCTATTCTAATGGTGTGTGAGCTAGGACCGTGAGTTTTAGCCCTGGGTATTATGTTGTTACGAGATGTATAGTAAGGCTGGCAAGTTGTGTGCCTTATCCACGGTGAAGTGGATCCCGAGAACGAGGAGTTAAAGTGTCAAACCATAGAGGTGAGGGTACACTAGTTCATTTAAGGATGGACTATGGAGGCGTAAGGCGAGTACCCCAATCACCATAGTATTTTGCCCGTATTAGGGTGAGTGGTTAGTGATCCATTGGGGTGTTAGGTCACCGTATGGATGGAGGCCATAGTGTCTAATGAAGGGTGTCCTTTAAGTTATGAATGGTTCCCTAATGTAGGGATTGTGAGCTGAAGGCCCAATTTTTGCCATGGGACGAGCTACGAATTGTGGACTCAAGTTGGAATGATAAGAATTCATTTAGAGGTGTGGTATGAAACTTTAAGAATAAGGATAATATGTTCCTCCTAGGTATGTCTTGTAGACTCTAGTCATTGTTAAACTCATTTATGTGTCAGAGAAACGGTAGGCTGAGGTGTGATGGTCTCTTTTAAGAGTTAAGTGAGTTGTGGTGGTTTTGTTTCCACGACTAACTTGTGGGCTCATGGTTCGATGTGGTTGCCCTTGGGACAATGAGTCGTATTCGATGTACGATGGTGGTCTGATCCTAGGAGATGAGAGCTTCTGATCTTAGAACCTAGCAAGAGGTTGTTTCAGTATTTAGAGTTATGGGTTCGAAGTATGCTTCTAGCTAACCTACAAGGTGGTAATCGTAGAACAGTGCCAGAGTTGTGTCATTTTCGTGTGGTGCATATAGAAATCATGGACTTGGGTTTTGTTCCTTGGTATATTTGTCTTGTGTTGAGGATAAGCATTGTGTTTCCCTTCTACGGATGAGAGTTGGGTGTTTAGACAGGTTAGTGGTTGCTCCACTGGTTGAGTCTTTATGTGTTTTGTGCTTGACGCTGATGACTTAGTTTGTTCCTCGTTCTGTAAATTTTCTAGTTATAGAGGTTGACCGTTGCGGTTATCCCTTGTCAGGTCGTGGTCGTGTACTTTTGCCTCATATGCCAATCTGGGTATGAGCTGGGTGTTTATTGTCTCGTTTGACATGTGTGTGAATGTGTGAGAATGGATCTGGTTGTGGTTAGCTGTTGGCACCTTAAGGCTGTTATCACGTCATGTTGAGCCGGTTTTGAACGGCGGATGCATGATGGCAGTTATGGGGGACCAGATTTTCCTCTTGAGTAGTCCTCCTTTTCGGCGCATCCGTATTCTGAGTTATATGTCTTTTACTGTCAACTTTCTACCTAGTGTATCGTGTTGTGATGTTTCTTTAGACCGTGGGTCGTTGTGTTACATGTGTTCATCATCTTTGGTTCATTTGTGGCTTTTTGCCACCGTTAGGTCTTCATCCACCCTAGGAATGCGAGACTTCTGTTTTGGGAAGTCCTTGAGGCATCAGTAAATGAAAAATTATTGTAATGGCTAGCCATAGGCACATGACCGGCAGGTGTGCTATGCGGATTATAGGATTCGTCCTTTAGGCCTTTGAGGTGGGTAACCTCGTGTTGGTCTCTCTGAGAGATGGAGGGTTTGTGTTGTTTGGGGAGGAGCGACAAGCTATCCCAATGTCTAGTTATCTATTGTATCTCTAGATCGGATTGGGGAGACTTATCAGTTAATTTTTGCCTCCTGTGTTAGCTATTGTTTATAATGTATTTCTTCCAGGTTCTGCAATGGGTTGATAGCGACGTGTCCGAGGATGTGTTGTACGAGGGGCAACCTGTACGGATCCTAGATACACGTGATGAAGTACTGCAGGGTAGGATCTTTTCCCTAATCAAGGTTTGTTAATGGCATCGCATTATCGATGAGGTGACCTGAGCGAGAGAGAGTGTTGGCGGTTCGGACAAAGTGCCCTATTTTGTTCCCCGTTGTAGTTGCGTTGTGATTTCGGGGACGAAATCTCCTAAAGAGGGGAAGTTGTAATGACCTAGAAAATTTTTCATTTTTAATATTAATTTTCTTATCTAAAAGGAATTGTAAATAAATAAAATTGGTTATATTTAATCATCCTTTTAACTTATATATATATTTAATATATATATAACACACACCCACATGCGACACACACACACACAGACAGACGCGCACATCTTCTTCCTCTTCTCTATCTCTGTGCCCCCATTCTTCTTTTTTTCCTTCGTCTTCTTCACGCGATCTATGAGAGGGATATAGAGAGTGGGAGAGAGAAAGAGAGGATTAGATAACCGAGAGCGATGAACTTTGGAAGAGAGGAGTTGCGGCTGAAGGAGAGTTGCCGGGGATGATCTGTGGCAACGGCAGTGGCATGACAGCGCGCAGGTGGCGTAGCAACTAGGTGGTGGCGTGACGATAACTAGGTGTGGTAGGGGAAGGGCCGAGTTCAGCCGAAGTTTGCGACGCCGTTTCATCAGCAATAGCTACTCGGTTTTGCATGAAATTCAAAGGGTAGTTGGGTAGTTGCTTCATGAACGTCATATCCGAATTTAGGACGATGTCGTTGAATGTGTTGGCCTTGAAATTTATTCTTGGACAATAAATCCTATTTTGATATTAACAAAACATTTAAAGCGTGTTTAATACTAATGAATTATCAAGTTCATCTTTTCAGCAAAAGATAGGTGAACGACTCGAAAAACAAGCACGGAAAGAAAATGACTCGGAAAGCAAGGAAAGAAAGATTGAATAAAAGCGAAAATCCGTGAAAGAAATTGAAGCGCGAAAATGGAAAATCAAATAATTCAACAGCGAAGCCGAAAGTTGAAGACTCAAGACTTGGGGTAGATAGGTCGGGGAGTGATCATTGTAACAAGGTAATTTTATGCGTCGATTTTATCGTATAAGCTCAAGTATAAAATGAATCGAACTCAAATGGAATGAAAGACGCTTTACCAAACTTAAACGGAAAGAAAAATATTTTTATTAAATGTTTTTCAAGTTATAGTCAACTAGAAGAATCCTTTGTATTCTCTAGTAGTCGACTAAAACAATCTGTAGCATCAAGTTTTCATCCATTTTTGAAGTAGTCGACTAGAACCAATCTAGTCAACTAGAAGTTCAAAGTAGTCGACTAGAACCAATCTAGTCATCTAGAAGTTCAATGTAGTCGACTAGAACCAATCTAGTCAACTAGAAGTTCAAAGTAGTCAACTAGAAGCTCAAAGTAGTCGACTAGTTTGAACCTCAAATTCTGCAGTTTTTCAGAAAACAGTTTCCATGTTTTGTGCATCATGTTTAATGGATTTCAAACGGCTCTTGACTTCTCTAAATCAATACTCACTCTCATAACCCTAATGTATTGATATATATAGAATGAGATATGTGTATTGTAAGCTAAGAGATTCAAAAACAAAAGAGAAAGAAGAGGAAGAAAAGCTCTAAAAATCTGCAGAAATTTTCTCTACAAAAGCCATTGAAACCAAGCTTTGAAAATCTGATTTTCTCCAAGTTTCTTTGAAAATCAAAACCTCTAGTATCTCTTCTTATTCTCCAAATATCATTCATTGATTTTATCCTTTGAGAATACATTTCTAGAGCTATTGTAAAATCACCAAAAACACTTGAGCTTATATTGATTTATCTTCCATAAAAACCTTTGGGTTTTGAGTGTTTTTGTTCTTGAGTGATTTATTGATTACATACGAATTTGTAATCTCGGACAAGTGAAGTCCAGAGATTGTTCAAGAGAGGGTTGTTCTCTTGATTGAGAGACAAGCTCGAGAGGCTTGTGTTGTAAAGGTTTGCCATTCCACCTGTGAAGGAAGGGCCATAGTGAAAGGATCGGGAAAAGTCTCAAGAAGGGGTTCTTGAGCCGAGGAGTAGGAGTTACCGAACCTTGAAAAATCATGGTGTCAATCTCTCTATCTCTCTCTCCTTATTTCATTAATTTGCATGCTATATTTACTTGAATATCTTGTATGCCAATTAGTCTTGTGATTAGTTGTTAGATAAATTGAATTGAATTTATTCACTTAACTATTGAAGAAATTGAGTATTGATTATATATTGTTCCAATTTCGAAAAGCAGTAGAAATATTTTGATCACCCTATTCACCCACCCTCTAGGGTTAATTAGTGACTAACAGAATGGTTTAGCGTAGATCACATTTTCAAGAGGTGAGTCAATTTTTCATTTTGTGTCAATTTGGGTGCCTTAACGTGTAAAGATTTTAATCATATTTTAGTATGTTGTTTTTGGCATCATGACGATCATTTGGTTCATCGTAGGGTCCAATTGGATTAATAGTGCAAAAAGCTATTTTTTGGGATTACGGTTCGGGAACCGATGTTGGTTTGTCATTGTTTTTATGCACATTTCTAGAGGTAGGAAATCGTTGTTTATTTATGATTTCACATACCGTGGAGCGTGTGAAATTATCATTATGATGTTTAGAAGTTGTAATGACGTAGAATTTGTGTTTAACAAGTTTAAATTGAAAAGAATGAAAATAAATAAATAAATTAAATTAATTTAAATAAATAAATGAATTAATTTAATGGGAATTATTGAGAGTTGATGTGTTTCGTGCTTATATAATTTTATTGGAGCATGTTGCGTATGTATTTAATTGATTATATTATTTAAAAGGTAATTAAATAATAAGTTGGTATTATTGAGAACTGGCGATAGGATGATGTGTACATGCCTATTTGATTTTATTCAAGCATGCTATGTGTCTATTAAATTAAAATGATTTGGAAATCATGCCTCTATACCTAGGGTGCTAGCGATCGCATGAGGGTGTCATATTCATCTCATGAGCATATAGTCTGTGGGAGACGATAGAGCATGGTTGCATTGAATATTGGATGTTGGGGTATGACCATCCTGGTGTAGGGATTCCAGGGTACGGAGATTCCGCCTGTTCCTAGGACTTCGGAGTTGGGCCATCCTAGATAATTCACCTACGTGTGTTTTTCGTATAGGGTGTGACTGCAAGGTAGCAGTGTGAGCTATGCTTGGGATCCGGTTTCCGCATTATGTTAAGGATTTTGGGGTACAAAATGCCCGCTTGTTCCTAGGACTTCGGGTTACGGACATCCTAGATGAGTCATGTATGCAGTTGGTCATATATGATGACTACAGGGTAGCAAAGAGAGCTACGTCTGAGACTCATGTTTGGATATGTAAGTAGACATAGACATGCATCACATTCTCACATCATTTCATGATATCAGTTACTTGAGACGTTTGTATATATATATGAACTTGCTATACGATTCTCTTATTATTGTTATAACTGGACTAATGGGTATTCTGTGTGTCGAGTTGTGGATCTCACGGGTACGTAGACCAAGACGAGATGTATGTTTTATATTTGTTCCAAGTTGGGATCCAGTTTTTGTTTTGGGAAAAGCCAGTTGGTCTATCCAGTTAGGACGAAGTAAGAGGGCGTTTCCCTATTGAGCATTGTGAGCTCATTCCTCTTTGTGTTTATTATGTTTAGGATATGTGACCGGGTAGGGTTGGATGTAGTTGCTGTGATGCTGTTGGCATGTTGGGACTTACTATTATATTTTATTGTTTAGGTCATGTTTAGGGTTAGTTTGCATTTACCTTGTGCTTTTGGATGACTATATTATTCTTTTAGCACCCGAGGGTGTGGCGGTCTATATATCTTTCCAGGTTGGCTTGTAATTTCCTTATTGTCAGTTGGCTGATGTAATTTTAGACCATGTTTATGTGTGGGGCTTGGAGGGGTGGCAACTCTATTGTGCTGTCAATCCCGGTCCCTTGTTGTGTATTTGGGATGGTTTCTCAAGTTGTTTAGGATGTATATATTGCATTATAGGGTGTATGGAGTGGACCTTATCCACCAGGGGGTTCCAGTACAAACGAAACTCTGCCCGATTTTTGTTGGTTTTGCCAGGTGGCGTTCCAGTGATCCTATACTCCAGTATGGGAGGTCTTATGGATTTTGGGGCATTACATATTTGGTGGGCCTGGGTTCATAAGGGCATGGTTAGGCGCATTTTGAGTTGCTTTGTCAAGGGCGTTTTGGTAAAAATTGAGGTGTTAATTGACTTTATTTCCACTTTATTTGCTCACCACACAATTACTTAATAAACAGACACCACACACACACACACACATATATATATATCTTCCTACACTATTATATATATGGAATTAAAAGAGATGAAGAAATAAATTTAAAACAAAACAAAAAGAGAAAAGGTGAAGGAGAGAGGGTTTTCGGCCGGGAGAGGGAGGAAGAGAGAGGGAGCGGCCTTGCTCTGCTTCGACTCCAGTTCTTCCCATTTTTGGGTCCTTACAGCCTTGACGCATTTACCCCAGTGTTTTTCACGCGTTGTTAGCTTCGTTTCAATTGGCAAAATGATACATTTTCTATGGTTTTCATCTTTGTAATCTACTTTCTCTCCTCATTTCATCTATCTAAGGGCCTATCCATCCAAACCCACTTCACAAATTTCGTGTAGGACGGGGAGGGGATCATTTTAATCAGCGGCTTTTCCAGCGGAAGGATTTCGGTGACATTCGGATCGGGTCAAATTGGGCTTTCTGATTCTATCATCGATTTTTTGGGTTGTTTGGCGGGAATTTCTCACTTTTGAGGTAGGGAGGTTTTCTTTATTAGTGTTTGAATCCGCTACATAGGTGTGCATTTTATAATTCCAACATTTAGTTGGAATGGAGTTGTATTTGCTTGTTGGTTATTTGGGTAGTGAACTTGAATGGGTGTATATATATATATATAAATATAGGTGTGATAACATGTATACTTGTTAATTATGTGGCATTGATGGCGTCTATGTTAATTATAAAACTTGAATTGTGTATATGTGATTGTTGCAGGCTTCAATTTTCAAAATTTCATATTTTGGTGGATAAATTCTAATATGTTTTATTTTGTGCTTCATATACAATGAATGAATGATAGCATATTTGGTTTCTAAATTAGGGAATAACATGTTAGTTTCGCTAGATTACGGGCATTATGTAATTGGACTTGTTTATTAGTTTGCACGTATAAAATACTAGACTAGGAATGACATGATTCATGATAGCATGTTCATGTGCACGAACATGGATTCGAGTGGTCCCGAGAGAGGGAGGTTTCACTTGGCCAAACGGTAGTCGTGTACCGATGGGGTAGTGACCAGTGAACAACGACCTATAGGATCTTGGACTCGGTCCCATTCTAGCTGATTACTTGTCTGCACTACGATAAACACTTGGCTAACTATAGGTGTTGGCATTGGGGGCATGCCTGAATACTTGTATCCACTTTTGTGGTACGAGGCTAAGGGTTACTTGAGAGTGCATGTAGATTCAAGCATGCACGTCATTCATGGCATTTAATGATATATTGAAATGGTTAAGTATTTAAATGATACTTGTGCTGATTATGTATGATATGGTGTTTATTTCTTATCTTTGTTATTGGCATGGATATGATTGTACTTGATATTATTTATATTTCATGGATGCGCTCAGCATATTGAGGCTTAGAGGGTTCGAATCTAGTGATGGATTTAGTGGAGTAACTATTTGGGGGCAGGGTGTCAATCGATGTTTTGACCCAGTTTGTAGTTTAGTTTTATATGGTTGTTATATAGCTTAATCGGATTTACATGGGTTGTTAGCCATTTCAAATGGGAAGTGGTGGGCAGGTATGAGCCTGGAGATTTAGGTGAGTCACTTAAAGTTTGACTATGTTATTTAGTTGAATACTGAGGTGTACATGTAGTTGTATGATGTATTGTTTCTGGCCCCTTTAGAGGTGTAGCGTTCATTGGGTTAGCTTTAGTATTCAGTGTAGTAGGTTTCGGGACTGGGAATGAGTTAGTGTTGCATCGTGTCATTTAGGGAACCCTTAGGGTTATGGCAGATGGCCTTAGGGAACTGTAGTAGTGACTCATTGTGAAAATAATTTGAGTCTTGGGGCATGATTGTGTATTCTATTGGTATATGGATTGAGAACTCGATGTATAACTTTATGTATTCCTTTGATTATGAATCGTGGGTTTAAAGTTGGCTAATAGTGTGTATAAATCCATTGGATTTCGGGGTTGATGTACTAGTGTGTTAAACTTTAAGGTATGTGTGTAGAAGTTCGTTGGAATGTGGACTACGAGATTGAGGTGCATGTGCATTAAACCATAGTGTTGTGGGTTATGGCGTTTAGGTGCGTGAGTAGATTTCATTGAGCTTTGGAAATCTTAGTTTGAAGGGAGATTGTAGTGTTCAGTGGAATGTGTCATACAGGCCTAAGGTAGAATCAAAGTCAGCTAGATACTTGAAACGTGATAGGGGTGACTTCCTAATATAGGGAGTGGGAATCGAATGTTCGGTTATTGTCGTTGACCGACTTACGGGTTGTGGATTCGGGTTAGAATGATAGGGGTTATGAATTATGAGACGTTGACTTAAGGTATAGTTATGCAATATCATTTGGGTATGAACTGTGAACTCGAGGTATATTGAAATCAATTGACATTTAAATGAATTATGGATTTTAGGCTGTTGTAGTAATTCAACTGTGAAAGGGCGATATATCGCATGTGAATCAGATTAAGCTTGCAAATAGTCAGTTTGAATCCCCAAAGAGATATAATCAATTAGACTCGGTTACAACCCATCTTTGAACTGAGTGTGATTAGTGCATGCAACTACTTTACTCTTGATGTGGTGTGATTAGTTATGATTTATCTTAACTCTAAGTTGAACTGAAGACCTTTGATAGACTGACGTTGACTAGCTGACCTAGTACAAGGATAGTAGAGGTTTGAATTGCAAGTGAGATTTTTCAGGAGAAAATTGGTTAAGATATCCATGGACCAGTTATCGCAACTACTTGGTCCCATGACCACTATAAATAGATCGCCAGCAAAATATGAAAAGGTACGATGAAAAAAATATACTTCAACTCCTAAGTCATTTACTCCAAGTGTGGATTTGACAAACACTAACTTGACCATCAGAGGATCTTTGGCTGGCACCACACCGGCGCTACTAAGTGACTTTACTTTATTTTGCAAGGTACAGTGTCATTCCAGATCGACCAGAAATATCCTTCATCAGTTGGCGCCGTCTTTTGGAACCATCTAGTTGTCTAAGGAATCATGGTGGTGTTGCGATCTGGGTTGGCCACCAGTGGGGAACCATCAATTCAGGACTTTGGTCAAAGGGAAGTGTCTAGGGAATACCCAGGCATCCTAAATGATCATGAGCATGTCACAGTGTTGGAGTGATAGGTCCAAACCTTCCATCAAGGGATGGTGATCTCCTAGGAAATCATGTAGAGGTAGAGCATAGTTAGATTGGAGATCGACACAAAGATCTACCCCCTCAGCCTCCACGAAATTCTCGGCTTCAAGAAAATGTCACGGTTTGTGTTGATGAGAAGATGGAGAAAGTCACTCACATTGACAAGTAGATCCAGGATCTCAGAGAAAAAATGGATGATGTGATGCAAGCAATGAAAGGAAAGGGTTTTGTTACATATAAGATTTGGTCCATAGGACCAACCAGTCGTTTGGCCCTGCTATCATATAGTTCCCTCTTTTAAATAAGCTCAAGATGCCCACTATTAGAAGTTTTGATGGAACTGGAGATCCTTTGGACCATTTGGACCAAGCACTTATGCACCTACATGTTATACCAGATGCCATCATGTGTCACACTTTTCCTACAATGCTCAAAGGATCAGCTTGGGTATGGTTTAACAGACTCAAACCAGGATCCATTGTGGACTTTGAGGAGTTGAACAAATAATTTGTGGGATATTTCATAGTTGGACAAAGGCAAAGGAGGCCAAACACTTACCTGGTTACAATGAAGCAACAAAAGGGAGAATCCCTTAGAGATTACATCAGCCGATTCAATACTGAGATGTTATAAGTGGAGGAAGCGGACGATAACACTACAACAAAATGAACCTTTACTGAAGAAATTTTATGACAAAAATTATTTCGTCACTAATAAGGAGAGTTTTAGTGACAAAATATTGTTTTGTCACAAAAAATGAGAGTTTTGGTGACGAAATACAATATCATCACAAAAGAGGAGAGTTTTGGTGACAAAACTTTATTTTGTCATTAAAAAGGAAAGTTTTTTTGACGAAATATAATTTCATCACAAATAATATGAGAGTTTTGGTGATTAAATATATTTTCGTCACAAAAAAAATGAGAGGTTTGGTGATGAACTATAATTTTGTCACTAAAAAAGAGATTTTTAGTGACAAAGCTTTATTTCGTCACCAAAAAGAAGAGTTTTTGTGACCAAATTTTATTTTGTCATAAAAAAGGAGAGTTTTAGTGACGAAATATAAGTTTGTCACAAAAAAATGAGAGTTTTGATGACGAAATTATAAAAGGAGAGTTTTGATGATGAAACTTTATTTCGTCACAAAAAAATAGAATTTTTTGTGACCAACTTATATTTCGTATATGGTGGCATTGAAAGCCTTTATGGGAGGCTTGTAGACTTCCAGGTTCTTGTTCTCACTAGCTAGGGAACCTCTTTCCACTATGACGCAGTTGTTGGTCCGAGCCCAGAAGCACATGAATGCTGAGGATGCCATGAATGCCAGAAAATAAAAAGAGATCGAAGACAATAAGACCGATAACAAAAAAAGACCAACTCAAAGCACCAATAAAGAGAAGGATGCCAAATACAAAAGATCCTCTATTTTTCACAATGAGAGAACTCCCCGCTATAGAAGCGTTGATAGATATGCCAACTATACCCCCTTGAACATGCCTATAGATCAAGTCTTTTTGCAAATTCAAGATGATTCGTCCCTGAAATGGTCACCAAAGATGAAGTTAGACCCCGTAAATAGGCCTCGTGACATGTATTGTAGATTTCATCATGACCATGGGCATACTACAAAAGATTGTATTGACCTCAAGGACCAGATTGAAAGTCTTATTCGAAGAGGCCACTTGAAGAGATTTACAACCAAGAACAACAGGGATGTCACCAACCCCTCAAGTTGAGGTTAAGACAATCGTCCTGTAGAGTAAACACCCGTGGGGAAATCAGAGATATCGCGGTTAGGGAGGTGAGTCCAGTTTAGCCAGCAAGGCGTATGGTAAGAGGTTTTTGGGGTAAGGGTACCAATTCCATCCTAAAAAATACCACAGCTTGAAGAACCTATCATCACATTTTCATATGAAGATGCTAAGGGAATTCAACAGCCTCATGATGATCCCTTGGTCATCACTATGGTGATTGCCAACTACAATATAAGGCGTATCTTGATAGATAATGGCAGTTCTGCAGATATCCTTTTCCTTAATGCCTTTAGCAGAATGGGGATCGTACGTGAAAGGCTTAAACCTACTAAATTACCACTTGTGGGATTCTCAGGAGATATGGTGTACTCACTAGGGGCAGTTACCCTTCTAGTGACAGCCGGAACCAACCCAAAAAGGGTTATAGTGATGGTGGAGTTCTTAGTTGTTGATTGTCCATTTGCATATAATGTGATATTGGGAAGAACAACTTAAAATGCGATGAAGGTGGTGACATCCACCTATCATCTCTTAATGCACTTTCCAATGAAGCATAGTCTGGGCGAACTGAGAGGGACCAAATCACTACCAGGGAGTGTTGCACTATATCTCTCAGGCCAGGAAAACAATAATAGACCTTGGTTATCAGAGAGGTGGATGGAAGGAGCAAGAGCGAGCTAAGCCAACTGAAGACCTGGAAGAAATCAGTTTGAATGGGGAAGATCCTGTGAAAAAGGTGAGCAAAGGGTCTCTAATTCCCTCCTCCCTCAGAAATGAGCTTATATAATTTCTTAAACAAAATTAAAACGTCTTTGCCTGGAAACATGAAAACATGCCAGCTATTGATTCAGCCACAATGGAATATCGGTTGAATGTGGACCCTTCCTATAAACCAGTCAGACATAAACAAGGAACCTTTGTCATAGAAAAAAACCTTACAATCTCAGAAGAAGTTGACAAACTTCTTAAGGTTGGCTTAATCCAGGAGGTCCACTACCCAAATTGGCTAGCAATTGTGGTACCACATTTAGATCAGTACCACCAAGAAATCCAATGGCAAGCGGAGGTTGTGCATAAACTTTACAGATCTAAATAAGGTGTTCCCTAAAGACAACTTCCCCTTGCCTAGGATTGACATGCTGGTGGAAAGAATGATCAACCATGAGTTATTAAGCTTCATGGATGCGTATTTAGGGTACAACCAGATTCCCATGCATGTTCCTTACAGAGAAAAGACGTCATTCATAAATGACAAAGGTATATACTACTACAGAGTAATGCCCTTTGGGCTCAAGAACATTGATGCAACCTACCAGAAGGTTGTCAATTCAATGTTTGAAGATTAAATTAGCATAAATATGGAGGTATATGTGAATGACATGTTGGTAAATAGCCTAAAATCTGAATCACTTGATCGATCTACAGGAAACTTTCCAAGTTCTTAGAATTCACAACATGAAACTCGACCCCAGTAAATGTGCCTTTGGAGTATCTTCAAGAAAGTTTCTCGGCTACATGGTGAGCAGAAGTAGTATTGAAGCCAACCCAGAAATAATCCAGGCTATTACACACACACACACACACCTCAATCCTGTAATCCACCACTCAATGGACTGCACACACCTTAATCCTATAATCCACCACTCAATTAATTATGCTCGCGCGCACACACACACCTCAATCCCATAATCTACAACTTAATGGATTACACACATGCACCTCAATGTCATAATCCATCGCTCACTAGATTGCACACACACACACACACACACAGACACCTGCCAGCCTTAAACTCATCATTCATGCTCGAATGAATACCTAAGGTAATCCCTCGAGTCCTCCATTCATCTCACAATGAATCACTAAAACCCATTTTCTAAGGCTACCTATCATAACCCTATAATTTCCCTGTATGACACGATGCAACACCGACTCATCCCGAGTCCCAAAACCCACTACCTGCCATTCTAAATGGTTTAACAACCCACGTGAATACCAATTAACTTATATAACAACCATATAGAGATAGACTAAAACCAGGTCGAGACGTCGATTGATGCCCTATTCCCAACTATTTACTCCACCTAATCCATCACCGGACTAGAATCCTCGAAGCCTCAATATCCTGAGCACATTCATGTAATAAATACAACATCAAGTACGAGCATATCAATGCTAAAAGCAGATATAAAAGCAAGTACCGTGGCATATAATTCATTTAAACATGTACCCATTTCCACATATCGATTTCAATATAACATGAAATGCCATGAAATGTCATGCATGCTTAAAATCTACATGCACTCTCAAAACCTTAGTCACGCACCACAGAGTGGATATGAGTAGTCAGCCAGACATGTCCTCACTTCCATAACCTATAGCAGCCACGTGCTTGACTACACATGAGTAATGAGTCAAGCTTGGACTAAGTCTAAGGTCCTGTAGGTCGTAGTTCACGGATCATTGTTCCGTTGGCTCATGAATGTCATTTGGCCAAGTGCACCATCCCATGCGCTGGTCCTGTCACTACAATGTCCATGCACATGTCCATGCCATGAATGTTATCATGCCTAGTTTAGCAAAATATACATGCTAACAAGTATTTAAATAATTTATCTAATCTTCACGATTTTAAGAAAATCAACATTTAATCACCAAACTACACATGTTAACATCATTTTAATACATATAAGGCACAAAATTGAGCAATTAACCAAGTAAATATTGAACATGCAATTTCACATAATTCAAGTAAGCATGTTTCATCCACAATTACGCTATTCATACTCTAATATCATCGTTGACAATTTTAATTACACTTAAATAATATTAATTTTATTTTAAAACACACCCACGCTAATGAAACCCGAAATTAAAGATGGACCCGCCTCCCCTATACTTATCTCGTAGGTCACGTCTGATGCTCGTCAATCGGGGTTAAAAATAATGCTTAAGAATGGACCCTTATGACAACAATATTTACCTATCGCAAGTGCACAAATCGTATTGTAGTACAGTTCGGCTTGAGAAAGGTTATTGAACCCAAGGAACTATGTCGTATTCTGAACTCTCATGAAGTAATACTCTTAAATTTCTATGAAAGTATGATTTGTTTTTTATGGTTGATTAACTAATAAAACAAGTAAAGATAGATTAAGACAAGAATAATAGAGATAAAAACTAGAGTTTCCATACTCCACCACTAATCGCATAATATAAATATCTACTTTCTTAATTACAAGAGAACGATCCATCACTGTGAATCAGACTGTACTGGAAATAGTCGAATACATCCCAAAAAGGATACTGTCCACCTGATTCGCTACAACTCATTTCCGGATAGAGTGTGATTAGTGCATGTTATCTGCTTTACTCTAACCTACTCCTACAACATGAAATTAAACTAAAGCATGTCTATATCACCTCGTCGAGGCATGACCTATGTAAATCTAGGATTTCGGGTGTTAAATAACATTGTGTAGAAAATCATGATATGTGGGAGAACACCAGATAAACATGATTGAATGAGATAAATCATTCATTCAATCTAAGATAATAATAGAATAAATATAAAACCCCTTATATTAAATAACTACGGTCTCTAATCTACACAATCATCACAGGTGTGATTTTTCAGTTTTCCCTCATTATAATTAAAAAAAATAAACAAACTACATTACTTGGCTAGGGTTTTTTTAGAAAACCCTAGATATCAGTTGAGTTGCTCATGGTGGAAGGAAATTGCATTATTGATGTAGAAACGCCCTTCATGTTCGTCTGCTCCGGATCTTAGGTCTTGAATGGATCTCTTCTTCAAAAGATGTAAATCTCCAGAGATAGTGGTCTAAAAATTATGTAATTGGAAGCTCCTTAGATCTGAATCAGACCTTGGTATTGATAGAAGAAGTTGAGAAGAGTCCTACTTGTATTAGACTTGTCCCATTAGGAGTAGGATTCCTTTTTGATGTGTTTCTCTTCAATTTTGAGCCAAACCCCTTTAATCTGAGGTATATACACCTTATACACGTGCTTAGAAGTGTTGGAGTTAAACATAAATTTATCCCAGGTTAAAAGGATCAATTCGGGTCAAACTGAGATTTTTGACTGAATCTGCAGTTTTCAGCTTTTTCTTGTAGACATGTCTCACTCTTTTGATCATAAGTCGAGCTATACAAATTTTATTGAGGCGTACTTTAGCTTATTGGAAAGCTAATGTCAAGCTCTTGAGTTGAGGCTCAAGAATCACTCCACTTGGACTAGTTTTGACCGAGATATAACCGTCTGAAGTTGGCTAAAATGTTTGACCTATGATTGACCCCTATGCTTGAGCGTAGGCCCCATGCGTAACTCCCTAGCCTTATGCATAGCTCATGCGTAGATATGGTGTTTCTAGCCACTTTTTGCTTACTGTCTGCGTAGCTTATGCGTAAGAAAAACATGAAAATCACGTTTTTCAATTCTTCCTCCATTTGAACCCCCTCAAATCTGTTAGTATGTTTCCCGAAGTTTCGGCTCCGAACAATGCCATTTTTGTCCTCCGGGAGACTTTTTGCTTCAAAACTCATATATTCTCTCTTTTTGGGTAGACACAAGCACATCTTTGGTTAATTCACTAAAGTTATCTTGTTTCTTCATTAAGCTCCTGAAACACTGTAATGTACTGTTAATTTTCCTAAATTTACGAGTGAATTTTTTGCGATTATTTTTATTATTTTATTTAATTGCCAAAATGAGATTAGATGCTTTCATATATGTTATATGTATGAGATTTAAAGTTTGGGATTTTGTTAAAATCGTCTTCTATTTTATTTTAGCATTTTCACTATTTGACAAGTTGGGAACATAGGAAAAACGTATGGTGGGGGTAGGTTCCCGGAGTGTCCAGTTTCAAAACCGAAAGTTGCATTCACTTAGTTATGATAAATAAGGAATTTAAAAATTATTCTCGTGAATTTTACGCTTACGGTTATTTTTGGGAATTAATTTAAAGTGTAGGTGTTGGAGAAAGAAGCTTGAAAATTTAACTGAGTGTTCTTCCTACTTAAATCTCTACCAATGGAATAATAGTAAATTTAAGGGAAAAATAAGGGTACGTTAGACCAAATGAAATAGTGGAAAGTCCATACTACCCTCCTCATTTCTTCTTTGCTTGTAAAAGTCAAGGGACAAAATAGGTCTTTTAGCTTGATATTTTGGAAGAAAGATCTAGAATTGGTTGTGTCATCTCCCTATGCAATCCTACAACCTCTTCTCTTCCATCTTCAATTCCATCCCTTGGATCATAAGCGTAAGTGTTGGAAATGTGCTTATATATATATATATATTTGGAAATTGGTCTTCACTTAAAGCATTTCTCTTCCATTTTTCCACCAAACAACTACAGACCCCTCTACAAACCCCATTCAGCAGCCTCTTTGTCCACTCTCCTCTTCACTTCAAAATTTGATTTTTCATCACTTTGTTGAGACTTTGAGGAAGTCTTCAACTACCAACTTGTTCCTCATGACTTGGTTGTTCTATTGATGCCAAGAGTTGTAAGTAAATCTATTTATTTGTGAACTTTTCTTCTTAAATTCTCATTTACTTCATTTTTGGTGAATCTTATGAACAATCTTGAAACATTGCTTGTTTTTCTTGAAGATCTTGACAAAGGAACCTAGTTGAACTCCTCTTGCACCAACTTGTGATTTGGAAGCTTTAATTGGTAAGTTGATTTGCTTTTGAGCTTTTTTCCTTTACAAACCCTAACTTATGGATTATTAATAATTTTCTAGAAGTCTTTGAGGACTTGGTTCCATCTTTGATGATTTATATAAATGAAGCTCTCTTGATCTCTATTCTCCAACTTTGTGTTGTTTCAAGCCTAAATTCACTTTGAAATCCTTATTTGTGAATTTATGGAAAATCTCTACTCATTTTGTTTTAAAAAATTGGTTTATATTTCTTGGTAAAGGAATTACTTTTGGCTTTATCCTTCATTAGTTTGATTGGTGTTATTTTCTTGGAAGCTCTTGAGTCATTTTGAGCTATAATACATTTCAAACCTTTACTCATAAATCTTTAAGAATGACCTTGGTTTTCAACATTGATAATTCTTGGTGAATTCATATTCTTGAGCTCATTTCGTGTCATTTATTGGTATTTGGTAGCTTTGGGCAATTCTTGAGACTTGGTACATTTTGTTGGAGACTTTTTGGATAGCTTTTGGAAATCTTTTTGTTTGTTCTCTCTTGCGGGTTTATTTGGCATTGGACTCGAGGTAGGGGATTGACGATCCACTTTCTTTATCGGTTACGTCGGTGCTTGCGTCATTCTATGTATACCTTTACATACTAGTTGGAGTCATAACGTAGAAGCTTGCTTAGGATCCCTTTATATACTTGGTGATGCAATATTGCTTGATATACATTTGATGCTATACTATGCTTTATAAATGAGAAACATATTTAGTTTTTATATTGAGTTGGATATATGATGTTGGTTTGATGATATTGTTTGACATTGGTTAACTGAGGCATATTACTCTAGTATGATACTAGTTGCATTGGTTATATATATTGAGTTGGATTGCACTGCCTCATGTTGACTCCATGATATTGACCTTTCGGATTATCGCAATAACTGGCCAGGAGGTGTCTCCCGTGACCTGCGGACTTGTACGTCGCTTAACAGAGGGCATGTGAGGACTTTTAATCCTTGCACTAGTTCCACATAATTAATTCTGTGTGGTTTGTTTGATTATTCATGACGACACTTTATATCCGTTACCCCTAGTGGATATGGTGCATTGCATTGGCATCCATTTCATATATTTGTGTCGTTAATATATTTGTTGTTATTGATGAATACTTAATGATGATTATCATGTTGAGTATGTTGGGGATTGCTTGTGGGAACGATTGGGATCCCGAATTGGCACACGTGCCATGTGGGACATTAGGGTTGACCTAGGTTAGAAACATGTACACGGGGTTAGGTTGTACCACTCAGATGGCCGAGATTGAAGTGGGGAAGTTTCTCTTACTGAGCTAGTTGGAGCTCACCCCTTTATTTTAAAACATTTCAGGTGGAGACCCCACAAAGGATGGACTTTGGAAGGTCTGCTTTAGCGATTTAAGTACTAAAGCCTTATGTGTATATTTTGTACAATTTAGTGTACTTTCACTTCCAAAACATGATATATTTTATATATTTTGGTACTTAAAGTTGGGCGTGTCCCTATTCTTTTGGAGGGTTAGGGTGTTAACCTTAAGCATGAAAATATGTATATTTTAAGACTTTGAAACAATTTACTATTTTAAGACTTTGAAACAATTTACGTTTATTTTGCTAAATAACGTAAATTTTGGAAATATTTATGTTTTATGAGTTTTCGAACTTGTGTTTGGGATTTTCCAAGTGAAAGATAATATTGAGATGTGAATATATGTATTAGGTGAGTTTTGATACAAAAACTTGATTTTTGTACATTTTTCAAACTCATCCTTGCAAAAGTTTTTAAGAAAATGACATTTTTCGCTCACCCCCGGGCCCTACATGTTATTTTTTGAAAACTGAAGACATAGAACTCATTTTTTCTAATATTTGTAACTTTTAGGGACTAGAGGTGTCGAAAACGGATGTTGTTTGAAAAATTGAGTTTTTTTTTAAGTAGACTTTAAATTTGTATAGTCGTAGCTTCATGCTTTCACCAAGTTTTTTTTTAGGATTTTGTCAAATTTCCTTCTAACTTAAAAAAATCATATCTCTCGTTTCATTTATTCAAATTGAGTTATGTTTGGTCATATAACTTCTCCTATGCCGGGTTTAGAAATTTGAACTTTTAAATTATTATTTTGCCTCTGAAATGACTATTTTACCCTTGGACGAACATATGATGTTGAAATGATATTTTAGTAAGCCGATTTGTTCCTTTCGATTTCAAAAGATTTTTATGACTTCTTTCAAGTTTGAAATGACTATTTTACCTATAATATGAGTTTGGAAATGTATTTTACTAAAAAGTGGTCTAAAGAATTATATTTTTGGACTTTATTCACTTTTGGCGTCGGGTGTCCCTATTTGTGGACTCTGTTTGGGTTTATGAATGGCGGAGCGTGAAAATTTGGTATCAGAGCTTAGTTCTTTTACCTAGGGACAATGGGTGATAATTTTGAGTATCTTTTGATTTTTGATTTACTTATTCTGAATTATTTTTGCTTTGTTACTTGTTTTAAGTTACTCGTTACTATGTTTTTGATTTGTTTATATGTTAGGGTTGTGATGTAGTTTGTTTGGTGTACTTTCGGGGTCGTTTGAATTGTAGTTTTTCCTTCCACATTTTCTGTTGCTGGGATCACATATTCATTGATTTTATCGCTTCTTATTTTCTTTTTATGATTTTTATCTTTATATCTATTTAGGGATTTAATGTTCCTTTGCTTGACATGGCATTGTGTGTTGACATGCCGATTGCGAGTTACGTGTAATTGATTATGGGTGTACCGTCTTTGTATGGTTGGGTGATTTGTGAGTTGGTGTTCTTGGGTAGGCAGAGTGATGTGGATTTGTTTAGTGGGAATTTTTGCTCATATTGTGCCTTTCTCTTCTAGCATTCTATGTGTGATATCTTAGCATCACTCATGGGCTTTAAGATTTCCTTGATTTGAGGTGTGATACATCCGTGTTCTGTGAACTTGAGGATTTAGAATAGTGATTCGTCATGATCAGATTGCCTGTTTGGAGAGCAATAAAGGATGTGTCCTATCGACCTAAGATTAGTCACCTATAATGAGGACTTGTGATTCACTATATAAGACCTAGAGATATACATGATGATCATTAAAAGATAGTAGATGTATAAGTAGTGGACTTGAGGATGAATTTCGATCCAACTATCTAGAGAGTATGAATGTTGATCGAGGAAATGATCTTTAGTTATTTAATAGATAATGAAACTTTGGATTATGGTATTTTCGAACTCAGTATTAAGAATGATTTTGGTTTGGAGATTGTTGTGATTAATCACTATTAGATAGGCTTTTGATTTTAGATATGAATTTGGTTACTTATCTAAGGCATAATTGTTGACCGATGAATAAATGGTGTTAATCATTGAAAATAGATTTGAAGAACTAATTAGTATGAATCTGTCACTAGTTGTTGGAATTATGTTATGTAAAAAGATGTGTTTAAGGTATAATCTCGTGCCCTTGTCGATCTAGGGGTTTTGAATTTGAGATATACTTATGGAATAGCCTTCAATGCCTTAGAGAGTATGGATTGAGGTGTGTTTTTAGTCACCGTTGGTTCGAGGTTTATTATGGTATAACTGTAGGGCGATGAATACTAGTTGGTGATTAATTGTAGCTTTATTCAAAGAGATTTCAATTGAGACTTTGAGGTTTAATAGTGATTTAATAGTGGTTGATCGCTAAGATTTCTATGGTTTGGACTTTGAGGTTTTGATCGAGCCTTTGTGTGTTGAGTATAAAGTGGCGGTATGGACGATGGGAGTACCGATGTATTAAGGTGGTTTGCCTTGTAATTTTATATGTGTTGTGGGCGTGGATATTGTTGTCCGCTGAGGGTGGCTAAAAATATGTAATAAAAACACACCATTGAGATGGTCTAGGTTTTACCTATCGAAGTGCACGAGTCAATTGTAGTATAAAAATGACTTGTGAAAGGGAATGTCGAGCCCACCGAGACTTGGATATTCACTTAGTAGTTCAAAAATATTGAATTATAGTTTGAAAAAATGTTTGAGCTGATTTTGAGAATTATATCTAAATTAACTAAGAACAAAAAATAAATTGAGAGTTTGATCAAGAGAGAGAAAACTAGGGTTTCATCGCTTCACCACTAATCGCATAATATAGTTTTCGATTTGCATAAATGTAAATCAGAAGGTACCGCAAATATTCGAATACGTTCCCCAAATGATATCGTCAACTAGGTTCGCAACAACCCATCTCCGGACAGAGTGTATCTAGGGCATGATATCTACTTTACTCTAATCTACTCCTAATGCTTGAAATTAAACTAAAGCATGTCTATGATACCTCGTCGAGGCATGGCCTGTGTAAACCTTGGGTTTTGAGTGTTAAGAACCAATGTTGTAGAAAATCACAATTTGTTTAGAATAATCATGATTGTGTAAGAAAATATACTCATTCAATCTAAGACATGAATTTATGAATAAATATATAATTTTGTATCAAGAATAAAACACACCACTCATCTACAACAATCATCACGGTATAGTCACAACTTGCCCTTTATTAGAATTGAAAACAAATATGAAAACTACATTACTTGGTTAGGGTTTTGCTAGAAAATCTTAGATACCGGTTTAGCTGCTCATGGTTGAAGGAGACTACATCGTTGATGTAGAATCAGTCACCATGGTCCTCTTCTCCGGCACTCTAGTTCTTGTATGACTTCTCCTTGGAATAAATCTCCTGAGGTTGCTCTGAAAATTATATGAATGAAGCTCCCAAAATATGTAGCAGACCTTTCTATTTATAGACAAAAACCGAGGGAAACCTAGAGTTGCCCTTTTTCCTAATTTCATGCCAAACCGATCAAAACCCTTAAGTCTGGTATACATTATGTGTATTCACATTTATTGAGGCATAGAAATCGCAGCCGCCACAAAGGAACATAAATCGGGGTCAATTTTGGAATTTCACAGTTCCACTATACAAGTTAACTACGTGCGACTCGTAGAGGGGCTACGCCTATGCCAAAGCTACGTAGGCGCATAGGCCTTCCTACGTGTGATGTGTAGGCCTATTTTCACTGGGCGTAGGCTGATCGTCAGAATAACACTTTTAGCCACTGGGCACGTAGGTTGGGTGTAACATTTTCATGGAAAGCACTTTTGTTGGGAATAGTGTTGTTTGAACCCTTCGACTTTATTAGAATGATTCTTGAAGTTGCGACTCGAAAAAATGACGTTACTGTCCTTTGGGAGACACTTTTCTCTTGAAAACACCTATTTAGCTTCCCTTTTGAATAGAATTGAGCACTTCTCTAGTTAATCCACCAAAGTTAGATCTTTTTATTCGTTAAGCTACTGAAACACGCTTCAATACACAAATGACATAAAAATACCAAATACTGTAACGTAGAAACGTAACAATTCCAAGATATGGGCATAAAATGGTTATTATTTGGCACCTATTACACCCCCAAACTTACATATTGCTAGTCCCTTAGCAATAAACTCAAGAAAAATATCTACACTATGATGATTTTTACTTTAATTAACCTACACTAATCTACACTAACCTAAACTACTCCCTTGCTTTCGTAAGGGTCGACGATTACACTTAGCACGTGTAACAAACCTTTGAAACCCTTCAACAATACCGAGCTGACGAGTGAAGTCTCGTGAGGGTTAGCTATACTACCCTTAACTTCTCTATTCTCTGTAATCACACATTGATGAGTTCACACACACATTAACCAAGTCATGATACAATGCATAAGATAATATAGATGCAAATATTCCCACTCACTACCGAACAATAACTATTTCTAGCTTCGTGTCATGAATGGTTCCCACTAAAGTAAAAGATTTTATTACTCTCTACTCTCAATCCAGACAACCCTCCGTGTTTTTGTGCACATTCTCCTATGGTATAACAATTTCTCTTTTTCTACTTCATTGATCAAACTTTGCCATTTTTCTTTAAAAAACTTATACTTTCCATCATTCCACTTTCATCCCGTTTTGTCTTTCTAAACTCCAGGCTTTCCAGTGAGGATTTTTAATCCCAGCCAACTGGGCCCGAGCTTCTTTATTAGGATTTATACTCATTAGTTTTCTCCCATTTTTATGCGAACACTGCTACTTTGTGGTAGGAGGCCCGGTTACTCAGATCGAAGAACTACTTTTTGCATTTTATTATTCAAAATAAATTTTCTATTTTTTCTCTATTTCATCCATATCAACACCCTTTTTCCCCTTTTATTGTGACAAAATTAATTTCTCAACTACATAGTCAAAGATCAACTATTTTTTCATAGTGAATGTGTGTTTGTGCTTATAGGCCAGAGTTGTCATTTTCGGTTTTAATTTTACTAATCTATTCACCCATGTACACCACATCACTTCACTTAGTTTGATATAATCATTACTCTCATGAATGGGAATGTTACATCACATATTACTCATGCATCATATACACAAACTCAATTAACTTGTAATGCAAAACATTCATGCGTGAAATGAAAGAATTTCTTTCAATTTCTTTTAATTATTTTTTTCAAAATTATCATTCCTGCACTATACCCTCCCCCAAACTTGAAATAAACCATGTCCCCATGGTTTTAATACAAGATAAAGAATACAGTTACCCTTGGAGCATGTTTCCAAAATTGCACAATGAAGCACTTGATCTCCTCCCCCAAACTTGATTTGGATCACCTATAGATATGCTCAACAAAACATATATACCCAGTATCAGAACAAGAGAAAATAAATTTCATCGTAAATATCCGGAAATCATCAATATATCACACTAGGAATGAATTTTTTTTTTTTTTTTATAAAAATCATGATTTCGCCTTAAGGGCTTATAATCCTATGAATTGAAATTGCAAAGACTTGTCCTTAAGGGACTATAGCCTCTAAGAAATCAAATTGCAACCTATCTTCTAAATAAAATAAAATCCTACTTCTACAAACCCTAATCCTAGTCTGATTCATCCTCCTCATCTCTCTCAGCACGCGGAAGCCTTCCTAAATTCCTATGGATATTGGACGTCCTCTCTAACCATTCAAAATCATCCCTTTGATACTTATTTGTAAACGTCCAACTTAGCTCATCCATCTCTTTCAATCTCTGCCCCAACTACTTCTGAATAATCTTTGAAAGTAAAAACGGGTATGGAAGATAAAAATTCATCTCTCTCTACCCCTTCTCTTTTCCACTCACAATGTTATGAATTAGAATTATATTTTCCAATATTATAGTTGGAATTGACACCCAATATCCTTTTAGCATACAAAAAATTATTTTAATCATGAATCGCCCTCTCCAACTTGTTCGATGATTCTGATACACTTGAGCATCAATTAGACTATCCAAATATAGCAGTTCCAGTTTCAAACAATAGTTAGCACAACTCTTATCTCCTTATTTCGGAACATGCACAACACATATCTCCTTAATCATCTCTGCATCCGTAAATGGCCACTTGGACAGGAATGGTTTAATGTTTTCTTTTAAGTGATCCGGACAAGTCAGTGGTAATATCCATACATTCACAATCGTTCTCGCACTCACCACTATAGGGTTACTCCAGTCTGAAACTCGAGCACGCACTACTTTATATCCTGGTTGTCCATCAACTTCCATTCTTGCATAAAACCTTCGAACCAACCTTAAATACACCTTCCCTCCAGCCGGGCGCTCTAAATTACTCAATCCTCGTCAACGCAGGATTTCCTCTCAAAGTACTGTTAATGAGCTCTTCATTCTTTCCGAGCAAAACTTCAATTCAAATTGCATTCTACATTACATGGATGAACGAGGTGTGGTTCTATTCCTTTTTCGGCTCGTGGCCTCTTTATTCATGCTCACCTCTAGTATCTCCATCACTCTTCCTCCCCCATCCTCAATAGCCGATGATCCATCATATTCAATAAACTTCTCTGGATCTGACTTGATCTCATAATAACTTTCTCTATGCTCACCCGCAGGATGATAAGAAGAAAGAGAAGAAGGGATAATATATGATGAAGAGCTAGACATCTTTCTATAAATTTGAGTACAAAACCTTTTAATGAATTATGAGAATTATGTATCTCAAGGGCTGTATTTATAGATGAATAAGTCAGACTTATGGAGAAAAGAATTGGGAATCCTTTTTTGAATTGGACAGTGGAAACACTAAAAAACCATATTTAACTTGTCTTTGAATTTCACTTCCCACTCGGACTAGGATTACTTTAAAAAATTCCTAATTAAATCCTAAAGAATCTTTAAAACACCCTATATTAAATCCTGATATAGTATAAGTACAAAACCAGCCGAAAAACCCCTCGAATAGGCAAAATTTCAATATTTATGAATAACCCTATGCATGGCCCCTACGCGCGGCGCATAGCACCAAGCGTAGGCTTGGCTTTGATTTTGTAGTGATTTATTTTCAAAATTTATCATGTCCAGTTTCAAAATCATAACCTACACATCCCAAAACTTAAACATACACATGTCCTCATTGTATGAATTTAGAGCTCAGTCGAACTCAAAAAATCACTCAATTCAATGCTTAAATAGAAACAATATGATCACAGAGATATGAATTTTTTTTAATTTTATAAAACTAAAGACAAAAAGTACACTTGGATGTCGATCATTTCGGTGGGAACATGAAACACCAATAAAAAAACTATCCACCAAACAATTCGACTCTAGTGCAAAAAATAGCAATAATTACAAAAATACGCTAATACTACTACTACTCGTCCTCATCCTCATCGGACGATGATGGTGGTGTGGCTGCTATAGTTAAACCAATATGATACAAATATCCCTCGAGCATGCCACGCACCCGCCTCAAACCACGTCGAAACTGTGTCGCCTCCTTATGACGTATCTGCATATCTGCAATTGTGATCTTCTGGTCGACCTCCAACTCTTTGTGCAAAGACTAGACCTCATCTTTCAACCGTCGGGCCTCCTCTTTGCCCTGCCTCACCTCGGCCATCAGTGTTGCCTGTCATGCTATCATCGCATCAAACTACGCCCGAGTCATCATGACTGGTGCATTAGCAGACACCTGAGGTATCTTAACCTGTACCCCCTCATCCTGAGGTGGTATAACATCATCATGGCCATCTTCGGGCTCAACAGGCTCAGCCGGAGGAATGGCCAGAGCAAGTTCCATCAGCCTCCTCTGTAAGACTGCATCCCCTGCTAGTCTTTCTCCACATACTCAGCGTGTATGTACCCCTCTCGAACTTGTTTCGGTCCACCTCCTCATCTAACTCAACCCTAGCCTTGATCATAAGGCGCATAGTTAAAGTCGATAATCGGATACAAAATGTACGTCCCGCAATAGTACACTCAGTCTATAAGTCCTGATAATACTGGTATAGGCCCTGCCATAAAAATGTGAGGAATTGATACCCATTGGCGAAACTCAAAAGCATAATGTAAGACTAAAAACTACCGCCATCGCTGAGTCTTGTGGCCATGAGGGTGAACCTGGGACCTAAAAATCTTGTCCAGAAGCCACAACTTAGTATGAAAATTAGACTTCTGTGTGCGGTTGTTTCGATCATCCGCAAACTCGTCCTTATTCTGAAGTTGGACTATCTCTGCCATGCTAGGAAATGGCTCCAGTAGGGACGGTAACTCTCCCTCCAACTCAGGTGGGCAAGTGTTTGGTATACCCTATGCCTCAACAATTGTCTTAGGTGTGATTTGAAATTTGATCCCCCTGACCTCAGTCTCTAACCGTATCCCTCTGGTTTATTGTTGCATGTGCATCCAGAACTCCTCTATCATATCAACACAGATAAAGGTTGATGGAGGAGTAAGGATCGGCAGTAGTCGTGTCTCCCATAGACATCAGATAATCCAAGCTGACACTATTTTCACATAAATATAGCTCTTAAGTGATGTGCGCGGTACAAAGGCCTATCAATCAGGTAAGCTCGAAACTCTTTTAATTCATCCTATTGGCTATGCTCATCCCAAATAGATATGATATCTTCCAGGTTTAGGAAAATAAATGAAGCCTTTTTTTCTTCCATAATAGAATACGATTGAGAGTTCAGTTACTCTGTTTCATCGAAAATAGAATGTAATAATCTTATTGAATATCTGGAGTCATATAAGTTAAGTTAAGATTCATTCAATGAGCATCCTTTATTTCATAGAAATTGGGGGCAATAGAATCTCCTTGCGTATGGGGGGCCAACTGATCCAACTTTCAGGCATCAAGATACGTTTCAGGCGTGGATGAAACTCATAAGGGATTTCCAACATATCAAAAGATTCCCATTCTTAAAAATCTACACTTTTCAAAATCCAAAAAACAGACGGGATTCTAAGATTTTATTCCCCCCTTTGGCAAAGACTTATTTGCATACCTATTCCGCTTAATCCACACCAGACTCTATTCTCGTAAGATGATACACACTAGCTAACAATCCGCCTGGTGCTACATCATAGGCATACTGGGAACGTAGATAATTGTAACCATATACATATAAAATGAGAGCAATGAAGTACCAATTCTCGGGCTTGATTTGTTAAGTCAATCTTCCTTTGTAATCGAAGCCCAAAGATCTATGAAATAAAGGATGCTTGACTAGCAAAGCAGATGAACGACCAACATTCCATCATGTCCCACATTTTTATTTGTATGATTATTTTACATTTACGATGAAATTTATGAAGATTGACCCATTTTTTGTTATTCTGCCGAATAAATCCTCTCCTGCTGAAATCCCTTCTTCAACACCCTTGTTAACATCTCACCCACAACTTCCATGGGCGCCACTGACAAATAAGAAACTAACACCACCGACTCATCATCCTACGACTTGAGTGGTACCAGTGGTGGTGACACCGGTAGTAAAACATATAGCGAAGCCACCGGCGACACAACATTGTCACTATGAGTAGCCTCGAATGACGGTGGTGACTCAGCCGGCGGTATGAAATGCCTGTGAGTCCTAATTGGGGACCTCTTTGCTGGATCTGGGTTTGGACACCTCTATCTCGTCCGTGAAGGACCCACACCTCCTCTATGCGGTTTAATCTTCATTCTTGTAGTTAAAATTTTCAGAAATAATAAGTGGATTGTTCCGGACTCCAAATCAAACTCGAAATCACATCTAAATTAGTCCAATACAATGTTTAAACAAATCCTTAAATCCCAAACATGTGATTTTTTTTGAATTTCAACCCATTCTCTAAGCCGATAGTCATAGCTTTTGAGAAATAGATAAAAACATGTTTTCGACTGGATTTGTTCGTCGATATTAGTTTAGAATGATTACAAAAGCAATTAGAAATATAGAGATCGAAGAAAAATTCACTGAATCAAAGGATTTGATGATTTCTCCAAAAATTGGTTTTCGAGACTCTTCGAGTTCTTCACGAGAATCCAGACAATCTATGATCAGATCTGAGATAAAATTCACTAGGAATGGTTCGAAAATGAATGAGGATAGTATAGGGGGTGATTTAGGAGCTTTTGGTGGAGAAATGAGAGAGTGGGAAGGAAATGAAAGGACAATTTAAATATAAAGCCGTAAAGGCTGTTTACGCAGCTACGCGCGGCGCGTAAGTAGAACTATGTGAGGCGTGTAGGTCCCAAGCTAGGAATTTTGTTCCAGCCTCAGTGCTCCATCATTGTATGTGCTTTATTCAATGCAATTGCTCTCTTCATTCTCTGTATACCCCAATGAATGATTCACCGTACCGACCTTAACGAGAATGACACTACAACTCGATTTTACGACTCAATCTAAATCAACGAAGTACTATAAAAACTCTAATTTACAAACTAGGTTTAAAAAACTACTTTTTATCCCCTAGTACCAATGTTTAACGTCGTTGGCGTAATGTTGCCATCTTTCAATAATCGGGATCATGCTCATGTGTTGGATCAGATAAATCGGTCGTTTCCACAACACACTCAACTGGTTGAACGTCAATATAGTGCTTAAGCCTCTGACCATTCACCACGAACTTCTTTCATATCTCTGGATCATCAAGCTCTATAGTTCCATGGGGGAAAACCTTCATAATCTCGTATGGTCCATCCCATCTAGCTTGAAGCTTACCAGGAAACAACTTTAATCCTGAATTAAATAGCCACACCTTCTGGCCTTGCTCAAAGAATTTCTTTCGAATATGTTTGTCATGAAAAGCTTTCGTCCGAGCTTTGTAAATCCGAGAATTCTCATAAGCATTGTTTCTTAACTCATCAAGCTCTACGAGTTGGAGTTTCTGCTGAGCACCAAACTTCTTCAAATCAAAGTTCAACCTTCGAACTGCCTAATATGCTCGATGCTCTAGCTGAACAGGGAGGTGGCATGCCTTACCATAGACCAGCCGATACGGTGTCATACCTATCGGAGTCTTGTACGCAGACCTATAAGCCCACAATGCATCATTTAACCTTCAAGGCCAATCTTTTAAATCAACTCGAATTGTCTTCTCTAGAATATTCTTTACTTCCCTGTTAGAAATTCAACCTGTCGTTGTGACTGGGGGTGATACGGTGTACCAATATTATGATTGACGTTGTACTTCCGACACAGACCACCGAGAAATTGGTTATCAAAGTGTCTTCCGTCGTCAATTATTATCACGCGTGGTATACTAAATCTTGCAAAGATATTAGACTCCACAAACTCCACCACTATCTCCTGATTTGCATGTTTGGTGGCTATAACCTCTACCCATTTTGACACATAGTCAACCCCCACAAGTATATATTCTTTCTTACATGCGTTTGGAAATTGTCCCATGAAATCTATACCCCATACATCAAATAACTCAATGATTAAAAACGGGGTTAGAGGCATCATATCACTTCGAGATATGGATCCCAACTTCTGGCATCGCAAACATACTTTACAATATTCAAATGCATATTTGAATATGGTTGGCCAATAAAACCCACTCTGCAGGACCTTATGGCCTATTTTCTGAGCTCCAAAATGCCCTCCACATTCAAGTGTGTGGCAAAATTTCAAAATACTTTGCACCTCACTTTTTGGGACACATTTTCTGATAATCTGATCAGAGCAATACTTGTACAATCGCGGATTATCCCAGAGATAAAATTTAACCTGGATGAAGAATCGGTCTCTTTCATTCTTAGACCAACCTTTCAGAATCTAAACTGTGGCTTTATAATTTACAATATCAACATACCACGGTATCTGCTCCATGACAACCACACTGAATAGATGTTCACCCGAGAATGAATCCTTAAGAGAAATAGTTTCCTTTGTAGTCTCGACAATGATCCTTGACAAATGGTCAGCAACTACATTTTTTGAACCCTTTTTATCATTTATTTCCAAGTCAAACTCTTGCACCAACATAATCCATCTTATCATATTGGGTTTGGAATATTTCTTCGTCAGCAAATGCCTTAATGTCGCATGATTCTTATAAACTACTACCTTGGTTCCCAGTAAGTATGATCAAAATTGATCCAAGGCGAACATAACCGCCAACAACTCCTTCTCTGTGGTTGTGTAGTTGATTTGCGCATCGTTTAGCATCTTGCTAATATAATACACCGCATATGGTAGCTTCAACTTTTTCTGACCTAATACCTCTCCTACGGCATAGTCTGAAGCATCACACATTAACTCAAATGGCAGAGACCAGTCTAATGGACGAATGATTGGGGTTGTTGAGAGTTGAGTACACAACTCCCCAAAAGCATGAAGATACTATTCGTCAAAGAGGAAGGTCGCATCCTTAGCTAATAAGTTGCACAGTGGCCGAGCGATCTTAATAAAATCTTTAATAAATCGTCTATAAAACCTAGAATGGCCCAAGAAGGATCTTATTTGTTTAATAGATGTAGGAGGAGGCAATTTTGAAATGAACTCGACTTTCGTCTTGTCTACCTCAATCCCCTTTTTCGATACAATGTGGCCAAGTACTATCCCCTCTTGAACCATGAAATGGCTATTTTCCCAACTTAGAATTAAATTCCCAACCATGAGTGTTAGATGTTTTAAACAGTCTTCAAAGGTTACCCCAAAAACTGAAAAATCATCCATGAACACTTCAAGGAACTTTTCCACCATGTCAAACAATATTGACATCATACACCTTTGGAATGTAGCTGGCGCATTACACAAACCAAAAGGCATCCGTCTGTATGCAAATGTACCATATAGGCAAGTAAAAGTGTTTTCTCCTGATCAACAAGATTAATCCCACCTAATTATTACTAGAATATCCATCCAATAAATAGTAATAGCTCTGTCCGACCAATCTCTTTAGGATTTGATCAATAAATGGCAATGGAAAATGATATTTCCTAGTATGAGAGTTGAGTTTCCTATAATCAACTCACCATTCAAGTTACGTACAACTGTGATACCTGATTTCTTTGGCACCACCTGAGTAGGACTCACCCATGTACTATCGGATATGGCATAAATAATACCCGCATCTAGCAGCTTAACCACTTCTTTCATCACCACCTCCTTTATATTTGGATTCAATCTCCATTGCATTTCCCTTGACGGTTTTGCATCATCCTTTAAGTGTATGCGATGCATGTAAATTGAGGGATCTATGCCTTTCAGATCAGCAACGCTCCATCCTATTTCCTCTTTATTGTCATTTAAAACCTTAATCAGACTCGATTCTTCTTCGATTGTCATCTTTGATGATATGATTACAGGAAGAGTCTTATCTGGTCCTAGGAAGATATATCTAAGCTTCTCAGGCAATTCCTTCAGCTCTAAGGTAAGAGGAGTTATTAATGACAGAACTGGTGGTGTATTCGAGATTATGGGCAGCGGCTCAATCGACACTTTCCATGGTTGAGTGTATAACGCAACCTCAATCATAGGAATATCCTTATAGTCCATCCTCATTTGCTTATCCCAATCATCAGGTTCATCCTCCAACCAGACTCCAGTCAAGAAAGATTCTAACACATCTTTCTCCAAGATTTGCGGTGTAAAATCTTCTACAATCTCATCAGCCTCGTCAATTCAAAAGCAGTCTACCAACTTAGGAAGTTGATGATTAGAATAAAAATATTCATGCGCACCTTCATGTTTCCAATTGACAGCTCCATAGCCCCTGTTTTGCAGTTAATACACGTATTGGTTGGGGCCAAGAACGGTTGTCCTAGAATTACAGGGATATGCTTCTTTGAATCACGGACATGTTCTGTATCGAGAATTATAAATCCACCAGAAAGTATAACTTATCCACCTAAACTATGACATCCTCCAGAATCCCTTTCTCTTGCTTGATGGATCTATCTGCAAGTTGGAGCACTACTGAAGTGGGATTGAGTTATCCTAACCCTAGCTGTTGGTAAATTGAATAAGGAAACAAGTTAACATTCGCACCTAGATCAAGAAGAGCTGTGCCAATTTCTCGATTGCCAATGACGCAAGGAATAGTGCGAGCACCGGGATCTTATCTCTTCGTCAGTGTGTGACTTAAAAACAACGAACTCAGTTGTTCAGTCAATAAGATCTTCTCCGGGACCTTTGCTCTGCTTTTTTGCTTTTGGGTATAGAGGTCCTTCAAAAATTTAGCATAAGGTGGAATTTGGGGGATAATATCCAAGAGAGGCAAATTGATCCTGACTTGGCTAAAAGTTTCTAACATGTTAGTCTTTTTGTGCTTAGCATATCTGGCTGGCTCTCTCAAACATTGAGGAAATGGTGCAGCTTTCTCATAACTTTCCCTTTTTGTCTCTTATGGTAGTGTCTGGTTGACATCTTCCTCCATTTGAGGTTGGTCGGTAGAAACTTTCTCAGTCGTTTTTCTGTTACTCACCCTCTCTTCATATTGCTCTTCAACTCTGTTCTCCACTTCCCTTCCACTTCTTAAATTTGGGATTTCCTGAACCGATTCATAAGGATTATTAGCAAAGGATCCAAGCTCCATCACTTGCTTATTCTTCGGGTTGGCCACCGGCTCACTAGGAAATCTTCCTTCCTCTCTTTTGTTCAGGGCATTAGGTTCTTAGCCCATCTGGGTATCCAACTTCGCTAACACCTGAGCGTGAGAGCCTAGCATGTTCTAAATGCCTTGTAGAGGTTTTGACAACTCATCTGGGTGAAAGCCTGGGGGTCTCGGTGGTGGGGTTTGACTTCTCTAAGGTCGAGGTTGGTAATTGAAGGGTCAAGTTCCCTGATAATTGGGTTGAAAAGTTTGAGTCATAACTTGTGGTTGAGAATTGAATGATTGTCGACCCTGAGAAAATTTTGGTTGAGGATTTCCACATTCTGAGAATGATATGAGAGATGTGGATGATTTTACCAATTCGGATTGTATGAATTAGAAAATGAAGTATTGTTCAAATTGGTCCATGCTGCATTAACATCAGCAATGATTACCTCATTGTTTTGACATTCAATTTGGGAAAGATCATGTCTTATTGCTAAGACATCTCTCGGGACTGAAAGACTCAAGTTTATAAATTTATCAAGCTTTTATCTTAATATGGCTACTGATTCTCTGACATCATCATTATTTTTATCTATGATAAATGCTTTGTCAGATCTTCTTTCTAGTCCATATCTAGCTCGCATCTTTGATTCATACTGAATTAAATTGTCACTCACGTTATCAAACAGTTCAAAGAGTTCTTTTGTTGGCGTGAATGCGAACTGACCTCTCACTGCTGCATCCATAAAATTTTTATGCTCGACACCAAGCCCAAAATAAAAGTTACGAACTATATCCTGTTCGATAAATTTGTGATGGGGGCAGTTCCGCAGAATTTCGTTGAATCTGTCCCAAGCATCATGGAATTGCTCGCTGGGCAACTCTCTAAAGTGGGTAATTGCTTCTTGCGCTTCTTGGGTTCTACCTACTAGAAAGTGTTTTTCCAAAAATTCAGGTTTTATGGTTTCCTAATCGATTTTTATAGTTTTCCCTAAAGCGACATACCATCGTTTAGATTTTTCTCTCAAAGAAAAGGGAAATAATCGCACGCGCAATTCAGTCAGGCTCAGATTCTCTATTCTGACGGTCGAGGCCATTTTTAAGAATTCATTAATATGCTGATAAGGGTCCTCGTTTCTAAGTCTGAAGAACTTATGCAACATATTGATGACACTAGATTTGATCTCATAGTGTTTGACCACTTCTTCATTCGGAAATTCCACATGTCTCATGAGAAGTAAGTGCATAGTATCCTTTCAAGGACATGGCTGGTGCCTTTCACGTCTCGGCATCACGATTGTCCATCCTTTCTTGCTCCAACTGTTGACAACGCTCTTCTTCCCTTTCTTGACAATTTCAATAAAAAGTTCATTCAATTTCAGGGTCGAAAGGTACTAACGTAGTATTGGGGTTAAAAGGAACTTACCTATCGGTCATACACTAGACGAAAAGATTTTTTTTTTTTAATGAAAGTAAATTCAACAACATATAAATTATTCTAAATATTAACAAAAAGCAAAGCTAAGCTTATGAGCGAAATTAAGCTAAACTAAAACTCAAAAGCGGTCCAACGACGCAACTTTTCGCTACTCCGCTATCTCCCTTTATGCTTTTATGAGTACCTGTCAATCACACTAATTTTTAACTTTAGATACACTACAATAACGCAATATCACTAAACTACTAAATCGATGATTAATTCCAAGTCCCCGGCAACGGCGCGAACACTTTATATGTGTTATGGGCATGGACATTGTTGTCCGTTCAGGGTAACTAAAAATATGTGTTAAAGATACACCATTGAGACGGTCTAGGTTTTACCTATCGCAAGCACATGAGTCAATTGTAGTATAAAAATAGCTTGTGAAAGAGAATGTTGAACCCACAGAGACTTGGTTATTCACTTCAGTAGTTCAAAAATATTGAATTATGGTTTGAAAAAATGTTTTGAGTTAATTTTGAGAATTATATCTAAATAAACTAAGAACATAAAATAAATTGAGAGTTTGATCAAGAGAGAGAAAACTAAGGTTTTCATTGTTCCACCACTAACCGCATAATATAGTTTCCAATTTTCATAATTGCATAAAGGGTGATCTATTCCCGTGAATCAGAACCTACCGCAAATAGTCAAATACGTTCCCCAAAAGGATACCGTCAACCAGGTTCGCTACAACCCGTCTTTGGACAGAGTGTATCTAGTGCATGCTATTTACTTTACTCTAATCTACTCCTAATGCAAGAAATTAAACTAAAGCATGTATATGATACCTCATCGAGGTATGGCCTGTGTAAACTTGGGATTTTGAGTGTTAAGAACCATTGTTGTAGAAAATCACAATTTGTTTAGAATAATCATGATTGTGTAAAAAAATATACTCATTCAATCTAAGACAAGAATTTATGAATAAATACATAATCTTGTATCAAGAATAAAACCAATCACTCATCTACAACAATCATCACGGTATAATAACAGTTTCCCCTTTATTATAATTGAAAACAAATATGAAAACTACATTACTTGGCTAGGCTTTTACTAGAAAACCCTAGATACCGGTTTAGCTGCTCATGGTTGAAGGAGACTGCATCATTGATATAGAATCATCCACCATGATCATCTTCTCCAACACTCTAGGTCTTGAATGGCTTCCCCTTGGAATGAATCTCCAAAGGCTACTTTGAAAATTATATGAACGAAGTTCCCAAAAACTATAGCAGACCTCTCTATTTATAGATAAATGCCGAGGGAAAACCTAAGGTTACCCTTTTTCATCATTTCACACCAAAATTATCAAAACCCTTAAGTCTGGTATATATTATGTGCATATCACGTGTATTGAGGTGTAAAAATCGCAGTGGCGACAAAGGAACACAAATCGGGGTCAATTTTGGAATTTCACAACTCTACTATACAAGTTAACTACGCGCGACACGTATACAGAAGCTATGCGTAGCGCGTAGGCCTTCCTATGCCTTGGGCGTAGGTCTATTTTCACTGGGTGTAAGCTAATCGTCAGAATAACACTTTTTAGCCACTTTCAGATACTGGGCGTGTAGGTTGGGCGTAGCATTTTTCATAGAAAGCATTTTTCTTTGGAATAGTGTCGTTTGAACCTCCTTGACTCCATTATAATGATTCTTGAAGTTGCAAGTCAAAAAAATGATGTTTCTGCCCTCAGGGAGGCACTTTTCTCTTGAAAACACCTCTTTAGCTATCCTCTTGAATAGAAATGAGCACATTTCTAGTTAATCCACCCAAGTTAGCTCCTTTTCTTCATTAAGGTCCTGAAACATGCTTCAACACACAAACGGTATAAAAATACCAAATAATGTAATGTAGAGACGTAACAATAGCAAGATAGGAGTTTGAAATGATCAATATTTGGCACCTATCAAACATGACTTCACGAGGGTGTTGAGTGATTATCATTTCCCTTCCCTTTGTTGGGTACTTAGGGTACAATTATTTATATTTCATGATTTGATAGTTCGTGTGCTTCTGTAGGATTTTGATGGTGTAACTTGTTAGGATTTTGGTGCCTAACACGCGGGTTAGGATTGATTCCCATCTATTGTTTTGTTATTTTATTTGTGTGAATTATAGTACTAGAATAGTTACGGTTATTCTCATTGAGGTAAAGGATTTTATGGATTTGTATATTAGCTACCCTGGTTTTGAGAACTCGGTATTGAATAGTGAGATTTCAGTGAGTGAAGGATTCATTGGCATTAGAAAATGGGTTGTGGGACAAGAGCTATTGTAGTTATGGCAATGTCTAAATAATTTAGGATCCTAAACTAGTTTCAAGTGTTGTGTAAGTCAGTTAATTGTGGTTGTGATGCGACCGTCGTCGAACTATTACTTAAAGGATCGGATTGGTAATGATTTGTTGGGAGACTTCTATATCCTAAAAGTTGACGACTTGAGATTTGATTGTGGTTAGAATTTGGAAATGTAAATTGTACCTTTGGCATTCTCATATCGCTAGTATTACTAAACCAATTGAAATTTTGGAGCCCAAAGATTGATTTAGTGAAACAGTGGTGTAGTGACTATGGAATTAGGTAGTGAATGGTTGCTCGAGGTCAAGATATTAGGACTTGAGGTCTTAAGTGAGGATCTAATATACTATCGATATCGAATGATAATGTGGATAGTGTGATTGATTGGTTAAGGATAACCACTGACATTTGAGGAATTAGTACCTTTGATTTATGGTTTCATGGTATTAGTAAACCTTGCGGTTTATCTAAATTGTGCTCTAATAGGGTTAGGTTTGTTTGCGACTCCAAATGTAAGGATATCTTTCTTGAGTTAAAGACACAATTTACTTCAACACCAGTTTTGATCATTCGCGATATAGGTGTTGGTTATGTCATCTATTATGTTCATTCGCGTGAAGGATTGGGATGTATCTTGATGCAGTTCGACGAAGTTATAGTCTCGACAGTTGACTTAAAGCTTGCAGTACGTGTTTACGCAATGGGACTCGAATTTGAGGCAGCGCCATTAGATCGAGTACCTTGAGGACTACGACTTCATATTTTAGTACTACCCTGGGGAATGAAAATGTCGAAGCGGCTGCATTGATCCGTAAGTTGCACACTTCTTTAGCGTGTATTTCTATTAGAGAGTGGCGTATGAAGGAGGATTTCCCAGCTTTGCGCCTTCGTTTCAGTAACCGTGAGGGACAGGCTACATTGTTCAACTTAGTGGCATAACCGTCTCTTATCAGCAGGATTATCGACGCACAGGCTTAGGACGTTAGTATTACTTTAGTTTGAGCTCGCATCACTAGTGGCAAGGTTATTGATGATTGGACTACAGGCACCGATGGTGGTCATCGCTTTAGAGGTCTTCTTTATGTTCTAAAGTCGTGACGTGATGAGGTACTGGATGACTTTCACAGTTTCAGATTTATAGTTCATCCTTGAGGCACGAAGATTTATCACAATCTTCGCTGAAAGAATTGGTGGCACGGAATAAGGAAAGTGGTAGCGAATTTTGTGAGTCGATGTCTCACCTATCAGTAGGTGAAAGCCGAGAACCGAGTACCACCAGGATTGATACAACCTTTGCCGATTCCCGAGTGAAATTGGGAGCATATCACTATGGACTTCATGACAGGGCTACCGAGGACCAAAAATCAGAAGGATGCTATTTGGGTGATCGTCGACCGACTGACGAAGATAATGCACTTTCCGCCGATTCAAAAGACTGATGGGATCGAGACTCTCAGCAAGCTGTACGTGAAGGATGTTTTGGCAAGCTTTTCAGACGACACTTAATACTTAGCTACGATTCAGCACATCATTTCATCCTTAGATGGACGCACAGTCAGAGCGTATTGTCCAGATTCTTGAGGACATGCTTAGAGCGTGTGCTATAGATTTTAGGTGTAGCTGGGAGGACCATTTGCATTTTTAGAGTTCGCCTACAATAACAGTTATCAGTCTAGTATCGGGATGACACCTTATGAGGCATTGTACGACAAGCCGTGTCGTTCTCCTATCAGTTGGAATGAGCGGATTTGGATTGCTAGGCAGCATTTGGTGACGGCTCAGAATAGACAAAAGAGTTATGTTGATAAACGTTGACGTCCATTATCATTTTAGGCCGGTGACCACGTATTTTTGAAAGTTTCTCCTTGGAAAGGTTTGATGCGATTTGGTCATAGTGAAAAGTTGTCCCATCGTTTTATAGTTCTTTTGATTTTGGATCCTGTTGGTGAGGTTGCATATCGGCTTACATTACCTCCAGAGTTGACAAATGTACATAATGTATTCCATGTTTCTATGCTACGCAAGTATGAGCCGGATCCGACCTACATACTGAGTTTTGTGGATGTTGATGTCACTGATGATGTTGCTTATGAGGAACGTTCCGTTAGTATCGTTGAGTTAAGAAAATAAGTATTGCGAGGCAATACTATACAGTTAGTTAAAGTTTCGTGGAATCATCATGGAATTAAGGAAGCAACATGGGAGCGCGAGACCGAGGTGCGATAAAAGTACCCCGACTTATTTTCCAATTAGGTATGTTTCAATTTCGAGGACAAAATCTCCTAATGTGGGGAGATTGTAAAGTCCCGTTAATTTTTCTAAATTTACGAGTGAATTTTTCGCGATTATTTTTATTACTTTATTTAATTGCCACAATGAGATTAGATGCTTTTATATATGTTATATGTATGAGATTTAAAGTTTGGGAGTTTTTGGAAATCGGCTTCTATTTTATTTTAGCGTTTTCGCTATCTGACAACCCGGGCACCTAGGAAAAGCATATGGTGGAAGTACGTCCCCGGAGTATCCAGTTTTGAAACTGAAAGTTGCGTTCACTTAGTTGTACTAAATAAGGAATTTAGAAATCAGTTTCGTGAATTTTACGCTTATGGTTATTTTTAGGAATTAATATAAGTATAGGTGTTGGAGAGAGAAGCATGAAAATTTAACTAAGTGTTCTTCCTACTCAAATCTCTACCAATGATATAATAGTAAATTTAAGGGACATATAAGGGTAACTTAGACCAAATGAAAGAGTAGAAAGTCCATACTACCCTCATCATTTCTTCTTTGCTTGTAAAAGTCAATGGACAAAAGAGGTCTTTTAGCTTGATATTTTGGAAGAGAGATCTAGAATGGGTGATGTCTCATCTCCTCATTCAATCCTAGAACCTCTTCTCTTCCATTTTAAATTCCATCCCTTGGATAATAAGGGTAAGTATTGGAAATGTGCTTATATATATATATATATTTATATATGGAAATGAGTCTTCACTTAAAGCATTTCTCTTCCATTTCTCCACCAAACAACTAAAGACCCCTTTACAAACCCCATTCGGGAGCCTCCATTTCAACTTTCCTCTTCACTTCAATTTTAGATTTTTCATCACTCTGTTGAGGCTTTGAGGAAGTCTTCAACTACCAACTTGTTCCTCATGAATTGGTTGTTCTATTGATGCCAAGAGTTGTAAGTAAATTTCTTTCTTTGCGAACTTTTCTTCTTAAATTCTCATTTAATTCATTTTTGGTGAATCTTGTGAATTATCTTGAAACATTGCTTGTTTTTCTTGAAGATATTGACAAAGGAACCTAGTTGAACTTTTCTTGCACCAACTTGTGATTTGGAAGCTTCAATTGGTAAGTTGATTTGCTTTTGAGCTTTTTTCCTTTACAAACCCTAACTTATGGATTATTAATAATTCTCTAGAATTCTTTGAGAACTTGGTTCCATCTTTGATCATTTATATAAATGAAGCTCTCTTGATCTCTATTCTACAACTTTGTGTTGTTTCAAGCCTAAATTCACTTTGAAATCCTAACTTGTGAATTTATGGAAAATCTCTACTCATTTTGTTTTAAAAACTTGATTTATATTTCTTGCTAAAGGAATTACTTTTAACTCTATCCTTCATTAGTTTGATTGGTGTTAACTTCTAGGAAGCTCTTGAGTCATTTTGAGCTATAATCCATTTCAAACCTTTACTTATAAATCTTTAAGAATGACCTTGGTTTCCAACTTTGATCATTCTTAGTGAATTCATATTCTTGAGCTCATTTCGTCTCATTTATTGGTATTTGGTAGCTTTGGACAATTATTGAGACTTGGTTGCATTTTGTTGACCACGTTTTGGATAGCTTTTGGAAATCATTTTGTTTGTTCTCTCTTGCGGGTTTATTCGGGATTGGACTTGAGGTAGGGGATTGACAATCCACTTTCTTTGTTAGTTATGTGGGTTCATGCGTAATTGTATGTATACTTTTACATACTACTTTGAGTCATAACGTAGAAGCATGCTTAGGTTCCCTTTTGTATACTTGGTGATGCAATATTGCTTGATATACACTTGATGCTATAGTATGTTTTATAGATGAGAAGCATATTCAGTTTCTATATTGAGTTGGATATATAATGTTGGTTTTGATGATCTTGTCTAGCATTGGTTATCTGAGGCATATTACTATAACATGGCACTAGTTGCATTGGTTTTATATATTGAGTTGGATTGCACTACCTCATGTTGATCCCATGATATGGACCTTTCGGATAGTGGCAACAACTGGCCAGGAGGTGTCTCCTATGCCTGCGGACTTGTATGCCGCTTAACAGGGGGCGTGTGAGGACTTTTATTCCTTGCACTGATTCCACGGAATTAATTTCGTTTGGTTTGTTTGATTATTCACGGCGACACTTTCTATCTGTTATCCCTAGTGGATAGGGTGCATTGCATTGACATCCATTTCGTATATTTATGCCATTGATATATTTGTTGTTATTGATGGGTACTTAATATTCATTATCATGCTGAGTATGTTGGGGATTGCTTGTGGGAATGATTGGGGTTCTGAATTGGCACACGTGCCATGTGGGACATTTTGACTGACCTAGGTTAGAAGCATGCACACGGGGTTAGGTTGTACCACACCAACTACTAAGCTAGTTGGAGCTCACCCCTTTATTTTAAAAACATTCAGGTGGAGACCCTGCAAAGGATGGACTTTGGAAGGTCTACGTTTGCGATTGAAGTACTAAATCCTTATGTGTATATTTTGAGCAATTTAACGTACTTTCACTTCCAAAACATGATAAATTTTATATATTTTGATACTTAAAGTTATGTGTGTATCTATTCTTTTGGAGGGCTAATGTGTTAACCTTAATCATAAAAATATGTATATTTTGAGACTTTGAAACACTTTATGTTTATTTTGCTAAATAATGTATATTTTGGAAATATTTACGTTTTATGAGCTTTTGAACTTGTGTTAGGGATTTTCCAAGTGAAATATGATATTGAGATGTGAATATATGTATTCGGTGAGTTTTGACTCAAAAACTTGGTTTTTGTAAAAGTATTTAAGAAAATGACATTTTCCGTTTGGTACTATCACTTCTCCTAAGTCGGGTTTAGACATTTGAACTTTTAAATTACTATTTGTCCCCTGGAATGACTGTTTTACCCTTGGGCGAACATATGATGTTGATATGATATTTTAGAAAGCCGATTTGTTCCTTTCGCTTTCCTTTTGATTTGAAAAGACTTTTATGACTTATCTCAAGTTTGAAATGACTATTTTACCCCTAATATGAGTTTCAAAACGTATTTCACTAAAAAGTGGTATAAGAAATTATAATTTTGGACTTGATTCACGTTTTCCGTCGTGTCGCTATTTGTGGACTCTGTTTTGGTTTACGAATGTCGGGGCGTGACAATTTGGTATCAGAGTTTAGTTCTTTTATCTAGGGATGATGGGTGAGAGTTTTGAGTACCTTTTGATTTTGGATTTACTTGTTTTGAATTCCTTTTGCTTTGTTACTTGTTTTAAGTTACTCGTTACTGTGTTTTTGATTTGTTTATACGTTTGGGTTGTGATATAGTTTGTTTGGTGTCCTTTCGGGGTCGTTTGAGTTGTAGTCTTTCTTTCCATGTTTTCTGTTGTTGGGATCGCATATTCGTTGATTTTATCGCTTCTTATTTTATTTTTATTATTTATGTTTTTATATCTATTTAGGGATTTAATGTTCCTTTGCTCGATGTGGCAATGTGTGTTGACATGCCGATTGCGAGTTACGTGTAATTGATTATGAGTGTACCATCTTTGTATGGTTGGGTGATTTGTGAGTTGGCGTTCTTGGGTAGCCAGAGTGATGTGGACTTGTTCAGCGAGAATTGTCGCTCATATCGTGCCTTTGTCTTCTAGCATTCTATGTGTGATATCTTAACATCATTCATGGGCTTTAAGATTTCCTTGCTTTGAGGTGTGAGACATCCGTGTTCTTTAATTTCATTGTATCATGTGAACTTGAGGATTTAGAATAGTGATTTTCCATGAGAGGATTGCCTCTTTTGTGATCAATAAAGGATGTGTCATATGGACCTAAGATTAGTCACCTATAATGAGGAGTTGTGATTCACTACATGAGACCTAGATATATATACATGATGATCATTAAAAAATGGTAGACGTATAAGTAGTGGACTTGAGGATCAATTTCGATCCAACTATCTAGAGTGTAAGAATGTTGATCGTGGAAATGATCTTTAGTTATTTAATAGATAATGAAACTTGGGATTAAGGTATTTTCGAACTTAGTATTAAGAATCATTTTGGTTTGGAGATTATTGTGATTAATCACTATTAGATAGGCTTTTGATTTTAGATATGAATTTGGTTAATTATCTAAGGCATAATTGTTGATCAATGAATAAATGGTGTTATTCATTAAAAATCGATTTAAAGAAATGATTAGTATGAATTTGTCACTAGTTGTTGGAGTTATTTTATGTAAGATGTGTTTAAGGTATAATCTCGTGCCCTTGTCAATCTAGGGGGTTTGAATTTGAGATATACTTATGGAATAGCCTTCAATAACTTAGAGAGTATGGATTGAGGTGTGTTTTTAGTCACCGTTGGTTCGAGGTTTATTATGGTATAACTGTAGGACGATTAATAGTAGTTGGAGACTAATTACAACTTTACTCAAAGAGATGTCAAGCCTTTGTGTGTTGAGTATAAAGTGGCGGTATGGATAGTGGGAGTACCGGTGTATTACGGTGGTTTGCCTTGTAATTTTATGTGTTGTGGGCATGGACATTGTTGTCTGCTCAGGGATGGTAAAAATATGTGTTAAAAGCACACCCTTGAGATGGTTTAGGTTTTACCTATCGCAAGCGCACAAATCAATTCTAGTATAAAAACAGCTTGTGATAGGGAATGTCGAACCCACAGAGACTTGGTTATTCACTTCAGTAGTTCAAAAATATTGAATTATGGTTTGAAAAAGTGTTTGAGTTGATTTTGAGAATTATATCTAAATTAATTAAGAATAGAAAATAAATTGAGTGTCTGATCAAGAGAGAGAAAATTAGGGTTTTCATCGCTCCACCACTAACCGCATAATATAGTTTCCAATTTTCACAATTGAAAAAACGGCATTCTATTCCCGTTAATCATAATGTACCGCAAATAATCGAATACGTTCCCCAAAAGTATACCGTCAATCAGGTTCGCTACAACCCATCTCCGAACAGAGTATATCTAGTGCATGCTATTTATTTTACTCTAACCTACTCCTAATGCATGAAATTACACTAAAGCATGTCTATGATAACTCATCGAGGCATGGCTAGTGTAAACCTAGGGTTTCGAGTGTTAAGAACCATTGTTGTAAAAAATCATAATTTGTTTAGAATAATCATGACTGTGTAAGAAAATATACTCATTCAATCAAAGATAAGAATTTTTGAATGAATATATAATTTTGTATCAAGAATAAAACCAATCACTCATCTACAACAATCAACACGGTATAGTCACAGCTTCCCCTTTATTACAATTGAAAACAAGTATTAAAACTACATTACTTGGCTAGGGTTTTGAAAGAAAACCCTAGATGCCGGTTTAGCTGCTCATGGTTGAAGGAGACTACATCGTTGATGTAGAATCAACCACCATGGTCGTCTTCTCCAGCACTCTAGGTCTTGTATGACTTCCCCTTGGAATGAATCTCTAGAGGCTGCTCTGAAAATTTTATGAACAAAGCTCCCAAAATTTGTAGCAGACCACTCTATTTATAGACAAAAGTCGAGGGAAACCTTAAGGCTGTCCTTTTTCTTCATTTCACGCCAAATTGATCGAAACCTTGAAGTATGGTATATATTATGTGTATATCATGTGTATTGAGGTGTAAAAATTGAAGCCGCCACAAATGAACACAAATTGGGGTCAATTTTGGAATTTCACAGCTCCACTATAGATGTTAACTACGCGTAGCTCATAGAGGGGCTATGCGAGGTTCATATGCAAAAGCTACACGCGGCGCGTTGGCCTATTTTCCCTGGGCAAAGGCTGATCGTCAGAATAACACTTTCTAGCCACTTTTAGCTACTAGCGCGTAGGCTGGGCATAACATTTTTCATGGGAACCAGTTTTCTTGGAAATAATGCCATTTCAACCACCTCGACTTTATTAGAATGATTCTTGATGTTGTGGCTCAAAAAAATGACATTTCTGCCTTCCAGGAGGCACTTTTCTCTTGAAAACACCTCTTTCGCTATCCTATTGAATAGAAATGAGCACTTCTTTAGTTCATCCACCAAAGTTAGCTCTTTTTCTTTGTTAAGCTCCTGAAACACGTTTCAACACACAAATAGTATAAAAATACAAAATAATTTAATGTAGAGACGTAACAATAGCAAGATAGGGGCCTAAAATGGTCAATATTTGGCACCTATCACACCCCAAACTTACATATTGCTAGTCACTTAGCAATAAACTTAGGAAAACTTTCTACACTGTGATGATTTTTACTTTAATTAACCTATACTAATCAACACTAACCTAAAATACTCCCTTGCTTTCGTGAGGGTCGACGATTACACTTAGCACATGTAACAAGCCTTTGAAACCCCTCAGTAATACCGAGTGGACGAGTGAAGTCTCGTGATGGTTTGATATGCTACCCACAACTTTTCCATTCTCTGTAATCATGCATTCATGAGTTCATACATACATTAATCAAGTCATGATACAATGCATAAGATAATATATATGCAAATATTCCCACTCACTACCGAACAATAACTATCTCGAGTTTTGTGTCATAAATGGTTCCCACTAAAGGAAAAGATTTTGTTAAACCTAAACTACTCCCAATCCAGACAACCCTTCGTGTTTTTAGGCACAATCTCCTATGGTATAACAATTTCTCTTTTTCTACTTTATTGATCAAACTTTGCTATTTTTCTTTAAAAAACTTATATTTCCATCATTCCACTTTCATCGCTTTTTGTCTTTCTTAATTCCTGAATTTCGAGCGAGTATTTTTAATCACAACCAACTGGACCCAAGCTTCTTTATTGGTATTTATGCTCATTAGTTTTCTTCCTTTTCTAAGCGAACACTCTGCTACTTTATGGTAGGAGGCTCTGTTTGCACAAATCTTCTCCAAATTTAGTGAGTGCGGGCGTGCCAGATTCAAATTGAGTCAAAGTCTATTTCCTAAGGAACTGGAGACTATTCCCTTGGATGATGATGATTATCAAGTGATTGCAAATCGTACTTTTTGCCTTAGTTAAAAGGACTTGAATGTTGAAGTGTTTGAGAAAGATAAATGGACTAAACAAAGAAATTCCTTAGAATTGAAATTGAAAGACAATGACTAGAATTGAAATAGATTCTAATTGGTTGAAAGGAAATGGAATTGAAACAACATTACTTGAAAAAGGAATTACAAGATAATGAAATTGCTTAATGAAATATAGAATTAAAATTGAAGAAATTGCAATGTATTGTGTATTTTTGTGATCTTGCTGGAGTGCTTGAAAATTACTCTAAGTGTTGTATTTATAATATTACACTTTGAATATAATAGCTGACTATTAACCGCTCTTCCTAAGTTTGCTACTTATCACTCTTGTTGTTTAGCTGTCTTCCACGTGTCCTATGACCTCTATGTTGCTTCATCCATGTTCTTCATTACTGCAACCCCATTTACCCTACGCTCAGTTCATCTCGCGTAATGGTATGAAACTGATACTCCTTATATGAATCTGGCGTTCATATGGGCCAGGTTCGTGCTCTATTCAAAATTTTAAATTCCTAAAATCAAAGACATAACTCCTAAGTTTTAGCTTTATACTACTGATCTAATCCTCCTTTAACTCAAACTCTTCTCTTCCATTTTGTTGTTGATAATTCATGTGCTTGCACCTCTCCTCTTTTATGCCACATGGTCTTTCCCCACTCTGCCATGTGGTCTGAACTTTCTGAGTGTTCTTTCTCTTGCGCCATTGGCCCATCTTTGCATTGCCACATGGCATACAACTTTTGGGTACCAACATTTGTCCCCTAAGTTTCCTTAGCCTTGTGGACTCTTCCAAACAAATTTTTGGAAACTTGTTATCATTTAATAATTCAAATTTGAATTATACCTAATATCTTCCAGCCACGTGCCCCTCCTTCATTTAATAGGATTACAACTGGCGCCACCAATTTTGACCATTTCCAAAGTCATCATAATGGCTTATTTGCTCCAGCCGTTTCTTGGAATTTAAACCCTCTTTAAACCCCATTTTGAACGGCTCCGAATAATCTTTACATTTTCAAGATATGCTTTACTTAGCCCACTCGCCTCATCCAAGATATATCTATTCATACATGCATATACAATAATACCATATATATAAATCCCACTTTAATTCTCATTCTCTCTACACTGATAAATATTTTCACTCTGTACTTACCTATTTTTTTTAAACCTAAAACCCTTAATATTTCCTTGCCCTCTAATCATGGCCCCAGAGGTTAGAAAAATTAACCTTGCCTATGAGTTCATAGCTCATTTGATTTCCCCTAATTCCATGGGACGACAAGTAGAAGTTATCATCTCAGAATCTCAAGGTATCATTTCACATGCCTCCTTCATCTCAGTCTTTGGAACCCATAAAGCCCTAGGTCCAACTTTTGTGGATACTCCCCCTTCTACTTTAGATCAATTTTACCCAATGGTGGAGAAAAAGCTTCTATACTTAAAGGAAAATCCCCCAAGAAGCAAATGACGATATTCCACAGCTTTACTTCAAGGCTTGGCCTACACTCTTGGAAGGCTGATCTGACTGGGTAGATAGGGTCTCTTAGGCTAAAGGTAAGGTATGGAAAACTCAAGGTATCTTTGAGGCCATCCATTTAAGTAAGATTGTTTCTTCCCCTGACAAATCTTTAATATTTTCATCTCTGTTTTTCTGGAGCCCAACCACCAACTCCTTTCATTTAAACTTTGGTATTATTTCTCCCACATTGAAAGATATTTGTCATTTGACTAGTCTCAAGCCCTTAGGTTTGGAATGTAATTGCCTGCTCTTTGAGGAAGAATTTGATTTTCCTCCCAAATCCTCTGGTTCCAAACCTTATGTTCCAGATTATAGCTCTTTCATGTCTTCCTACATTCGTGACTTAGACCCAGTTTTTGATAGGGAACATATTGTTTTTCTCTTAGTTTGGCTCAATAGGTTCATTATGTGTGTGTCATCGGCCTATGTCACCAAAGAATTGAGTAACTTAGTTGTGGCACTGGCCAAAGGCAAACAATTAGACATGGCCTCCTTCCTCATATCTTTCAATTATAGAAGCCTTAATGACATGGTCCTTTCTGACCCCTTTAGGACTGGGGGCCCTTAGTGCTTACTTCAAGATGTATTTTCCAGAGTTAAGGCCAAAAGTAAAAGTTCCATTGCATGACTCTCTAGTTACCTCTAGCTATCTGTCTTCAATTCCCAAAACACATTCATTTCAGGACTATTTTTACTTCTTTTATGATGATTGCCAACCCAAAACTCCAACGCAATTTCTTCCTTTCTCTGAGCATCCTCAAACCTCTGAGTGACTACTAATCCTGAAAATCCTTCTGATCAATTTTTAGAAGAACTCACCCCCATCATGACCAAGTTCCTGACTTGCAGGGACCTACACTATGGAGTGGGTTCCATAACTTCTCATAAGCATAGATGTGGTGTTGAATTTTACAACCAGTCCCAATTTGCTAGGCAATTTGGATTGAGACAAATTATTCCCCTTCCACCATTCCGATCATAATCACAACTTCTGTAGGCGGGTGAGGTTCACTGATGATAACTCAATTTAAGATGTTAGCTAGATGTTCCATCAATTAGAATTTTTTTTTATCCTTCAACCTTTTGTGTACCACCTAGATACTAGTAGATCTTTTAATATTTGCTGGGAAGCCAATGTCAAGAAGATCCGACACGTGGAGGGATCTACCTTGGTTTCAATGCAGCTAAGTTCGTTCAAATTTGTATCTTACACTTTACAAGGTCATGTCTCCTTACCATATGTTTCTGTATCAAAGAAAGCAAAGAGGCCATCTTCCAGAGCAACCTCCCCTGACAAAAAGATGGCTAAGAAGAGCTCTACCTCACAAACTGGTAAATATCTCTTACGACTTCTATTTATTTCATTCTTCTACAACTATACTATAATAGCCATCTTCCTTATTTTAGACTCTTCTGATATATCCCAACAAGTTGACCAATTTATAGCAACTGGTGTTTTCTTTATTGAAGCAGCTATGAAGTTTGTAGAAGTTGTTGAGAAAATCAAGCAAGAGGCAGTGGCTAGAAGAACTAGAGTATTTCCTTTCCACTTCCATCTTTCCTTAATTACTTTTACACAACTGTTGTTTTTCTAACAGTCCATTTCTTCCTGGCAGGGCAAACGTCAACTTAAAAAACAAAGTTCTCAAGCCACCTCTGCTCAAAATATTGATATTGAAAGTGATTCTAATGAGACTCAACCTCCCCCTCTAAAGAAGAAGAAAAAGAAGAATTTGGATGGAGCCCCAAACCAGAGTTCTAAACCCTCAATCTCCACTCCAATATAGAAATCTAGTACCACCAAAGGTAGTAAAACCAATACCCCCGATTCTATGTTAAGCCAAGAGATTGAGGAAATGTTTGATGATACCAAAATTGACCTCCCAACAGAAACAAAACACCAACAAGAAGGACGAAGGAAAAAGAAAAGTTGTTAAGTCCAGAAATAATGATGATGAAGAAACAAAAAGTGATGAGAAGGAAGAAACCCAGGAAGACCTCTGTAGACAAATGGGAGATAGTGAAGGAAAGGATGTGGACTAGCATGATGAGGAAAAAACATTTGCTAAAGGCACGAAGAAAAGAATAAGTAAAAAGGTGGAAGATAAAGAATCCTCTGCTGATGTAAGATCCTTATCTTCCTTTTCTCTTTTCTCTTTTCTTAACTCTTCCTAATATTTTCTAGCTTTCAGGACTCCTCTCCCATGGAAGATACTTAGATTCCTGACCCTCCAGTGATGCAAGCTCCTTCCTCAATAGAAAAGAAAATGAAAAGTGATCCTCCTCAAGATAAAGTGAACACTAAAGGAAAGGTGAGCCTTTTTTCACTCTTCATTTTACTTCCATATATACTTCTTTACTCTTCACGTTCTAACTTCCATACTATCCTCTAGGTTTTTCATTTTGCAGCTCCCTCCACCAAACCTAAATTTTTGGATGTTGTCAGTTACTTCCTGGACCTAGAAACTACTCTGGAAGATGTCATCACCTCCTCAAGCAGTGCTCAAACCAATGTTCCTCAGCCTGATACTGATTTGATTGAATTGAAGAAAACCATTTGCAGCCTCATGAACCATAATCTTAATGATCTTTTGTCTATTGAGAATGAGCTATCAATGGCTCTTCTTCATCCTGGCAACCATTCGGGTTTTTCGGACTCTTTGAGGATTGCTTTTCTGATTATCAAAACACATCTTGATAATTTTGTTCAAGCTTTCAAGACTTCACAATCCATCCAGAAATCTCTTCTAGGAAAAGAAGCTCAAAGGGATGTAGTGGTGGAAAGACTGAAATCCAGCATAGAAGCCTTTGAGTCTATAGCCCAGGAATTCCAAATCTTGAAAGAGCAAGAAGAAGAACTGAAAGCTGCTCTACTCAAACTCCAGGAAGATAAACAAAAGATGTTGTCGGAATCTCAGAAGCTCCGCACCATTACCGCAGAACTTAAGGACCACATGATATCCCTTCATGAAGAAGCAAAGAAGATGGCAAAAGAGAGAATTCAAGCTGAGGAGACCATATAGAAAAGCAAACTCTCTTGGGAAAAGTTTAAATATCAAGTGGAAGATCTCTTAATTATTCTTATGAAATTCATAATATTTTGAACAATCTATTTGTATGTCTCATGTTTTGAGTTTGGAATTTCTCTAACGGGCAAAACCTATCTTCTTTCTATAATTTTTGTGAACTTTATCCCCTTTACTTTGATGGGAAGATGATAGTGATTGGCCTATTTGAGACTAAGCTCTTTCTTTTGTTTGCAAATCTTCCACTGCTAATTCTCTTCATTGCAATATTTACAAAACCATTTTCAAAATGAACAAAGAAAGAAAAATAAACTAACTATTTACATTTCCTAATGCTGCTAATCATGCTAGCCTTGGGATTCTTCTTTATGTACAATTTCAAAGAAACTTGGCCGATACCTTTTCAAATATCGGCCATTAATCGGATTGGGATGGATCTCACGATTTAAGTCTTTCAAATGATAAGCTCCATTTCCAAACACTTTGTAAATTTGGTATGGACCATCCCAGCTTGGGCTCAACTTCCCAAACGTAGGATCTTTCTTTTTAGTTGGAAGGCAAACTTTCCAAACCAAATCTTACTCTGCAAAAGTAGTTTTCACCCTTTTGTTGTAAGCCTTCATCACTTTCTTCTTATGGGCTATCAAATAATCTAGTGCTCCTAATCGTGTTTCATTCAAATCTTCCAACTCCATCAACATGACTTTTGAATAAGTTGTTGGAGTTAAATTATTTTGGTATGTAACTCTGGAAGATCTAACAACTACCTCCATTGGAAGAACTGCATCATGTCCATAGGTAAACATGTATGGGGTAACTCCAGTACTAGTTCTCTTGGAATTTATGTATGCCCACAAAGCTTCTTGAAGATGATTATGCCAATTCCTTGGATTTTTCTCTATCATCTTCTCAATTATACCAATAATAACCGTATTAGCAACTTCCACTTGGTCTTTTGACTATGCATAATATGGAGTTGAACAAAGTGTTTTTACTTTATATAACTTGGCATATTCTGTTATTACTCCTCTAGTAAAGACCCTTCCAGTATTAGAAGTGATTGATTCTGGAATTCCAAAATGATAGAAGATCTTTTCTTTTACAAACTTGATAGCCACATTCTGATTTACTGACTTGTAAGCCTTTGCTTCTACCCACCTAGTGAAGTAGTCAGAGGCTACAACAATCCATTGATGGCCCTCAGAGGAAGGAGGATTGATCATTCCAATCATATCAATTGCCTAACCTCTAAACGACCATGGTTTAATGATGAACTGCATTTCTAGGACTGGTACTCTTTGAATTGGACCATGTAATTGACAAGGCTTCCATCTTTTAGCATAAGTGATGTAATCCTTTAAGATTCTTGGCCAATAGTAACCATATCTTTTGATTAGCCATCTCATTTTTCTTCTAGCTTGATGTGCTCCACACAGTCCTTTATGCACATGTTCCATGACCTTCATAGCTTGTTCCTTGGATATGCACTATGAGAGGAGTCTATCTTCCTTGTTTTTCTTGTACAACTCCCCATCTAACAACATATAGTTTACTGCCATCTATCTTATCCTTCTGGCAGTTGGGAAACTTTGATTTGCCAGATAAATTACTATAAGACTCTTCCAATCTTCCACTCCAGCTTAAAAAATATCAATGGCAAAAGATTCTTCCATCACTTCATTCCTCATTTCTGCTGTTGAAAGAGCTCTCCTTATGACTTTCATAAACATTTCTTCCATGCCTTCAGGGACCCTAATTCTATATGCAATTTGGGCCAAATTGTTTGCTTCCTTATTAAAACCCCTTGGCCTATGTTCCAAGTTGACTTCATCAAATTGTTGAATGAGTTGAGTAGCTAAGGAATGAAATGGTCTTAGCTTCCAGCTTAAGCACCTGAAGTCTTATGATATCACCAGATTAGAATCTCCTACAATGTGAACATTTCTGACTCCCATCTCCAATAGGATTTCAAGGTCGATTATTAAGGCCTCAAATTCAGTCTGGTTGTTGGAACATTCAAAATCTAGGAAGAAAGAAAATGAGATTTTCCTTCCATGAGGTGACAAGATCAATATTCCAGCTCTAGAACCATCTGTTGTACTTGAACCATCAAACATCAGGGTCCATGGGGTTATACTTATTACATTTGCATCCAATTCATAAAACACTTGTGGCTCCACATTAGTGGAAGGATGGGCGGCCAAGAACTCAGCGAAAGCCCTTCCCTTCACTGATTTTTGAGGAACATAAGTTAAAATAAATTCCATCAAGGCCAAAGTCCACTTAGCAATTCTACCAGTGACTAAAGGCCTTGATAGCATATACTTAATCACATTCGTTGGACAAGTCACATAAACCTCAACATGGAGCATATAAACTCTTAATTTCATGGAAGCATAATAGAAAGTTAAGCACAACTTTTCTATGGAAGAATATCTACACTCTACTGGATATAATACCCTGCTCAAGTAATAAATGAACTGCTCGATTCCAGCTTCATTGTTTTAGGCCAACATGCTGCTAATAGATTAATCTGTGACTGATATATATAACTTTAATAGGTATTTATTCCTAGGAGGCATAAGTACTAAAGGCTTTGTTAGATATTCCTTTATTTTATCAAAAGCTTTCTGATGTTGCTCTTCCCAGATGAATTCTTCTCCTTCTTTCAGTTTTAACAAGGGAGAGAACTTGTGGAGCTTCCCTGCACAGTTAGTAATAAATCTTCTAAAGAAACTCACTTGTCCAATGAACTTCCTTAACTCCTTCTTATTCCTGGGAGGTGTTTCTTCCATGATTGCATTAACCTTATTTTTATCCACTTCTATGCCTCTTTGGTAAACTAGAAAACCAAGGAAGTTTCCAGCTGACACCCCAAAGGCACATTTCTATGGGTTCATCTTTAGCTTGTGATTCCTCATCCTAATGAATGTCAACCTTAGATATCTCAAATGCTTGTTTCTTATGGCCTACTTTACAACTACATCATCAATATAGACTTCCATGAATTTGCCAATCATATCATGGAATATGACATTCATGGTTCTTTGATAAGTTGTTCCAGCATTCTTTAATCCAAAAGGCATAACGACCCATTCAAAAGTTTCAATCGATCCTGGACATCTGAAGGCAGTTTTTGAAATAACTTCCTCAGCTATGTAGATCTAATTGTACCTTGAAGGGCCATCCATAAAAGACAGGATCTCGTGTTTCGAAGCTACATCTACCAACTGATCGGGCACTAGCATTGCATATTCATCCTTTGGAGTGGCTAAATTAAGTTTTTGAAATCCACACAAACCCTTATCTTCCCATTCTTCTTAACTAGTAGAACTACATTTGATAGTCATTCTACATATCTTATTGTTCTTATGAATCCAGCCTTGACCAAACTCTCTATCTCATCCTTTACCTTTAAGATAACTTCTTGAGACATTCTTTTTGGGGCTTAGTTGATTGGGAAAAAATCTTCCATTATGGGCAGCTTATGCTTCTGATATGTGCTCAATACTGGTAATTTTTTGGCCCTATCTTGTGTTTGTTATGTCTTTACATTTTATTACATGGTATTTTTATCCCATTTGTGGGTGTAAGCATGTTTCAGGAGCTTAATGAAGAAACATAGCTAATTTTGGTGAATTAACTGAGTTCGTGTTCATTTTTATCTCGAGAAAGGAATCAAGAGGTGTGCCACAACAAAGAAGATCTAGCAGATGGAAAAATGGTCATTTCCCGATAACATTATCTCATCGAAGGGCAAAAATATAATTTCTAGACATTATTACTTCACCGAAAAGCATCGGGAGTTAAAGCGACCAGTCTAGCTCAAATATGAAAAGACGAGTTTTCACAGCAAAAGATGCATAATACCCTACGTCATCAGAGAGAAAAAGAGGCAGATTGGACCTGAGCTACGCTTTTGTTTGGACCAAGCGTAGGTTAGGAGCATAGGTCCCACCTTGTGGCCACGTGATCCCTTTACGTGCTGAAGTTGTTTCAAAATTTTCCAGTTTTGTCCCTGCTTCGATATTTTAAGTGATCGGTGATTCCATACAGGCTTATACACATATTTACATATAATTTTAGAGATATTATTTATGTATTATGAAATTACATAAAAGGGAACCCATTAAGGTTTCCCTCACTTGTCTATAAATATGAGAGGGTTAGGTTTAGAGAGGTGTGTTATTTTTGGAGGCTGGTTCTGGTTATGATTTTCACGCACGTTCAGTGATAGAGTTCTTCCATTGAAGAGAACCACTATTAAAGACCTAGAGATCCGGAGAAGAAGGCCATGGAAAGCGTTTCTATACCGATAATGCAGATTCTCTCAACTATGATCAACTAACTCGGTATCTAGGGTTTTCTCGTAAAACCCTAGCCAAGTAATATAGTTTTAGTTTTATATTCAATTGTACATAGGGGAAACTATGACTAAACTGTGATAGTTATGTCAGATCAGAGACCGTTTTTATTCATGATACAAGTTTATATATTTGAATTGATTCTTGTCTTAGACTTTTCTAATATATTTATCTTACACAATCACAATTATTCACTATGGGCTGGAACTCGGATGCTTAATCTGTGATTTTCTACACAATGGTGGTCATAAAACTCGAAACCCTAGGTTGACACTGGCCATGCCCTGAAAAAATGATATAGACATGCTTTAGTTTATTTTCATGCTTTAATTTATTGCTTTAATTTACTTTTCTACATTTAATTTTTGTTAGTATTTGGCATGCACCAATCAGTTTAGTCTTTAGATGTGTTGTCGCGATCCGGTTGAGAGTAATCTTTTTTGGGGTCAAACTACTGGCGCGGTGCGACCTGATTCATAGTCAATAGATCGCTCTCATGCAATTGAAATAGAATTTAGACTATATTATGCGGTTAGTGGTGGAGTGAGAAAACCCTAATTTTATCTCTTTGAATCACAACCATTATTTATAATTGTTTTCTGTTTTTATTTTCGTTAGCATTATATAATTCACAAAAACAAACTCTCTTTGGAAAATATATGATTAAGTGTTTTTAGACTATTGAAGTGAACAATCCTTGTCTCTGTGGGATCGATATTCCCCTACTCAAGCAAAACTGTCTACAACTGATCTGTGCGCTTGCAGAAGGGTAAAACCTAAAGTGTTGTTAAGGTGTCATTTTTAACCACATATTTTGCACACACCTGACGCCTATCAGGTCCACCAATTCCCTTGACAGTCCTAGCATTTCTTCATAACTCCAGGCAAAATAGTCCTTAAATTGTTTAAGTAAAATAACTATTTTTGCCAGGATGTTTAGTTCCAATAAACCACTTGCATAGGTTGGCCTTGGATCTTCCTCTGCTCCCAAATTCACTTCCAATAAGGGATCTTGCACTCAGTCAACCCATCATCCATCCTTTGAAGTGCTTGCTCTAAATCCTCCAACTGTATGGCATCCATTATTCCTTGAGTTTCTTTAAGAATTTCATCTTGAGTTTTGGCCAAATTAGCTGAAAACTCATTTTCTTCTTGACTTTCCAGGTACGTCCTCTTCTCAACTAAGTAAGACTTCAATCGAATGCAAGCAGTTGCATAAGCTTTCTCTCGGAACCTCTGCTTGTCTTCGTAATTCAATTCTTCAATAATTATAGAAAATTGATTTGTCAGGAATGGCCTGAAGTTTTACCTTTGGCATAGTGGTTTCTAAAAGCAATTCCTCTATCTCTATCCCTGCTAATCTTCTTCTCATTGTAGCTTCAACTAGTCTTCCAAATTCATTCACCTCAATAAATCTGATTGGCACACAATCTTCCTCATGTAGAGCAGCCTTGGCTGAGCACACTTTAGCTACAAAAGGCTTATTGTTTGCTTCCACAATTTTGACCTCATATCCATCCCAGAAGATTGACATTTAGTGAAGTGAGGAAGGTATACATATGTTTCGGTGAATCCATTCTCTCCCAAGTAAAAGGTTATAAGTGGAAAAGGTGTCAATAATGCAAAAGGCTACATAGGTGTTTTTCCTCCAATGGTCACCTCTAAAGGTAAGACTTCTTTTACGCTAACTTTCGCTCCTCCTACTCCACTTATACATGTTTGACTAGGTATAACATCTACCATTGATTTTCCTAAACTCTTTACTATTTTGGTAGGAATTACATTAAGAATAGATCCATTGTCTACCAAAATCCTATTCGCAGGATGGCCCTCTCACAAATAAGGGCCTCAATTGTTGAGTCAAGTAATAGGAGGTTTCTTGAATATTACCTTGTTAGAGACACATTCCTTGCTTGAAGAAGTTGAGCTTCTACTGGTAGAAACTCCTCCAGATTTGACCTCTATGTCTTGAGCAGCGCATTCAACTACTGCACCTTCAACACTTCAACTTGGTTCTTCTTCTTCCTGACTGTCTGGTGCCTGGAAGATAACTGGTAACATGAAGGCAACGTTATAAGCAGCCTCTACTGGAAAAGAACTAAACCGAATCCTTCTCCTTGGAGTGTGTCTTGGGTTAACATCCTCTAAGTCACTCCCTTCCATACTTGTAACTTCCACTTAGCCCACAGGAGTTGACTTGCTTTATTAATCGTCTTCTCTAATTTCTATATTCTGGCTATTTTTAGCTTCCATCTTCCACTGTTTAGCTCTCTTCCTCTGAAGCCTTCTTTTAGTTGACTTAGAGATTCCTTCTTGTTGAGGCTTTTCTCCACTTGGGAATTTTGGATGACTTAACCTCTACCAGAAATTTAGTGGTACTGGAGGAGGTTTGACCATCCTAACTCTGTGAGAAGTTTCTCCCTTCTGGATCCAAACTTCCGATTACAAAGGAGGCCTCCTATGGAAAACAGGTCTATTCTGCTAGTTTATCCTATCTCTTCCATGATGAACTTCTCTTGACCGAATAATTGTAACTCCTTTCGGCGTATATTCATTAAAAATAGGCCGAAAGTCTCTCCTTTCATGTTGGAAAGTTACTCTTTTATGAACATTGGGTCTCGAAGTTTGGTGATAATGTGCATTCTCCATATGCCTCTTACCTTTATCTTTAGGTTCCTTATAGCTTGGACAACAACCATGATTAATGAGGGCGACCTAAGCTTCCCTTAACTTCCTTTCCAACTCTTCCACTCTGTTCGTCACCACTGGAACTTTGACATCCAAAGTGTTTGTTGGCTGTGTTTATTTTGCTTGTTTACTTTCACATCCTGCCAACATAATCACATTACTGCTGGCTATGGAAGGGAACGGATTTTCATTCACCCCCTATAACTTCTTTTTTCTTTTCAGGAAACTTCAACTTCCCTTCATCTATAGCTTTCTGCAATGCATTCCTGAAAACAAAACAATTATTACTTGTATGATTCCAAGAATTGTGATATTGCAATCCTCCTTACCCTTCATTTCACCAACTGAAGGAATCTATGCCCTTTTAGAAGAATGATCATCTTGTCAACCATGAGGTGATCAAAGATTTGCTCTATTTTGGTGGAGTCAAAGGTGTATGTCTTCCCAAATTTGGCCATACCTTTCTTGGCCGAATTAGAAGATGCTTGAGAACTACTACTGGAAGGTTTTGGTTTGGATAAAATCTTATAAAAAAAAGGCTTTTTAATGATATGTTCTGCCATATTAGGCTCAAGCTCTTCCTCTGCATCGACTACAAAGACTTCATAATTTGGATCTCTATAATAAGTTCTTTTGCAAGCATTCTTCATGTCCCCTTCTTCCTTTAGGATAATCTCATATATGGTTGCACGATCTGCCAATTCAAAGAAATCCCTAAACTCCATGCCTTCAAACCTCTTCCTTAATTCAAACTCCAGACCATTGAGAGCAAGTCTGATATATTCGGACTATGGAAGATCCACTCTGCATTTCAATCTAGCCCTTCTGAACCTGGAAATAAACTCTTCCACAAACTCATATGATAATTGGAAAAGCCTGGACAAATTTTCCAAGGTAGCCTTTGGCTCTTACCGGTAAAACTGTGTGTGGAAGAGCTCCTCCATTTATTGCCAATTCTGCACATAATGTGCTGGAAGATGAATATACCAAGTGAAAGCTGACCCAATAAAGGAATTGGGAAAAAGCCTCAACTTTAACTAATGATTTGCTCTTCCTTCACCACATTGGACAGTAAATCTTCCAACATGTTCAACAGTGGACTTGTTTCCTTCCCCTCTAAATGTCACAAAGTCTGGAACTTTGTTACCTCTGGGAAATTTAATTTCATCAACCAATTTTGGGTAAGGCTTTCTATAAGCTGGACTACTCAGTCTTCTTTCTACAAGACCATATTCCTGAGTAATCAGAACGACTAACTGACCCTTGTCCAAGATTATTGGCTGGGCTGGTTGATTTGTTGGAAGTGGAGGATGATTAGCATTCTGTCCCCTGGGCACTGATGGAAGATGCACCTCAGAAAGAAATAAAAGATTTGGAAGCCAATGATGATTATTGCCCCCAGGTCTGGAGCATCACGTCCTGGAAGGTTTAGAGGGAAAAATGGATGGCGTAGAGGTTGGAATGGCTGGGGTGTATGGTTTGGTGCTAAATAAAGTAAAGGTTGTGGATTATTTGGGAATACTGGTGGAAGGTCTGGTTGTGGACGCATCTCCCGCCACGGAGCCGACATGCTTGCTGGAATGTTCACACATGGAGGTGTGGAAAGATAAATAGTTTATGGAATGTTTTGGCTGGCTGTGGCCACCGCAACAGAAACATCCAAAGGTGGTAAAGTAACACAGGCCTGCACATTTGAACATGGTGTTGGTCGAGAAAGTGACCTTATGGTATTGGAGGATGCTCTGAGTTTAGCGATAGATTCTTCCATAGCATCAAATCTTGCAGAGAGTCCTCTAAATAATTATGCCAAAGATGATGTTCGCATTCGCGCAAATGACTCATTTGCTGGTAGTGAGACTTCACGCTCTGGTCTAAGTTTTGAACTTCTAATAGAAACTAGTATTGGAACTTCCTGTTCTTCTTCACTCATCATGGTATTCTATGCAGACCTTAGCCTTGATGGAATATCTTCCAAACTTCAATACGTGTCCCCCTACGGGCGTGTCTCTCAATGTTTGCACAAATCTTCTCCAAATTTAGTGAGTGCGGGCGTGCCAGATTCAAATTGAATCAAAATAAATTTCCTAAGGAACTGAAGACTATTCCCTTGGAAAATGATGATTATCAAGCGATTGCAAATGATTATTTTTTCCTTAGTCAAAAGGAGTTGAATGTTGAAGTGTTTGAGAAAGATAAATGGACTAAATAAAGAAATTACTTAGAATTAAAATTGAAAGACAATGACTAGAATTGAAATAGATTCTAATTCGTTGAAAGGAAATGGAATTGAAACAACATTACTTTAAAAAAGAATTACAAGATAATGAAATTGCTTAATGAAAAATAAAATTACAATTGAAGAAATTGCAATGTATTATGTATTTTTGTGATGCTGTTAGAGAGCTTGCAAATTACTCCAAGTGTCGTATTTATAATTCTACACTTTGAATCTAATAACTGACTCTTAACCGCTCTTCCTAAGTTTTCCACTTGTCACTCTTGTTGTTTAGCATTCTTCCACGTGTTCCATGACCTCTATGCTGCTTCATCCATGTTCTCTATTACTGCAACTCCATTTACCCATTGTTCAGTTCCTCTCTCGTATTGGTATAAAACTCATACTCCTTGTATGAATCTGGCCTTCATATGGGTCAGGTTCGTTCTCTCTTCATATTTTGAAATTCCTAAAATCAAGGACATAACTCCTAATTTTTAGCTTTTTATTAGTGATCCAATCCTCCTTTAACTCAAACTCTTCTATTCCATTTTGTTGCTGATAATGCACATGCTTGCACCTCTCCTCTCTTAGGCCACGTGGTGTTTCCCCACTCTGCCATGTGGTCTGAACTTTCTGAGTGTTCTTTCTCTTGCACCATGTGGCCCATCTTTGCATTGCCACGTGGCATACAAGTTTTGGGTACCAACATGCCCAGTTACTTAGATCGAAGAACTACTTTTTACAATTTATTTTTCAAAATAAATTTTAAACCTTTTCTCCATTTCATCCATATAAACACCCATTTTACTGTGGCAAAATTATTTTCTCAACTATATAGTCAAAGATCAACTATTTTTCCCATAGTGAATGCGTGTTTGTGCTTATAGGTCAGAGTTGTCCTTTTCGGTTTCAATTTTACTAATCTATTCACCCATGTACCCCACATCACTTCACTTAGCTCGATCTAATCATTACTCTCATGAATGGGAATATTACATCACATATTACTCATGCATCATATACACAAACTCAATTAACTTGTATTGCAAAACATTCATGCGTGAAATCAAAGAGTTTCTTTCAAGTTTTTTTAATTTTTTCAATTTTTTCATTTTTTTTTTAAATTATCATTCCTACACTATATCCTCTCCCCTGAAATAAACCATGTCCCCATGATTCATAATACTAGAGAAATAATACAGTTATTCTTGAAGCGTGATTCTAAAATTGCACAATGAAGCACTTGATGTCCTCCCCCAAACATGATTTGGATCACCTGTAAATATGCTCAACAAAACACACATAACCAATATCATAGCAAGGGAAAATAAATATCATCATAAATATTCGGAAATCATCAATATATCACACCAAGAATGATTTTTTATTTTATAAAAATCATGATTTATCCTTAAGGGCCTACTGTAACACCCCGTGTTATTTTCCTTTTCTCTGAAATTATTTCTGATTTAATTTCGGTTATGACATCACTTGTTATTGACGTCCTGGTTATCCTTGGTATTTCGCGTGTAAATGTTTCGCGTTTGGTTTTAAAGTCAACTGGACGACATTACGCGAGTTCTTATTCTCGACTGCGCGGTTTCGTTTCGACGATTGCGTTTAGTATTTCGACTTGGTGGCAACACGTTTTATTGGATTGGGCTTGTTAGGTGGTCCGACGTTTGGGTGCGTACCCGGTGTAATTATTTCGGACTATTTTAGTTATTTGGCGTCCCGTGGACTTACTGGGTCGCGCGATATTATTTGGAGGCTCCCGGTATTTATTGGAATTTATTGTAGATTTATATTTAATTGTAATTATATATATATATATATATATATATATATTGTTTTAGGGTTAGTTTGTAATTTTGAATGAAAAGAAGGTCACTTTCGCAATATAGAGATATATGTATATAAGGTGTCACATTTATTTCTTTTGGCCACATGACCTGTCACATGGGCTTATTGGAAATAGGTTGCACAAAATTCAATTGAAATTGAATTATATATATATACATGTATATGAGTATACACGTCTGCAGACTACAACTCCCGCACAGCTTCTCCTTCCTTCCTCTTCTTCCCCATGGGTGACGACCCTTCTTCTCCACCATGAACACCAGCTTCTCCATGGCTTCTCCTTCTTCACCAGTAGCGCAGGCCTTCTCCACCTCCATCAGTTCCCTACAGCTAGCGAGAGCGAGAGAGATAGTCGGATGAAGAGAGAAGTTAGGGGTCGTGACCTGGAGTTGTGACGCCAGCTGCGGAGAGGGTTAGCGACGACGTTATGAGCTCGTGGCGGCGCCGGACTAGAGAGGTGGTCGCAGGTGGCGCAAGGAGGCTGGGCGCAGTTCACGCAAACAGGGGCGTTTCTGGCCAGTTTCGGCTAGAAACTTCGGCCATTTGTTCCGTGGACTTCCCGTCCTCGGTTTGGGCTGATTTCGGAGGGTAGCTTCGCCTAGATGTCAGGTACGACGTGTAAAAATTTCGTAATTTTTCGTTGAGCGGTTTGTCGGAAAATTCGATTTGAAGTTTCGAATTTTCGAATTTTCGTTTGGGTTATTTTAGATTTACCCAAATTAATTAACCTATTCCTAAAGGGCTTCGTATATATCATATAGGTTGTCGATACGGGCATTTTGGTATATTCAAAATATGTTTTGAGTGACTTTTGTCGGCGGGCTCCATATTCGGGCGCCGATTCTGTTCACGATGGGCCGTTTCGGGCTGTTCTGTAAGCGCACCTTTAGGTGGGAAATTTTATTCTCACTCTGTATCGTTGACGTGGTTTGGGTGTGCAAACACGTATTTATTTATAATATAGATATATTAAATTGTGAATTTAAATATCTATAATTGGATTAGAATCGAGACAGGGAATATGAATTAATTTGATAAATTAATTAAATTATTTTCATGCTAAATTAAATAAATTCCTATTTGAATTGAAAGATAATAGGTGGCTTAGAAATCCCCTTGATAATTAAAATGGGTTAGTAGAATTTTGTAAAAGCTAGACGTGAGCTCAGAACGCTATACTAGTTCCCTTTTTCTGTGTTAGGAGATATGTGAACGTGAGGGACGTGAAAACTTAGACGTTATGCTAGGTTCCCCTTACGATATGTGGATTATTTGCTTTAATTGTTTTAAAATCATGTTAAAAGGGAATGAACTTGTATACTTGGAATTAAAGTATAAGTTGATGAATTGCAAGCATGATTATGTGATATAATTGCTTGTCGTGATTTACTGCTTTATTGATTTGAAGGCATGTGAAAGAGATTATGAGATTCATGTGGTAGCATGTGGATATTTTCATAAGTATGATGTATTACAAATTTATGTTGAGGCATGATTGTCACTGGAACATGGATGCATATTGAGAACGTCATGTAGTGTCAAATCATGGTGTTGGTATATGCGGGTTGTGAAATCACGTGGGGTGTCTTTATGTCGAATTATCGCAACAACTGGCCAGGGGGTGTTCCCATCCAACGGAATAATGAGTCGTGAATGGGGTATAGGGTGAGTCATCTCATTCTCGAAGTCGCGGGTCGTCTCGTGCATTCGTGTTGACGAATCTTTTATCACGGGTCGTCTTGTGTTGACCGCTTTCCTTATTGAAGTGAGAAGCTTCAAAATCACTTGGGAATGACCGGTGTGACCCTCTGTTAGCTCATATTTATGGGTAGAGTGCATATTCATTAACCTGTTTTGGGCAAAGAGTGTTTCATGGGGTTTCTGTCATGAGGTTTATGAGTTACATTGTATTTGCATGGAATTTATGTGATTTTATTTGACATGTATACGTGATATTATTACATGTGATGTTGGAGCAGGTTATTATGTGTTATTATTGCCTGTTGGATTTTGGAGCATGTTAAGTATGAATATTGCAAATAAATTCATGTCTTTATAAAATGCTCAATTGATAGTGATTAATGTGATGGAATATAATTACATGCGGTAATTAATAAAGTATAAAGAAATAGATATTTTTACACTCGTGATTATATACTTATGTGCCCTTAGGGGAGGTTAAGTATAAGTGATGGACTGCATAGTTGAATTTAAGTTGATGCCTTAGAGAAGGCGGGGTTGACAGTTTTGTGATTGTGATTAGTTGTGTGACCTCTTTGGAGATTTGAGGTTAGGGATTGATTCTAGTGTCAATTGAGGTTATAATGAATTGGAAAAGGTAGGTGATTGTTGACTTATATGTCATTCCTTGAGTCGTCGATTACGGCATGGTGCCAAACCTCTTCCTCGTAGTGTCATTGATATTGTGGAGTTGGAAATGGATGGTTGTGGTCCGTGAGTCCAACATATTGTTCTACATTCATTGTCCTTTCGGGACATTATAGGCCCGTTTGGGAACTTGGTGTTGGTTTTGGTCTTGTGATTTTAGGACCAAGTGGTCTTGGGTGGTTTTAGCCAAAACCAAGACCATGTTTGGTAAGGAATTGGTTTTGGTATTGGTATAATTATATATATATAATATGTATTAAAAATATAAAAATATGAAATAGAGATATATATAATTGAAAAAAAATATTAAAATGAAAAATTATATATAATTAAAAAATATTTAAAATTCCCAAAAACAATTTACATTTCTATTATTTTTTATTCCAGATTATTTATATATATAAAGATTATATATATATAATCTGAAATCTGCATCATGGTGTTAAAATCAAAGACAATGCTCCAAGGTGTGTTCCTATGCATGAAAACTCCATGGTCGACAACAATCTCTTCATCACCAAAGCTCTCCGGCGCGGCGGCGTAGACCCCATGTTCGGCGTAGTCGAAATTCCGGTGACCTCCCTCGCCAACCGCTATGTCGCTCTCGGAATCCGATTCATCGCCTTTCACAACGACCAGTCCGCCGGCTACGCTGCCTCCGCCTATGGCTACCTCACCGGAAAACCCGGAATCCTCCTCACCGTCTCCGTCCCTGGCTCCGTCCACGGCCTTGCCGGCGTCTCCAACGCCAGCGCCAACACCTGGCCCATGGTCATGATCTCCGGGTCCTGCGACTAGAAGGATTTCGGCCGCGATGATTGTGTATCGCTTTTTTTGTTTTTTCAGAAATCAATTTTCTTTGTTTTTCATAAATCAATTTGGTCAATTTTGTTTGTTTTTAATTAGTAGAAATTCTAGAAATTCCAGAAATGTTTTTAAAATGGTTTTGGGTTTGGTTTTAAATGGTCTTGGGCTGGTTTTCAAAAAAAAAAAACCAACCATACCCAAACATGGTTTTGTTCCTAAATCCTAAGACCAAGACCAAGACCAGGCCCAAAACCTGATTGCCAAACAGGCCCTATAGGAATCCTTGGACTTCTAGTCACTCTTATCTGACTGTTTGTTGAAAACGGGGTTTTTCAAGTTTTGAAAACAAACTCATTGTATTTAAAAGGAAAAAACCCGTTTTCGCCTACCCCTGTAGCCAGGACAGGCGAACAACGGAGACCGGGGGCAAGACGGTCATTTTTACTGTGTGGTTTCTTAAAGGAAAACTATTTTATTACTTTTCTCGAGATTCTGAGATTTCGAGACTCCTTTCTCAAGATCTCGTCCTGTAGAGTTTTGAAAGGTGGTTTCTTGTTTCACCTTTGATTCTAAGTCTCGGGCATGAGGCTTGGTGTTGTTCAGTGCACACATATAGTGTTGTATTTCACGTCTTCTTTGTTGTTGACGTCACCACCTAGGTGATTTGAGTTGTTACACGTGTTAGGGGCATGGATGCCGAGTGGATTGGTTTATTTGGTCCGGGTGTTCTCCCTACACACTTGTGGTGTTTTAACCGTGACGTTGTTGTCTCGGTTATCCGTTGGTTTAGCATTGGGACTTCTTTTCCCTTGCTTTGGTTCCTTGACTCTTATGTGGTTGTTCATATGAGTAGAGTTCGAGTGCTCTTGGTTTTTATCGCCTATAATGAGAGCGTTAGTGATTTGATTGACCCTATTAATGATAGTATTATGAGGTCGATGTGAGGATGTGATGATGTGATTCATGGTATTGCTGGAAAGATGTGATTGAGGTGATATAGCCCTTGAGAGGTAGATTTTCTCTAGGAATGAGATGATTTCTCTTATATATATATATTATACATATATATATATAGATGATGATTGTGTTAGTACGCAAGGACGTGAGTGCTTTTCCTCCTGTGTTCTCGGGGAGTGAGTTATGAGTATTCCTTGGTACTAGTGGTGGATTTATATCCTTATGGATATTAGAGGTGAGTGTGTTTTCCCCTCTATTGTTGATTCTATGGTTAACGTTGTGAGTGTTGATGATTTGTTAGATGGGACATGAGTGTCGTGTATCTAGTGTATGTTGGTGAGAGTAGTGTAGACTACCGGTGTTGGTACTTGGTGTACGAGTCTTAGATGTATCATATAGACTCTTGTTGTGTACTTATATATATACATATATATATATATATATATATATTCCCGATATATACTCGTTTACGGTAGCATGTGAGCACGTACCTTGGGTTTTCGTGGCTGGGTTATGTTGTGGGCTATGTATCTCACTGGATGGTTTAGCATTACCTAAACTATCAGAGGATGTGGTAGTTAGAATATTATTTTTCCCACTGAGCTTATTTACTCATAGGGGTATTTCATCACCCCCTGGTATTCCACGCCAGGTTGCAGGAAATGTTACGGCTGCGACAGCATGCGGTGCAACGACAGTTCCCTTATATTTTTCTTATTACAGGTTTTGGAGTTGCGCAGGGTGATGCGGTTACGGTTGCAGCACGACTGGTTTGGGGGACGATAGTTATCTGCTGTCAGTTTCTTTACCCATTTTGTATGGGATTGTTATATATTTCTCTTGGGAGTCAGTCTGTTGGCATATCCCTATTGGTGTATCTTTATTTCATGTATTTATTAGTTCAGGAGGTTATTGTATCTATTTGGCACTGTCATGTGCATTTCTGTATTCTTATTCGAGCATTTGTGGCTCTGTTGATTATAGAGGGTTGTGCAGGGGTTGGTGGTTTCTTTCCACTACCTCGGCCCTAGTAGGATTGATGAATGTGGGGCTTGGAAGCCATTGTTATTATCGAACTGTTATTGGCAGGTTATTCTGTTGTGGTTGGGTGTCCGAATGTTCCATTTACAAACCGAACTCTGCCGGATTTTTGTTAGATTCCGCTGCTTTGTTCTATTATTCATTTGGGTATGAAATATACCATATTTATCATTAGTCCATATGTTTTCATGGTTAATGATATCTTAGTTGTTCGTTCGTATTAAGGATCACATCCTGGATTCCTTGGATGTCCCGGTTCGGGAGTCTTAGGAATTTAGAGATGTGTCAGTTTGGTATATGAGGATATTATTGAGTTTCTAGTATTCGATTAGGCATGGAGTATATTTTTCATTGTTATTCCATGTATTTCCTTGTTATGGTTGACTCTAGTGGTTACTTGAGTTACGTCACCCTTCGGGGATTTTAGGGGCGTGACAGCATGGTATCAAAGCATGATTGTTGAAGGTCATTTGTCGCAGGGGTGAAATTGACATTTTTACCCTTTTGTGAGTGTTTGGTGACTGAAGTTCATTTGTTCTCGTTTTTTTTTACTTCCACATTCACTCCCTTAACTCTTAGGCTCGGGTTTCGGAGTTCTAGGAACTTGGGGCGTGACAGGCCTACAATACTTTGAATTTAAATTGTAAAGACATGGCCTTAAGGGACTACCATCTCTAAGAATTGAAATTGCAAAGACTTGTCCTTAAGGGACTACAGCCTCTAAGAAATCAAATTGCAACCTATCTTCTAAACAAAATAAAATCCTACTTCTACAAACCCTAATCCTAGTCTAATTCATCCTCCTCATCTCTCTCAGCATGCAGAAGCCTTCCTAAATTCCTATGGATATTGGACATCCTCTCTAACCGTTCAAAATCATCCCATCGATACTTCTTTGTAAACGTCCAACTCACCTCACCCATCTCTTTTAATCTCTACCCCAGTTGCTTCTTAATAATCTTTGAAAGTAAAAATGGGTTTGGAAGATAAAAATCCATACCCCTTATCTTTTTTACTCACAATGTTATGAATTAGAATCATATTTTCCAATATTATAGTAGGAATTGACACCCAATCCTTTTAGCATACTGAAAAGTATTTTAATCATGGATCACCCTCTCCAACTTGTTCAATGATTCTAACACACTTGAGAGCAATCAGACTATCCAAATATAGCAGTTCTGGTTTCAAACAATAGTTAACACAACTCCTATCTCCTTCTTTCAGAACATGCACAACACATATCTCTTTAATCATCTCTACATCCGTAAACGGCCACTTAGACGGGAATGGTTTAAAGTTCTCTTTTAAGTGATCTGAACAAGTTAGTGGTAATTTCCATACATTCGCAATCATTCTCGCACTCACCACTACAGGGCTACTCAGTCCGAAACTCGAGCATGCACTACTTCATATCCTGGTGCTCCATCAACTTCTATTCTTGTATAAAACCTTCGAACCAACCTTGGATACACCTTCGCTCTAATAGGGCACTCTAAATTGCTCAATCAAATTGCAATTTATTGCATTCTATTTTGCATGAATGAATGAGGTATGGTTATTTTCCTTTTTTGGCTTGTGCCCTCCCTATTGGTGCTTGCCTCTATTAACTCCATCACTCTTCCTCCCCTATCCTTAATAGCCGAAGATCCATCATCTTCAATAAACTTCTCTGGATCTGACTCGACCTCGTAATCACTTTCTGTATGCTCACCAGCAGTATGATACGAAGAAAGAGAAGAAAGGATAGTATATGACGAAAAACTAGACTTCCTTATATGAATTTGAGTACAAACCCTTTTATGAATTATGAGAATTATGTATCTTAAGGGCTGTATTTATAAAAGAAAAATTCAGACTTATGGAAAAAAAGTATTGGGAATCCTTGTTTGAATTGGACAATGGAAACAAAAAAAATCCATATTTAACTTGTCTTTGAATTCCACTTCCCACTCGAACTAGGATTACTCTAAACAATTCCTAATTAAATCTTGAAAATTATTATAAATGCACTACATTAAATCCTAATACACTTTAAGTACAAAACCAGCCGAAAAATGCTCAAACGGGTAAAATTTCAATTTTTCTGAATAACCCTATGCATGGCCCCTACGCGTGGCGCGTAGCACCATGCATAGGCTTGGCTCGGAATTTTATTTTTCAAACTTTATCATATCCAGTTTCAAAATCATAACCCACACACCCCCAAACTTAAACATACACATGTCCTCATTCTATGACTTCAGAGCTCAGTCGAACTTGAATAATCACTCAATTCAATGCATACATCATCATAGTCTCGGAAAGGGATAACTAGAAACAATATGATCACATACATATGAAATTTGTTTAATTTTATAAAACTAAAGACAAAATGTACACTTGAATGTAGATCGTTTCGGTGGGAACATGAAACACCTAGTGCAAAAAATAACAATAACTACAAAAATACCCTACTAGTACTACTACTCCTTGTCTTCATCCTCATTGAACGACGATGGTGGCGTGGTTGGTATATTTAAACTAATATGATAAAATTGTCCCTCGAGCATGCCACGCACCCGCCTCAGACCACATCGAAGCTGTGTCACCTCCTTGTGACGTATCTATATATCTGCCACTGTGATTTTTTTGTCAACCTTCAATTTCTTGTGCAAAGACTGGACCTCCTCTTTCAACTGTCGGGTCTCCTCTCTGCCCTGCCTCACCTCGGCTATCAGTGTCGCCTGTCCTGATATCATCACATCAAACTGTGCCCGAGTCATCCTGACTGGTGCATCATGACTGCGACCGAGGCATCTCAACCGGTACCCCCTCATCCTGAGGTGGAATAGCATCATAATGGCCAGCCTCGGGCTCAACATGCTCAGTCAGAGGAATGGCCAGAGTTGGTGATTGGTGGCTAAACCTTAATTAATTTAGCCTACTAGGCTTGGGGTAATAAATAATAATAATAATAATATTGTGTGCAAATAAGCTCTTAAATTTGACATAGTTTTCCCTATCGCAACTGCATTAATCAATTATAGTATAGTATATATGAGATAGGGTATATCGTATCCATAAAGACTAATGAATTCACAACTTCTTCTATAATTATTGTAACTAAATTATGAAAGATAATTTGTTTGTTTTATTTTCTATAACTAGTTTGAAAATAAATAAAATAACATAAAAGTAAAGATAGATTTTGGTTTTGGAGTTTGAAAACAGTGGAGAAAAAGATCTAGGGTATTTCTAACTCTACCACTAAACACATAATATATCCTCCTAATCATTTAATTGTAAAGGGTGGTCCATCATATGTGAATCAGATATAGGGTTGCAAGCTTTGAACAAGCATAACTAGTACATTCATCTACTCTAAACTACTCTTACTAACATAAATTAAAAGCATGTCACTCATTATCTTTTCTAGGCATGGTTTGGCTAAATCAAGATTACATGTTAATTACCACCATTGTGTAGGAAATCATGAGTTAAGCATCCGAGTTCTAGTCCATATTTAATAACCATGATTGTGGAAGATAAAAAATTTATTTAAGCTAAGACAAGACATAGAATAAATGAAGAATCTTATATAAAATCAAACATAATCACTCATCTACACAATCATCACATACGTGTCATTTAGTTTCCCCTTATATTATTAAAATAAGAAAGATGGTTGGTATTCTTGCTCAAATCTCCAACAGCAGTCTGTCAATTCAATGCATCAAGACTCCAATATAACACACATATGTAAGGGAGACCCCTATATTTTATAGAAAAAGAGGCGTCTTTGTTTGGTAATCTTATTGTTTCACGGTTAAGTCAGGAATGTGTATCGTGATATTCCTTGAAGAATGGTACTAAATCTCATCAAATATGGTCAATATTATGTTCAAGATAGCCTAGAGATCGTCCCATATTGATTATGACCGAAATGGGTCACACTGTTGTATATACAAGTTGCTCATATGGCCTGGCCGTTTTTGGTCTCGCCGAGTATTCAGTGAAGATTCCACCGAGTACTCGGTGGCTTCTAAATCCTGCGCAAGTGGGCGTAAGTGCGCCAAAGGTTCTGGTGATTTTTCTTAATTTTCGCAAGTTCGCGCACTTTCGCACTCTACCGAGTACTCGATGAAGGCACTACCGAGTACTCGAAAGTTCTTCTCCTTGTATTTTCTTGTTCCATCTTCTTTGCTCCATTTCTCTTCTTGTATTCATTCCTCTTCGCTCCTTTTGCATCCTTGACTTATTTTTTGTCCTTTATATGTCTTTTATCCATGGTTTTGGCTCTCGAACAATCATGAGTCACAAATTCATTTATTTTATCGAATTAAACGCGTTTTACATGACATAGCCGTGAAATGTCTTAAAACACAAAAACAGTATAAAAACACCAATATAATGATATATATAGACATCATAATGTATAATTAGGAGCCTTAATTATATGATATTTGGCTCCTATCAAACCCCTAAACTTCAACATTACTAGTCCCTTAGGAATCAATTCAATAGAAAAGTTTTTAAAATCAGTGATGATTGTGTTTTAAGTACAATAAATCAAAACTAACTACTTAACTAAATTATCTAACTAACCCTTTTCTTTCGTGAAGGTGTACGATTACACTTAGCACGTGTAACAAGCCTTTTAAACCCCTCGACAATATCGAGTGGACAACTGAAGTCTCGTGAGTGTTAAATATACTACCCACCAATTCTTTCATTCTTCATTCTCATATGCTCATAAAATCAAATAATCATTAAATCATATAATGCTATGATGTCGTTAGAGTAAAATGCATACAAGTTATCCCCACTCACTCATACACAATAATTATCATGAATTAAATTTTAAAAAATGGTTCCCATAGTGGTGGAATAAACTTCCTAATTTCTACAGTTGATCCACATAGCTTTCTGTGTTTTTGTGAACATTCTCTATAGTAGAATAATCTTCATTCTTTTACTTCGTTGATCCTGTTTTGACATTACACAACTTCAATATAATGTTTTTCATTTTTATCCCTTTTTGTCTTTCTAAGTCTCCGAACTTTCCTGCGAGGATTTTTAGTCACTCTGCTACTTTGTGGTAGGAGGCCCGATTACTCAGATCGAATAACCGCTTTTTGCATTTTCATATTTTGATTTTTTTCAACTACATAGTCAAAGATCAACTAGTTATCCCATAAAGAATGTTTGCGTGTTCTTTATAGGCCAAGACTATCTTTTTCGGTTTCAAATTCACTCATGTGGACCACATCTTAAAAATCAATTTAATCAAACTATTACATACTGATGAGTGGGGTAGTTACATACATAATATATTTCTAGTCATAACATGTACACAAATAAACTCATATTAAATCTCAATCACATATTTCAAATGAAGAACTTAATAAAAAAAATTCAAAATTTTTAAATTTTTTATTTTTCTCATTCCCTTAAAGCATATAATACTAATTCCTCCCCCCCCCCCCCCCCCCCCCCCCCCCCCCCCCCAAACTCAAAGTGGACCATGTCCTCATGGTCTAGAAATAAAAATAAGGCATGAAAGAAATTATTACCGCCCTTGAAGTGTAATTTCGGTTGTTTCGTTATCTTGCTCATATCTCCTCTAAACTCGCATTGGATGATCTATTCAAAAATAAAATACTATGCAATACCCAAGATCATATACAATAGAGATATAATAATTAAATAAACCAAAATAATAATTATGAAACATATTTTTTAAGAGAATGGAATTTTATTAATAAAAGCACACATGATTTGGCCTTAAGGGCCTACAATCCTATAAAATAAATTTGAATAAAAAAATAAAATAAATTCAAAATAAGGATATAACCAATCCTAAACGGATTTGGTGAAAAAGAAATAAAAAGAAAAGTAAAATAACAAAATACTAGAAAGTTCTACATCCATTCCCTAATCCCACAAATTATTCCTCTATTCCCCTTCTAACCATATTTGGTAAAGCCATCGTTCCTTGTATTGAATCCCTTTTCCCACTACTTTCTTAGCTTATATATGGATGATCTCCCAAATAATTGATTATGATCAATTTTCTTAGGACCCGTATGCATTGGTTTATCAGTCGCATCCAAATATTCACCCAATTGATCTTCGATTAACGCCGTGATGAGGAAAGGAAAAACAACTTCACATCCGTGTGTATGGAAGCAAATGAATTTTGCTCAAGAGTGTGTCAACACTCCAACATCTTATCATAGATCAATTTTGGGATAGAAACCCAAAATCCCTTCTTAAAGCAATAGACCGTATACACCATCTCTCGGTATAAATATCTATCTTTATCCTTGGGACATGCTTGTTTATCCAAATTCCCATCAATATACCAAAGCTCCGGTTCTAGCTACATCTTCTTTATCCAAAATTGAGTTGTGAATTTTCAAGCCCATCGCAAATCTCTCTAACCATATTATGAAAGGATGAAATCGGATGTGGAATAAGGCGAAACTTACCGTCAAGATCGGAAGGTAATTCCTGAGGAAGTCCCCATGCTTTTGCAATAGCCTTGGGAGTCACATTAATAGACCTTAAATTATATCGTATAGTTGTACGAGTGATCAAACCTCCTTCACCTTAAAAATAATACCTCATGTTGTAGTAGAAATCACGCATTATATTAGGAAATTCTTGTAAATTCGCCGGCTTCTAAAGCTTCTCCAATCGCCGCTCCTTGAAAGCTCGATCCGTCATGATCTCCAATTGATCGTACGTGATATGCTTATAGAACACGCACTCATACTTGATCTTATAATATACAAGAGGATCACCCTTAGGGGTATCATCCTTGATCTCATTCTCCGTAAAACTTCCAATAGCCATATTGGCTTTAATTGTCTAATTTGAAGAAGATGTGAAAAAAAGACTAAGTGAGTCCCTATATTTATAGATCTTAAATCAAGTCCTTTCTAGGAGAGGAATGATTCAATTACTGCAGAAATATAGAATAGAAATCATTAGAATGGAAAGTTTTGAAATGGTAATTAGCTTTAATGCATATTTTCCATGGTTGAACAGGATTCCGAATTATGGAAACTTTTCTAGAACTCTCTTGTCTATAATATAAACATATAAAATCTATATAAAACTAGTATAATATATAAGTTAAAATGATAAATTTAGAAAAAAATAAAAATTAGTAAGTATATTTTATTTATTTTTTAAAATAATTTTCAGGATCCACCGAGTACTTGGTGGGGAAGGAGTAATCGGTAGTCCCTATACCAAAATTTTCCAAAATTGATTTTCTTTAATAAATATATATAGAACATAAGTAAGAAGTTAGTATATAAACTGAAATAAAATAAATATATATATATATATATATAATACATAAATAATTATATAAAATTAATTAAAATAGAAGTATATATTTATATAAGTTAGAATTCTATAAAAAATATTTTTGAAAAATCGTACCCTCTTCCCAAACTTATATTGTTATGTCCTTATAATTGAAAAATAGATAAAATCAAAATAATTTGTTTGATAAATACCAAAATATCCATTTTCATTAATTTTTTAATATTTTTCGTTTGAGTTTGAGTACAAAAATGCAAATCAAAATAAATAAAGCAAAAAGTATAAAATAACATTTCATGGCTCGGCCTCAGGCAATATCTTGAACATAAATCTATGTCGGCTCATGATCGACTATTCTCAAAATCCTAAAACTCGGACGGTGGTAGTGGTGGATGAGAAGTGGATGCGGAGTCTTTTTCTATCAACGAGTCGACTTTCATAGTTAGCTCTTCCAATTTCTTCATTATCCCCTCTAGGTTTGCCATGATTATCAAATATTTTTCATTAGTTATCGGCATTTCTCTCCGTCTTTCTCTCCTTCTTCCTTGCATAGCTTCGATATCATGTTATGCCAACTAGAAATCTCAAAATTCTTTAGTTTGTACTCATTGTTTCCTAGCTTCTCTATTGGCACATTATTATCTTGTATTAACTTCATGGCTAAGGTTGGGAAGGGAACCACATATGATAAGGCATTAACTTTGGTCATATTAATCATGTCGACCCACGCCTCGTAGATGTTTGTCTAAATAACATCCGGGATTGAAATCCAATGATCTTTTGCAAAGGCATATAACACTTCTTGAAAAATCCCGCAACGTTCACTGCTATGGCCTTAGGGGTGTGCTTGGCATTGAATAATGGTATCAATGATCAACATCTTTGGTTCATAGTGTTTCTTTACCGTATACGTGTTGTGCTTATTTCCGAACCTTCCTTTAGTTATACCTTTCACAATGGAGTTAGTGTCCGGGAAAGCTCGGGGTAACGCCGGAAGTGTATCTCTTAAATGGATAGGTCACTCATGTGGAATACCCCATGCTTTACTAATGAATAATGGCATGATGAGAATCGGATTCCCTTGTACTTTTGTTTCCATCATGTTATCATCATCCTTGCCCACGTCCCTCATATTGAGCCAAAACTGATATAATAACGATTTGATTATGTAGGTCAATGCAGGTTGTAACAATAGTTCTAACCCACTGTTCTTAATGGAACATATCCCTCATGATGCTACTTCATCCTTTTCAAAATCCCAAATGTTTATAGTCCTTTCGATATTAAATTATTTCTCAATAGCTTTCTTGACTATCTCCTTGATTGGCGCTTCATTTTTAACCTTGTCAGATGACGATTGTGATGAATTAGGAAAAATTGGTCGCTTGCTTGATGATGTGGTAGTGCGCGGTTTCTTCTTTGGAGCCATGGCTCTCCTTAAACATTGTATCAAACACCTAGAATGTGGAAATTAAAGAGGCTATGGTTACTTAGCTTGTAACATAGTTCAATACCCACTCATCAACCCTCACAAGTTGTACTAATATGTAAACAATCAAGTAATCCAAAGGAACATTTTTTAGAAGATTTCACTTTTCCTTTTAGAAGATACTTCAAAGAAAATGAAGAGAAGGTGCAAAAGAAGTTCCAAGGCTCTGAAGATGTAATTGAGTATGGATTGTTCCTTTATTGTGTTGATACAAAGGAGTTATGATAGATAACGGAAGATTGAAATATCTCTCATCTAAGAATTCAATTGTGGAGTAATGATAAATGAGAGCATTTGGGTAGATAGAGAGAAGTGAAGAATGAACAAAAAGAAGTATGGCCCCTTTTTATTACTACCCAGCCACCGAGTACTTGGTAGTCCATTTCTACCGAGTTACAAATTTTTGCATGAACTACTCGTGGTTTCTTCTCTTAAATTAGATCTAATGTTAATAGAATTGAACACAAAATTAGGCAAAATAAATAAATAAATCTAAGTATACAAACCCATTCAAGAGAACACGAACTCTCTCGTTTGGGGCCCTTTTCTAACGTTGTTGGCCCAACGTTCATAATTATATTAATCTTTATTGTAAGTGGGTTTTATCATATCGATATAATCCATACAGCCTAATTCAGGATTAATTTTTATGAAACATTTCAATTGTTCACCATATTCCTTGTATCTTGTTATTTTCCTCGGCCCCTTAAGTTTTAATGTATTAATACTAAATAATTGCTCGTCCGAGAAATAATCCATTAACGGAGTGTTATCTACTGTTGATTCCACTATTATTCTTGATAAATGATCCGCCACCACATTTTCCGTACCCTTTTTATCACGTATTTCAATATCAAATTCTTGCAATAATAAAATCCATCTAATAAATCTGAATTTGGAATCCGTTTTTGTTAATAAATACTTTAAAGTTGCATGGTCAAAGAAAACAACTACCTTGGTTCCTAATAAATACGATCTAAATTTATCCAAGGCAAATACTACAGCTAGCAATTCGTTTTCAATAGTAGTGTAATTTATTTGAGCATCAACAAGTGTTTTACTAAAGTAATATATTACATGTGGTAATTTATCTTTTCGTTGTCCTAAAACTGCTCCTATAGCATAGTCAGATGCATCACACATTAATTCAAATCGTAGAGACTAATCAGGCGGTTGCATCATTGGGGCAGTTGAGAGTAATCTACGCAACTTCTCAAAAGATTCTAGACATTCTTTATTGAAATCAAAAGTTGTATCTTTAGCTAAGATGTTGCATAATGGCCGAGATATTTTGCTGAATTCTTTAACAAATCATCTATAAAACCCGACGTGACCTAGGAATGATTGAATTAGTTTAACAGACGTAGGAGGGGGTAGATTAGAAATTAATTCAAATTTAGCTGTATCTACTTCTATCCATCTTTTTTAAATAATATGTCCTAGGACTATACCATCTTGAACCATAAAATGGCTTTTCTCACAACTTAATATTAGATTCGTCTCTTTACATATTTGTAATATAAGTGCTAGATGTTTAAAACAATCTTCAAAAGTAGTTCCTAACACCGAACAATTGTGCATGAATACTTCTAGGTACTTTTCTACCATGTTCGAAAAGATTGACATCATACAACTTTGAAATATTGCAGATGCATTGCATAAGCCAAAGGGCATTCTTCTATATGCGAAAGTACCATAAGGATAAGTAAATGTCATTTTTTCTTGATCTGCTGGATCAATTGCTACTTGGTTATAACCAAAATATCCATCTAGAAAACAATAATAACTTTGTCTAGCTAAGTGTTTAAAGATCTGATCAATGAACGGTAATGGAAAGTGATATTTCCTTGTATGTGAGTTTTATTTTTTATAATCGATACACACACACCACCAGGTTGTGGTTCGTTGTGGGATTAATTCACCTTTTAAGTTTGGCAGGACTGTGATACTGGATTTATTTGGTACCACCTGTGTTGGACTAACCCATGAGCTATCAGATATAGGGTATATAATACCTGCATCAAGTAATTTTATTACTTCATTTTTACCACCTATTTCATATTAGGCTTTAACCTACATTGCATCTCTCATATTTGTTTTTGAATTCTCTTCAAAGTTTATACGATGCATGGAAATCGAGGGATCAATTCCTTTTAAATCAGCCATACTCCATCCAATTGCTTCTTTATGGTCAGATTGAACGAATTACTCTTCTTGTTTTATAGTGAGATAGGAAGAAATTAATGCGGGAAGAGTATTGTCCGGACCTAAGAGAACATATTTGAGTTGTTTAGGTAATTCTTTAAGTTCTAATTTCGGTGGAGATGTAAATGATGGAATAGGTGGAGTACTTGAAATAAAAGGTAATGGCTCATGAAGTTGTTTCCAAGATTCCCCATATAGTGCGGTTTCTATAATTGCAACGTCCTCATTTTTGAATTGTACTTGTTCATCTCTATCAGTATTAGTATCTTCTACCTCAGTTATTATTGTTTCCAAGTCATCTTCATTAATATTTCTTTTGACTATGAACAGGTTCTGTATCTAAGATTATGAAATCGACAGGGAAATAAAATTTGTCTACTTGAACTATCACATCTTCAACTATCCCTCTTGGTTGTTTGATTGATCTATCTGCTAATTGAAGTACAACCGTAGTCAAGTTTAATTCTCCTAATCCCAATTGTTGGTAAACTGAATACAGTAATAAATTAACACTAGCACCTAAATCAAGGAGAGCCCATCCTATTTCTTGATCTCCAATTATGCATGATATTGTAGGTGTTATTGGATCTTTATATTTGGGTGGTATATCATTTAACAATAAAGAACTTACTTGTTTAGTCAACACTATTTTTAGGTACCTTAGCTCTATTTTTACGCTTTTGCGTACATAAATCTTTCAAGAAATTAGCGTAAGGTGGGATTTAAGATATGATATCTAATAAAAGCAAGTTGATTTTTACTTGTTTAAATACTTCTAAGATTTCATTATTTTTATCGCCTTATTTTCCATAATAGTTTTATCCTTGGAGACGTTGAGTGAATGGTGCTTTTGGTTCATATTCCTTCTCAGTTGGTTTTTCAGGTATTTCTTTAATAGGTTTAACTATTATTGGATGTGATGTTTCTTTAGGAATATTTTCTAAGACTTCTTATGCTAGTCTTTCTTTAAACTTCTCCTCAACTCTATTGTCCACTATCTTACCACTTCTTAAGGTTGTAATTGCTTGAACAGTTTCATGGGTTGGTTCTTGTAAAGTTCCTAACTCAATCATATGCTGCCCTTTAGGATTCATCATTGGTTGAATCGGCAATTTACCTTATTCTTTTTGATTAAGCATGTTAGCTATTTGTCCCATATATACTTCTAAATTTGAAATAGCTTGTGAATGTTTATGTAGCAGTTGAGTATGAGCTTCTAAGTTACCAAGGGCTACTAAAACTTTATCCTCAAAACTAGATGATCTTTGTGGTGGATTAGGGTTTTGAATTTGACTCCTAAATTGAGGTTGGTTTTGTTGAAAAGATTAAAATCCTTGTGTATTATTTGGAAATTTTTGATTGCTATTGAATGGTCTTAGATTTTGATTAAAATTCTGAGTATTATTGAATGGTCTTGGATTTTGATTGAAATTTTGAGTTTGGAAAGGATTTTCTACGTTTTGAGAAAGATAAGATAAATATGGATGGTTCCACAACCTTGATTAAAAGAATTTGAATGTGGATCATTATTGGTAGTTGTAAAGGTTGTGTTAACCTCATATGGTATTATATCTTCTTGATATGTCATTGGACATCCGCTATCTAAATGGGAAGGATCAGAACTGTAAGAACACTTTTGAGTATTATTTATTTATGACCTGTTCTACACAATAACCGTGTTAAGTGTTAGATAGTTCGGTTTGGTTTAAACAAATTTACAATCTTCGACAAAGGCGAAATTAAGCATTAAAGTAGTGAAGAATACAAGTGAAGTGTATAAGTGAGCGTATTGAGTAGAAATGTCTCCTGGAGGGCAAAAATGGCATTTCCCAAAGCCGTCAATTCAAGCAAAAAGTCTTAGGGAGTCAAGAGGGTCGTTTTGGCACTGTTGCGGAGAAAAGTGATTTCCATAAAAATACCTATACTTGACCTACACCTACAGAAGCAAAAAGTCTCTAGAAGGTAAAAATATATGCCTGAGCTACGCCTGACCCCTACACCTGAACCCTACGTCTGACCTACACCTATGGCGTAGCCAAGGCGTAGATGCGGCAGAGTGATTTTAAAATTGTAAAATTCCCTTGTTGCCCAGATTTGTTCATGGCTGCGACCTTATACCTCGATGCACTAAATATACACATATGTACATCAGAATATAGGGTTTATCTCAATGGGGTGTGAAATTATAAGAAAGGGTGAACTTAAGGTTTGCTTCATCATTGTCTATAAATATTAAGGTCTTCTACAGATGGGAGATAGGCTTTTAGCCATTGAGAGATCTCTGCATGTTTTCTACATATTCATATTATTCTACAGAGATAGAGATAGTGAGAGAAAATATCATTGAGTGATTGTTCTAGTTCTCTCTTGTTTTGGAGTTGATTTTATCATGCTTCTACATCAACAATCTTAAACATGATTGAATAACCTAGAATTTGAAAAATCTACACACCGCTGATTGCAACTTGGTCGCGTTGATCCATTTTGAGAAGCGGAGATCGAACCAGAAGGCTTCATGGTGATTTGTCCCACTGAGAAGCGGAGTCGTTTGAATACGGAGATCAGAACAAGAGCTTCGTGGAATTCGAGTGAATCTGGACTTTCAGACGTCAAGTGAAGAACAACAAATTACAATGGATGTAAGTTCTATTTTCATAGAGTCTGTACAAATTCTCTGATTCATAGTGCATCGATACCCGAGTGTATCCGTGGTTTTTACTCGGAGTCTTTCCAAGGTTTTTCACGTAAAAAATCTCTGTGTGTTCTCATGATTTATTTTCTACACTTATATTCATAATTGTTTGATTTATCAAATTAGAAAATTAAGGTTTGTGATTGATTAAAATTGAATTTTCGCTGGAAAATTTTAATTGATTGTTAAATCGTCTAAAAGCCGATTCACCCCCCCCCCCCCCCCTCTAGGCTAATTTCATTAATCGTCTAGGTAATTTCAATTGGTATCAGAGTGTGGTTGCCCCAAGTTAGGTTAACTACCTAGGGTTAGATTCTAAACTTAGACGATGAAGATGCCTCGTGAAGGAAGTTTCATATCTAGGTCCCTGTTGTTTGATGGCTAGAATTATACATAATGGAAAGTGAGAATGAGAGCATTTTTAAAATCATTATATGAGAGAGCTTGGAATGCTTTAGAGATAGGATATTCACCTCCTATGATGAAAGATGATGCGACTAACAAAGTTAAAATGAAACCGTCGAACGAGTGGACTGCTGTTGAGATGAATAGTGCAAATTGGAATTCAAAAGCGTTGAATGTGTTGTACAATGCGGTGACCCCTAGTGAATTTAGGAGAATCACTACGTGTGAGATTGCTAAATAAGCGTGGGATATTCTTCAAGCGACCCATGAAGGATCTTCAAAGGTTAAACAATTAAAACTTCAAATTTTGAATTCTCAATTTGAACAGCTGAAGATGGAGGAGGATGAAGTCTATTATGACTTTGAGGCGAGACTAACTGATATTGTCACAGGTTGTCATAGTCTAGGTGAACCCATTCTTGAGACAACCATAGTGAAGAATATACTTAGGTCTTTGCCTGGACGTTTTCGATCTAAGGTTACTGTCATATCAAAGGTTATGAGTCTTAAAGAAATAAAAGTTGAAGAATTGGCAGGGAACTTTAAATCTTATGAAATAGAGATGTTTAAAAATCCCCCTAAGAAGGCTAGTGGCACTAAAGAGAAAAACATAACTTTCAAAACCACTAGGGAGGATTGTGTTGAATCAGTTGGAGAAAGTGAGTTGAGTTTGAATGATATTGCTATGTTTGATAAGAGGTTTAACAAATTTGTTAAGGCCAGGCAGAGTGGTTAAGGACAAAAGTTTAGAGATACGATGTGCTGGCTTTGAAATTCCATTTCAAGCAATAAATCTTATTTTGATATTAACAAAACATTCAAAACCGTGTTTGGTACTAATATGGCTTTGAGCTAAGTGTTTCAGTAAGTACAGGTAAATGTTTCGGGAAGATCGCTAAAACAACAAGCGATAAGGAAACTCAAGCGCAAACTCGAAGAAGGACAAAAAGATCAAAGAAAGAACAAAAGCTGGACTCAAGACCTGGGGTAGATAGGTCGGGGTGAGAATATTGTAACAAGGTATCTTATGCGTTGATTGATCTTATAAGCTCAAGTAATTAATCAAACGAACTCAAACGGATAAAAAACGGACCTTGAAAACAATTTTTGGAGTCACCCAGTCGACTGGCCATGAAATGGCAGCCGACTGACTGTGACCCAGTCGACTGGCCCTTAAGGACCCAGCCGACTGGATGAACCAGTGAGTTATAAAACATTCTAACTGCATGAGGCAGTCGACTGGCCTGTCCAAGGCAGTCAACTGACTGTGACCAGTCGACTGGCAGTTAAGGACCCAGCCGACTGACTGGACCAGAGAGTTTTGAACATTTTTGATTGCCTGAGGCAGTCGACTGACTCATGAGGCAGTCGACTGGCCTTCTTGAGGCAGTCGACTGACCCTAGCCGTTGGGAAAAATATTTTAAATCTAAGCATGGAGGCAGTCGACTGGGTGCTTCAGGATTTTAAGGAAAAGTATTTCTAAACAATATTTTTGCCCAAAAAGAAATGATTTTGCTTGCAGATTTTCAGGTCCTACTCTCCATATTGTCTAGGGTGAGACACACTCTCCAAACCCTAGTGTTCACTATATAAAGAAAGAGATATGGATTAAAAATGCTAAGGTTCTTGTGTGAGAAAGTTTCCAAATATTGTTCATCTCTAATTTTCTCTCAAGCATCTTCTGAAAAATCTTTTGATAGCAAAATCTCACTTTTCACTCTTATCATTTTGAAGATTTAAACTCAAGCCTTGAGCCTATTCTCTTATTGAAAATATATTGTGAGAATATATATATCTTGAGTTCTTGAAATATCACCTAAAAACACTTGAGCTTATATTGATCTATCATCCATAAAAACCTTAGGATTTTGAGTGTTTTTGTTTCTTGAGTGATATATTGATTACATACACAAATTTGTGATCTTGGGTGAGTGAAGCCCATTGTATCAAGGGAGGATTGTTCTCTTGATTGTGTGAAGAACTAGTTAGCTCTTTTGTAAAGGTTTTGCTATTCCACCTATTGAAGGAAGAGCCATAGTGTGAGGATTGGGAAAGTCTCAAGGAAGGGGATTCTTTGAGCCGAGGAGTAGGAGTTACCGAACCTCTTAAAAATCATGGTGTCAATATCTCTATCTCTATCTCTTTACTTTATGTTCATGCATGCTTAATTTATATTGTGGTAAATAGCTTGTTGAATTTAAGTGAAATCATTCATTGCATATTTTACCTTGTAAATTAATATTGAACCTTGTTGCATGTTCTAGTAAGAATAAAAAGAAGTTAGAAATTATTTTTAAAACCCTATTCACCCCCCCTCTAGGGTATTTTAGTGACTAACAATTGGTATCAGAGCCTAATCTCTACTTGTTTTTTACTTAACCGTCTTAGAGAACGATCATGGCCTCAAACATAGTCACTCATGTAGAAGGACAATCAAACAATAGGCCCCCATGGTTTGATTGTTCAAACTATAGTTATTGGAAGACAAGAATGATAGATTTTCTTCAAGCTATTGATTATCAAATTTGGCTAGTTATTGTCGATGGACCTTTTACTATTACCAAAGTAGTTGATGGAAAAACCATTCCCAAATTGCCCAACGAATGGGATAATGATGAGCGTAGACTTATTTCATTTAATGCCAAAGCTAAGGTTAATCTAAATTGTGCCTTAAGTCCAAATGAATTTAATCGAGTCTCTACTTGCTCCACGACTAAAGAAATGTGGGATAAACTTGAAGTTACTTATGAAGGAACTACTCAAGTTAGAGAATCTAAAATTGATATACTTATGCATGAATATGAATTATTTGCCATGAAGGAAGATGAAAATATCAATTCTATGATGTCTCGTTTTACTAACATTTTGAATGGACTAAAACATCTTGGTAGAATTGTTCCTAGATCCGATGCGGCACGCAAAGTCCTTAGAAGCCTTCCGGTCAAATGGGATGCGAAGGTGACGGCTATTAAAGAAACACATGATCTTAGCACTATGAGTCTTGATGAGATTTTCGGGTCACTCCTTACATGGGAAATTACCTTGAAATCTCGTGAAGAAGACGCCAAGCCAAGAAAAGGTATAGCCTTGCAAGCTTCAACTAAAAGTGAAGCAAATGAGAGAATCGAAGAAGAGGTTGATGAAGACATTGCCTTGATCACTCAACAATTCAATAGATTTCTTCAACGAAAGAAGGTTAAAGGTCGGAGGTTCTTAAAGAGCAATGAACCAAGAGGAGAGACAAGCAAGAAGGAGTCTATTACTTGTTTCAATTGTGGTAAACCGGGGCACTATAGAAATGAGTGTTTCAAGCCCAAAAAGGAGAACGATAAAAGGCCAAACAAAATGGCCATGAATGCAACATGGGATGATTATGACTCTTGTGATTCGGATGATGAAGAGAATGGTGAGGAAATTGCAAATCTTTGCCTCATGGCAAATGAAGATGAGGTACATTTAAATTTACATGCATTAGATAATTCCATTTTGTCATATGATGAGCTTTTATTTTCTCATAATGAATTACAAGATGCATTTGAAAATTTGTATGATGAGTTTGAAAAACTAGTAAAAAAAAAACATAGTTTGCTCAAGAAATCTAAATCTTCATGTAATTCCACTTGCCACACCATAGTTGATGTAAACGCAACTAATGACAAAAGTATGAAGATAGAAGAGGAAAATATTTTGTTGAAAAAGACCATTGATGATCAAATAAACATCTTAGCAAAATTCACAAAAGGAAAAGAGAACTTGAGCATCATGCTAGGAAGACAAAGAAACTCTTTTGACAAATGCGGCTTAGGATATGATGCATTCAACAAGGATGCACTTTTATTGAAGAAAATAAAATCATTAAAGCATACTTTTTCAAAACAATCTTCATTCTCAACTTCTATTGATCACAATCATGTTTCATGCTACTATTGCAAGAAAAGAGGTCACAAAGCAAATGCATGTTATCTAAGAAAGAAGAAGAAAATTGTTTCAAAAATGTTTTGGGTTCCAAAAGGAACTATTGCATCTCTACGTGCTAAAGAGAACTTGGTAACTAAATCAATTTGGGTTCCGAAAGGAACTATTGCATCTCTTTCTAACCAAAATGGACCCAAAATAGACTGGGTACCAATAAAAGTCACGTAACGCTGTTTTGTAGATTTGCTTGAAGACCGCCTCAAAAGAAAGATGGTTTCTTGATAGCGGTTGTTCAAGACACATGACGGGGGACAAATCGAAATTCATGTCCTTAAAATCTTATGAAGGAGGAAACGTTACTTTTGGAGATAACTCACAAGGGAAAATTGTTGGAATCGGATCTATTGGTATATCTTCTTCTCTAGCTATAGATAACGTACTTTTAGTTGATGGTTTAAAGCATAACTTGTTTAGTATTAGCCAACTTTGTGACAAAGGTTATGATGTTATCTTTAGGTCAAATGCATGCATAGTTGAGAAAGACGGAAAGCAATTGTTCAATGCAAAGAGAAACGGAAATTTATATACTATGTTGCTATGTGAATTAAATGAACAAGATGTTAAGTGCTTTGTCACATCGAGTGAAAATAGTTGGTTATGGCATAGACGCTTAGGACATGCTAGTATGGACCTCATCCAACGTTTGTCTAAAAAATGAATTAGTCAAAGGCCTCCCGAAGACTAATTTTTCAAAAGATAAAATATGTAGTGCATGTCAAATAGGTAAGCAAGTGAAATCTTCTTTCAAGAGAAAGAAAGATATCACCACTTCTCGACCCTTAGAGTTACTTCATATGGATCTCTTTGGTCCGGAAAGAACGGTTAGCTTGGCCGGGAAACTCTATGTACTTATTATAGTAGATGATTACTCTAGATTTACTTGGGTTTACTTTCTTGCTCATAAAAATGAAACTCACTCCATTCTCGATAAATTTTATAGAGTCATTCAAAATGAAAAAGATTTGAAAATCAAGAAAATTAGAAGTGATAGGGGTAGAGAGTTTGACAATCAAGATCTAGAGAAATTATGTGATGAATTTGGTGTATCTCATGATCTCTCGGCTCCAAGATCTCCTCAACAAAATGGGGTAGTTGAAAGGAAAAATAGATCTTTACAAGAAATGGCTAGAACTATGTTAAATGAACACAACCTTCCCCGAAGTATTTGGGCAGAAGCGGTAAATACCGCTTGTCATGTCATAAATAGAGTTATAATTCGAATGAAATTGGGTAAAACTCCGTATGAGTTATGGAATGGTCGGAAACCCAATATTGGTTATTTCAAGGTGTTTGGTTGTAAATGTTTTGTTTTAAATGATAAAGATAACTTGGGAAAATTTGACTCCAAATCGGATGAAGCAATTTTCTTAGGTTATTCCTCAACAAGTAGAGCCTTTAAAGTCTTTAACAAAAGGACTTTAACCATGGTAGAGTCTATCCATGTTGTTTTTGATGAATCACCACCTCTACCCTCACCTAGAGTTGACCTAGATGATGATGAAGTTGTAGGAATTGAGGATAATTTCAATAATCTCAATATCTCCAACTCGTCAAGTAGGCAAATGGATAAGAGTAAAGTTGGAGATCAATCAAATGATGACTTGACTTGCTCCATTCCTAAATCTTGGAGGATTGTGCACAACCATCCTCTTGACCAAGTCATAGGAAACCCTTCACAAGGTGTTAGCACAAGATCTCAACTTAGAGACTTATGCAATCACATGGCTTTTGTGTCCAATATTGAACCCAAGAACTTCCACGAAGCTCAATGTGATGATTCTTGGATCATGGCTATGCAAGAGGAACTAAATCAATTTGAACGCAATCAAGTTTGGCATTTAGTCCCTCAACCCACACATCAATCTATAATAGGCACTAAATGGATTTTTCGAAATAAGAAGGATGAAAATGGAGTGATTATTCGAAATAAAGCAAGATTGGTAGCTCAAGGTTACAATCAATAGGAAGGCATTGACTATGATGAAACCTTTGCACCCGTAGCTAGATTAGAAGCAATTAGAATGCTTCTTGCATTTGCATCATCTAGAAATTTCATTCTCTATCAAATGGATGTCAAAAGTGCTTTTCTAAATGGAACTATAGATGAAGAAGTGTATGTGAAACAACCACCCGGCTTTGAAAATGAACGTTTTCCAAATCATGTTTACAAATTATCTAAAGCTTTGTACGGGTTAAAGCAAGCTCCTAGAGCTTGGTATGAACGGCTTAGTGACTTTCTACTTCAAAAAGGTTTTTCTAAATGCAAAGTTGACACCACTCTATTTACAAAAACTGTCAAGAATGATTTGTTGATTATCCAAATATATGTTGACGACATTATATTCGGATCAACAAACACTTCCCTTTGCAAGGATTTCGCATCTAACATGCAAAACGAATTTGAAATGAGTATGATGGGTGAGTTGAACTTCTTCTTAGGGTTGCAAATCAAGCAAAGCTTGGATGGCTTATTTGTTAGCCAATCTAAGTATACTAAAGATTTGCTAAAGCGATTTGGTATGGAGGAAGCCAAACATGCCATTACTCCCATGAGTACCTCTATTAAACTCGATAAAGATGAAAATGGAAAATGTGTTGATATTACTAAATATAGAGGCATGATAGGAATTTTACTTTATTTAACTGCTAGTAGACCGGATATCATGTTTAGTGTATGCTTATGTGCTCGCTTTCAATCTTGTCCCAAAGAATCTCACTTGCTAGCCGTAAAACGTATTTTTCGCTATCTTAACGGGACGATTAACTTAGGACTTTGGTATCCAAGTGATACTTCACTTGATCTCACGAGTTATTCGGATGCCGATTTTGCGGGTTGTAAAATTGATCGAAAAAGCACAAGCGGTACATGTCATTTTCTAGGTCACTCATTAGTTTCATGGTCAAGTAAAAAGAACATTTCGGTTGCCTTGTCTACGGCTGAAGCCGAATATGTTGCGGCCGGTAGTAGTTGGGCTCAAACTCTTTACATTAAGCAACAATTACTTGATTTTGGGCTTGTTTTCAATCGCGTACCTATTAAATGTGATAACACTAGTGCTATTTGTATCTCAAAGAATCCTATTCAACACTCTCGCACAAAGCACATAGAGATTAGGCATCATTTTTTACGGGATCACGTGGCTAAAGGCGACGTTGAATATGTTTTTATTGACACTAAGAATCAATTGGCGGATATTTTTACTAAACCCCTTTCGGATGAACCATTTTCAAAAATTCGTAGGGAATTAGGAATGTCCATGGATTTTGAAGTCATAAGTTAATTTTCACAAATTCTCGTCCACGTTCTCGGCTTTCAAAATTTAAAAAAATTTCAAAATTTTTTTGAGGGCCAGTCGATTGCGTCATATACGGCCAGTCGACTGGATCAACTAGTGAGTTTTTGTGTTTTTAACTATCTTCAGCCAGTCGACTGCCTACATTGGCCAGTCGACTGGGTCATGAGTCAGTCGACTGTCTCCATATGGCCAGTCGACTGCCTCTCCGCGAACATTGTTTTTATTTCTTCTTTCTCTTCGTCTTCTCTCCACTCTCTCCACGATCTCTCCCATTTCTTCTCTCCTTCATGCCATTTACTCATCTTTAAACCACTTTCCCACTACACCACGATCCTCTCCTCCATCATCACCACTCCCCTCTTCATTTTCAGTTATATATCTCCATATATATATCCAAATATATTTTTTTTTACAGTTTCACTTCTCCCTCTCTGATTTCACCATCTCTGATTTCATTTTCAGTTATATATCTCATCTCTCTCATGGCTCCTAATGTCGTGCGCCTCAAGAAACGTGCCCGTAGGGGTGGAAGCTCTTCGGTTGCACCTCCTCCACCTCCGTCTCCTGTTCATGAGGACACTGATTCCGAATCTGAATCTGGTCCGATGTCTCTGACTGCTCTTCTCGGTGATGAAGACAGTGTTCGTCTTTTCGAAACTCAGTTCCTTCATCGAAAATTTGCTCGGAGTCGCATTATGACTCAACCCTTGTGCGAAGAGATTGGCGCTAATACGTTCAATCTTTTTCAAAATATGGGTTGGGATTTCTTTCTCTCGCTCGATGTTCCGCTCTATCCGAGGGCTGTCAAAGTATTCTACACCAATCTGGTGAATCCTTCTCAACCACGCCTTATCTCCACCCAGCTTAGCTCCAATGTTGGAGGCGTCTCTGTTGAGATCACCGAAGCAGTAATCAATACTGTTTTTCGGCTACCTCCTGGCGGTATCTCCTATTACTGCCCATCTATTTGGTACTCTTCGAGTGATTTCGATCCTCTCGAAGCAGTTCGGGCTATTTCTGTGAATAAAACAACCACCGCCATTGCTGAGTTTCCTTCTTCCTCGCTTACTCCCGAGGCTAGACTTGTGCACAACATTATCACGTATTCCATTTTGCCCAAGTCCGAAAGCCGAAGTCTTGTGTCGATTATGGAAGCTTTCCTTGTCTACTGTGTCATGACAGGTCGGAAGGTCAATCTTGCCTTCCTCTTCATATCGGTAATCCTCGAGTGCCACAAGAAGAAAGGCGCACTTATTTTTCCTACCCATTTATCCTATCTTCTCAGTCGGAACGGTGTGTCACTTGCTGACGAGCCTACGGAGCACAATCCAATCTTTCTGGACCGCACTCATCTCAAGCAAATGCACATTGGCAAAAATGCCGATGGAGTGTTGGTCTCTCTTAGGGCTGCCCCTCCTGCGGACCAAGCCGGTCCTTCTGTTCCTCGTCCCGACGCTCCTCGTCCTGAGGCACCTCGTCCGGATGCTCCGACTTCCTCATTTCCGTCTCTTGGTACCGATTTTGATATTCCGGATTTTGGGTTCGGGGGTAATCCCGAAACTCTTACCCAAATCTTGGAAATCGTGAAACGCAATGAGGAGGCCCAAAAGCAGACGGCCGCGGACATGAAGCGCCTTGAGGACAAGATCGACCGCCTCACCACCGCCATGGATGCACTTCGCCGTGACCCTCCGCCTTTTTGATGTCGTCAAAGGGGGAGAATGTTTAGGTTGTTTGTGTTGGCCATAGGTCCATTTTGCGTAGCATAGGACGTTACCATGTGTGTTGTTTATGTTATCTTTAGTTTTATTTCTATGCTTTATTATTTTGTAATGTGTAGTAGTAAAACAACATGTACCGATCTTGCAATTATTAATTGAAAAATGTTGTTTCTATTATTCTTCAATGCATTACGTAAATGAATATCAAATTGCAAAATTTATTTCCTAAGGGGGAGGATGAAAATAAAAATGAAAGATGCACACATTGAGGGGGAGTATCACTTGATACTTTACCAATTATGAGCAAACACGAAATGTTTTGTCAACATAAAAAAGGGGGAGATTGTTTGCTTTGAAATTCCATTTCAAGCAATAAATCTTATTTTGATATTAACAAAACATTCAAAACCGTGTTTGGTACTAATATGGCTTTGAGCTAAGTGTTTCAGCAAGTACATGTAAATGTTTCGGGAAGATCGCTAAAGCAACAAGCGATAAGGAAACTTAAGCGCAAACTCAAAGAAGGACAAAAAGATCAAAGAAAGAACAAAAGCTAGACTCAAGACCTGGGGTAGATAGGTCGGGGTGAGAATATTGTAACAAGGTATCTTATGCGTTAATTGATCTTATAAGCTCAAGTAATTAATCAAACGAACTCAAACGGATCAAAAACGGACCTTGAAAACAATTTTTGGAGTCACCCAGTCGACTGGCCATAAAATGGCAGCCGACTGACTGTGACCCAGTCGACTGGCCCTTAAGGACCCAGCCGACTGGATGAACCAGTGAGTTATAAAACATTCTAACTGCATGAGGCAGTCGACTGGCCTGTCCAAGGCAGTCGACTGACTGTGACCAGTCGACTGGCAGTTAAGGACCCAGCCGACTGACTGGACCAGAGAGTTTCGAACATATTTGATTGCCTGAGTTAGTCGACTGGCCTGTCCAAGGCAGTCGACTGACTCATGAGGCAGTCGACTGGCCTTCTTGAGGCAGTCGACTGACCCTAGCCGTTGGGAAAAATATTTTAAATCTAAGCATGGAGGCAGTCGACTGGGTGCCGGTAGGCAGTCGACTGGGTGCTTCAGGATTTTAAGGAAAAGTATTTCTAAACAATATTTTTGCCCAAAAAGAAATGATTTTCCTTGCAGATTTTCAGGTCCTACTCTCCATATTGTCTAGGGTGAGACACACTCTCCAAACCCTAGTGTTCACTATATAAAGAAAGAGATATGGATTAAAAATGATAAGGTTCTTGTGTGAGAAATTTTCCAAATATTGTTCATCTCTAATTTTCTCTCAAGCATCTTCTGAAAAATCTTTTGATAGCAAAATCTCGCTTTTCACTCTTATCATTTTGAAGATTTAAACTCAAGCCTTGAGCCTATTCTCTTATTGAAAATATATTGTGAGAATATATATATCTTGAGTTCTTGAAATATCACCTAAAAACACTTGAGCTTATATTGATCTATCATCCATAGAAACCTTAGGGTTTTGAGTGTTTTTGTTTCTTGAGTGATATATTGATTACATACACAAATTTGTGATCTTGGGTGAGTGAAGCCCATTGTATCAAGGGAGGATTGTTCTCTTGATTGTGTGAAGAGCTAGTTAGCTCTTTTGTAAAGGTTTTGCTATTCCACCTATTGAAGGAAGAGCCATAGTGTGAGGATTGGGAAAGTCTCAAGGAAGGGGATTCTTTGAGCCGAGGACTAGGAGTTATCGAACCTCCTAAAAATCACGGTGTCAATATCTCTATCTCTATCTCTTTACTTTATGTTCATGCATGCTTAATTTATATTGTGGTAAATAGCTTGTTGAATTTAAGTGAAATCATTCATTGCATATTTTACCGTGTAAATTAATATTGAACCTTGTTGCATGTTCTAGTAAGAATAAAAAGAAGTTAGAAATTATTTTTAAAACCCTATTCTCCCCCCCTCTAGGGTATTTTAGTGACTAACACGATGGGTAAGTCTAGAAATAAAAATAAGACTCAACCTTGGAAAGACAAATCAGATCTTAAAAAGAAAAAACCTCAATGTTTTGAATGTCAAGGATATGGTCACATAACTTCATAGTGTACAAACACTTTGAAAAAATCCAAAGGATTAACTGTTAGTTGGGATGATGAATCTGATAATTGATTAGCTAGTGATATAACAGAATCAGAGGTAGGTGATGATTCTCAGAATTTCACAGTGTTTTTTACTCAAAGCAAAGAGGTTAAAGAAGTTGCTACAAGTTGGGCAATGTTTGGAGAGGAAGATTTTGAGTGTGATGATGACTGTGATAACACGCTTCAAGACTCCTATGACAAATTACTTGATAAGACCACACAACTTTACAAAAATCACATGAAACTGTTGACTAAAAATCTTAGTATGGATAAAGAATTAAATTCTTTAAAAGATGAATTAGTCAATAATTCTGAAACTCTAAATCTCCTACAGACTCAAAAGGCCAAATTGGTTGAGGAATTGACTAAGTCTAAACAAGAAATGACTCAGGCTTTGAAGATAGTTGATGATCTCTAGAAAGAGTTAATGGAGAAATTTGTCAGGATTAGAGAGTTGAAAAATGAGTTGAAGGATGCAAACTCAACTATTCATAAATAGTCTAATGGAACTCTTTAGTTTAATAATATGTTGAGTATGGGAAAATCTGCAGGAAATAGAAAGGGACTGGGGTTTAATGGAGTATGACATAATCCAAATGTTGTGTCAACAACTACCTTTGTAAAAGCTTCCTAAGTAACATCTAGTTCTTCTAAAGGTAATTCTAATGCTAAATATTTTGTGACAGGAGATATTTAAAGAAAGTCAGTTTTTACCTCTAAATATCCTAAAAGGTCAACTGTTGAAGGTCATAGGTTTGTTCCTATATGTCACTACTATGGTGTCAAAGGACACATTTGACTGAGGTGTTCAAAGGTAAGAGGGAAGACTTTGCAATTGATGAAGGAACAAAAAACTCGACAAGGAGATTACGTTTAAGATCAAATCCGGGTGTTGAATGAAGAGATGAAGAATTTATCAAAATTGGCGAATAGAGCTTCAAAGATAAAGAAGGCATGGGTCAGAATAAGTGAGCTACACTATTTTATTGTTCATTATGCACTTAGAGCACGTAATTCAAGTTCATGGTATTTGGATATTGGATGTTCGAGGCATATGACTGGAAATAAGTCATTATTTGGATTTCTCGAGGAGTGTCATGGTGGGATAGTCACTTTTGGTGATGGAGAGAAGTTTAAGGTTCTAGGGATAGATACCATTGTGGTTTCTAGTCTACCTAAGCTAGAAGATGTGTTGTATGTTGAGGGTTTGAATGCAAATTTCTGAGTATAAGCCAGATATGTGATAACAATCATAATGTCAATTTCTCTCCTGATAAGTGTTCAATTATTGACTCTTCTTGGAATTACGTGATGGAAGGTATGCGTTCATCTGATAATTGTTATTGCATTGTTCCTGATTCTCAGTTATCTTGCAATAGAGTTAAAATTGATGAAGTTGAAATTTGGCATCAGCTAATGTGACATGTTAATTTTCAAGATTTAACAAAAATTACTAAGAGTGAAATTGTAGAGGTGTTCCTAAGCTTGGTTTTGGAAAATGGATTGTGTGTAGACCATATCAGAAGGGTAAACAAGTTCGATGTCAGCACAGGAAGATAAATACCATTCATACTTCCAGACCTTTAGAGTTGGTGCATATTGACTTGATGGGTCCCACTCGGATCATGAACAAAGGTGGTTGATTACTCTAGATTTATCTGGGTTGGATTTTTGGATGAAAACTCTAAAGCTGCTGAAATTTTTTAAAACAATTATTTAAAAATTCAAACTGAGAAGAATTTTCATGTCACTAGAGTAAGGAGTGATCATGGAAAGGAATTTAAAAATTTAGGGATTGATACTATTTATGATGAAAGAGGAATAAAGCATGAATTTTCAGCACCGCGTACTCCACAACAAAATGGAGTGGTTGAGAGGAAGAATAGAGTTCTTCAAGAGAGGGCTAATGTTATGTTGCATGGAAAGAAGGTTCCTAGGTATTTTTTTGCCGAGGCGATGAACACAACTTATTACACTTCAAATAGAGTTTATCTTAAGCCTGACACTTTAAAAACTCCCTATGAATTGTGGAATGACAAGAAACCATATGTGAAATATTTCAAGGTGTTTGGAACGAAATGTTATATATTCTTAGAGATCGTGAATCTATTGGAAAATTCGAATCTAAGAGTGATGAAGGAATATTTCTGGGGTATTAATCGACTAGTCAAACATATAAAGTTTTTAACCTTAGAACTCAAACGATGATGGAATCTGCTAATATAGTGGTTAATGATTCATGTGTTGATGAGCCATCAATGTCTGTTGAGGAGGAAGATAGTGAATCGTTCTTTCAATTAGGAAATAATTCTTCAGATGTTGATAAAGTGGATAATGTGGTTCATGATGATAGTTTTAGTCCTATAGAATCGTATGATCAAACTTGTGATGTTTAGGCTACTCCTTCTAAAGAACCATCTGCAATGGTAAAGTTGTACCATCCTTTAGAAAATGTTATAGGATCGGTTGATCAGATGATGGTGACCCGGAGAAAGGTTAGGAATGAGGTCTCGTATGCATAATATACATCTTCCTTGGAACCTAAAAATGTTAAAGAAACTCTTCAAGATAGTGAGTGGATAAATGTTATACAAGAAAAACTTCAGGAGTTTGTTAAGAATGATGTGTGGTATATTGTGCCTAGACCTAACGAGATAAATGTGATTGGTACCAAGTGGATATTCAAGAATAAAAAGGATGAAAATGGTACAGTTGTTAGGAATAAGGCTAGGCATGTTGCTCAATGTTATACTCAGTTGGAGGGTATAGACTTTGATGAGACTTTTGCTCTTGTGGCTAGGCTTAAATCTATTCGAATTTTATTTGTTATGGCATGTCATCTTGGATTCAATTTGTATCAGATGGATGTAAAGAATGCATTTTTTAATGATATTCTTCATGAAGAGGTGTATGTGGAACAACCAAAACGATTTGAAGATCCTCATTGTCCTGGTCATGTCTATAAGTTTAAAAAGGATCTGTATCGACTAACACAAGCTCCTAGAGCTTGGCAAGAAAGATTGACCGACTACCTGTTGGGAACATGTTTTATTCGAGGGGGAGTGGGCAAAACACTGTTCATTCAGAAAATTAAGAGTGACACAGTTGTTGCTCAAATATATGTTGATGATATTATGTTTGGTTCTGTTATTCACTAATTGACCCTAAAGGGGGGGGGGGGGGGGGGGGGGGGGGTGAATAGGGTGTTTAATAATTTCTTTTAAATCTTTTTGGAAATTAAATCAAGCTATATTAATTATTCAATTACTTTAAGAAACAAGTAATTATTTCAATAATAAGTTTGAGTTAATTGACCTAGCAAATCAGTACAATATTAATATAGCATGCAAGATAGCAAATTAAAGAGATAGAGATAGAGATAGAGAGATTGACATCGTGATTTGGTAGCTCCTAGTACTCGGCTAAAAAATTTCCCTTCCTTGAGCCTTTTCCAATCCTCACACTATGGTTCTTCCTTCAATATGTGGAATAACAAGACTTTTACACACGAGCTAACGAGCTCGTCTCACATTCAAGAGAACAAACCTCCCTTGAACCAATGGGCTTAACTTACCCAAGTTTATAAATTTGTGTATGCAACCAATATATCACTCATGAACCAAAAACACTAAAAAACTAAGGTTTTTATGGAGAATTGATTAGTATAAGCTCAAGTGTTCTATACTGATGTATCAAGAACTCTATATGAATATTCTCTAATAAATTAATTTCAATGAATGTGTTTTAGAAAATGTAAATCGAAATTAGAGTTGAAAGCTTAAAGAGATTTAAGTGAAAATCAAGCTTTTTGATATTTGCCTTCAATGGCTTTTAGAAATAGTACTAGAGAAGAATGAAGATGAAGAGTTTAATATTTTCTCACACAAGAACCACACCTCTTCAATCCCACATCTTATTCTATATTTATGAAAATTATTAGGGTTTTGAGAGTGAGTTACACATAGACAAGTAGACAAGATCCGTTGAAAAAGTTGGAGAGAATAGACAGAAGATGATGGGCAATAGCATGCTGTGAAAGCCACTTTTTAAATTTTAAAACAGTGCCTTAGTCGACTACACCAATTTCTCCAAACGAATCCTAATTCATCGACTTGCTCCAGTTGACTACATAGATGGTTTAGTCGACTACAAGGCTTGATTTAGTCGACTGTATGGGTTTAGTCGACTGTAAAGTGCCTTAGTCGACTCCCTCCAGATTCTCAAAATGGTTTTAGCTTCGTCATGATCAAGTCAACAATGAGAGATGGTTTAGTCGACTACAACAAGTGTTTAGTCGACTACACCCTATTTGCAAGATTTTTCTTTAACCTTCACCTTTGTCTAGTCGACTATAGGATAGGTTCAAGTCGACTATGACTCTAAAAATCTGATTTTTTGAGTTCATTTTTGATATATTTGAGTTCAGTTATTTTATCACTTAAGCTTATAGGATTTACCAACACATAAAATACCTTGTTATAATGTTCTCACCCTGACCTATCTACTCCGAGTCTTGAGTCTTCAAATATCGCCTTTCGTTGATCATTTTCTCCTTCCATTTTTGCGCTTGAATTCCTTTGTCACTTTTCTCTTTTATGCAAGCATTTTTTTCGAGCAATTTCTCCGAGTCCTTTTCCTATCTTTTTACTGAAACACATAACTTAAATTTGGATTAGTTTCAAACATACTTTAATGGTTTGTTATCATCAAATTTGGTATTGTTTGCCGAAGGTGGATTTCAAGGCTAACAATCTCCCCCTTGATGATGACAAATTATTTTGTGTTTGCTTGGCAGTGGTGAAACATCAAGTGATGCTCCCCTTCAATATGTGTATATAATTCTTTGTTTAAATGCTCCCCCTTAGTGAATAAAATTTTCAAATTATTGGGCATTTCGATACAACTACTATTTAAGCACATTTGAGATAATAACACAGTGTTTCATAGATGGTTCAAGTTGAGTACAAGTTGTTACACTAATGACAAATTAAATAACGAATGTAATATGATAGACATGGTAAGCAACCAGACAACATAAGCTAGAAATTACTAAATAAAGATAATAAAAATGGTTACTGCCATAGCATAATTTTTACCCCTTTTTGTCAGCGTCGAGGGGCGTGGTGTCGAGCGGCCTCGAGATCAAGACGAAGATAATCAATAGAGGTGGTGAGATTAGTAAGACGGGTAGATATTTCTTGATCAAAATCATATAGGCGGTCGTTAACCTTTTGAACAGCTTTCGTATTTTTTGTGACAACGTCATCAAGGCGCTACAGCGCTTGGTCTTGACGTTTAAGTATTTATGCATTGCTCTTAAAAATCCCAAGAATCTGATTAAAAAGATAAGTATGAGCATCGTCTAACGGGTGGACTGAGGAAGAGACCTCTTGAGGCGGTGCTAAAGTGCTTGCGGTTGGAGGAGGACGAGGATGAGGCATTCTATCAGTAATTAATTTGCCTTCATTGTTAGATGTGATTTGCATTTGTTTTACGTGAGTGGGGTCGAGAAAAATGGGGTGATGCTCGGACACCTCATTGAGACATGAAAATCCATCCTGCTGAAGAAGATAGGTAATATGGGCAGGGGAAAAAAGCGGACCTGATGACTTACGCTGATAGGCAAGAATAACATAGCAAACAATTGTAGCTAAATCCACTCTCTTTCCTGTCATAATGTAGTAAACAAGAAAGGCCTCCATATGCGACACATTACTGCGACTCCCAATTTTGAGAAAAATAGAATAGGTTAGAACATTATGAACTAACCTTACCTCAGGTAGAAGCATGGAGGAGATAAGACAAGATGTATGTGTGGTTTCCTTGTCGATACATATAGTTTGAACCACCTCAATGCAATCAAAATCATCAGCAATTTACCAATCCTGCTTTGAGAAATGGCGGACTCCGTCAGTAGGAAGCGAAAAAATGCGATTGATATCCCTATCTTGGAAAGTCACATCGCAACCTGCCACATGAGCTTGAAGATGTGGAAGAAAGTAATCCTTGAGATTTTGCAAGGAAGCATAAAAGGCTTTGAAAACTCAAGGAAAGAAGGGAATGTCGAGAAAAATTAAGAAATCCCAACCAATTGCTTTGAATAAATCAAAAGTTCTAGCCCAAATTTCGGTGCAAAGATTTTAGTGCCGATTCTGAATGGGGTAGGAGGACAATGGTTATAGATAGCGATGAAGCGATTTTGAGCACCTTCATCCTTAAGAAGAGCCTCAATAGGCATGGGTGCATCAGATCCATCTTCTTCGGGAACAACTGGTGGAGAGGAAGGAACACGTGGAGCGGTTGAGCTTTGGCAACCATCAATGCGTGAACATTTTCGAGTCAAGCCATGAGTTTTGGGTGCCATTGTGAGATATGATAGTAAGTATATATATGCATAGATATATAATGGTGTATATATGAGAGAAAGAGATTGGGTGGAGGATCAGATTGGGGTGAAAAATATATAGGGGATTAGATGAATAAAATGAGATGGGTAAATGAAATTAATCAAAAATAGAGACGGAATGAATGTGGGATAGAGGGGTTGACAACTTGACAGAATGGAGGAGTGAGAGAAGAAGTCGAAAGAATGGAGAAGACGAAGTGGGGATTAAGTTATGGCATGATGGAGTTGACTAGGAAAACCATTTAGTCGACTATGGCATGGTGTCTATTTGACAAAGATAGGATGATAGAAAAGAGGAAAATGCGTGAGTTTGGAACGATAGGTGTAGTTGACTATGAGCCATGGTGTAGTCGACTAAAGAGAAATAATTTTGGAAAATCTGAAAAAAGAATATTTGACAAAATTTTGAAAGTTTCGAAAATTTTGAATAAATTTGAAAAATTTATGAATAAAGTTAGGCTAAAACATCAATATCCATGACAATTCCGATTTCCCTACGAATTTTTGAAAATATCCACTAATTGATTTATAGTGTCAATAAAAACCAATTGAACGTCGCCTTGAGTTACGTGATCACGTAAGAAATGATGCCTAATCTCGATGTGCTTGGTGCGCGAGTGTTTAATAGGATTCTTAGATATGAAAATAATGTTTGTATTATCACATTTAATAGGCATGTGATTGAAAATAAGACCGAAATCAAGTAATTGTTTCTTAATGTAAAGAGTTTGAGCGCAATTACTACCGGCTGCAATGTATTCGGCTTAGGCCGTAGACAATGCAATAGAATTTTGCTTTTTACTTGACCAAGATGTTAACCCAAGGTTTTTTTACCATTGGTAAACATGATATTTTGATGATAACAAACCATTGAATGTAGTGAATTTAATGTTTACTTGAGTTGTGCTTAATAGGTTGTTGATTCAAGATAAAATCAAGAGGATAGTGGATCCATGAAAATATCAAGAAAAGGTGTTTAGAGCTCAAATTACATTGAAAACAAGGATGGACACATCAACCCAAAGCTTAAAGAAATTGAAGATCAAAGAATTGGGTAAAGTAGGCTTGAGTGAATACTAGACTTAATGTAAATTTATTTTTTAAATAACTTATTTGAAAGCTCAACTCTTGACCATATAGTATATAGGACCATGCATGTCATTCATGAGTCCTTGCACCATTAGAAATAGACTACGAACATCATTGAAGACACATTTATATGAATAGTCTTTGCTAAAGTTGAGTTAGTTCATAAGCTATGGAAGAACTCAAGAAATAAGTTTTCCTAGAATCATTAACTAAATTCATAAAACTTGAAATGGATTCTAGATGCATATTAAAACCTTAAACAAAATTGTTAAATCATGAAAAACTTTTGTCTAATATTGAGAATTTGTTTAAATTGGAAAATTATTATATGATCTCAATATTGAATTTAGGAATTTCAAGGACCTTAATAAGTCTCTAGGACATCGTAGGAGTGTGTCTAAGTTATTTCGGAAAAATCCCAAAAGATTTCACGAAAAACCGTCAAGTGGGTTAAATGTTCGAAATGAAACGTCACATTCAAACGACCATATTGCACTCAATAATAGGTCAAATGGAATGATTCAAAATCCTAAAATCAAGATCTTGAATTTCTCTTTCCAAACAGCTATATAACGTCTCCATCCGAGTTCTAGAACTCTAGTTATGACCAAAATAGTGAACTGCATCGAAACTGGGCTGAACAACCCAGTTCACTGCCTGTTGAAGCAGTCGATTCGATGAGTCAGAGAGCTAAAAATAAATTTTGGAATGAATTTTTGAAAACCCAGCCGACTACACTAAAACAACAAGTCGACTGCCTCATCCTGGATTTGAATTATAACGGCTAGTTTCGAAGCTAAAGTGTTTCAAAACTTCCCAAAACACACCCAAATGTCTATATTGTGTTCCTATGCTATATATATGACATATATGAGCCAAAATGGGTTGGAGAATAGAGGGATAGGAGTATGAAAGAAATCTACCATTTGTGCATCATTCTTGAATTCATTTTTGGGTAGAAAACTCTCATATAGGAATCACTATGAGCATCATTCATATTTTCTTCTTGTGATTCATTCTTCATACTTGAGTTGAGATTTTCAATTGAGTATTTCATTCATAACTCTAAGTATGGGAGGAAGTGAGCTTTTAATTTCTATACCTATCTATTGAGAGATATTGTTGTACACTCAAATTTAATTCTTATTCGTTTGAGAGTGAAAGTCCAAGAAGTTGTCTTGGCATGGGAATGGCTTGTTAAAGCTTTGTAATGGTTTCTCTCAACCTTAAAAAGAGAGGATTTGGTTGGCTCTCCACCCGCAAGAGTGAGCAAGGTTGGCTCTTCACCCGGAAGAAGGAGCATGTAAGAGTTTGTTATTCACCCAAAAGAATGAAGCATGTAAGGGTTTGTTTATCACCGGAAAGAAAAGCACAGTAATGGAATCCCTTGGTGGTTTTCTCAAGGTATGGACATAGACCAAAGATTTGGTTGAACCATGTAAAATCTTGGTGTCTTGGTTTGCATTTTCTCTATCCCTTAAACTCTTTACTTTACAAGCGATTGTCATTTACAATCTTGAACTTCATATTGATGCTATGCTATGAAATTGTTTGTGGTTATAAATTCATAAGGAGTATGAGAAAATGTTAGTTGAAGTAGGTGATTGGATTGTGAGCAGGATTGGATTATATCTTAGACTATCATCTCATTTATCTTGCTATAAATCTTGTTGCACAACATGTTTTTGATAAAATGCTTCTTCAACAAACCAAAGCCTTGACTGTCTATATGAATGTCATGTGTTTGAAAAATGCATATTATTCCTAACCTTTACCTTTAGAGTGTACGTTCCTTTGTAAACTCTTTGAGAATGTTTTCTAGACAATAACATTTTATGTACAATGTTCATAAATGATCAAAGTGTTATTACGTGTTTTAATTGGTTAGGTAAATTACATTCTTGGTTATTGGATGATACTTCATATTCTAATTGAATCAATGATGCAATGTTTAAATTATGCAAATCATTATTCCATAAGTACAAGTATGAAATGAGGTATTCACTTAAGGATTATCTATTCATTAAGTGTTTGACAAGAGCTTTATAATGATTATTTTTAGTAAAACAATGTCAAACCGAAAAAAGTCTCAAGGTTTGTAATTGACTCTATTCACCCCCCTCTAGGTGTCAATATGTGCCAACAGTTGGTATCAGAGCCTCGGCTCTATTCTTGTCTTAACTGGCTTAGAGTTGATCCATGACAAACTTTGAAAGATTTTCCCTTATATAAGGTGATTCGACCTTTTTATTCTCGAATGATGTTTATAAGTTAGTTATATGCATTTAAATGCTAAAGGAGAATGATCTTATAAGGGGAAGTGTTTTTAGATGATCCATAATGCCCAATGACCATGGAATATGCACATGTCATAAAAGGAGAATTTTGATGATGATATGAAATGATTGAGACATCTATGTGAAATGTGGTAATTTATGCATTGTATTGACTCGATACGTGTATTCATATAGTCATTGATATATAAATGTGTTTTATGAATGTATTCATTGATTAATGAATAATCATTGTTCATGCATCACATTATTTTGATTATCTTGAAATTGCATGAGAAGAGTGACACCTTGGATTAGAAACAAATTATTTTGAAAAGGTGACTCTTTGGAAAAACAACCTTTCATTAAGCTTTCAAAAATAATTTTGAAATGAAAGGAAATGAATCTTCCTATGTGCTAAAATTTTACAATTTTTGAAAAAGGGCATATAATTTATTTTTGCCAATAAAGGAAAGTTACCTTTGTTTTCTTGTCAATTCTTTAAGCGTAATACATATAATACTTATGGTTGTTTATTATGATCCATATATGAAATAGAGTTTCACTCTTATTTTTAATTTTGTATTGGTTCATTTTCTTGTGAAATAACTATGAGCATATTCTACTATTTGAATTGACAAATGCACATCATGATAGTTTACTTGAATGATAAATTCAAGTGAAGCATATTGATTGTAGAAAAATCACTCATTTTGTGCTAATATGCTTATAGAGAATTATGCCCATGATTGTGCTAACACAAAATGACCCAATAACAAATGGGTACCAAAGAAAGCTACTTGAGCGTATTGTAGGTTTGGATTGATTTCTTACTCAAGAACTATTTGTTCCTCAATAGTAATGCTTCAACTCAAAAGGGGAGATTAAATCAAGGTCTCTCACAAGATGAGTGGAGGATGTAAATCATCCATAAGCAACTCCAAGTAAAATGTGTAGAGCTAACACCATTGTACACATTTTCTAACCTCCATTACTAATGTGCTTTCATGGATGAGATCAAACATGACATACATATGTTTATTAAGGTGTGTTGAATTTTTATTGATATGTCATGGAATAAATTTGATGATTGGTAATGAGAGTGATTGGCTACTTGGTGCATGCAATTGAATATGCTTTTGATGATTTCTTGACAGTAGCTTGCTTTGAAATGAGACTTGGATATATGATGTCATAATATAAGTCTTTTGTCATTTCAAGTACATTTGAGACAATATTTTTCAAAGACTAGTTATATGAATGAAAGTCTTGATCATGCATGAAATTTAAATAATATAGTCATGACCACCTCTAGACTCACAATGTTACTTCACTTGATTTTAGTTGATTTCTTGAGTAGATATTTATCCATGTGATTCTATGATTTTTGTGTTTTATCTAAAGCTTCTTGGTATTACATATTGCATATTATTTTGAGGTATTTGAACTTGATGAGAAATTAGTATGGACTTGAGATAAATGACTAATCAAATAAGTCCATAACTAGTAAACCTCAAGAGAGAAAAATTTCTTTGAATGATCCATCTAATGCAAATAAAGATAAGGAATATGTGATGAACTTCAATGTGGTTCAATGATTCGCCTTCCTCTATTATATAACTTCTTGTTGATCATTGTAGAGGTATTTACATAAAGTTTTTTCCATAAATGGTATTGATGACGCTTAGCCTTTGTTGTTTCAAATTGAAACTTTGGTTGAAGCTATTTAATACATGCTTAGATCTTTATTATGAAAAGGAACTGTATGTCCTTTAAAAAAAACATGTTGATTATGCTTATATGTAATTATCTTGAATGTGTATTGAAACACATGAATCATGAGTCTTATGTGCATATATCATGAAAGACATACATTTTTTTGTTGATTTTTTTATATCTTATATTACTATTTTTATATAAGTTTTCAATGATATATAATATTTTTAATCTCTTATATTTTACACTCTTATATCATTACCATACATGCATACTCTTGTATATTCTATAATCCATAGTTTTTTTTGTTTTTTTAAGACCAAGTGTAGTGACCCATGGTTTTGACCATTATTATCCCAATATCTTAACCAAGAAATATATAGTTAATTCTTTACACATGTGAATGGAATCAAAGTTCTAAGAATGTCACATGCCTCTTTGCATGAAATGTTTTTATCTAATGCATTCTTATATAATTTTACAATGAAAAATTTTCATGTAGAGAATCACAATGCTTTGAAATGTATAAGTTTTAGATAATGGGTTTTAAAACTATCATTAGTCGTGCTTAACTTGAAATATGCTCCAAGAGGGTGTTTTTAATGGCTTTAAGTATTTTCTTATGAATGAAGGTTATTTTAGAACCTATATTGATAAAAATTCTTCTTGTTGTTTGTGCTTTATAACTTATCAAATTTGGTTATTGCACTTATATGGGAATATCATATTTACCAATATTTGATGTGTTATGCCAAAAAGTTTATCACAAACATGCAAACTATTTCAAAATGAGCATGATAGATGAACTTATTTCCTTCTTGGGTAAAGGCCATTTAAGTGTCATGAAAATAATTTCAAATACTTTTTGACACTTTGGTTTTGGGAATATATGGTTTCCTTGGTTAACTACTCTTGGACTTAGATGAATATAGTAACATAAATAAATGTATATATTATGTGTTATTTTCCTTATATTTACACATTCATTTTCTTTGTTCATCTCTTATTATTTTAGATAAGTATTTTTTACCATATATATAAGAGATATATTTTATGCACTTGAGAATAATGCATACAATGCCATCACATTACATTGTATTTATGAGAGATATTGAGCTCATTTTCATGATTATAAATTTTTTCGTCAATATTCTCACCAAATTTCTCCAAGAGAACTTACTTTGTAAAATTCATAGAGAAATGGAAATGTCTTTGAATATCAATGTGTTAGCATATATCTTGTGTAATTTTCACTTGCTTGTTTTAGGATACTCATCTCTTATTCATTATTATGATTTTTACTTTATTCACATTACATTCCATGATTAGTTATTGCATATGTGTTTATTGTACTTTAAATGGTTGAGATGGAGGTGGTGTTTACTCATTCTTAAATGCTCATATGTGATTTTAAGTGAATCTTCATACATGACTATGTGATTTTAAATGATCTAGTGATTGAGTGTTCCTTGTTTGCATATAGTATGTTGAATACTTATGATTTGAGCTTTTATTCAAACACACACACACACACACTTGAGCATTAAATCACTCTTCATTTGAGTCATTCACTTGATACATGTACTTATTATATGAACATCTATTTTGATCATGTATCCTATTTGGCAATGAAATGCAAGCAAATGATTCAATAAAATCTTATTATCACACTTGCTATCATACCTTTAGTGTCATCATGAATAAAAAACTATCTTTGCAATTTGGTATCATCTTAAGCATATTCATGATATGTATGGACAATATGAGATTGTGTTACTTCAAATGTTATATTCTATTATCACAGTTCATATATGCAACATGATCTTCTCCTTGTACTTTATTGTATCTATTCTTTTTGATGATGTCAAAGGGGGAGAAAGATTAGTTGATGTGTATATGTTGTATGCACATTCTTAGGGGGAGCTTTTTCTCCTTGAATGAAATGATCACATGCTACATGTTTAAGTGCAAATATCATTTAGAGCATGGTGATAAGGGAAGAAATACCAAAGTTTATCCATATGCGTTATTGTAATATTCATTGAGTGCATATTGATAAGGGCAACATTTATAAAATGCCCTCAATTATTTATTGTCACACATCAATGTTTGTCATAATCAAAAAGGGGGAGATTATTGACCAAGCAAAGGTGCTTAGAGCTCAAAAGACATTGAAGAAAAGGATGGAGACATCAACCCAAAGCTTAAAGAAACTGAAGATCAAAGAATTGGGTAAAGTAGGCTTGGGTGAGTGCTAGACTTAATGTAAAATTATTTTTGAAATAACTTATTTGAAAGCTCAAATGTTGACCATATAGTTCATAGGACCATGCATATCATTCATGAGTCCTTGCATCAATAGCAATAGACAACGAACATCATTGCAGACACATTTATATGAATAGTCTTTGTTAAAGTTGAGTTAGTTCAAGCTTTCATAAGCTATGGAAGAACTCAACAAATAGGTTGTCTTAGAACCATTAACTAAATTCATATCACTTGAAATGGATTTTAGATGCATATTAAAGCCTTGAACAAAATTGTTAAATCATGAAAATCTTTTGTCTAATATTGAGAATTTGTTTAAATTGAAAAATTATTTTACGATGTCAATATTGAATTAAGGAATGTTAAGGACCTTAATAAGTCTCTAAGAAATCGTATGAGTGTGTCTAAGTCATTTTGGAAAAATCCCATAAGATTTCACAAAAAAACCATCTAGTGGGTTAAATGTTCGAAATGAAGCGTCATATTGAAACGACCATATCGCACTCAATAATAGGTCAAATTGAGTGATTCAAAAGCCTAAAATCAAGCACTTGAAGTCCTATTTCCAAAACAATAAAGAACGCCACTATTCGAGTTACGGAACTTAAGTTATGACCAAATGAGTGAACTATGTCGAAACTGGGCTGAATAGCCTTATCGACTGGGTAAACCACCCAGTCGACTGCCTAATGACCCAGTCGACTGGCTGAGTCAGAGAGCTAAAAATAAATTTCGAAATGAATTTTTGAAGACCCAGCCGACTGTTCTCAAACAACTAGTCGACTGCCTCATCCTAGATTTGATTTCTAACGGCTAGTTTCGAATCCAAAGTGTTTCAAAACTTCCCAAAACACCCGCTAATGGCTATATTGTGTTCCTATGCTATATATCTGTCATATATGAGCCAAAATGGGTTGGATAAGAGAGGGATATGAGTATGAAAGAAATCTACCATTTGTGCATCATTCTTGAATTCATTTTTGGGTAGAAAACTCTCATATAGGAATCACCATGAGCATCATTCATATTTTCTTCTTGTGATTCATTCTTCATAATTGAGTTGATATTTTCAATTGATTATTTCATACATAACTCTAAGTATGTGAGGAAGTGAGCTTTGAATTTCTATACCTATCTATTGAGAGATATTGTTGTATTCTCAAATTTAATTCTTATTCATTTGAGAGTGAAAGTCCAAGAAGTTGTCTTGGCATGGGAATGGCTTGTTAAAGCTTTGTAAAGGTTTCTCTCAACCTTAAAAAGAGAGGATTTGGTTTGCTCTCCACCCGCAAGAGTGAGCAAGGTTGGCTCTTCACCCGGAAGAAGGAACATGTAAGAGTTTGCTTTTCACCTGAAAGAAGGAAGCATGTAAGGGTTTGTTTATCACCAGAAAGAGAAGCACAATAATTGAATCCCTGCGAGGTTTTCTTAAGGCATGAACATAGACCAAAGATTGTTTCAACTATGTAAAATCTTGGTGTCTTGGTTTGCATTTTCTCTATCCCTTAAACTCTTTACTTTACAAGCAATTGTCATTTACAATCTTGAACTTCATATTGATGCCATGCTATGAAATTATTTGTGGTTATAAATTCATAAGGAATATGAGAAAATGTTAGTTGAAGTAGGTGATTGGATTGTGAGGATGATTGGATTATATCTTAGACTATCATCTCATTTATCTTGCTTTAAATCTTGTTGCACAACATGTGTTTGATAAAATGCTTCTTCAACAAACTAAAGCCTTGAATGTCTATATGAGTCTCATCTGCTTGACAAAATGGATATTCATCCAAACCTTTACCTTGAGAGTGTACATTCCTTTGTAAACTCTTTAAGAATGTTTTCTAGACAATAACACTTTATGTATAATGTTCATGAATGATGAAAGTGTTATTACATGTTTTATTTGGTTAGGTAAATTACATTCTTAGTTATTGGATGATACTTCATATTCTAATTGAATAAATGATGCAATTTTTAAATTATGCAAATCATTATTGCATAAGTACAAGTATAAAATGAGGTAATCACTTAAGGATCATCTATTCATTAAGTGTTTGACAAGAGCTTTATGAAGATTATTTTTGATAAAACAAAGTCAAACTGAAAAAGTCTCAAATTTTGTAATTGACCCTACTCACCCCCTCTTGGTGTTAATATGTGGCCAACCGAAGATACCAGAGAGTGTCCTAGAATGTGACATGTGTCGCTTGTGCTTTTTCGATCCATTCTATATCCCGCAAAATCGGCATCCGAATAGATAATAAGATCAAGTGAAGTCCCATGTGGATACAAAAGTTCTAAGTTAATTGTACCACTTAGGTAGCGAAAAATACATTTCACAGCGAGTAGTGAGATTATTTTCGACAAAATTAAAAACGAGCACATAGGCACACACTAAACATTATATCCGGTCTACTAGCGGTTAAGTAATGCAAACTACCGATCATGCCTCTATATTTAGTAATGTCAACACATTTACTATTTTCATCTTTGTCAAGCTTAATAGAGGTACTCATAGGAGTTATAGCATTTTTGGTAACCTCCATACCAAATCACTTTAGCAAATCTTTAGTGTACTTGGATTCGCTAACAAATAAGTCATCCTAGCTTTGCTTGATTTGGAAACCTAAAATGAAGTTCAACTCACCCATCATGCTCATTTCAAATTCATTTTGCATACTTGTAGCATATTCTTTACAAAGAGAATCATTTATTGAGCCGAATATAATGTCGTCAACATATATTTGAACAATCAACATATTTTTCTTAATGGTTTTCGTAAAAAGTGTGTTATCAACTTTTCCTCTTGTAAAACCATTTTGAATAAAAAATCCACTAAGTCTTTCATACCAAGCTCTAGGAGCTTGCTTTAAACCATATAAGGCCTTAGTCAATTTGAAAACATGATTTGGAAAAAGTTCATTTTCAAAACCGGGTGGTTGCTTTAAGAAAGCAATTTTGACATCCATTTGATAAAAAGTAAAATTTCTAGATGATGCAAATGTAGGAAGAATTCTAATTGCTTATAATCTAGCTACGGGTTCAAAGGTCTCATCGTAATCAATGCCTTCTTGTTTATTATAACCTTGAGCTACTAGCCTTGCTTTATTTCGAATAATCACTCATTTTCTTTCCTTTTTATTTTGAAAAACCCATTTTGCGCCAATGATAGTTTGATTTTTGGGTTTAAGAACTAAATACCAAACTTGATTGCGTTCTAATTGATTTAGTTCCTCTTGCATGGCAACAATCCAAAAATCATCACATTGATCTTCATAGAAGTTCTTGGGCTCGATTTGAGACATAGATGCGATGTGATTACAAAAGTCTCTAAGTTAAGATCTAGTGCTAACCAATTTTGACAGATTACCAATGATTTGATCAAGAGGATGATTGTGTACAATCCTCCATGATTTAGGAATTGAGTTTGTAAAGTCATCATTGGATTGATTCTCAACTTTCATTTCATTTTGGCTACTTGATGAGTTAGAGATATTGAGATTATTTAAACTATCCTCAATCCCTACAACTTCATCATCATCTAGGTCAACTCTAGTTAATGGTAATAGTGGTGATTCATCAAAGACAATGTGAATTGACTCAACCATGGTTAGAGTCCTCTTGTTATAGACTCGAACAACTCTACTTCTTGAAGAATATCCTAGGAAAATTGCTTCATCCGATTTGGAGTCGAATTTTCCGAAGTTATCTTTATCATTTAGCACAAAACATTTACAACCGAACACCTTGAAATACCAAATATTGGAATTTCGACAATTCCATAACTCATAAGGTGTTTTCCCCAATTTCATTTGAATAATGACTCTATTAATTGTATGGCAAGCGGTGTTTAGCATTTCCGCCCGAAGACTTCAGGGAAGATTGTGTTCATTTAACATAGTTCTAGCCATTTCTTGCAATGACCTATTCTTTCTTTCAACTACACCATTTTGTTGAGGAGTTCTAAGGGCCGAGAGATCATGAGATACGCCAAGTTCATCACATAATTTCTCTAAATCTTGATTGTCAAATTCCCTACCCCTATCACTTTGAATTTTCTTGATTTTCAAATTTTTTTCATTTTGATTGACTCTATAAAATTTATCAAGAATGGAGTGAGTTTCATTTTTATGAGCAAGGAAGTGAACCCAATTGAATCTAGAGTAGTCATCGATTATAACAAGTACATAGAGTTTTCCGGCTAAGCTAGTCGTTCTCTCTGGACCAAAAAGATCCATGTGAAGTAGCTCTAATGGTCTAGATGTGGTAATGTCTTTCTTTCTATTGAAAGAGGACTTTACTTGTTTGCCTACTGGATATGCACTACATACTTTATCTTTTGAAAATTTAGTCTTAGGGAGGCCTTTGACTAAATCATTTTTAGATGAACAATGAATGAGGTCCAAACTAGTATGTCCTAAGCGTCTATGTCATAACCAACTATTTCACTAGATGTGAAAAAATATTTAACATCTTGTTCATGCAATTCACATAGCAACATAGTATACAAATTTCAGTTTCTTTTAGCATTGAACAATTGTTTCCCATCTTTCTCAACTATGCATGCATTTGACCTAACGATAAAATCATAACCTTTGTCACACAATTGACTAATGTTAAACAAATTATGCTTCAAACCATCGACCAAAAGCATGTTATCTATATAGAGAGAAGATGATATACCAATTGAGTCAATCCCTATAATTTTGCCTTTCGAGTTGTCTCCAAAAGTTACGTTTCCTCCTTCATAGGATTTTAGAGAAATAAACTTTGTTTTGTCTCCTCTCATATGCCTTGAGCATCCTCTATCAAGAAACCATTTTTCCTTTTATGCGGACTTCAAGCATACCTACAAAACAAATTTAAGTAACGTTCATTGGTACCCAATCTATTTTGGGTCCACTAAGATTAGAAAGAGATGCAATAGTTCCTTTTGGAACCCAAATCATTTTTGTTACTACATTCTCCTTCCTACGCAAGCATGCAATAGTTCCTTTTGGAACCCAAATAATTTTTGTTACAACTTTCTTCTTTCTATGAAAGCATGCATTTGCCTTATGTCCCTTTCGCTTGCAATAGTAGGAAGTAATATGCTTATAATCATTTGAAGATGTGTGAGATAATTTTCTTGTAAATGTATGCCTTAATGATTTTCTCTTTTTCAAAATAAGAACATATTTGTCAAAAGTATCATACCCTAGACCACTTTTATTAATTAATCTTCTTTGTCTTCCTAATATAATGCTTAGATTCTCTTTTCCTTTTGTAAACTTTGATAAGACATTTATTTGATCATCTATAGTCTTTTTTAAAAAAATATTTCCCTTTAGTAGCTCAATGCTTTTGCATGAATCAACTAAGATGGAATTAGTAGAACTACATGAAGATTTTGCTTTCTTAAGTAAAATATGTTTGTTAGCTAATTTTTCAAATTCATCTTGCAATTCATTATAAGAGAAGAGAAGTTCATCATACGACAATTTGGATTTATCTAATGTATGTGAATTTAAATGTACATCATCTTCATTTGCCATGAGACAAATGTTTTTCCTTATGAATCTTCCACCATTGGCTTTCTTTCTTTTAAGGAATCTCTTGAATTTTTTGGTAATCAATGCAATGTCCTCATCCACCTCTTATTCATCCGGATCATTTTCTTCGTTTTTGGTAGAAGCTTGCAACGCCACACCTTTTCTAAATTTAGTGTCTTTTTCTCGAGACTTTAGGGTAATTTCCCAACTGAGAGGAGACACAAATATCTCATCGAGGCTTATGGTATTGAGGTTATGGCCTTCTTTGATGGCCGTCACTTTTACATCCCATTTAGCCGAAAGGCTTTTAAGAACCTTGTGTGACACATCGGATCTAGGAATAATTCTACCAAGATGCTTTAGTCCATTCAAAATATTTGTAAACATCATAGAATTTACATTTTCATTATCTTTCATGGAAAATGATTCATATTCAAGCATGAGAATGTCAATTTTGGATTCTCGTACTTGAGAGGTTCCTTCATAAGTAACTTCTACCTTATCCCACATTTCTTTAGCAGTTGTGCAAGTAGAAATACGATTAAATTCATTTAGGCTTAAGGCACAATTAGATTAACTTTGGCTTTAGCATTAAAATACATAGGCCTACGCTCATCATTATCCCATTTGTTCAGCAATTTAGGGATTGTTTTTTCCATCTACAACTTTGGTTATAGTAAAAGGTCCATCAACAATAACTTGCCAAATTTGGTAATAAATAGCTTGAAGGAAATCTATTATTTTAGTCTTCCAATAGCTATAGTTTAAACCATGAAACCATGGAGGCCTATTGTTAGATTATCCTTCAACGTGAGTGACTAAATTTGAGGCCATGATCGTTCTCTAAGACGATTAAGTCAAAAACAAGTAGAGATTAGGCTCTGATACCAGTAGTTAGTCACTAATTGACCCTAGAGGGGTGGTGAAAAGGGTGTTTAATAATTTCTTTGAAGTATTTTCGGAAATTAAATCAAGCTATATCAATTATTCAATTACTTTAAAAACTAAGTAATTATTTCAATAACTAGTTTGAGTTAATTGATCTTGCAACTCAATACAATATTAATACAGCATGCAAGATAACAAAATAAAGAGATAGAGATAGAGAGATTAACACCGTGATTTTTATGAGATTGGGTAGCTCCTAGTCCTCAGCTCAAGAATTTTCCTTCCTTGAGACTTTCCCAATCCTCACACTATGGCTTTTCCTACAATAGGTGGAATAGAAAGACCTTTACACACGAGCTAACGAGCTCGTCTCACATTCAAGAGAAAAATCCTCCCTTAAACCAATGGGTTTCACTTACCCAAGATTACAAATTCGTGTATGCAATCAATATATCACTCAAGAACCAAAAACACTCAAAAACCCTAAGGTTTTTATGGAGGATAAATCAATATATGCCCTAGTGTTCTTTAGTGATGTATCAAGAACTCTAGAAGAATATTCTCTAATAAATGAATTTCAATGAATGTGTTTTAGAGAATGAAAATCGAAACTAGAGTTGAAAGCTTTAAGAGATTTGAGTGAAAATCAAGCTTTTTGATTTTTCCCTTCAATGGCTTTTAGAAATAATGCTAGAGAAGAATGAAGATGAAGAGTTGAATATTTCTCACACAAGAAGCACACCTCTTCAATCCCACATCTCATTCTATATATATATATATAAATTATTAGGGTTTTGAGAGTGAGTTACACCTAGACAAGTAGACAAGATCTGTTGAAAAAGTTGGAAAGAATAGACAAAAGATGATGGGCAATAGCATGCTGTGAAAGACACTTTTAAATTTTGAAACAGTACCTTAGTCGACTACATATAAGGCCTTAGTTGACTATACCAATTTCTCCAAACGAATCCTGATTCATCGACTTACTCCAGTCGACTACATGGATTGTTTAGTTGACTACAGAGTGCCTTAGTCAACTCCCTCATGATTCTCAAAATGGTTTTAACTTTGTCATGATCAAGTCGACTATGAGAGATGGTTTAGTCGACTGCAGGCGCCTTCAGTCGACTATAACAAGTGTTTAGTAGACTACAACCTATTTGCAAGATTTTTTTTAACCTTTGTCTTTATCTAATTGACTATAGGATAGCTCCTAGTGGACTATGACTCAAAAAATCTAATTTTATTAGTTCATTTTTTATCCGTTTGAGTTCGGTTATTTTATCACTTGAGCTTATAGGATTTATGAACACATAAAATACATTATTACAATGTTCACACCCCAACCTATCTACCCCGAGTCTTGAGTCTTCAAATTTTGCCTTTTGTTGATCATTTTGTCCTTCCATTTTTGTGCTTGAATTCTTTTGTCGCTTTTCTCTTTCGTGCAAGCATTCTTTCCAAGCAATTTCTCCGAGTCCTTTTCCTGTCTTTTTGCTAAAACATGTAACTTAACATTGCATTATTTTCAAACACACTTTAATGGTTTGTTATCATCAAATTTGGTATTGTTTGTCGAAGGTGGATTTCAAATCCAACAGGTTCCACTTTTGATAAACTTGCTCATTATTTTTTAAGATCAAATGACACATTAATTTGAGATGAGCATGATTGGTGAATTAAAATTTTTTTCTTGGGCTTCATATTAGACAGTTGAGTGATGGGATTTTCATTTCCCAAATACGGTATGCTTTGGAATTAGTGAAGAACTTTGGTTTGGAAAAGGCTAAGGATGTTCACACTCCCATGACTACTAGTGTCAAGCTTAGCATAGATACTAAAGGCAAAGATGTCGATCCTAGACTTTATAGGAGTATGATTGGGAGTTTGTGTGTACTTGACTGCTAGTCGACCTGACATAGCTTTTAGTATTGGTTTGTGTGCACATTACCAGTCATGTCCCAAGGAGTCTCATATTACTGCTGTGAAAAGGATTATCAAATATGTTAAAGGAACAATGAATTATGGATTGTGATATCCATCAGGTACTCATACTGATATTGCATCTTTTTCTGATGCTGATTGAGCTGGTAATGTAGATGATAGAAAAAGTATTAGTAGATGGTGTTCCTATGTTGGTAATTGCTTAGTTGTTTGGCATAGCAAGAAGCAAAATTAAGTTTCTCTTTCCACTGCCGAGGCTGAGTATATAGCAGTTGGTTGTTATTGTACTTAGTTATTGTTGATGCGTCCGAGGTTATAGGATTATGGTTTTTCATAAGGCATGATGACTGTGTTCTGTGATAACACGATTGTAATAAATATTTCTAAAAATCCTGTTCTACCCTCTAGGACAAAGAATATAGATATTCGACATCATTTTATTCATAATCTTATTGAAGATGGTATAGTGTCTCTCGATTTTATATCCACAGATTCTCAGTTGGCAGATATCTTTACAAAACCATTAGATTTTCAAAAGCATGTTAGTCTTAGGAAATCTATTGGTATGTTTTCTTTAGAATAGATATCTTCTTATCTATCATTCTAGGAACACATTGCATTATTTTCTTAGAATTGATAGGTAATCATGCATTTGTCGTATATTTATACATGCATTTTATTTTAATAAAAAATCATAAATTAAAAATTTTAGGAATGTTGAGCTTGGCTAGAGGACACAAGTTGTCATATTTTACTCTATTTTCACATTTACTTGTCTAATTATGTATATGTGAAGTAGAGGTATCAGCCTGACCTAAGATTTTTGGATGATCACTTGGCATGATTATTTCATGTTACAAAATTTTAATCTTAGGTGCGAGTTGCTTCGGTGATGATTGTAATGCCTTGCTGAATCTGTTAATTTTTTCATTTAACCTGAAGTGGTATGAAGGTTCATGAGTTATGCTAGATTGGTCTATGCTTGAAATATCTTTTGCATGTGTATGAATCTTGTGGTAATGGTGAAAGAAGATGAAAGAATAAGATGATAAAAAATAAAAATGAAAATAATAGTTCTTCAATCTAAAAAGGTGAGATAACTAATGAGCATAAATCCCATGGAAGAAGCTCGGGCCCAGTTGGTCAGGACTAAAAATCCTCGCTGGAAAGTCCGGAGCTTGGAAAGACAAAAACGGATATGGTGAAAAAGTTGAAAGATGAAAAGGAGGAAATTGTGTTATAAAGATAAAGTATTTTTTATTTTTGACTTCTAGTTTGGATGTTGGATTAAATTATCATCACGGTTGGTGCGGAGATTATCAAGTTTAGTAAGTATTATTTTCATCTTACCTTAGTGCTTGCACATGAGAATTTTCATATATATATATTTGTAAAACTTAACTTGTGCATTCTTGAGTTTACAAGGTATGTGTGCTGATTTTATTCTATAACGTGTGTATAATGGTCCAGTTAGATTTGAGAATATGATGTGTTATAGATTTTCTTGTTGTCACTACTGTCTTGCTCATAGATTTCTAAAAACAAAAATATATATAATTTTATTCTTGATATTCTGCATTCATGCATTAGTATTAGGGTCCTGCATAGTAGAGATTTCTGTTAATCTGAGAATTTGGATATGATTTGATAGAGTTCTGTATTTTGAATTTTTATTTAAGTACTTCTTTGCATCTCTCTACATTGTTGATATTTCTTGATATTTCAGTGACTAAAAGGGGGAGAAGTATTAAGTAAGGGGGAGAGATTGTTTGGTTAAGAGGGAGAAGTTTTTAGCAAGGGGGAGTATAAGAATGATGTTCAGTATTCTTGCATTGTTGTTATGTTTTTCTTATGATAATTATGCTGGTTTATATCTATTTTTCACACTTCTGTTTAATGGTCTGTTCAGTGTTGTGGTTACAGAATTGGAAGTTCGTCATGAAAGCAAGGTGATAGTTTATATATATGTTTGTCGGTGTGTGTTCATAGGTATAGATGTTATGTTGTTATTTGTGAGGCTATATTTGTAACGCCTCGCGTTTTCCTTTCTCTTTTCTGGAATTCTTTTCCAAGTATTAACGTTTTGTGATGTAACTTATTCATGACGTCTTGTGTATTCTCAGTACGTGTAAATTTTTCGCGTTTAAGTTTCAGACTTAGCGGGACGACTTTGTGAACTTTTGTTTCCGGCTTCGGGATTTGTTATTCGTTGACGACTACGTGGGTTCGTGCAACATTTTCTCATTGGAGCATCGACAATCGTCTTATGTTCCCAAAAGTGTGACCCTAGTTTATTGTAGACGTTCAGTGTAGCACTTAGGTGAATTATTTGTTATATTTTCATTTTGTGATTAATGAAAATTATTAGAAACGATTTTGGGAAAAAAATGACCTATGGGTATATGCTTATTTTAATATTTGGAGCACTTAGGCCCTGTTTGTTTATCGGTTATGGTCCCATATTTCCGGTCTTGTCATCGTTTTTTGAGACCAGACCATGTTTGTTTTGCCCTGGTCTCAAAAAATATAACCAGACCGAGTTGGACCAAATTGAACCAAAATGACCTTTTTTAGGACCACAATTTTTGGTGGATCTATCGGTTTGGTTTTAAAATCTATCCAAAATCAAACCAAAATGTCCTCCAATAATTGAACCACATCTAACCAATATATAACCAAAGCAAAAAAATAAAATAAATAAAATAATACATAAAAATAAAAATAAATAATAAATTAATAAAATATATTTATAAATGAATAAAAATAACTGAATAATTAAAAATAAAATACATTTATCAATAAAATAATAATATAAATGATAAATTATATAAAATATAATTAAAAATTAAAATGAATAAAAAATAAACTAAATAATGAATAATAAAATATATTTATAATAAATATATATAATAATAAATAATAATATAAATAATAAATTAATAAAATATATTTACAAATCAATTAAACCAAAAAATAAATGATAATAAATGGTAAATTAATAATATAAATAATAAATTAAATAAATCATATTTATAAATAAAATAAAAATAATTAATAATAAATAAAATGAATTAAATAATACATAAATATAATAATAAATAAATAAATAATAAGCAAAATTAATTAATAAATAAATAAATAATAATAATAATAAATGATTAAATATAATAAAAAATATAATATAATATAAATAATAAATGAATAAAATATATTTATAAATTAATTAACATAAATGAATAAATAATAATATATATAATGATTTAAATGAATTATATTTATAATAAAAATGAATAATAAACAAAATAAAATAAATAATACATAATAATAATTTATAAATTAAATTAATTAAATAATGAACAAAATAAATAAAGTAAAATGAATTAAATAATACATAATAATAATAATAACAAATAAATAAATATAATAATAAATTAATAAAAATAATTTTAGAGACAATTAAAAATAAATGAATAAATAGTTATAAATAATAAACAAAACGAATTAAATAATATATAAAAATAAGAATAAATAAATAAATAATAAGAAAAGTGAATTAATTAATACATAAAAATAATAATAAATAAATAAATAATGAACAAAATGAATTAAATAATACATAAAAATAATAATAAATGAATAAATATAATAATAAAAATAAATAAATAAATAAATGAATAAATAATAATATAAATAATAAATAATAAATGAATAAAATATATTTATAAATTAATTAAAATAAAGGAATAAATAATAAATTAAATGAATTATATTTATAAAAAAATGAATAATAAACAAAATTTTAAGACCAGACCAGTTTGCCAAACAGGGTCTGGTTCAAAAACGTTTGGAACTAGACAGTTTGTCAAACATGGTTTGGTTCCAGTTTCCTCGGACCAAGACCATTAGACTAGACCGCTTACCAAACAGAATTTCAAAACATCGCCCAGACCAGACTAGAACAGACAAGACTGGACCAGATCAGACCATACCAGAGATAACCGGACCAGACCGGTTACCAAACGGGGACTTAGTGAAAAGTGTAGAGATTTGGCTAAGTGTTGAGATATGAATGACATGTTTATAATTAGAGAGGATGATAAGGGGTAGAAGGGTAATTAAGAGGCTTGATGGAACTCTTGTAATTAACCGTAAGTTGAGAATAATTTGGTCATTTCCCCATTTCAAGTGGTGTCTCATTCATAGCCCTTGATCTTATTCTCCCATCTTTGTTCTTAACCCTTAGATCATAAGGCCTTGTTTGGTTAGCAATTAAATGCAATAATCCATTATTGTTGGTCTTTCACTTGGTAAGACTTTTTATCAACCATTGGATGGTTAATTCATTCCCATATTTATTCTAAGCCCTTGGATGATAAGGCCTTGTTTGGAAAATTAATGGGTTTTGTGAGTGGTGTGTTTAGTCTTCCATTGCAAGACTTATTTCTAACCCTTTGATTCATTTCCTTTTTCCCCATCTTTGTTTTAAGCCATTGGATGGTGAGAGGGTGAGTGGGAAATCTCTACACTTGTGTGGGTGTAGTTGTATTTCATTTGGAAGACTTTCTCATTTCCTCTCCATTTTATCTCATCTTCTCCATCTTTCTTCTTCTTCACTTAGAGGTGGATTTGATCACCCTAAGTTGGGAGTTTGGTGTGGCCATCAACATGGAAGGTGTTAATGGCGTTCTTCTATTTGGTTTGAGCCAAATATTGGTAAGTCTTCTTTCTTCCTTGTGTGTTTCCATTCAAATCCTAGTTAGGGTTTCTTGTTAAAACCAATAAATGACTCTTGTTTTCCCTCTTGTGTTGGAGTTGGATTCATGGTTAGGAGGCTATGGTGAAGCTTTCCACCGGTTTCCTCCTTGGATTTTGGTTGGGGAAGAGCTAGGGTTTTATATGCTTTGCCTTGTGGTTGTGTTGCTCTTCAAGAGGTAGGGGAAAACTTCTTAACCATTTCATCTCATGATTGTGTAGGAATGAGAATTGGATTCTAGGATTCCTAGCCTTAAATTAAATTGCTAAGTGTATCCTTGAATTGTGAAGTTGGGGTTGAACATGTGTTATGGGAATTAACCCTTGTGTATGGAGTAATTGGTAATGAAATTGCTAGGAATATGATGCATGCTAGTTGAGTGGATATTCTTGAGAATTCCCATAGTAAAGTATGCTTGTATGCCTATATATATGTGGATATGTATGTGGGTATTGTGGTGTATATGAGTAAGTGTAGTTATACATATGTGTATGTGGGTGTTAGGGAGGTAGCCTTGGAATGGGATTAGGCTAGTTCTTTCGGTTTGTACCTTTGAGGTATTTTGGGATTTTATGTTATGTTTGAGATATGATATGTGAAAACTTGCTTAATTGAACTAAGAGCATGTTTAAAAGAATGGAATGATTTTCCTTGTGAATTAAATGACAACTTGTTGAATTGGAACATTTTTTGTGCATGAGAATGTGTCCTTGTTGATTATTGCTTTAAATGAGATTTAAAAGCATGTTGAATGGTTAAAAGCATTCATGTTGACATTGTGGGAATGTGGTTTATAAATATAATGAAATACATAGTTATGTTGTTGCAAGACCCATTTAGAGATATTGCATATGGGTTCACCTTTTGAAGAGAGAAATCAATTGGTGTTAAGTCGTAACTGGGTTCTGCATTCGTCTTTGGATTATAAGTCGTAACTGGGTTGTGCATCCATTTTCGAATTTCGTATTGGAAGTCGCAATTGGGTTGTGCATATGAAGTCGTAATTGGGTTGTGCATGTGAAGTCGCAACCGGGTTGTGCATCCGTTTCCGGATTTCGTAGTCGCAACTGGGTTATGCATTGAGTTTCATGGGTTGAGAAGATGTACCATAGGTATGTGAGTCATATTGCATTTGAGTTACTAATATATGATTTATGTTTCCATATGGATCATAAAATTATCCTATGTGGCTGAGGAGAATGTTTAATGTGAAATTTGAGATATATAATTCACATGTTATTAAAATGCTCAAGTGAAATTGAAGGATATGAAAACATGATTTGCATGCCTTGTTTAAAGTATAATGTGATACAAATACTTATACTTGTTGTTATGTGCTTATATACCTTAGGGGGTGATATGAGTTGGTTTAAGGGCTTTCTTATGATAAGTAAAGTCGGTATAGGTTGTGCTCTTGGTTGATTGTGTATGATGACTATATGATCTTGTAAGAAACCTAAGTGATGTGGTTTCGAATGTGAAATTGAGGTTTGAAATAATCGGAAGGGGTTCTTGGTTGAAACTAAGTGGTTTCGTGGCAACGGTCAAGAGGGTTCCTTTAGCGATTTAAAGGAATGAAATGTCATAGGAGTTGTGGTCATTCTCAGTTAAGTCGTTATAGGGTTTATGAGTTTGAATGTGGAGCGAAATGTGGTTGGGTTATAGTTAGTGCCTTGTGTATAGTCACTTGCCCTTTCCTTCGAGTTGCTTTTGAACTTCGGTTCTTCATTCATGTGATCCATTTGAGCGTCTACAAATACGCTTTGGCTTTTCTGTTGGTTTCGGTTGTTTCCCGAAAATGGATTCTTCATGAGACTTGTAATTGAATCTATTCGGTCTTTAAGTGAAAAACCATTTTTTGCCTACTCCCGTGATACCAACAAAAATGTTTGAGTTTTGAAATGATTTTAAAGTCATGAAATAAATGATTTTGGCATTTGGAAGTCCGTGCTGTCCAAAATGAAGACCGGGGGCACCAGTTAGTTTTACGAATTTTTAATAAAGTGTTTTCGATAAAACTAAACCTAGATTAAATGATATTTTTCTCATTTCTAAAGTTCCGAAATGAGTTGATGCCTTTGTCCCATTTTTCGCAAGTGTTTAAAGTGGTTTCGGGTCATTTTTGCAATTTTCTAGACCTGTGTAGTCGACTAAGCCATTCCTATAGTCGACTGGGGCTTCAAAATACCATTTCCGCAAATTTTTGGTGAGTATTGACTTGGAGTAGTCGACTGGACCATTGGTGAAGTCGACTAAAGCCTCCTGTATAGTCGACTGTAGCCTCCTACGTAGTCGACTGGGTAATTTCTGTTTTGATCGTTTTCGGAAATTCATTTCTCTCACCTCGTAACTCCGATTGAGGTCCCGTTTGTTCCTATAGATTTTTATAGGTACAAAGTTTTTATATAAAATTTTAAATAATTTATTTACACTTGAAATGACTCTTTTACCCTTGGTGAAAGAGGGGTACTTCAGTTTTCCGTTTTTATCGGCGTTGTCCGATACCGTTTTCAAAAATGCATATCTCTTGCCTCCGGGCTTTGATTTAGGTCATGTTTGTTTCTAGGACCGGGCCTATGTCCAAATATTTGATATAAAATTTAAAATCATTTATTTTCACTTGAAATGACTATTTTACCTTTGTTGAAAGAGAGGTACTTTAACTTTCTATTTGGGTCGGCGTTGTCTGATGCCATTTTCAAAAATTCATATCTCTCGCGTCAGGGCTTTGAATTTGGTTCTGCTTGTTTCTATGGTTCAACCTATGTCCAAATAGGTGGGGTAACCTTTGAAAGTACATTGTTTCCCTTGAAATGACCATTTTACCCTTTGGGCGAACATGTGACCTATGAGTGGTCGGTGTGATGGATTATTCAATCCTTTTCACTTTTTTTTGTTGTTTGGTAGTCTTTGTGACTTGCCTTAGGTTGAATTGATTGTTTTACCCCTGTTTTGGGTTTACGAATGTCAGTAGTGACATGTGAGGTGATTGATAGTATGAGTTGGTACTGATTTAAGGTTTTGGACCTCGGTATGCTCGTGGCCTAGGAAGTGTGAGTGTTATCCTTCCTGGAGTGTTATGAATAGGAGTGTTTCTCCTGTGTTTTAGTGATAGATGTTGTGTTGATTGTCACTGTGGGACTAGCAATTACGAACTGTAGTGATCTATGTAGTGGTCTATACTACATGACTTGTATTGTTGTATATATCTTTCTATATAGATATACCTGCATATATATAAATATATAGGTGTACGTTATCATATGTTTTTGTGTTATGGTTTTACTATGTGCTAGTTGCCCTATTTGTTGATGCATGGTAGGGGACTAGAGGGATGTGTTTCCGGGGTCTCGTATTGGCGTGATTGTCATGTGGGACATTTGACTGACCTAGGATTGATGTATGTACCCGGGTTGGTTTGCACTCAACTTGGACGATTGTAGGATGTGATAGTTACGATTTCTTTCTCCTATAGGGCTTAGATGAGCTCACCCCGGCGTTCGATTGCCTGACATCCCAAATGCCAGTTTGCAGGAAAGGTTTCTGCTATAGATAGTTTGGAGTACAGGATGGCTTGTGGCACGGATGTTGTTGCGGGAATTGGGACGTTCGTACGTAGAGTTGTTCATTTTCTTTTCCTTTACTTGTCCTCTATATTGGGACTGTTGTTGTATTTTCATGGGAGCCAGTCTGTTGGCATATCCCTTCCTTATATTGGCATCGTTGCATCACTGCATAAATGTATTCTTTTGGCACCTTGATGTGCCTTGTGTATCATTTGGTTAGATTCCGCTTTGTTTGTGTATGAAATTATTATTGTTAATAATTTTCCATTCAGTTTATGGTATTGATATTCTTAGAATTAGTCTCTCTTTTGAAATTTGGGGCGTGATAATATTGTAAAACAAGGTTGTCTCAGAAATGCCAAATGCCAAGGGTGAGATTGTAAGAACACTTTTGAGTATTGTTTATTTATGACATGTTCTAGACAATAACAATATTGAGTGTTAGATAGGTCGGTTTGGTTTCAACGATATTTACAAGCTTCGACAAAGACGAAATCAAGCATTGAAGTAGTGAAAAGTACAAATGAAGTGCATAAGTGAGCGTATTGAGTATAAATGTATTCCGGAGGATAAAAATGGCATTTCCTAAAGCCGTCAATTCATAAAAAACATCTCGGGGAGTGAAGAGGTTCAGTTTTGCACTATTGCGGAGAAAAATGATTTCCATGAAAATACCTACGCTTGACCTATGCCTACAGAAGCAAAAAGTGCCTAGAAAGTGAAAATCTACTTCTGAGTTACGTCAGACACCTACGCCTGACTTACGCCTAAGGCATAGATGCGGCATAGTGATTTTAATGACGTAAATTTCCCTTGTTGCCCTGATTTATTCGTTGCTGCGTCTTTATACCTTGATGCACTGAATATATACATATGTATATCAGAATATAAGGTTTATCTCAGTAGTGTGTGAAATTATGATAAATGGCAAACATAGGGTTTGTTTCATCATTGTCAATAAATACTAAGGTCTTCTACAGATAAGAGGTAGCCTTTGAGCCATTGAGAGATTTTTGCAAGTTTTCTACAAAGATAGAGATAGTGAGAGAAAATATCATTGAGTGATTCTTCTAGTTCTTTCTTATTTTGGAGTTGATTCTATCATGCTTCTACATCAACGATCTTATGAATGATTGAATGACCTAGATTCTAAAGAATCTACACTCCGTTGATTACAACTTGGTAGCGTTGATCCATTTTGAGAAGCGGAGCCATCTGAGTGTGCAGATCGAAGCAGAAGGCTTCATGGTATTTGATCTGTTGAAAAGCAAAGCCATCTGAGTTCGAAAATTGGAGCATGAGTTTCGTGGAGCTCGAGTGAATCTAGAGTTTCAGACGTCGAGTGAAGAGCTTCAAATTACAGTGGTTGTAACTTTTGTTTTCGTAAAGTCTATACAAATTCTCTTATTCATAGTGCATCGATACCTAAGTGTATCCGTGGTTTTTACTTGGAGTCTTTCCAAGGTTTTCCATATAAAAAATCTCTGTGTCATCTCATGATTTATTTTCTGCACTTATATTCATAATTGCTTGATTTATCTGATTGGAAAATTAGGATTTGTGATTGATTAAAATTGAATTTTTCCGCTAGATAATTTTAATTGATCGTTAAATCGACTGAAATCCTATTCACCCCCCCTCTATGCTAGTTTCATTAATCGTCTAGGTAATTTCAAGAACAAATCGAACAGACTTCTCTAGGAGTATTTTGAGTGAAATTTAGAAAGTTGTCTAATTTTCTACTTATCTCAGCTACTTGGGTCGTAATGTCGTCAGTTCTTATTTCTTTGACAGTTTCCATTATTCTAGGGTTATTAAGTATTGATCTAGCTCTAGCTTCTGACGTGTTTTGTTCTAAATTTTCACTCAATCTTTCAAATATTTTCCATATGTCTTCGACTGGTTCTAATGCAAATGTTCCTCCGCATGCCGGATCTATACGATGTTGTTATATCTCGCCTAGGCCATGATAAAAATTACGCACCAAATCGTATTTTGTAAATTTATGATAGGGATATTTAGCCAAGATTTCTTTAAAACGTTCCCAAATTTCATGGAATTATTCACCCGAAATTTGGGCAAAGTTCATTATAGTTGATTGGGCTTCCTGTGTCTTTCCTATAGGGTAGTATTTATGTAAAAATTATTTTTTAAGGTTCTACCAATTAGTTCTCACTCGTTCTTCTAAACTATTATACCATCCTTTAGCTTTTTTGTTTGAGTGAAAAGGGAAATAATCGCACACGTATGGCATCAATAGGCATTCCATTCATCTTAGTTCTCGAACTAATTTCTATAAACTCAGTGATATGCTCATAAGGATCTTCATGTTTATGTTCATAGAATTTAGACAACATTTTCAAAATACTAGCTTTAATTTCATAATGAGATGTTGTTTCGCCTAGTATTATAATATCCGCTGGTGATTCGAAATTAGAAGGTGTGTAATAATCTTTCAAGGAACCTAGCGGTTGGACTTGAGAGTCGCCCATATCGTTAAAATTTAATGTATCTTTTTCAATCATTTGTTTATTAGTTCTTAAGTTTTTACGATAAGTTCAATCAACTTCATGATCAAAAGGAGCAAGTTCTTTAGATACAGAACACAAACTACTTATACAACGATGAAACAATTTTTATAAAAATAAACTAATATAAATAATAAAATGAAAATAAATAAACAAAATAAAAGAGAAATTAAATAAGAAAATTCAAGATAAGATTGAACAATAATTTAAGATACGATTAAAACTCACAAACACTCCAACAAAGCAATCATCACTGCTTTTCTGGTTCCTTCTGCTATCTTAATGCACATGTCAAAACTCACACAATCTTGTCTCTTAAAAGAAGAAAATAAAAACAAAGCAAGTAAATAATCTAGCTATAATAATTATTTGAAAGTATAGAAAATCGTTAACCCCGGCAACGCCGCTAAAAACTAGATCGGTGGCTAAATCTTAATTAATTTAGCCTACTAGGCTTGGGTAATAAAGAATACTAATAATAATGTTGTGTGCAAATATGCCTTTAAATTTGACCTAGTTTTCCATATCGCAAGTGCACGAATCAATTATCGTATAGTATATATGAGATAGGGTATATCCTATCCATAGAGAGTAATGAATTCACAACTTCTTCTATAATTATTGTAACTAAATTATGAAATATAATTTGTTTGGTGTTCTATAACTAATTTGACAGGAAATAAAATAACATAAAAGTAAAGATAGATTTTGGTTTTGGTGTTTGAAAACAATGGCGATAAAGATCTAATGTATTTATAACTCTACCACTAACCACATAATATATCCTCCTAATCATTTAATTGTAAAGGGCAGTCCATCATATGTGAATCAGATATAAGGTCCCAAGCATTGGTAAACCCTAATCCCAAAAAAAGGAGTAATTAATCCATCATTGGCACAATCCATCATTCAATAACAAAATCATGAGTTATGCATCCGAGTTCTAGCCCATATAGAATAACCATGATTGTGTAAGATAAAATATTCATTCAAGCTAAGACAAGATATAAAATAAATGAAGAATCTTATACAAAATCAAACGTAATCACTCATTTACATGATCATCACATATGTGCCCTTCAGTTTCCCCTTATACAATTAAAATAAGAAAGAGTCTACATTACTTGGCTAGGGTTTTGTTAAAAACCCTAGATACCTGTTTAGTTGTTCATGATGGTGACAGTCTACATTGTTGATGGTGACACACCATCTATGGTTGATATTCTTGCTCAAATATCCAACAGCAGTCTTTCGATTCAATGTATCAAGACTCCAATATAACACACATATTTAAGGGAGACCCCTCTATTTTATATAAAAATAGGCATCTTTGTTTGGTAATCTGATTGCTTCACGCTTCAATCAGGAATGTGTATCGTGATATTCCTTGAAGAATGGTGTTAAATCTTATCAAATATGGTCAATATTGTGTCCAAGATAGCCTAGAGATCATCCCATATTAATTCTGGCCGAAATGGATCCCACTATTGTATATACAAGTTGCTGATCTGGCCTGGCCATTTTTGGGCTCACCGAGTACTCGGTGGCTTCTAAATGTTGTGCAAGTGGGCACAAGTGCGCCAAAGGTTCTGGTGATTTTTCTTGATTTGCATAAGTTCGCGCACTTTCGTACTCAACCGAGTACGCGGTGAAGGCACTACCAAGTATTCAGTAGTTCTTCACATTTTATTTTCTTGTTCCATCTTCTTTGCTCCGTTTCTCTTCTCGGCTTCATTCTTTTTCACTCCTTTTGGATCCTTGACTTATTTTTGGTCCTTCATAGGTCTTTTATCCATGGTTTTGGCTCTCGAACAATCTTGAGTCACAAATTCAGTTATTTCACTGAATTAAACTCACTTTACATGACATAGCCCTGAAATGTCTTAAAACACAAAAACCGTATAAAAACACCGATATAATGATATATATAGACATAACAATGTATAATTTTGAGCCTTAAATGTATGCTATTTTGCTCCTATCAGCAGGTACCATCAACCTCCTCTGTAAGACAACATCCCCTATTAGTCTCCTCCAAGTCTTTCTCCACATACTCGGTGTCTATGTACTCCTCTCGAACTTGTTTCGATCCACCTCCTCATCCAGATCAAACCTAGCATCGGTCATAAGCCGCATAGTTAAGGTCGGGAATCGGATACAAAATGTACGTACCACAACAGTAAGCTCAGTCCGTAAGTCCTAATAATACTAATACAGGCCCTGCTATAAGATCTGAGGAATTGATACTGATAGGTGTCAAATATTAGACATTTTGACCCCTTAACTCACTATTGTTATGCTATTTCATTCCATTATTTGGTATTTTTATGTTGTTTGTGTGTTAAAGCATGTTTCAGGAGCGTAACGAAGAAATGGAGCTAACTTCGGTGAATTAACCAAAGTACATGTTTTTTCTATCCAAGAGGAGAGTCAAAGAAGAAGTTTGAGACAAAAATGGTTCCCGGAGGGAAAAAATGGCATTTTCAGAAGCCGTCATTTTCAGCAAAAAGTATCGTGGGTTTAAGGTGGTCATTTTGGTGCATTCATGAAGAAAAGTGGTTTTTTAAAAAATACCTACGTTTGTGCCTACGCTTTTAGAATCAAAACATGGCAAGAAAGTGCATTTCTGAGCTTCAAGGTACTCTTGTAGGTACGCTTAAAGAGTAGATGGGTTACACTTCAAGTGTAGTTGCGGCAAATTTTGTGATTATTGATGGATTTTTCCTGTTCTACCCCCACTTCAATACATGGTTGCGACTTCAAACCTTTGAATACATGTATATACACACATATATATATCAGAACTTAGGGTTTTTATAAGGTTTAGGGTGAAATGACTGAAATGACCTTTTTACACCATTGACTATATATATACAATCATATATCAGAGTTGGGGGGTCATTCCGTTGGAGAGTCATTCAATTGGAGAGTTCGTTCAGTTGGCTGGTTCATTCAGTTTTCTCACGTTCATATTCAGAAGTACTGTTGTTGATAGCCATATTCAGACCTAGAGATCGAGAGAAGAATACCATGAAAAACGTTTCTACATCAGCGATGCAGTCACCTCCCACCATAGCCAACTAACTCGGTATCTAGGGTTTTCTTGCAAAACCCTAACTAAGTAATGTAGTTATTTTATGTTTTTAATTATAACGAGGGGAAATTGTTGACTATACTGTGATGATTATAGTAGTTAATAGATCATTTTGATTTTCAATATAAAATTTTATGTTTGTTCTAAAATCTTGTCTTAGATGGAATGAATGTAGTATTTTACTCAACAATAATTATTCAATATGAGCAGGAACTCGGATGCTTAATGCATGATTTTCTACATAATGGTGGTAATGAAACTTGAAACCTAGGTTGACACAGGCCATGCCTTGGCGATTTAATATAGACATGTTTTAGTTTATTTTCATGCATTAGGAGTAGATTAAACTAATATAATTGACATGTGCTAGTTAGGTCAGTCATGAGACAAGTTGTCACAATATGGTTGATGGTAATTCTTTTTGGGGCGTATTTAGTTATTTGCGGTTCGACCTGATACAAAGTTATGGATCGCCCTCTTACAATTGTTTCATTGATGAACTATATTATACAGTTAATGGTGGAGTGATGAAAACCCTAGTTTTCTCTCTCAGCTGAATCACAACCAATTTACTTTTCTTTCTAGATAATTTCAGTTAAAATAGATAATTTGGTCTTTGACCACCAAAACAAACCATTCTTCAAAAAATATAATTCATTGTTTTTAAATTGCTAGAGTGAACAATCTCAGTCTCTATGAGATCGATATCCCTTACTGAAGCCATTGTTGTTCCATAATTGATATGTGCACTTGCATAGGGTAAAACCAGACCATCATTAAAAAGTTATTTTAACACATATTTTAGTACACTCTGACGGACATCAAGTTTTTGGCACCGCTGCCGGGGACTAAGCATTGTTCAATAGCTTTAGCAGTTTATTTACATTGCGTAATTGTATTGTATTTGAAGTTGAATTTTTTGTGTTTTTGCGAGGTACTCTGAGAAGCGCAAAGGGATTTGGCGGAGGAGTGAAAGTTGCGTCGTTAAACCTCCTATGAGTTTTTGTTTATCTTAATTTTGCACATAATTTTAGCTTTATTTATGTTAATAGTTAGAAGAGTTTAGAAGTAATTAGTTTTATTTTCTGGAAAAAAACAATTCTGCAGTTTATGTGTAAACTGTTAGAAACTCCGATTTTCGTAAACGATGTGAGATTTTTTAGTGGAAAAGGGCCATTAAACAAAACACATTACTATATAGTGAGCCTAGTTAATTTAAGTCTGAAGTACGTCGTTTAGGACCTCAGAACTGCGATTCTGTGATTATAAAAAAAAAAAATTGGATTTCAAGAAGATAGCCAATCGTAATGCTGATACAAGGAAGGCATTATCCATATCTTTGAAGGAATATTATGTGCCATCTGCATATGAATCGTATGCTGAATTTCCAGAAGAAGTTGGAGTCAAACACTATGAGATCAAATCTAGTGTCATTGATATGCTTCCGAAGTACTTTGGACATAGGATTGAGGACCCATACCAACAAATAAATGATTTCTTAGAAGTCGCCTCTACTGTTAAGTATGATAATTTATCCAAGAATGACTTGCAAGTGTGATTATTTCCTTGGTAGGTGAGGGAAAGAACCAAAATATGGTATATCAAATTAGCTAAAGCAATTAAAATTGATTGGGAAGCCCTTAAAAAAGAATTCATAGAAAAGCATTATCCCAAAGGAAAGACCTCAGAAGCACAAGATGCAATCAAAAGTTTTAGAGAGTTGCCTGGTGAGCAGTTTCATGATGCTTGGGAGAGATATAATGAAATTTTGTATAAGTGTCCCCACCCTAGGTTCTCTTAATAGGATATAGCTAAAATATTTTACATGGGACTTGGAGATGCACATAAGACTTGTATAGATGCGTCAACACAAGGTCAATTTATCCTGAAGATGACAAAAGAACTCTCAGAGCTATTTTACAACATAAGTGACAATATAATTCAATATTAATCTGAGTTGAGGTCTAGAGGTGAACAAGATAGAAGATCTGAGAAAACTGATGTCGTAAATGATGATGATGTAAGAGATTCAATGGCATTAATAGGAGATAAATTAAAAAGAATTGGCAAGTTTCTTCAACGATGTCATTCCCCTTCAAGAGAGACGTTAGAAGTAGAAGCTGAGTATTCTCAAAATGAGTGTCAGGATATAATGGTTGCCGATGCCAATGCATTGTGGGACTATTCAAATAATGTTTCTTCCACTAATTCATACACCTCAAATGCCAGAAATCACCCACTTCTGTCCTATGGATTTACCAAACTCAGCATCAAGGAAACCAAACCCAGGGATTCAATCCAAATCAATTTTACCCTCTATATCCTCAAAACCATCTCCAACATTAAAATCCAACACAAAATCCACCACAAAGATCACTTGGCTTTGAAGAAGTGGTGATGAGTGCCTTGAAGGAGTTAAAAAATCAATTTAATCATTTTCAGGCAGCTATCCAATCAATGAACTCTCATTCCCAATCCATTCCTAATATAGAAACCCAAATAAGGCAACTAGCTAATGCGGTGAATAGGCTTGAAAATGGAAGATTTTCTAGGCAACCAGTGGTTAATCCAAAAAGTCAACAAGTACTGGAGTGTGGTGCATTTGCTGAGTATAATTATGAGACAGTCCAACCCATTACAACTCTGAGAAGTGGAAATGAGGTGGACAATAAGACTGAGGAGCAGCATAAAGGGAGGATGAAGAAACAACAGGCCAAAAAAGTTTAAACAAAGGCAGAATAAGAAGCTCAGAAGAAAGAGGCTGAGAAAGTTCGGAAGGAGCACCCTCAAGTGGAGGAGGATAAAGATCCAGAAAGGGCATCATATGAGGAGGAAACACCATTCCCTCAACGTCTTAGGGAGCCAACCAGAAATGGTAAGAATAAAAAGTCAGACATGTTGGAAACATACTGACAAGTCAAGCTTGATCTTCCTCTATTAGACATTATAGATCAAATTCCACCTTATGCTAAGTTCTTTAAGGATCTCTATACATAAAAAAGGAAAAACAAAGCGAAGACTCTAAAGAAGATCATGATGACTGAACAAGTGAGTTCACTACTTCTAAGTAACATACCACCTAAGAGGAAAGATCCTAGTGCTCCCACTATTCCATGTGTCATTGGTAACCAAGAAGTTGGTAAAGCTCTTCTTGATCTCGGTGCGAGTGTTAACTTACTACCCTATTCAGTTTATCAACAGCTAGGGTTGGGCGAGCTCAGTCCTACCTCGGTGGAGCTCCAATTTGCAGACAGGTCGATCAAGCAAGCGGGAGGAGTTTTGGAATATTTCATTATTCAAGTGGATAAGTTTTACTTCCAAGTGGATTTCGTAATTCTCGATACAAAACCTGTTCAAGACTTGAAGAAATATATCCCAGTGATATTAGGAAGACCATTCTTGGCCACAGCTAATGCATATATCGATTGCTAGACAGGGACGATGGATCTATCTTTTGGGAATATGAAGGTGAGGATGACTGTTTTTGATACATAACATCAAATCCATACATCGGTTGACTGATTTAATGTAGAAAAAGTCAATAAGACTTGTAAAGAACCTGTACCTCATAGTCGAGCAAGAAATGACCTAGATGCTGTGATTGAAAGATCAAATGAAAAGTTTGACACGTGGGAGGATCAACACCGCTCTAATTTAGAAGTGATCACTACATTTTAAAGAGCTCTAGGTTTTCAACCAGTGGAGGAGCCAAGAGATTCGTCTGAATATCCATTTGTGTCACCAGCAACATTGGTGCCCGACATCTCATTTTATAATATTGGTTTGTATGATGGCTCTGAAGGTTGAGAAAAGAGTTTAGGGATAAATAAGTAAGATATGGAGGCGAAGTTTGACAACTGAGAGTATCAACAACAATCAAATTTGGAAGTTATCGCGGTATTAGAAGTTGTTTTGTACTTGTAGTGAGAGAAAACATCAAGAGAGTTGATTAGACCATAAATTATTCCTCCACAAGAGTTGATTCCTAAGAGTAAACTTCACAAAATGGTGTTGTGTGGGTTAATTGAGGATCAAGAGGATTGTGTATTAAAATATAAAAAGCGTGCGAAGACTGTGAGAGCTGATCATTTACCACAAACTATCATAGAGCCTGCCAAGGATGACACTCCTCTTAAGGATCCCTTTCCAATTGAGTGAGTGTTGAGTATAAATATGGTAAACAACCTGTATGCCTGGGAAGATCCGCGATTGAGAGATGAGTGTGAGGGAATACGGAATTGTGCATATGAGGATGTTCCAATTTACATAGCTCGAACAAAACAACATCATGCTAAACATGTTCGTCTTAAGTTCCTTGAGCTCGGCCAGAAGGAACAATGGCGTAATTCGAAACTGAAATTATTTCTAGGTAAGATTCGGTTAAGAAGGGACAAACCATTTAGAGTTAAATTGGTTTACCCCCACGGAGAGGTAGGTTTTGGAAATGAGAGGATAAAGAGGCGTGGTCAACGGCTAAAGATTTATGAGGAAATTGATTCGGGATCATAATTTATGGCATACGTCCGTTTAATAGAGAGTGATGAATTGGTGGAGGGAACCTTACATAAGATGTTGAAGGAGGATATGTTGGACACGTTTCATGTATATGGGGTGAAGTTAGAACGTGAAAGAGGGTGTACTTTATATGGTGAGTACTGTTCTATATTTGATGTCATGGATAGTACTAATTGTCTACAGGTGAGAACACTGAGAGAGTAGTCTCTTATATTTTGTCCTATGAGTAAGAAAAGTGTTGCAGAGAGGAAGGATGTTGGATAACCCTTTGAGTGGTCCTATCGTGCCGACGATCTTAAACAATGATCATAGGCTGTGAAAGTTAGTTTTTAGCCTCGGTTTGTAGAATGATATCATTTAAATTATGTAATTTAAATTCTTAGAGACGGTAGACCCTTAAGGCCATGTCTTTGTTTTTTTTTTTATAGGATTGTAAGCCCTTAAGGCCAAGTCATTTGAAAAAAAAAAGAATTTTTAATTCCTTGAAAAATATGTGTTGATTTCTGGATATTTATAATAAAAATTCTTTTTCCCTTGCTATGATTTTGGGTATTCGTGCTTAGTTGAGAATATTTACAGGTGGTCCAAGTCAAGTTTTGGGGAGGGGATTCAGTGCTTTGATACTAAGTCCAGAATTGAGCTTCAAGGGAAACTATATCCGTTCTCATACTTTATTTTTTACCATGAGGACATGGTCTCATTTAAGTTTTAAGATGAGGGTCTATAGTTGCAAGGAGTTAAAAATTTAAAAAAAAAATTGAAATTTTAAAAAATTTGGAGCAGTTCTTTGCTTTCACGTATTAGTGTTTTGCATTACAATTTGATTAAGTTCATTTTTATGATGTATGAGTAGTATGTGATGTACTATTCCCACTCATTGGAGTAATGATTAGATCGAGCTGAGTGAAATTGATGTGGTTTTACATGGGTGAGTGATTAGTAAAATTGAAACCGAAAAGGACAACTTTGATCTATAAGCACAAGCAAACATTCAGTATGGGAAAGAAGTTGATCTTGGACTATGTAAGTTGAAGAATAATTTTTCCACAATAAAAGTGGAGATGGTGGGTTGATAAAGATGGAATGGAGAAAATTGAAAAACCAATTATTTTGAGAAAATAAAATGCAAAAAGTAGTTTTTTGATCTGAGTAACCGGGCATTGGTATCACCAATATCATTGTTTGTGTTAAAAGGGGAGAAACCTAATGAGCATAAATCCCATGGAAGAAGCTCGGGCCCAGTTAGTTGGGACTAAAAATTCTCGCTAGAAAGTTTGGATCTTAGAAAAATAAAAAGGGATGAAAGTGGATTGATGGAAAGAATGAGTTTTTATTAAAAATGTCAAAATTTGATCAATGAAGTAGGAAAAGCGAAATTGAAATATCATAGTCGAATGTTCTCAATAACATGGAAGGTTGTCTGGATGAGAATAGAAAGTAGCAAAATCATTCACTTTAGTGGGAATCATTCATGACACGAAGCTCGATATAATTATTGTTCGGTAGTGAGTGGAAGTATTTGCATCCATGTTGTCTTTTGCATTATATCATTACTTCATTAACTTGTGTGTGAACTCATAAATGTGTGATTACAAAGAACTGAGATGTTTGTAGGTATCATTATTGAAAACCTTCACGAGACTTCACTCGTCCACTAGGGGTAACCTAGGGGTTTCAAAGGCTTTATACACGTGCTAAGTGTAATCGTTGACCCTCATGAAAGTAAGGGATTAGGTTAGATTAGGTATGATTAGTTAAAGTAGATAGATTAGAAAACATTACAAGAAAGTTCCCAGAGTTTATTATTAATGGGCTAGCAAAATGTAAAGTTTGGGGGTGTGATTGGTGTCAAATATTAGACATTTTGACCCCTTAACTCACTATTGTTACATTTTTTCATTCCATTATTTGGTATTTTTATGATGTTTATGTGTTAAAGCATGTTTCTGGAGCTTAACAAAGAAATGGAGCTAACTTCGGTGAATTAATCAAATTATATGTTCTTTCTATCCAAGACGAGAGTCAAAGAAGTAGTTCGAGACAAAAATAGCTCCCGGAGGGTAAAAATGGCATTTTCGGAGGCCGTCATTTTCAGCAAAAAGTATCGTGGGTTCAAGGCGGTCATTTTGATGCATTCACAAAGAAAAGTGGTTTTCAAGAAAATACTTACGCTTGTGCCTACGCTTTCAGAATAAAAAAGTGGTTGGAAAGTGCATTTTTATGCTTGAAGGTACGCTTAAAGCGTAAGGAAGGTACGTTTAAAGCGTAGATGGGTTACGCTTTAAGCGTTAGCTACGGCAGAGTTTTATGATTTTTGATGGATTTTGCCTGTTCTACCCTCAGTTCGATTCCAAGACGTGGTTACGACTTCAGACCTCTGTATACATGTATATACACATATTTATATCAGAACTTATGTTTTTTATGAGGTTTAGTGTGAAATGACTGAAAAGGACCTTTCTACACCATTGGCTATATATATACAATCATATATCAGAGTTGAGGGGTCATTTAGTTGGAGAGTCATTCAGTTGGAGAATTCGTTCAGTTGGCTGGTTCATTGAGTTTTCTCACGTTCATATTCAGAAGTGTTGTTGTTGAGAGTCATATTCAGACCTAAAGAACCAGAGAAGAAGACCATGGAGATCGTTTCTCCATCAGCAATGCAGTCACCTCCCACTATGGCCAACTAACTCGATATCTATGGGTTTTCTAGGAAAACCCTAGCCAAGTAATGTAGTTTTTCACTGTTTTCAATTGTAACGAGGGAAAATTGTTGACTATACTATAATGATTATAGTAGTCAAGAGGTCGTCTTAATTTGCAATATAAAATTTTATGTTTGTTCTAAAATCTTGACTTAGACGGAATCAATATATGTAGTATTTTACTCAACCATAATTATTCAATATGAGCAGGAACTCGGATGCTTAATTTACGGTTTTCTACATAATGGTGGTAATGAAACTTCAAACCCCAGGTTGACACAGGTCGTACCTTGGTGATTAAATATAGACATGCTTTAGTTTCTTTTCATAAATTAGGAGTAGATTAAAGTAATATAATTGGCATGTACTAGTTAGGTCAGTCATGAGACGGATTGTCGCAATCTGGTTGATAGTAATTCTTTTTGTGGTCATATTTAGCTATTTGCGGTATGACCTGATTCACAGTTATGGATCGCCTACTTACAATTGTTTCATTGATGAACTATATTATGCGGTTAGTGGTGGAGCGATGAAAACCCTACTTTTTTCTCTCATCTGAATCATAATCAAATTACTTTGTGTTGACCCAAGGTTTTCCACCATGGGTAAACATGACATTTTGATGATAACAAACCATTGAATGTGGTGAATTTAATGTCTACTTGAGTTATGCTTAATAGGTTATTGATTCAAGATAAACTCAAGAGAGCTAGTGGATCCATGAGAAGATCAAGCAAGGTGCTTAGAGCTCAAAAGACATTGGAGACAAGGATGGAGACATCAACCCAAAGCTTAAAGGAATTGAAGATCAAAGAAATGGGTAAAATAGTCTTGGGTGAGTGCTAGATTAAATGTAAAGTTATTTTTGAAATAACTTATTTGAAAGCTCAACTCTTGATCATATAGCATATAGGATCATGTATATCATTCATAAGTCTTTTCATCATTAGCATTAGACTATGAACATCATTTAGTCTTTGCTAAAGTTGAGTTAGTTCAAGCTTTCATAAGCTATGGAAGAACTCAACAAAGATGTCATCCTAGAACCATTAACTTAACTCATATCACTTGAAATAGATTCTAGATGCATGTTAAAGCTTTGAATAAAATTGTTAAAACATGAAAAGCTTTTGTCTAATATTGAGAATTTGTTTAAATTGGAAAAACATTTTATGATCTCAATATTGACTTTAGGCATGTCAAGGACCTTAATAAGTTTCTAAGACATCCTAGGAGTGTGTCTAAGTCATTTCGGAAAAATCCCAAAAGATTTCACGAAAAACCATCAAGTGGGTTAAAAGTTCGAAATGAAGCGTCACATTCAAACGACCATATCGCACACAAAAAAGGGTCAAATAGAGTGATTCAAAAGCCTTAAATCAAGAGCTTTAAGTCTTCTTTCCAAAAAGCTAAAGTAATCCTTTATCCGAGTTACGGAACTCTAGTTATGACCAAAAGAGTGAACTGTGTAAAAACTGGGCTGAATAGCCCAGTCGACTGGGTAACCACCCAGTCGACTGCCTGTTGACCCAGTCGACTGGGCCAAGAAGGCCAGTCGACTGGCTGAACCAGAAAGTTACAAATAAATTTCGGAATGAATTTTTGAAGACCCAGCCGACTGCCCCAAAACCCCAAGTCGACTGCCTCATCCGGAATTTGAATTCTAACGGCTAGTTTCGGATCCAAAGTGTTCCAAAACTTCCCCAAACACCCCCAAACGGCTATATTGTGTTCCTACACTATATATATGCCTTATATGAGCCAAAAATGGTCGAGAGAAGAGAGAGAGATAGGAGTATGAAAGATCTATCATTTGTGCTTCAATATTGAAATAATTTTTGGGTAGAAAACTCCTACATGAATCACCACATGAGCATCATTCATATTTTCTTCTTGTGATTCATTCTTCATACTTGAGTTGAGCTTTTCAATTGAGTATTTCATTTATGACTCTAAGTATGTGAGGAAGTGAGCTTTGAATTTCTATATCCATCTATTGAGAGATATGTTGTATACACTCAAATTCAATTCATATTCTTTGTGAATGAAAGACCAAGAAGTTGTCTTGGCATGGGTTGGGCTTGTTGAAGCTATGTAAAGGTTTTTCTCTACCTTGAAAAGAGAGGATTAGGTTGGCTCTCCACCCGCAAGAGTGAGCAAAGGTCGGCTCTTCACCCGGAAGCAAGAGTGTTCGAAGGTTGGCTCTCCATCCGCAAGAGTGAGCAAGGTTGGCTCTTTACCCGAAAGAAGGAGCGTGTAAGGGTTTGCTATTCACCCGGAAGAATGAGGCATGTAAGGGTTTGCTTATCCCCGGAAAGAGAAGCACGATAGTGGAATCCTTGAGAGGTTATCTCAAGGCATGGAGTAGACCAAGATTTGGTTGAACCATGTAAAAATCTCGGTGTCTATGGTGTGCATTTTCTCTAACCCTTATCTCTTTACTTTAAAAGCAATTGCCATTTTCAATCTTGAGCTTTATATATGAATGCTATGAAATTGCTTGTGTTTATGTATAAATGAAGAGATTAGGAAAATGAATAAGTTTAAGTGAATTGATAGAACTTATCTTCATCACACCATAACATAGAATGCTTGGTTGAACCATATAAAATATTGGTGTCTTGACTTGCATTTTCTCTATCCCTTAATCTCTCTACCTTATAAGCAATTGTCATTTACAATCTTGAACTTCATATTGATGTCATGCTATGAAATTGCTTGTGTTTGTGTATTAGTGAAGAGGTTATGAAAATGCATAGTTGAAGGAAATTGAATTGTGTTTTTGGATAAATATGTTGTAGATTATAAATTATCCATTTCCTTATTTATCTATAATCTAAATGCATACCAAGTGTTTGCTAGAATTTATCTTCAACACACCTTAGAATAAAATGATTATATGCACCCCAAGTGTTTCACTATATGCTTATTCAATATAAGTTTATATTTGAGAGTTTATGTGTCAACTCATTGTTTGATCATTTTTCATAAACTCTACAAAACGTTCTTCATGGTAAATTGTATTTTGTATTATGTCTCTAAATGAGAAAAGTGCAATTACATGTTTAATTAAATTGCATACTTGGGTGCACGAATTATTTCCCATCATACTTGAATCGAACATGTATTTAATTGTGTAAATTACTATTGAATGATTACAAGTATGAAATGTGAATGGCACTCAAAGAGATTATCTAAATCACTAGGTGTTTGACAATAGCTTAATGAAGTGTAATTTGATAAAATAAAGTCAAACCGAAAAAGTATTAAAGTTTGTCATTGACCCTATTCACCCCCCCTCTAGGTGTCAATACGTGGCCAACAATTGGTATCAGAGCCTCGGCTCTATTTTTGCCTTAACCGGCTTAGAATTGATCCATGACAAACTTTGAATGTTTTTCCCTTACGTAAGGTTATTTGGCCTTTTTATTCTCCAATGATGTTTACAAGTTAGTTATATGCATTTAAAGGCTAAAGGAGAATGTTCTTATAAGGGGAAGTGTTTTTAGATGATCTATAGTGCCCAATGACCATTGAATATACACATGTCATAAAAAGAGTATTTTGATAATGATATGCAATGATTGAGACATCTATGTGCAATTGGAAAATTTATACATTGTATTGACTTGATACTTGTATTCATTTATTCATTAATATATAAATGTGTTTTATAAGGGTATTCATTGATTAATGAATACTCGTTGTTCATGCATTACATTATTTTGATTATCTTATATTGCATGAGAAGGGTGACACATTGATTTAGAGAGAAATTATTTCAAAAGGGTGACTCTTATGAAAATATATTTTCATTGTGCTTTCAAATGTTCAAAGAATTTTGAAATGAAAAAGAAATGAATCTTCCTATGTGCTAAAGCTTTACAAATCTTGAAAAGGGGCATATAATTTATTTTTGCTAAGCAAGGGAAGTTACATTGATTTTCTTGTCAATTTTTGAAAATTGAACATGAATGATGCATATGGTTATTTACTATGATCCATATATGAAATAGAGTTTCATTCATATTATTAATTTCATATTGGTTCATTTTTTTTGTGAAATAACTATGAACATATCTTACTATTTGAATTGACAAATGCACTTCATGATAATGTTCTTGATTGATAAATTCAATTGAAGCATAGTGGTTGTAGAAGATCATTCATTTTGTGCTAATGAGCTTATAATGAATTATGCCCATAATTGTGCTAACACAAATGGACCCAATAGCAAATGGGTACCAAAGAAACTATTTGAGTGTATTGTAGGTTTGGATTGATTCCTTACTCAAGAACTATTGGTTCCTCAATAGTAATGTGTTAACTCAAAAGGGAAGATGAAATCAAGGTCTCTCACAAGATGAGTGGAGAATGTAAATCATCCACAAGCAACTCCAAGTAAAAATGTGTAGAGCTAGCACCGTGGTACATACTTTCTAATCTCAATTACTAATGTGCTTTCTTGGATGAAATCAAGCATGACATACATATGTTCATTAAAGTATGTTGAACCTTTATTGATATATCGTGGAACAAATTTGATGATTGGTAATGAGAGTAATTGGCTAGTTGGTACATGAAATTGAATATTTTTTTTTGATGATATCTTGATAGTAGCTTGCTTTGAAATGAGATTTGGATATATGATGTCATAATATTAGTCTTTTGTCCTTTCAAGTACATTTGAGACAATATTTTTCAAAGACTAGTTTTATGATTGAAAGTCTTGATCATGCATGAAATTTAAAGAATATAGTCATGACCACCTCTAGACCATCAAAGCTATTTTACTTGAATTTGATTGATTTCTTGAGCAGTTATTTCTTGATATTTGTCTATGTGCTTCCATGAGTTTTGTGCTTTATCTAAATCTTCTTGATATCATATATTGCACATTAAATTGAGGTGTTTGAACTTGAAGTGAAATGAAGATGGGCTTGAAATAAATGAGTAATAAAATAAGTCCACACTAGTAAACCTCAAGATAGATTAATTCTTTTTGGAAAATCCAATTCATGAAAATGAAAATAAGAATTACCTATTAGGCTCCTAAGACTTGTAGAATATTGCACCACCATTATTTTCGAAATTTATTTTGGTGAACATTCTAAAGATGCTTGTATGTGATCCTCTTGATGTCTTATCAATATAATGTTTAGCATTTGTGTTTCAAATTGAAATATTTATTGATGCTAAATTTGTCATGCTTGGATCACTATGATGCAAAAGGGACCAAGAGTCCGTCATTGAAGGAAGCATGTTGATAAGAGGAAATATTGTGCTTATATGTGGATATCTTGAATGTGTATTGATAAGCATGAATCATGAGTCTTATGTGCATATATCATGAAAGACATACATTTTTATTGTGTTTGTATCTTATATAATTATTATCTTTATATAAGTTTTTCAATGATATATATATATATATATATATAATGTTTTTAATCTCCGATATTTTATATTTTTATATATTTATCGTACATGCATATTCGTGTATATTCTATAATGCATTATTTCTTGTTATCAATGACTAAGTGTGATGACCTAAGGTTTTGACCATTATTATCCCAAGATCTTAACCAAGAAGGATATAGATTATTCTTTGCACATGTGAATGGAATTAAATTTCTATGAATGCCACATGCCTCTTTGCATGAAATGTTTTTATCTAATGCATTCTCATATGATTTTAAAATGAAAAATTTTCATGTAGAGAATCACAATGCTTTGAAATGTATAAGTTTTAGACAATGGGTTTTAAAACTATCATAAGCCGTGCTTAACTTGAAATATGCTCCAAGAGGATGTTTTGAATGGCTTTAAGTGATTTTCTTATGGATGAAGGTTATTTTAGAACCTATATTGATAAACATTCTTTTTATTGTTTATCATTTATAACTTATCAAATTTGGTTATAAGATTCACATTGGAGTATTATGTTTACCAATATTTGATGTGTTGTGCAAATAAGTTTATCACCAATATGCAAACTATTTCAAAATGAGCATGATAGATGAACTTATTTCTTTTTTGGGTAAAATCCATTTAAGTGTCATGAACATAATTTCAAATACTTTTTGACACTTTGGTTTTGGGACTCTATGGTTTCCTTGGTTGACTACCCTTGGACTTAGATGATTATTTTAACATAAATAAAAGTATATATTATGTGTTATTTATTTATATATATATATATACATTCATTATCTTGTTCATCTCTTATTATTTTAGATAAGTACTTTTACCAAATATATAAGAGATATCTTTTGTGTTAATTATCTTCTAGCACTTGAGAAGAATGCATACATTGCCATTACATTACATTACAAAGACATGTATTTATGAGAAATATTGAGCTCACTTTCATGATTATAAAATTCTTCATCAATATTCTCACCATTTTTCTCCAAAAGAACTTATTTTGTAAAATTCATAGAGAAATGAAAATGTCTTTGAATATTAATGTGTTAGCATATGTCTCGTGTATCTTTCACTTGCTTATTTTAGGATACTCATCTCTTAGTCATCATTATGATTTTTAATTTATTCACATTACATTCTATGATTAGATATTGCATATGTGTTTATTGAATTTCAAATGGTAAAGATGGATGTGGTGTTGACTCATTTCTTAAATACTCATATGTGATGTTAAGTGAATCCTCATACATGACTATGTGATTTTAAATAATCTAGTCATTGAGTGTTCCTTGTTTGCATATAGTATGTTGAATACTTATGATTTGAGCTTTCATTCAAACACACACACTTGAACATTAAGTCACTCTCCGTTTGAGTCATTCACTTGGTACATGTGCTTCATGTATGAAAATATATTTTGATCATGTATCCTATTTGTCTATGAAAAGCAAGCAAATGATTTAGTCATCATTGATTACACGTGCTAGCATGTCCTTGTTGCCATCATGAATGCAAAACTATGTTTGCAATTTGGTATCATCTTAAGCATATTCATGAAATGTATGGACAATATGAGATTGTATTACTTCAAATGATATATTCTATGATCACAATTCATATATGCAACTTGATATGATGATCATCTCCTTGTACTTTATTGTATCTATTCTTTTTGATGATGTCAAAGGGGGAGAAAGATTAGTTGATGTGTATATGTTGTATGCACATTATTAGAGGGAGCTTTGCTCTTTTAAATGATCACATGCTACATGTTTAGGTGTTAACATCATTTAGAACATGGTGATAAGGGAAGAAATCCCAAAGTTTATGCATATGTGCTATTGTTATATTCATTGATTGCATATTGATAGGGGGAGCATTTATAAAATGCCCTCAATTGTTTATTGGCACACATCAATGTTTGTCATCATCAAAAAGGGGGAGATTGTTGACCCAAGGTTTTCCACCATGGGTAAACATGACATTTTGATGATAACAAACCATTGAATGTGGTGAATTTAATGTCTACTTGAGTTATGCTTAATAGGTTATTGATTCAAGATAAACTCAAGAGAGCTAGTGGATCCATGAGAAGATCAAGCAAGGTGCTTAGAGCTCAAAAGACATTGGAGACAAGGATGGAGACATCAACCCAAAGCTTAAAGGAATTGAAGATCAAAGAAATGGGTAAAATAGTCTTGGGTGAGTGCTAGATTAAATGTAAAGTTATTTTTGAAATAACTTATTTGAAAGCTCAACTCTTGATCATATAGCATATAGGATCATGTATATCATTCATAAGTCCTTTCATCATTAGCATTAGACTATGAACATCATTTAGTCTTTGCTAAAGTTGAGTTAGTTCAAGCTTTCATAAGCTATGGAAGAACTCAACAAAGATGTCGTCCTAGAACCATTAACTTAACTCATATCACTTGAAATAGATTCTAGATGCATGTTAAAGCTTTGAATAAAATTGTTAAAACATGAAAAGCTTTTGTCTAATATTGAGAATTTGTTTAAATTGGAAAAACATTTTATGATCTCAATATTGACTTTAGGCATGTCAAGGACCTTAATAAGTTTCTAAGACATCCTAGGAGTGTGTCTAAGTCATTTCGGAAAAATCCCAAAAGATTTCACGAAAAACCATCAAGTGGGTTAAAAGTTCGAAATGAAGCGTCACATTCAAACGACCATATCACACACAAAAAAGGGTCAAATAGAGTGATTCAAAATCCTAAAATCAAGAGCTTGAAGTCTTCTTTCCAAAAAGCTAAAGTAATCCTTTATCCGAGTTACGGAACTCTAGTTATGACCAAAAGAGTGAACTGTGTCAAAACTGGGCTGAACAGCCCAGTCGACTGGGTAACCACCCAGTCGACTGCCTGTTGACCCAGTGGACTGGGCCAAGAAGGCCAGTCGACTGGCTGAACCAGAAAGTTACAAATAAATTTCGGAATGAATTTTTGAAGACCCAGCCGACTGCCCCAAAACCCCAAGTCGACTGCCTCATCCGGAATTTGAATTCTAACGGCTAGTTTCGGATCCAAAGTGTTCCAAAACTTCCCCAAACACCCCCAAACGGCTATATTGTGTTCCTACACTATATATATGCCTTATATGAGCCAAAAATGGTCGAGAGAAGAGAGAGAGATAGGAGTATGAAAGATCTATCATTTGTGCTTCAATATTGAAATAATTTTTGGGTAGAAAACTCCTACATGAATCACCACATGAGCATCATTCATATTTTCTTCTTGTGATTCATTCTTCATACTTGAGTTGAGCTTTTCAATTGAGTATTTCATTTATGACTCTAAGTATGTGAGGAAGTGAGCTTTGAATTTCTATATCCATCTATTGAGAGATATGTTGTATACACTCAAATTCAATTCATATTCTTTGTGAGTGAAAGACCAAGAAGTTGTCTTGGCATGGGTTGGGCTTGTTGAAGCTATGTAAAGGTTTTTCTCTACCTTGAAAAGAGAGGATTAGGTTGGCTCTCCACCCGCAAGAGTGAGCAAAGGTCGGCTCTTCACCCGGAAGCAAGAGTGTTCGAAGGTTGGCTCTCCATCCGCAAGAGTGAGCAAGGTTGGCTCTTTACCCGAAAGAAGGAGCGTGTAAGGGTTTGCTATTCACCCGGAAGAATGAGGCATGTAAGGGTTTGCTTATCCCCGGAAAGAGAAGCACGATAGTGGAATCCTTGAGAGGTTATCTCAAGGCATGGAGTAGACCAAGATTTGGTTGAACCATGTAAAAATCTCGGTGTCTATGGTGTGCATTTTCTCTAACCCTTATCTCTTTACTTTAAAAGCAATTGCCATTTTCAATCTTGAGCTTTATATATGAATGCTATGAAATTGCTTGTGTTTATGTATAAATGAAGAGATTAGGAAAATGAATAAGTTTAGGTGAATTGATAGAACTTATCTTCATCACACCATAACATAGAATGCTTGGTTAAACCATATAAAATATTGGTGTCTTGACTTGCATTTTCTCTATCCCTTAATCTCTCTACCTTATAAGCAATTGTCATTTACAATCTTGAACTTCATATTGATGTCATGCTATGAAATTGCTTGTGTTTGTGTATTAGTGAAGAGGTTATGAAAATGCATAGTTGAAGGAAATTGAATTGTGTTTTTGGATAAATATGTTGTAGATTATAAATTATCCATTTCCTTATTTATCTATAATCTAAATGCATACCAAGTGTTTGCTAGAATTTATCTTCAACACACCTTAGAATAAAATGATTATATGCACCCCAAGTGTTTCACTATATGCTTATTCAATATAAGTTTATATTTGAGAGTTTATGTGTCAACTCATTGTTTGATCATTTTTCATAAACTCTACAAAACGTTCTTCATGGTAAATTGTATTTTGTATTATGTCTCTAAATGAGAAAAGTGCAATTACATGTTTAATTAAATTGCATACTTGGGTGCACGAATTATTTCCCATCATACTTGAATCGAACATGTATTTAATTGTGTAAATTACTATTGAATGATTACAAGTATGAAATGTGAATGGCACTCAAAGAGATTATCTAAATCACTAGGTGTTTGACAATAGCTTAATGAAGTGTAATTTGATAAAATAAAGTCAAACCGAAAAAGTATTAAAGTTTGTCATTGACCCTATTCACCCCCCCTCTAGGTGTCAATACGTGGCCAACAATTGGTATCAGAGCCTCGGCTCTATTTTTGCCTTAACCGGCTTAGAATTGATCCATGACAAACTTTGAATGTTTTTCCCTTACGTAAGGTTATTTGGCCTTTTTATTCACCAATGATGTTTACAAGTTAGTTATATGCATTTAAAGGCTAAAGGAGAATGTTCTTATAAGGGGAAGTGTTTTTAGATGATCTATAGTGCCCAATGACCATTGAATATACACATGTCATAAAAAGAGTATTTTGATAATGATATGCAATGATTGAGACATCTATGTGCAATTGGAAAATTTATACATTGTATTGACTTGATACTTGTATTCATTTATTCATTAATATATAAATGTGTTTTATAAGGGTATTCATTGATTGATGAATACTCGTTGTTCATGCATTACATTATTTTGATTATCTTATATTGCATGAGAAGGGTGACACATTGATTTAGAGAGAAATTATTTCAAAAGGGTGACTCTTATGAAAATATATTTTCATTGTGCTTTCAAATGTTCAAAGAATTTTGAAATGAAAAAGAAATGAATCTTCCTATGTGCTAAAGCTTTACAAATCTTGAAAAGGGGCATATAATTTATTTTTGCTAATCAAGGGAAGTTACATTGATTTTCTTGTCAATTTTTGAAAATTGAACATGAATGATGCATATGGTTATTTACTATGATCCATATATGAAATAGAGTTTCATTCATATTATTAATTTCATATTGGTTCATTTTTTTTGTGAAATAACTATGAACATATCTTACTATTTGAATTGACAAATGCACTTCATGATAATGTTCTTGATTGATAAATTCAATTGAAGCATAGTGGTTGTAGAAGATCATTCATTTTGTGCTAATGAGCTTATAATGAATTATGCCCATAATTGTGCTAACACAAATGGACCCAATAGCAAATGGGTACCAAAGAAACTATTTGAGTGTATTGTAGGTTTGGATTGATTCCTTACTCAAGAACTATTGGTTCCTCAATAGTAATGTGTTAACTCAAAAGGGAAGATGAAATCAAGGTCTCTCACAAGATGAGTGGAGAATGTAAATCATCCACAAGCAACTCCAAGTAAAAATGTGTAGAGCTAGCACCGTGGTACATACTTTCTAATCTCAATTACTAATGTGCTTTCTTGGATGAAATCAAGCATGACATACATATGTTCATTAAAGTATGTTGAACCTTTATTGATATATCGTGGAACAAATTTGATGATTGGTAATGAGAGTAATTGGCTAGTTGGTACATGAAATTGAATATTTTTTTTTGATGATATCTTGATAGTAGCTTGCTTTGAAATGAGATTTGGATATATGATGTCATAATATTAGTCTTTTGTCCTTTCAAGTACATTTGAGACAATATTTTTCAAAGACTAGTTTTATGATTGAAAGTCTTGATCATGCATGAAATTTAAAGAATATAGTCATGACCACCTCTAGACCATCAAAGCTATTTTACTTGAATTTGATTGATTTCTTGAGCAGTTATTTCTTGATATTTGTCTATGTGCTTCCATGAGTTTTGTGCTTTATCTAAATCTTCTTGATATCATATATTGCACATTAAATTGAGGTGTTTGAACTTGAAGTGAAATGAAGATGGGCTTGAAATAAATGAGTAATAAAATAAGTCCACACTAGTAAACCTCAAGATAGATTAATTCTTTTTGGAAAATCCAATTCATGAAAATGAAAATAAGAATTACCTATTAGGCTCCTAAGACTTGTAGAATATTGCACCACCATTATTTTCGAAATTTATTTTGGTGAACATTCTAAAGATGCTTGTATGTGATCCGCTTGAAGTCTTATCAATATAATGTTTAGCATTTGTGTTTCAAATTGAAATATTTATTGATGCTAAATTTGTCATGCTTGGATCACTATGATGCAAAAGGGACCAAGAGTCCGTCATTGAAGGAAGCATGTTGATAAGAGGAAATATTGTGCTTATATGTGGATATCTTGAATGTGTATTGATAAGCATGAATCATGAGTCTTATGTGCATATATCATGAAAGACATACATTTTTATTGTGTTTGTATCTTATATAATTATTATCTTTATATAAGTTTTTCAATGATATATATATATATATATATATAATGTTTTTAATCTCCGATATTTTATATTTTTATATATTTATCGTACATGCATATTCGTGTATATTCTATAATGCATTATTTCTTGTTATCAATGACTAAGTGTGATGACCTAAGGTTTTGACCATTATTATCCCAAGATCTTAACCAAGAAGGATATAGATTATTCTTTGCACATGTGAATGGAATTAAATTTCTATGAATGCCACATGCCTCTTTGCATGAAATGTTTTTATCTAATGCATTCTCATATGATTTTAAAATGAAAAATTTTCATGTAGAGAATCACAATGCTTTGAAATGTATAAGTTTTAGACAATGGGTTTTAAAACTATCATAAGCCGTGCTTAACTTGAAATATGCTCCAAGAGGATGTTTTGAATGGCTTTAAGTGATTTTCTTATGGATGAAGGTTATTTTAGAACCTATATTGATAAACATTCTTTTTATTGTTTATCATTTATAACTTATCAAATTTGGTTATAAGATTCACATTGGAGTATTATGTTTACCAATATTTGATGTGTTGTGCAAATAAGTTTATCACCAATATGCAAACTATTTCAAAATGAGCATGATAGATGAACTTATTTCTTTTTTGGGTAAAATCCATTTAAGTGTCATGAACATAATTTCAAATACTTTTTGACACTTTGGTTTTGGGACTCTATGGTTTCCTTGGTTGACTACCCTTGGACTTAGATGATTATTTTAACATAAATAAAAGTATATATTATGTGTTATTTATTTATATATATATATATACATTCATTATCTTGTTCATCTCTTATTATTTTAGATAAGTACTTTTACCAAATATATAAGAGATATCTTTTGTGTTAATTATCTTCTAGCACTTGAGAAGAATGCATACATTGCCATTACATTACATTACAAAGACATGTATTTATGAGAAATATTGAGCTCACTTTCATGATTATAAAATTCTTCATCAATATTCTCACCATTTTTCTCCAAAAGAACTTATTTTGTAAAATTCATAGAGAAATGAAAATGTCTTTGAATATTAATGTGTTAGCATATGTCTCGTGTATCTTTCACTTGCTTATTTTAGGATACTCATCTCTTAGTCATCATTATGATTTTTAATTTATTCACATTACATTCTATGATTAGATATTGCATATGTGTTTATTGAATTTCAAATGGTAAAGATGGATGTGGTGTTGACTCATTTCTTAAATACTCATATGTGATGTTAAGTGAATCCTCATACATGACTATGTGATTTTAAATAATCTAGTCATTGAGTGTTCCTTGTTTGCATATAGTATGTTGAATACTTATGATTTGAGCTTTCATTCAAACACACACACTTGAACATTAAGTCACTCTCCGTTTGAGTCATTCACTTGGTACATGTGCTTCATGTATGAAAATATATTTTGATCATGTATCCTATTTGTCTATGAAAAGCAAGCAAATGATTTAGTCATCATTGATTACACGTGCTAGCATGTCCTTGTTGCCATCATGAATGCAAAACTATGTTTGCAATTTGGTATCATCTTAAGCATATTCATGAAATGTATGGACAATATGAGATTGTATTACTTCAAATGATATATTCTATGATCACAATTCATATATGCAACTTGATATGATGATCATCTCCTTGTACTTTATTGTATCTATTCTTTTTGATGATGTCAAAGGGGGAGAAAGATTAGTTGATGTGTATATGTTGTATGCACATTATTAGAGGGAGCTTTGCTCTTTTAAATGATCACATGCTACATGTTTAGGTGTTAACATCATTTAGAACATGGTGATAAGGGAAGAAATCCCAAAGTTTATGCATATGTGCTATTGTTATATTCATTGATTGCATATTGATAGGGGGAGCATTTATAAAATGCCCTCAATTGTTTATTGGCACACATCAATGTTTGTCATCATCAAAAAGGGGGAGATTGTTGACCCAAGGTTTTCCACCATGGGTAAACATGACATTTTGATGATAACAAACCATTGAATGTGGTGAATTTAATGTCTACTTGAGTTATGCTTAATAGGTTATTGATTCAAGATAAACTCAAGAGAGCTAGTGGATCCATGAGAAGATCAAGCAAGGTGCTTAGAGCTCAAAAGACATTGGAGACAAGGATGGAGACATCAACCCAAAGCTTAAAGGAATTGAAGATCAAAGAAATGGGTAAAATAGTCTTGGGTGAGTGCTAGATTAAATGTAAAGTTATTTTTGAAATAACTTATTTGAAAGCTCAACTCTTGATCATATAGCATATAGGATCATGTATATCATTCATAAGTCCTTTCATCATTAGCATTAGACTATGAACATCATTTAGTCTTTGCTAAAGTTGAGTTAGTTCAAGCTTTCATAAGCTATGGAAGAACTCAATAAAGATGTCGTCCTAGAACCATTAACTTAACTCATATCACTTGAAATAGATTCTAGATGCATGTTAAAGCTTTGAATAAAATTGTTAAAACATGAAAAGCTTTTGTCTAATATTGAGAATTTGTTTAAATTGGAAAAACATTTTATGATCTCAATATTGACTTTAGGCATGTCAAGGACCTTAATAAGTTTCTAAGACATCCTAGGAGTGTGTCTAAGTCATTTCGGAAAAATCCCAAAAGATTTCACGAAAAACCATCAAGTGGGTTAAAAGTTCGAAATGAAGCGTCACATTCAAACGACCATATCACACACAAAAAAGGGTCAAATAGAGTGATTCAAAATCCTAAAATCAAGAGCTTGAAGTCTTCTTTCCAAAAAGCTAAAGTAATCCTTTATCTGAGTTACGGAACTCTAGTTATGACCAAAAGAGTGAACTGTGTCAAAACTGGGCTGAACAGCCCAGTCGACTGGGTAACCACCCAGTCGACTGCCTGTTGACCCAGTGGACTGGGCCAAGAAGGCCAGTCGACTGGCCGAACCAGAAAGTTACAAATAAATTTCGGAATGAATTTTTGAAGACCCAGCCGACTGCCCCAAAACCCCAAGTCGACTGCCTCATCCGGAATTTGAATTCTAACGGCTAGTTTCGGATCCAAAGTGTTCCAAAACTTCCCCAAACACCCCCAAACGGCTATATTGTGTTCCTACACTATATATATGCCTTATATGAGCCAAAAATGGTCGAGAGAAGAGAGAGAGATAGGAGTATGAAAGATCTATCATTTGTGCTTCAATATTGAAATAATTTTTGGGTAGAAAACTCCTACATGAATCACCACATGAGCATCATTCATATTTTCTTCTTGTGATTCATTCTTCATACTTGGGTTGAGCTTTTCAATTGAGTATTTCATTTATGACTCTAAGTATGTGAGGAAGTGAGCTTTGAATTTCTATATCCATCTATTGAGAGATATGTTGTATACACTCAAATTCAATTCATATTCTTTGTGAGTGAAAGACCAAGAAGTTGTCTTGGCATGGGTTGGGCTTGTTGAAGCTATGTAAAGGTTTTTCTCTACCTTGAAAAGAGAGGATTAGGTTGGCTCTCCACTCGCAAGAGTGAGCAAAGGTCGGCTCTTCACCCGGAAGCAAGAGTGTTCGAAGGTTGGCTCTCCATCCGCAAGAGTGAGCAAGGTTGGCTCTTTACCCGAAAGAAGGAGCGTGTAAGGGTTTTCTATTCACCCGGAAGAATGAGGCATGTAAGGGTTTGCTTATCCCCGGAAAGAGAAGCACGATAGTGGAATCCTTGAGAGGTTATCTCAAGGCATGGAGTAGACCAAGATTTGGTTGAACCATGTAAAAATCTCGGTGTCTATGGTGTGCATTTTCTCTAACCCTTATCTCTTTACTTTAAAAACAATTGTCATTTTCAATCTTGAGCTTTATATATCAATGCTATGAAATTGCTTGTGTTTATGTATAAATGAAGAGATTAGGAAAATGAATAAGTTTAAGTGAATTGATAGAACTTATCTTCATCACACCATAACATAGAATGCTTGGTTGAACCATATAAAATATTGGTGTCTTGACTTGCATTTTCTCTATCGCTTAATCTCTCTACCTTATAAGCAATTGTCATTTACAATCTTGAACTTCATATTGATGTCATGCTATGAAATTGCTTGTGTTTGTGTATTAGTGAAGAGGTTATGAAAATGCATAGTTTAAGGAAATTGAATTGTGTTTTTGGATAAATATGTTGTAGATTATAAATTATCCATTTCCTTATTTATCTATAATCTAAATGCATACCAAGTGTTTGCTAGAATTTATCTTCAACACACCTTAGAATAAAATGATTATATGCACCCCAAGTGTTTCACTATATGCTTATTCAATATAAGTTTATATTTGAGAGTTTATGTGTCAACTCATTGTTTGATCATTTTTCATAAACTCTACAAAACGTTCTTCATGGTAAATTGTATTTTGTATTATGTCTCTAAATGAGAAAAGTGCAATTACATGTTTAATTAAATTGCATACTTGGGTGCACGAATTATTTCCCATCATACTTGAATCGAACATGTATTTAATTGTGTAAATTACTATTGAATGATTACAAGTATGAAATGTGAATGTCACTCAAAGAGATTATCTAAATCACTAGGTGTTTGACAATAGCTTAATGAAGTGTAATTTGATAAAATAAAGTCAAACCGAAAAAGTATTAAAGTTTGTCATTGACCCTATTCACCCCCCCTCTAGGTGTCAATACGTGGCCAACACTTTGCTTTCTAAATAATTTCAGTTAAAATAGATAATTTGGTCTTTGACCACCAAAACAAATCATTTTTCAGAAAATATAATTCATTGTTTTTAAAATGCTATAGTGAACAATCTTAGTCTATGTGGGATCAATATCCCTAACTCAAGCCATTGTTATTCTATAATTGATATGTGCGCTTGCGTAGGGTAAAACCAGGTCGTCATTAAAGAATTATTTTTAACACATATTTTTAGTACACTCTGACGGACATCAGATACCCATCAACAGAACTCAAAAGCATAATGTAAGACTAGAAACTGCCGTCAGCACTGAGTCTTATGGCTATGAGGGTGAACCTGGGACCTAAAAATCGTGTCCAGAAGCCACACCTTGGGATAATAATCAGACTTCTGTGTGTAGTTGTTTCGATCATCCGAAACTCGCCCTCAGTCTGAAGCTGAACTATCTCTCTAATGCTAGGAATGGCTCCGGTAGGGGTGGGAACTCTCCCTCCAACTCAAGTGGGCAAGTGTCTGGTATACCACATGCCTTAGAAATTGTCTGAGGTATGATCTGAAATCTGATCCCCCTAACCTCGGTCTCTAACTGCATCCCTCTGGTATAGTGCTGCATGTGCAGCCATAACTCCTCTATCATATTAGCACAGATAAATGTGGATGGAAGAGTAAGGATTGGCAGTAGTCATATCTCCAGTAGACATCGAATAGTTCAAGCCGACACTACCTTTAACCTCTCAAATGCCATCGCCAAATAAATCCTCTCTTGCTAAAATCACTTCTTCAACACCCTCGTTAACATCTCACCCACAACTGTCGTGGGCAACATTGACAAATAAGAAACTAACACCCCCGGCTCATCATCTTACGGCTCGGGTGGTGCTAGTGGTGGTGACATCGGTGATGAAACATGTGGCGAAGCAACCAACGACACAGCATGGTCACTATTAGTGGCCTCGGACGACGGTGGTGACTTAGCCGGTGGTATGAAACGCATGATAGTCCTAATCGGGTACCTCTCTGTTGGCTCTAGGTCGGGAGACCTCTATCTTGTCCGTGAAGGACCCGCATCTCCTTTACGCGGTTTAATCTTCATTCCTGTAGTCAAAATTTTCAGAAATAATAAGCGGATTGTTCCGGTCACCAAATCAAACTCGAAATCACATCTAAATTAATCCAATACGACGTTTAAATAAATCCTTAAATCCAAAACATGCAAAAAAATTTGAATTTCAACCCATTCTCTAAGCCGATAATCACAACTTTTGAGAAACGGATCAAAACATGTTTTCGACTGGATTTGTTTGTGGATATCAGTTTAGAATGATTAGAAAAGCACTTAGAAACACATATATTGAAGAAAAAATCACCGAATTGAAGGATTTGATGATTTCTCAAAAAATTGGTTTCCGAGACTCTTCGAGTTCTTCACCACAATCTAGACAATCAACACACAGATCTGATGTAACATTCACAAGGAATGGTTCGAAATTGAGTGAGGATTGTATAGGGGTGATTTGGGAGCATATGGTGGAGAAATGAGAAAGAGGGAAGGAAATGAAGGCACGAATTCAATATAAAGCCGCAAAGGCTATTTACGCAGCTACGCGCGGCGCGTAAGTGAAACTATGCACGACAAGTAGATCCCAGGCTTGGAATTTTGGTCTAGCCTCAGTGCTCTATCATTTTACGTGTTTTATTCAATGCAACCGTTTAATGTCGAAACTACTTTTTATCCCCTAGTACCAATGTTTAATGTCGTTGGCGTGACGTTGCCATATTTCAGTAACCGGTATCATGCTCGTGTGTTGGATCAGATAAATCAATCATCTCCACAACACACTCAACTGGTTGAATGTCAATATAGTGCTTAAGCCTGTGACCATTCACCACAAACTTCTTTTCGGTCTTTGGATCATCAAGCTCTACTACTCCATAGGAGAAAACCTTTGTAATCTCATACGGTCCATCCTATCCAGATTAAAGCTTACCAGGAAATAGTTTTAATCTCAAATTAAATAGCCACACCTTCTGGCCTTGCTCAAAGATTTTCTTTCGAATATGTTTGTCATAAAAAGCTTTCGTCCAAGCTTTGGTCCGAGCTTTGTAAATCTGAGAATTCTTATAAGCATTGTTTGTCAACTCCTCAAGCTCTGCGAGTTGGAGTTTCCGCTAAGCACCAGACTTCTTCAAATCAATGTTCAACCTTCGAACTACCCAATATGCTAGATGTTCTAACTCAATAGGGAGGTGACATGCCTTACCATAGACCGGCCAATACGGTGTCATACTTATCAGAGTCTTGTACGCAGTCCTATAAGCCTACAGTGCATCATTTAAGCTTTGAGGCCAATCTTTTAAATCAATTTGCACTCTCTTCTCCAGAATATTCTTTACTTCTTTGTTAGAAACTTTCACTTGTCCTTATGACTGGGGGTGATACGGTGTACTAATACTATGATTGATGTCGTACTTCCAACATAGACCACTGAGAAATTGGTTATCAAAGTGTCTTCTGCCATCACTTATTATCACGCGTGGTATACCAAATCTTATAAAGATATTAGACTGCACGAACTCCACCACTGTCTCATGATCTGCATGTTTGGTGGCTATAGCCTCTACCCATTTTGACACATAGTCAACCTCCACAAGTATATACTCTTTCTTACCTGCTTTCGGAAATGGTCCCATGAAATCTATACCCCATACATCGAACAACTCAATGATTAAAATCAGGGTTAATGGGATCATATCACGTCCAGATATGGATCCCAACTTCTGGCATCGCAAACACGCTTTACAATATTCAAATGCATCTTTGAATATGGTTGTCCAATAGAACCCACTCTGCAGCACCTTATGGCCTGTTTTCTGAGCTCCAAGCATGTGGCAAAACTTCAAAATACTTTGCACCTCACTTTCCGGGACACATTTTCTGATAATCTGATCAGAGCAATACTTGTACAATCGTGAATTATCCCATATATAAAATTTAACCTGGATGAAGAATAGTCTCTTTCATTCTTAAACCAACCTTTTGGAATCTGACCCGTGGCTTTATAATTTACAATATCAGTATACCAAGGTATCTGCTCCACGATAGCCACACTGAACAAATCTTCATCAGGGAATGAATCCTTAAAAAGAGTAGTTTCCTTTGTAGTCTCGAAAATAATCCTTGATAAGTGGTCAGCAACTACATTTTTCGAACACTTTTTATCCTTAATTTCCAAGTCAAACTCTTACAGCAACAAAATCCATCTTATCAGCTTGGGTTTGAAATCTTTCTTCATCAGCAAATGCCTTAATGCTGCATGATCTGAATAAACTACTACCTTGGTTCCCAGTAAGTATGATTAAAATTTATCCAAGGCGAACACAACCACCATCAACTCCTTCTCTGTGGTTGTGTAGTTGATATGTGCATCGTTCAGCATCTTGCTAGCATAATACACATCATATGATAGTTTCTCCTTTCTCTAACCTAATAACGCTCCAACGGCATAGTCCAAACATCATAAATTAACTCAAACAGCAGGGACCAGTCTGCTGGATGAATGATTGGGGTTGTTGAGAGTTGAGTACGCAGCTCCTCAAAAGCATGAAGACACTCTTTGTCAAAGACAAATATTGCATCTTTAGCTAATAAGTTTCACACCAGCCGGACGATCTTACTAAAATCTTTAATAAATCGTCTGTAGAACCCGGCATGGCCCAAGAAAGATCTTATCTGTTTAATAGATGTTGGAGAAGACAATTTTGAAATCAACTCGACTTTCACCTTGTATACCTCAATCCCCTTTTTGATACAATGTGGCCAAGTATTATCCCCTCTTAAACCATGAAATGGCTCTTTTCCCAGTTTAGATTTAAATTCGTCTATTTGTATCACTTAAGCATGAGTGCTAGATGTTTTAACAGTATTCAAAGGTTGCCCTAAAAACTGAAAAATTATCCATGAACACTTCAAGGAACTTCTCCACCATGTCAGAAAATATTGACATCATACACCTCTGGAATGTAGCTGGCACATTACACAAACCAAAAGGCATCCATTTGTATGCAAATGTAGCATATGGGCAAGTAAAAGTGGTTTTGTCCTGATCAATAGGATCAATCACCACTTGATTGTAACTGTAATATCCATCCAAGAAATAGTAATAGCTCTATCCGGCCAATCTCTCTTGGATTTGATCAATAAATGGCAATGGAAAATGATATTTCCTAGTATGAGAGTTGAGTTTCCTGTAATCAATGCACACACGCCACCCTGTGGTCATGCGCTGTTGGATTAACTCACCCTTCGAGTTAGGTACAACTATGAAACCTGATTTCTTTGCCACCACCTGAGTAGGACTCACCCATGTACTGTCAGATATGGGGTAAATAATACCCGCATCTAGCAGCTTAACCACTTCTTCATCACCACTTTATTGATATTTGGATTCAATTTCCATTGCATTTCCCTTAACAGTTTTGTTTCCTCCTCTAAGTGTATGCAATGCATGCAAATGAAGGGATCTATGCCTTTCAGATCAACAACGCTCCATCCCGTTGCCTCTTAATTGTCACTTAAAACCTTGACCTGACTCGATTCTTGTTCGGTTGTCTACTTTGATGATATGATTACAAGAAGAATCTTATCTAGTCATAGGAGGACATATTTAAGCTTCTCAGGCAATTTCTTCAGCTCCAAGGTTGGGGGAGTTATCAATGACGGAACTGGTGGTGTATTCGAGATTGTGGGCAGTGGCTCAATCGGAACTTTCCATGGTTAAGTGTATAACGTAGCCTCAATCGCAGCAATATCCTCATAGTCCATATTCATCTGCTCATCCTATTCATAAGGTTCATCCTCCAACCTGACTCCAGTCATGAAATATTCCAACACATCTTTCTCAAAGATTTACGGTGCAAAATCTTCTACAATCTCATCAATCTTGTCAGCCTCGTTAATTCGGAAGCAGTCTACCGACTCAGGAAGCTGATTATTAGAATAAAAAACATTCATGTGCACCTTCATGTTTCCAAATGATAGCTCTATAACCCCTATTCTACAGTTAATACACGCATTGGTTGTGGCCAAGAATGGTGGTCCTAGAATCACATGGATATGCTTCTTTGAATCATGGACAGGTTCTATATCTAGAATTATAAAATCCATCGAAAAGTAGAACTTATCCACCTGAACTATGACATCCTCAAGAATCCCTCTCGCTTTCTTGATGGATCTATCTACAAGTTGGAGCACTATCGAGGTGGGATTGAGTTCTCCCAAGCTGTTGGTAAACTGAATAAGGAAACAAGTTAACACTCGCACCTAGATCAATAAGAGCTCTACCAATTTCCTGATCGCCAATGACGTAAGGAATAGTGGGAGAATTGGGGTCTTTTCTCTTCAGCAGTGTGTTACTTAAAAGCAACGAACTCACTTGTTCAGTCAGCAAGATCTTCTTCAGGACCTTTATTCTGCTTTTTTGCTTTTGGGTACAGCATGTCGAAAAATCTCTAAGAGAGGCAAATTGATCCTGACTTGCCGAAAAATCTTCAGCATGTCGGTCTCTTTGTGCTTACCATATCTAGCTAGCTCTCTCAAATGTTGAGGAAATGGCATTGCTTCATCATAATTTTCCCTTCTTGTCTCTTCTGGTAATGTCTAGTCGACATATTCCTCCACCTGAGGTTGGTCGGTCAAAACTTTATCAGGCATTTTTCACTTACTCACCCTCTCTTCATGTTGCTCCTCAACTCTGTTCTCCACTTCCCTTCCACTTCTTAAATTTATGATTGCCTGAATCGATTCATGAGGATTATTGGTAAAGGATTCAAGTTCCATCACTTGCTTATTCTTCAGGTTGGACACCGGCTAACTGGGCAATCTTCCTTCCTCTCTCTTATTCAGGGCATTAGCTACTTAGCCCATCTGGGTTTCCAGCTTCGCCAATGCCCGAGCGTAAGAGCCTAGCATGTTCTGAATGCCTTATAGAGCTTTGACAACTCATCTGGGTTAAAGCCTGGGGGTCTCAGTGTTGGGGTTTAAATTATCTGAGGTTGAGGTTGGTAATTGAAGGGTCGAGTGCCCTAAGAATTGGGCTGAAAATTTTGAGTCATAACTTGTGGTTGAGAATTGAATCATTGTCGACTGAGAAAATTGTGGCTGAGAATTTTCCACATTTCTGAGAATGATATGGGATATGTGGATGATTTCACCAATTCGGATTGTATGAATTAGAAAATGGAGTATTGTTCAAATTGGTCCATGTTGCATTTGAATCAGAAGTGATTACCTCATTATTTTGACATTCAATTTGGGAAAGATCAGGTCCTATTGCTAAGACATCTCTTGGGGATGAAAGACTCAAGTTTATGAATTTATTGAGGTTTTATCCTAATATGGCTACTGATTCTCTAACATCATCATTATATTTATCTATGATAAACATTTTGTTAGATCTTATTTCTAGTCCATCTCTAGCTCACATCTCTAATTCATATTCAATCGAATTGTCACTCATGTTATCAAACAACTCCAAGAGTTCTTTTACAGGCGTCAGTGCGATTTGACCTCTCATTGCTGCATCTATCAAATTTTTATGCTCGGCACCAAGCCCAAAATAAAAGTTATGCACTGTATCCTATTCGACAAATTTGTTATTGGGGTAGTTTCACAGAATTTCATTGAATCTGTCCCAAGCATCATGGAATTGCTCACCGGGAAACTCTCTAAAGTGGTAATTGCTTCTTGCGCTTCATGGGTTCTACCTTCTGGAAAGTGTTTTTCCAAAAATTCAGCTTTTATGGTTTCCCAATTGATTTTTGTAGTTTTCCCTAAAGCAACATACAATCGTTTAGCTTTTTCTCTCAAAGAAAAGAGAAATAATCTCACGCGCAATGCATTTGGACTCAGATTCTCTATTTTGACGGTCGAGGCCATTTCCAAGAATTCATTAATATGCTGATAAGGGTCCTCGTTTCTAAGTCCGAAGAACTTATGCAACATATTGATGACACTAGATTTGATCTCATAGTGTTTGACCCCTTCTTCATTCCGAAATTCCACATGTCTCATTAGCAGTAGGTCTATTGTATCCTTTCAAGGATGTGGCTGGTGCCTTTCGCGTCTCAGCATCATAGTCGGCCATCCTTTCTTGCTCCAACAGTCAACGAAGCTCTTCTTCCCTTGCTCGACGATTTCAATCAAAAGTTCGTTCGATTTCAGGAACAAAAGGTACTAATGCAGTATTGGGGTTAAAACGAACTTACATATCGATCATACACTCGACGAAAAAATTTTTGTCCACTCAGGGTGGCTAAAAAATATGTGTTAAAAATACAGCCTTGAGACGGTGTAGGTTTTACCTATAGCAAGCGCACGAGTCAATTGTAGTATAAAAATGGCTTGTGAAAGGGAATGTCGAACCCACAAAGACTTGGTTATTCAATTCAGTAGTTTAAAAATATTGAATTATGGTTTGAAAAAGTGTTTGAGTTGATTTTGAGAATTATATCTATATTCACTAAGAACAGAAAATAAATTGAGAATTTGATCAAGAGAGAGAAAACTAGGATTTTCATCGCTCCACCACTAACCACATAATATAGTTTCCAATTTGCTCAATTGTAAAAAGGGAGATCTATTCCCGTGAATCAGAATGTACCACAAATAGTCGAATACGTTCCCTAAAAGGATACCATCAACCGGGTTTGCTACAACCCATCTCCGGACAGAGTGCATCTAGTACATGTTATTTACTTTACTCTAATCTACTCCTAATGCATAAAATTAAGATAAAGCATGTCTATGATACCTCACCGAGGTATGGCTTGTGTAAACCTATGGTTTCGAGTGTTAAGAACCATTGTTGTAGAAAATCACAATTTGTTTAGAATAATCATGATTGTATAGGAAAATATACTCATTCAATCTAAGACAAAAATTTATGAATAAATATATAATCTTGTATCAAGAATAAATCCGATCACTCATCTACAACAATCATCATCATATAGTCACAGCTTCCCCTTTATTATAATTGAAAACAAATATGAAAAATACTGGTTTAGCTACTCATGGTTGAAGGAGACTGCATCGTTGATGTAGAATCAACACCATGGTCGTCTTCTCTGACACTCTAGGTTGCCCTTTTTCATCATTTCACACCAAACTGATCAAAATCCTTAAGTATGTGTTGGCCACGTATTGACACCTAGAGGGGGGGTGAATAGGGTCAATGACAAACTTTAATACTTTTTCGGTTTGACTTTATTTTATCAAATTACACTTCATTAAGCTATTGTCAAACACCTAGTGATTTAGATAATCTCTTTGAGTGACATTCACATTTCATACTTGTAATCATTCAATAGTAATTTACACAATTAAATACATGTTCGATTCAAGTATGATGGGAAATAATTCGTGCACCCAAGTATGCAATTTAATTAAACATGTAATTGCACTTTTCTCATTTAGAGACATAATAAAAAATACAATTTACCATGAAGAACGTTTTGTAGAGTTTATGAAAAATGATCAAACAATGAGTTGACACATAAACTCTACAATATAAACTTATATTGAATAAGCATATAGTGAAACACTTGGAGTGCGTATAATCATTTTATTCTAAGGTGTGTTGAAGATAAATTCTAGCAAACACTTGGTATGCATTTAGATTATAGATAAATAAGGAAATGGATAATTTATAATCTACAACATATTTATCCAAAAACACAATTCAATTTCCTTCAACTATGCATTTTCCTAACCTCTTCACTAATATACAAACACAAGCAATTTCATAGCATGACATCAATATGAAGTTCAAGATTGTAAATGACAATTGCTTATAAGGTAGAGAGATTAAGGGATAGAGAAAATGCAAGTCAAGACACCAAGATTTTATATGGTTCAACCAAGCATTCTATGTTATGGTGTGATGAAGATAAGTTCTATCAATTCACTTAAACTTATTCATTTTCCTAACCTTTTCATTTATACATAAACACAAGCAATTTCATAGCATTGATATATAAAGCTCAAGATTGAAAATGACAATTGCTTTTAAAGTAAAGAGATAAGGGTTAGAGAAAATGCACACCATAGACACCGAGATTTTTACATGGTTCAACCAAATCTTGGTCTACTCCATGCCTTGAGATAACCTCTCAAGGATTCCACTATCGTGCTTCTCTTTCCGGGGATAAGCAAACCCTTACATGCCTCATTCTTCCGGGTGAATAGCAAACCCTTACACGCTCCTTCTTTCGGGTAAAGAGCCAACCTTGCTCACTCTTGCGTGTGGAGAGCCAACCTTCGAACACTCTTGCTTCCGGGTGAAGAGCCGACCTTTGCTCACTCTTGCGGGTGGAGAGCCAACCTAATCCTCTCTTTTCAAGGTAGAGAAAAACCTTTACATAGCTTCAACAAGCCCAACCCATGCCAAGACAACTTCTTGGTCTTTCACTCACAAAGAATATGAATTGAATTTGAGTGTATACAACATATCTCTCAATAGATGGATATAGAAATTCAAAGCTCACTTCCTCACATACTTAGAGTCATAAATGAAATACTCAATTGAAAAGCTCAACTCAAGTATGAAGAATGAATCACAAGAAGAAAATATGAATGATGCTCATGTGGTGATTCATGTAGGAGTTTTCTACCCAAAAATTATTTCAATATTGAAGCACAAATGATAGATCTTTCATACTCCTATCTCTCTCTCTTCTCTCGACCATTTTTGGCTCATATAAGGCATATATATAGTGTAGGAACACAATATAGCCGTTTGGGGGTGTTTGGGGAAGTTTTGGAACACTTTGGATCCGAAACTAGCCGTTAGAATTCAAATTCCGGATGAGGCAGTCGACTGGGGGTTTTGGGGCAGTCGGCTGGGTCTTCAAAAATTCATTCAGAAATTTATTTGTAACTCTCTGGTTCAGCCAGTCGACTGGCCTTCTTGGCCCAGTCGACTGGGTGGTTACCCAGTCGACTGGGCTGTTCAGCCCAGTTTCGACACAGTTCACTCTTTGGTCATAACTAGAGTTCCGTAACTCGGATAAAGGCTTTCTTTATCTTTTTGGAAAGAAGACTTCAAGATCTTGATTTTAGGATTTTGAATCACTCTATTTGACCTATGTTTGAGTGCGATATGGTCGTTTGAATGTGACGCTTCATTTCGAACTTTTAACCCACTTGATGGTTTTTCGTGAAATCTTTTGGGATTTTTCCAAAATGACTTAGAAACACTCCTAGGATGTCTTAGAAACTTATTAAGGTCATTGACATGCCTAAAGTCAATATTGAGATCATAAAATGTTTTTCCAATTTAAACAAATTCTCAATATTAGACAAAAGCTTTTCATGTTTTAACAATTTTATTCAAAGCTTTAACATGCATCTAGAATCCATTTCAAGTGATATGAGTTAAGTTAATGGTTCTAGGACGACATCTTTGTTGAGTTCTTCCATAGCTTATGAAAGCTTGAACTAACTCAACTTTAGCAAAGACTAAATGATGGTCATAGTCTAATGCTAATGATGAAAGGACTTATGAATGATATACATGATCCTATATGCTATATGATCAAGAGTTGAGCTTTCAAATAAGTTATTTCAAAAATAACTTTACATTTAATCTAGCACTCACCCAAGACTATTTTACCCATTTCTTTGATCTTCAATTCCTTTAAGCTTTGGGTTGATGTCTCCATCCTTGTCTCCAATGTCTTTTGAGCTCTAAGCACCTTGCTTGATCTTCTCATGGATCCACTAGCTCTCTTGAGTTTATCTTGAATCAATAACCTATTAAGCATAACTCAAGTAGACATTAAATTCACCACATTCAATGGTTTGTTATCATCAAAATGTCATGTTTACCCATGGTGGAAAACCTTGGGTCAACAGTATGGTATATATTATATGTGTATCACGTGTATTGAGGTGTAGAAATTGCAACGGCTCCAAAGGAACTCAAATTGGGGTCAATTTTAGAATTTCACAGCTCCACTATACAAGTTAGCTACGTGCAGCTCGTAGAGGGGCTAAGCGCGGCGTGTCTACAGAAGCTACATATGGTGCGTAGGTGTAACACCCCACGTTTTCCTTAACCCTTTTTGGAATTCTTTTCCAAGTGTTAAAGTTTGTGACGTCACTTATTCATGACGTCTTGTGTATTCTTGGTACGTGTAAATTTTTCGCGTTTCTGTTTTAGACTTAGTGAGACGACTTTGAGGTATTTCGTTTCCGGCTTCATGGATTTGAGTGTCGCCAACGACTACGTGGGTTCGTGCAGCGTTTTCTCGTTGGAGCTTCGGCAATCGTATTGCATTCCCGAAAGTGTTACCCTAGTTTAGTGTAGACATTCGGTGTAGCACTTATGTGAATTTCTTGTTATATTTTCATACTACAAGTAATGAGAATAGTTAGAAACAATTTTGGGAAAAAAATGATCGAAATGTAAATTAGTATTTTCATATTTAGAGCACTTAGTAAAAAGTGTAGAGATTTTGGCTAAGTGTTGGGGGATGAATGGTATAATAGTAATTAGAGAGGATGACAAGGGGTACAAGGGTAATTAAGAGGCTTGATGACACTCTTGTAATTAACCCTAAGTTGAGAATAATTTGGTCATTTCCCACTTTTCAAGTGGTGTCTCATTCCTAACCCTTGATCTCATTCTCCCATCTTTGTTCTAGACCCTTAGATCATAGGGCCTTGTTTGGTTGGCACTTAAATGTAAGAATCCATTATTCTCTGTCTTTCACTTATCAAGACTTCATGTCAACCCTTGTATGGTTAATTCATTCTCATCTTTATTCTAAGCCCTTGGATGATAAGGCCTTGTTTGGCAAATTAATGGGTTTTGTGTGTGGTGTAATAAGTCTTTCATGGCAAGACTTATTCATAGCCCTTGGATTCATTTCTTTTCCCTATATTTGTTTTGGGCCATTGGATGGTGAGAGTGGTGAGTGGGAAATCTCTACACAGTATGAGTGTAGTTGTATTTCATTGGAAGACTTCATCTCTTCTTCTCCATTTTCCTCTCATCTTTTATCCCTTACTTCTTCTCCACTTAGGGGTTGATTTGATCACCTTAAGTTGGGAGTTTGGTGTGTCCATCAACATATAAGATGTTCATGGTGTCATTCACTTTGGTTTGATCTAAGGATTGGTAAGTGTTCTTCCTTTCTTGTGTGTTTTCCATTCAAACCCTAGTTTAGGGTTTCTTGATAAACCACTTCATAATTCTTGCTCTCCTCTTATGTTGGAGTTTGATTCATGATTAGGAGGCTATGGTGAAGCTTTCCATCGGTTTGTTCCTTGAATTTCAGTTAGGTGAGAGCTAAGGTTTCATAGGCCTTGCCTTGTGATTTTGCTTTGCTCTTCAAGAGGTAGGGGAAAACTTCTTAATTAGTCATTCTATGATTGTGTGGTTGTGAGTTTGATTCTAGGATTCCTAAACTTAGATGATTTTGCTAAGTGTATCCTTGAAATATGTGAAGTTAGGATTTTAGCATGTTTATGTGGATTAACCTTATGTATGGAGTACTTAGTAATGAAATTGCTAGGACTATGATGCATGCTAGTTGGGTGGATATTCTTGAGAATTTTCATATTAAAGTATGCTTGTGTGCCTATATATATGTGGATATGTATTTGGGTATTGTGGTTTATATGTGTAAGTGTAGTTATACATATGTGTATTTGGGTGTGTAAGTGTAGCTCCTTTGGTTAGTACATTTGAGGTATGTGGTAAATTCATGTCATATTTGAGATGTGAATTGTGATAAACTTGCTTGAATTGAACTAAGAGCATCTTTAAATTAATGGAATTTTTTTTCTTATGAATTAAAGGATAACTAGATGAATTGGAACATTTCTTGTGCATGAGAATGTGTCCTTAGGATTTAAATGTTTCAATTGAGATATAAGCATGTTAAATGAATGAAAATGTTATCTTTGTGTATTAACAGAAAACTTGATGATTTGGTATCATGAATGGTGAATTAGAAAACATCATTGTTGATTATTGCTTTAAATAAGATTTAGAAACATGTTGAATGGTGAAAAGCATTCATATTGACATTGTGGGAATGTTGTTTATAAATATGATGAAATACATATTTATGTTGTTGCATGGCCCATTGAGACATATTGCATATGGGTTCACCTTTTGAAGAGAAAAATCAATTGGTGTTAAGTCGCAACTGGGTTATACATCCGTCTTTGGATTATAAGTAGCAACTGGGTTGTGCATCCATTTTCGGATTTCGTATTGGAAGTCACAACTGGGTTGTGCATCCGTCTTCGGCTTATAAGTTGCAACTGGGTTGTGCATCCGTTTTCGGATGTCGAAGTCGCAACGAGGTTGTGCATTGAGTTTCATGGGTTGAGCATATGTACCATGAGTTGTATGAGTCACATTACATTTGAGTTGCTAATATGTGATTTATGTTTACACATGAATCATTAAATTATCCTACGTGTTTGAGAAGGATGTTTAATGTGAATTTGAGATATGTAATTGATTTGTTATTAAAATGCTCAAGTAAAATTGAAGAATGTGAAAATATGAATTGCATGTAGTGTTTCAAGTATAATGTGAAATAAATGTTTATACTTGTTGTTATGTGCTTATATACCTTAAGGTGGTGATATGAGTTGGTTTAAGAACTTTCTTATGAGAAATGAAGTCGGTTATGTCTATTAAGTTGAATATGAGTTGAAGCCTTGAAAAGGCGGTTGATGGTTTTGTGGTACAGTTAGTGTTGGTATAGCAACGTGTCGTCAATCATGCTATTGATATTCTGGTCATGATAGGCGAGGTTATGAGAAAACTGAGTTGATTGGGTATTGATAACCCTATGACATTGTTAGAAACCTAAGTGTCGTGGTTTCGAATTTAAGATTCAGGTCGAAAGAATCGGAAGAGGTTTTGATTTGAAACTAGTTGGTTTCATGGCAATGGCAACTAGATTCCCTTTAGCGATCTTAAGGAATGAAATGTTATCGGAGTTGTGGTCATTCTCGGTTAAGTCGTTATAGGGTTTATGAGTTTGAATGTGGAGCGAAGGGTGGTTGGGTTAGAGTTAGTGCATTGTGTATAGCCACTTGCTCTTTCCTTCGAGTTGCTTTTGAACTCTGGTTCTTCATTCATTTGCTCCATTTGAGCGTCTACAAATACACTTTGGTTTTTCCGTTGGTTTCGGTTGTTTCCCGAAAACGGATTTTTCTTAAGACTTGTATTTGAGTCTATTTGGTATTTAAGTGAAAAATCCGTTTTCGGCTACCCCCATGATGCCGACAAAAAAGTTGAGTTTTGAAATGGTTTTAAAGTCACGAAATAAAATATTTTGGCCTTTGAAAGTCGGTGGTATCCATAACAGAGACCGAGGAAAAGACGGTTAGTTTTACGGATTTTTAAGAAAATGATTTCGATAAAACTAAACCGAGATAAAGGATATTTTTATCATTTCAAAAGTTCCCTAATAGTTTTGAGGCTATCCTTAATGTTTCATACGGGCTTAAAGTGGTTTCGGGTCAGTTTTTCAACTTTTAGGACCCATGTAATCGACTGAGGCCTTCCTGTAGTCAACTGAGCCTTCAAATCTTCATTTCTGAAAATTTTTGGTAGTATTCGTCCTTCTGTAGTCGACTACAGGCCTGGTGTAGTCGACTGCCTCTTCAGTGTAGTCAACTACAGCCTCATGCGTAGTCGACTGCGTAATTCAGCCCTGTTTCGACCACTTTCGAAAATTCATTTCTCTCACCTCGTAACTCGGATTGAGGTTTCGTTTGTTCCTATGGATTGTGCTAGGTACAAATTTTGTAGATAAATTTTGAAATAATTTATTTACACTTGAAATGATTGTTTTACCCGTGGTGAAAGGGGGTACTTCAACTTTCCATTTTTATCGGCGTTGTCCGATACCATTTTCAAAAATGCATACTCTCGCCTCGTGGCTTTTATTTAGATCCTGTTTATTTCTAGGGCCTGCCCTATGTCCAAATATTTCATATAGAATTTCAAATCATTTATTTCCATTTGAAATGACTGTTTTACCCTTGGTGAAAGAGGGGTACTTTAACTTTCTGTTTGGGTCGGCGTTGTCCGATGCCATTTTCAAAATTTCATATCTCTCACATCAGGGCTTTGATTTCGGTTCCATTTGTTTCTATGGTTCAACCTATGTCTAAATAGGTGGGTTAACCTTTGAAAGTACATTGTTTCCCTTGAAATGACCATTTTACCCTTGGACGAACATGTGACCTTTGAGTGGTCGGTGTGATGGATTATTAAATCATTTCCACTTCCTTTTGGTTTTCTGAAATCTTTGTGACTTACCTTAGGTTGAAGTGACTGTTTTACCCCTGTTTTGGGTTTACGGATGTCGGTAGTGACATGTGAGGTGATTGATAGTATGTGTTGATACTGATTTGAGGTTTAGAGCTCGGTATGCTCGTGGCCTAGGAAGTGTAAGTGTTATCCTTCCTAAAGTGTTATGAATAGGAATGTTGCTCTCGTATTTTGATGATAGATGTTATGTTGATTGTCAGTGTGGGACTGGCAGGTACGAGTCGTAATGATCTATGTAGTGGTCTATACTACGTGACTTGTATTGTTGTATATCTCTCTCTATATATATACGTGCATATATATATATATATAGGTTTGTATTAGTATATGTTTTTGTGTTATGGTTTCACTATGTGCTCGTTGCCATATTTGTTGATGCATGGTAGGAGACTAGGGGGATGTGTTTCCGGGGTCTCGTGTTGGCGTGATTATAATGTGGGACATTTGACTGACCTAGGGTAGATGCATGTACATGGGTTGGTTCGCACTCGACTTGAACGGTCGTAGGATGTAATAGTTACGATTATTTTCTCTTACGGGGCTTCGATGAGCTCTCCCCGGCGTTCTATTGACTGGCGTCCTGAACGTCAGTTTGCAGGAAAGGTTTCGGGTATGGATTGCTTGGGGTGCAACGACATTTTCTTTTGTTTTCGAGTTAGAGGATAGCTCGTGGCACAGATGTTGTTGCGGAATTTGGGACGTTCGTATATAGAGTAGTTCCCTTTTGTTTTCCTTTACTTGTCCCTTATATTGGGAATGTTATTGTATTTCCTTGGGAGCCAGTCTGTTGGCATATCCCTTCCTTGTATTCAGTATCAGTGCATCGTTGTATATATGTATTTTTTTGGCACCTTAATGTTCCTTTTGTATCATTTGGTTTAGCTTCCGCTTGGTTTTGTATGGAATTATTGTGATTAATAATATTCTATTTGGTTTTATGGTTATTTAGGATCTTAATTGATCTCTCTTTTTATGGATCATGACCCAGATTCCTCGGATGTCCCAGTTCGAGAGTCTTTGGAAATTTAGGGCATGTCAGTAGGCCTATTTTCACTAAGCGTAGGCTGATCGTCAAAATTGCATTTTGTAACCACTTTTAGCTACTAGACGCGTAGGTTGGGCGAATATGTTTCATGGAAACTACTTTTCTTGGGAATAGTGTCATTTGAACCACCTCGACTCCATTAGAATGATTCTTGAAGTTGCGGCTCAAAAAAAATAACGTTTCTGCCCTCCGGGAGGCACTTTTCTCTTGAAAACACCTCTTTAGCTCTCTTCTTGAATAGAAATGAGCACTTCTCTAGTTAATCCACCAAAGTTAGCTCTTTTTCTTCGTTAAGCTCCTGAAACATGCTTCAACACACAAATGGCATAAAAATACCAAATAATATAATGTAGAGACGTAACAATAGCAAAATAAGGGCCTAAAATAGTCAATATTTGGCACCTATCAGACATGACTTCACGTGGGTGCTGAGTGATTATCGTTTCCTTTCACTTTGTTGCGTACTTAGGGTACTGTTATTTCCATTTCAGTATTTGATAGTTCGTGTGCTTCTGCAGGATTTTGATAGTGTAACTTGTTAGGATTTTGGTGCCTACCACGCGGGTTGAAATTGATTCTCATCTATTATTTTGTTATTTTATTTGTGTGTATTTATAGTACTAGAATAGTTACGGTTATTCGCATTAAGGTAAAGGATTTTATGGATTTGTATATTAGCTACCCTAGTTTTATATTAAAGGATCTTTAGTGATATGCGATGTTGTTTCCATTTGAGGTGAACAGTTAGATTTCAGTGAGTGATGGATTTATTGGTATTATAAAATGGGTTGTGGGACAAGAAGTATTGTAGTTCTGGCAATGTCTAAATGATTTAAGACCCTAGACTGGTTTCAAGTGATGTGTAAGTCAGTTAATTGTGGTTGTGATGCGACCGTCGTCCAACTATTACTTAAAGGATCGGTCTGGTAATCATTTGTTGGGAGACTTATATATCTTAAAAGTTGACGACTTGAGGATTTGAGGTTTGATTGTGGTTAGAATTTGGAAATGTAAATTGTACCCTTAGTATTCTGATATCGCCAGTATTACTAAACCAACTGAAATTTTGGAGCCCAATTGATTTAGTGAAACCGTGGTGTGGTGACTATGGAATTAGTTAGTGAATGGTTGCTCGAGGTCAAGATATTAAGACTTAAGATCTTAAGTGAGGATCTAATATACTATCGATATCGAACGATAATGTGGATAGTGTGATTGATTGGTTTAGGATAACCACTAATATTTGAGGAATTAGTACCTTTGATTTGTGGTTTCACAGTATTAATTAACCTTGCGGTTAATCTAAATTATGCTCTTGAGATATAAGGTTAGGTTTGTTTGGGACTCCAAGTGTAAGGATATCTTTCATGAGTTAAAGACACAATTGGCTTCAACACCAGTTTTGATCATTCGCAATATAGGCGTTAGTTATGTCATCTATTATATTCCTTCGGGAGAGGGATTGAGATGTATCTTGATGCAGTCCGGCGAAGTTATAGTCTTGACAGTTGAAGACTCACGAACAAAACTGTTCTATGTACAACTTAGAGCTTGTACTACATGTTTATGCAGCAGGACTCAAATTTGAGGTAGCGTCGTTAGATCGAGTACCTTGAGGACTACGACTTCACATTTCAGTACTACCCAGGGAATACAAATGTGGAAGCAAATGCATTGAGCCGTAAGTTGCAGGCTTCTTTGGTGTGTATTGCTATTAGAGAGTGGCATATGAAAGAGGATTTTGCAGCTTTACACCTTCGTTTCAGTGACCGTGGGGGACAGGCTATGTTGTTCAGCTTAGTGGCATAACCGTCTCTTATCAGTAGGATTATCGAGGCACAGGTTCAGGATGATAGTATTGCTTTAGTTCGAGCTCGCATCACCAGTGGCGAGGTTATAGATGATTGGACTATGGGCACCGATGGTGGCCTTTGCTTTAGAGGTCATCTTTATGTTCCGAAGTTGTGTCGTGATGATGTATTAACTGAGTTTCACAGTTCCAGATTTACAATTCATCCTGGAGGCACAAAGATGTATCACAATCTTCACTGGCAGTATTGGTGGCATGGAATAAGGAAAACGGTAGTGGATTTTGTGAGCCGATCTCTCACCTGTCAGTAGGTGAAGGCCAAGCATCGAGCACCACCATGATTGATGCAGCCTTTGTCGATTCCCAAGTGGAAATGGGAGCATATCACTATGGACTTCATGACAGGGCTACCGAGGACCAATTATCAGAAGGATGATATTTGGGTGATCGTCGACCAACTTACGAAGACATTGCACTTTTTGCCAATTCGAGAGATTGATGGGGCCAAGACTCTCAGCAGACTGTACGTGAAGGATGTTGTCAAGCTTCACAGGGTTCCAGTTAACATTGTTTTGGATCGAGACCCGAGATTCATGTCCAGATTTTGGCATGCTTTTCAGACAACACTTAATACTCAGCTACGATTTGACGTCCATTATCATTCAAGGTCGGTGATCACATCTTCTTGAAAGTTTTTCCTCAGAAAGATTTGATGGGATTTGGTCATAGTGAAAAGTCATCCCTTCGTTTCATAGGTCGTTTCGGGATTTTGGATCGTGTTGGTGAGGTTACGTATCGGCTTGCATTACCTCCAGAGTTGGCAAATGTACATAATGTATTCCATGTTTCTATGCTACGCAACTATGAGCCGGATCTGACCCACGTACTGAGTTGGGTGGATGTTGATGTCACTGATGATGTTACTTATGAGAAGCGTCATGTTAGCATCATTGACTCGAGAGAGCAAGTATTACGAGGCAAGACTATACCATTAGTTAAAGTTTCGTGTCATCATCATGGAATTGAGGAAGCGACATGGGAGCACGAGAATGAGGTGCGATAAAAGTACCCCAACTTATTTTCCGATTAGGTACGTTTCAATTTCGACGATGAAATCTCCTAAGGTAGGGACATTGTACCGTCCCGTTAATTTTCCTAAATTTACGAATGAATTTTTGCGATTATTTTTATTATTTTATTTAATTGCCAAAATGGGATTAGATGATTTCATATATGTTAAATGTATGAGATTTAAGAGTTTAAGATTTTTCAGAAATCGACTTCTATTTTGTTTTAGCGTTTTCGCTATCTAACCCTGGAACCTAAAAAAATTGTATGGTGGAAGTTGGTCCCCGGAGTGTCCGGTTTTGAAACCAAAAATTGCTTTCACTTAGTTATAGTAAATAAGTAATTTAGAAATTAGTTTCGTGATTTGTACGCTTATGGTTATTTTTTAGGAATTATTTAAAGTGTAGGTGTTGGAAAGAGAAGCATGAAAATTTAACTAAGTGTTCTTCCTACTCAAATCTCTACCAAAGGCATATTAGTAAATTTAAGGGACATATAAGGGTAACTTAGACCAAATGAAAGAATGGAAAGTCTATACTACCCTCCTCATTTCTTCTTTGCTTGTAAAAGTCAAGGGACAAAAGAGGTCTTTTAGCTTGATATTTTGGAAGAGAGATCTAGAATGGGTGATGTGTCATCTCCTCCTTTAATCCTACAACCTCTTCTCTTCCATCTTCAATTCCATCCCTTACATCATAACGGTAATTGTTGGAAATGAGCTTATATATATATATGTATATGGTATTGAGTCTTCACTTAAAGCATTTCTCTTCCATTTCTCCACCAAACAACTAAAGACCCCTCTACAAACCCCATTCAGTAGCCTCCTTCTCTACTATCCTCTTCACTTAAATTTTTAATTTTTCATCACTCTGTTGAGACTTTGAGGAAGTCTTGAACTACCACCTTGTTCCTCATGACTTGGTTGTTCTATTGATACCAATGTAAAGGAGCAGATATTGTTGTGATTTTCAATGAATAAATTTCCCACTCCCTTCATTGATAGAAGTTCTAAAATATATACAGAGTGATTGAGAAGCTAATTTAGGAAACATGTAAATGGTAAGGATAAAACTAAGCTACTGTTACAATATACAGCTATAGAATTCAAACTTGGAATCATCTCCAAATATATAATTAATGACAGAATATTGGACATGATTTTAGGCTAGACATGCTCTGTTTTGGTTTGAATAGGATCCACGCATGCTTCCCTTATACGCCCCTGCAAGATTGAGCTTCCATCGGCAAGACCAATCTTGTTACGTAGCAATTTCGTGCACTGTTTTGACAATGGTTTTGTTAACAGATCAGCCAATTGGTCTTGAGTATGTACATGTTTAACTTGGAGGCTTCCTTTTTGCACTAAGTCACGCAC